>CM029120.1:18995000-20195000 GCA_016859345.1 Istiophorus platypterus
CTGAGTGCTAATCACAGATGAGTTTCTGCTGCCTCTCAGTATTAATTACTGGCTTTTAATTGTTTTAATTTTTTTTTTATAACATGCTTTTCATACTGTACCTTATTAAACTATTCTTGGGCAGCATCTTCTTCCTCTGGCATTATAGCTCCCAAACTTACAAGTGAGTAAACTGATGTTGGTGAAGAGAATTGATTCTGCAGATTCTGCAGTTCTACATATATGTATGAAAAATGGCCAGGAATTACAGATAAATTAACAGTTGAAACAAAGATGTGTGTAGCATTTGAACTTAAATGAATCATTGCCACTACTTGTCATCGCTGAAAAGATGGCTAATGGTGATGACCTCCAAACACGACACAGTATTTTTGAATGTCTTGACCCAAGTGATGCAATACTGGTGTCAACCAGCTGAACTGAATTAAAGACCTTAGCAAAGCTAAAGAAAAAATAAAAGCCAAACATCTTATTTGCGACAGAGAGCAACGTGAAGAAACACAGACACTAAAATTATGAATCCATATTGTCTCTACAGTTTTTTTTTTTCCTCCACGCATTCCTCTTTCTCAAAACCTGATGCCTATATTACTGACAGCACCGCTTAACTGAGAGAAGTTTGAATGTCCTTAGGGTTCACTTACCCTGACCCTCAAGCAAAAATGAGATGCCGGCTACAGAGATCTGGTCAGTTCACTTCTTTCTAACTACAGAACCCCAGATTATTTTCTTTTTCAGACTTGCAGTCTTCAGCCCCAACCAACACTGACTCAAGAGACATCACTGAGGCAGGTTATCAAATCTTCCTCGAAAGCCAGAAAAGACTTTAAACAACTTTTTTTTCCAAATATGCAGAAGTTCTCTCCAAAACAGACTTTAATGTGTAAAATTGGTGGAGGTTCCCCTTCAATGTTGTGGTATTTTAGACTTGAAGCGCTGAGTGTCCTTACAACCATGACTCGGTTGTTTTTCACAGTTCTCAGTCTGAGTGAAATTCCTATCTCTAATAAGCAGTTAATACAACAGATATCCTAATTACCACACTATTGCATCAGCTTTAAAGTACTTGGGAAACACTTAGCAGCAAAATGGGATGATGATAAGAAAGAAATGACATGATGTACAGTAACTGTGCATTCAAAATCCAAAAATTAGTTCAAATCCACAACCTATGGAAGAATCCAGGTTATTTTTTTCATATTATGGATAATGGATTATATTTATGTCTGATATGAAAGGGGTCTCTCATGAGCCCAGAGGATTACCACCCACCTTTGTAGTTTCCCTCTGCTCAACAGAGCATTATCATGTCTTACATTTCATTGCTATGGTTTTATGACCTGCAACTTTACTGTTATGATTCAAATCCTTGTCTCCATCAGCAGCAAGCAGTTGTTTCCAGCAAAAAAAATGATTATACGTACACACACACACACACACACACACACACACACACACACACACACATATATATAAATTCCACATCACACGAGTAAAATTGTAAAAAATTGTAACCTCCACTCCCTTTGCCAGGTAGTAACAAGTCTGTAAGTTTGCCTCTAAAGTCATTTTCTTGGCTCTTCTTTTCCCCTAATTAGCATTTTTTCTTTTCACAGCAGCTCAGCTTCTCTTCCTGGCTGGTCCCCTTGGGCAATGTCAGTATTATTCTCTACATGCAGCTTTGACTTGAATCTCTTGACACAGTCAAATCCTTAGCAGCAGCCAGCCTTTCTTTTTGGGAGCATGAGGAATTTTTACAACATAATTTTCCCCTTCCCCCTGACACACTGGATGAAACTGAAGGTCTGAATGACTTGTGCCACTGAAACGTCTCAAGTGAGCATACTTCAGGAGCAAAATAAAAAGAAAAGTTTTTCATGTAGAGAGGGGGATAAACCTGCAACACCTACAGATAATGATGGTTCAAAAGAAAAAAAAAAACTTTATTCTTTTCATCTTATTTGAAGAGTTGTTTTTAGTGACAATTCACAAGGTCATTCATTTCTCTCCCTGTTGCAAAAATCATATTGCTGGATTTGGATTTTTACATAGCAATAATGAAGTTTGACTTTTTGTACAGTTGCAACTAATTTCTTTTTCAGTTGTTAGCCATGGTGGCAAAATGCTGAATCCCCTGTTCTCCTTTTGTTTATTCGAGAAAAACTTATTTTACAACTGAGATGCTCTTCACATCTCATTTTGAGAGGAATTCTTATCTCTAATGATAGATCAGTAAACAAGTACTGTGATGATGTCATGTATTGTGATGTGTTTAAATTACATAGGCTTTAGCTAATAATATATTTTTTTAAATAATTTTCAATTTTCTTTCCATCAAGCAATGAAAGAATCAAGCAAACTAATGGGAAGTTGTTTTTTTTCTTGTTTTTGCTTATCTCTCTGCCTTTTGAAATGATGCGTTGTTGTTCTGGCATATGCACTGGTTTGATTTTGTACAGACGAAGAGCGGCACCCATCGATTTCCTGCCTCTCTTCGACAGCCTCTCTCTTGAATTTGATTGGAGTGCTCTGCTCTCATCAGTCGCCCCAGATGGCATTGGGATTCAGCAAGCAACTGTGAAACGTAGTGTGAGAGAGTGTGTGTGTGTGTGTATGTAATCTTGCTTCAGCCAACAGATAAAAAACAGCAGCTTCCTTTTATTTAGCCTGAAGACACATTGCTGTGCAACCATGGTCATGAGTCATCAACCCACAGTACACGAGGGAGTGAGGGAAAGAAAACGAGAACATGTCAGGGAGACAGAAGATAGAAAACAGTGACTTACTGGAACCACACAAGTTGTAACAGTTTGAAACTGACCACCAGAGGGGGCACGCGCACATTTCATTTAACAATTAACAATTAACTAAGTGTTACTAAGGTAACTTTTCAGTAACAATTTTCAAATTTATTATATTATTATCATTATCATTATTATTATTATTATTGATGGAAAAGAAAAGGAGAAAAAAGATGTCCGGAGAAATGTCCGTCATAGATTAAATCCTATACACAATGATGTAAAATTCAAGCATATATCTGTGAATGAGTGAGGTGGGAGTTTTCAGTTTCCAGTGAGTTCCTCCTTTTGTTACTGCAACACTACATCCACTGAGTCAGTAAGTCCAGACTTTTGATGCAAGCTGGTGTTTTTTAGTTCAAGGTTTTCCTTTCCATTTGACAGATTATAGACTAAAGTGAAAAAGGGTGGAAGAGAAATCGCCATGTGACTTCACTCTTACACATGCCTGCCTGTACACATTACATAGACACACATACCCTATGTGTAGGCTGATGTAAAAACTGATTAAAGCTGGTATTTTTGTGTTAACATATTTACAAATAATCCTGTAATGATTAAAAGGAAGCAGATTATTAGACGATTTTACACATTTATTAATAGGTAAACGTAGAACTTTATTTGTACCAGGTTGCTTCATATATATTTTGGGATATTTCTCTTATTCTGTAAAGGAGATTTCTCTCAGTCTGAATCAAATCGGATGGATGGGGAGCATCCGTCTACAGATATCTTCAAGTGCTTTCATGGTTTTTCAGAAAAAAAGGTTCTGGTCTGGACTTCAGCTGGGCCACTCAGGCTCACTAACCTCCTTCCTATGAAGCTGTTCCAGTGTTTGGCTCTGTGCTCAGTGTCACTGTCCTGAAAGAACAGAAATTGCTTGCTCACTTCAAGGTTTTTGGCACCTCAGTGCCACAGTCATGGCCATGAGTCCAGTTTATTCCTTGCGTTTGTGTGCTTCCCCTTTCCCATGTGTCTCGTGTTCTCTCCTGTCGGTCTCTCTCTCTCTGTAAATGTGTGCGTATGCTGTATGTTTGTGATGAGGGCATGGCGCTCCTCTCTTTCTCCCGGCTCCCTGATTGCTGGTCACCCTGAGCGTCTGCTCCCCTTGTTCATCTCCCCTCCTGCTGGTCACTCATCCAGCCCGGCTCACAGCCCTGCCCTCGCCCTCACTGAGCCCTGCCCTGCCAGCCGCCAGCTTATCTCTGCCCTCTGTAGTCACCGTCTTTCCCTGAGACCAAGAGATAAACCTTCTCTTAATTCCTCAAACTCTGAGTCTATGTCCTGCATTTTGCTTCAACAGTGGATCGTGGCACCTAGATTGCCTGTATTAACTGTCAATTGTAAAAATCTGTTGCTCTTCTATCCCTGTAAAATTGTTTATTTTGTGACAGGAGTGCAATTTTGTTTTTTATTATTCAAATTTCAACACCAAAAAAGAAAAGAAGAATTCTGCATTACTCAGAAAAGTAGACAGACAGTACTATAGCTTGAGTCAGAGGGGATCATGATGTCAAAGTTGTGACAACTAAGAAAATAAAAAAACCATAGGAGATGTTTCTATTTTTTTAAGATGATTTAAGAGCCACTGTCTCCCCTGATGACAGTACAGCAGTTGTATGCTTAGTTGTAATTGTCTTGTCTGAAAGCTGGTGATTCATACTGATAGAGTAGATCAGTATAGAATAGATAATGGTTCATGATCTCAGGAGCCAATATGACTGTCCACAACTATTTGCAGCAGAATTTCAGTGCTAACACCATAACTAAGTAACCACTGAGGCATTTCTCAACGGATGCCTGAAGGGATTATGTGGCATCTTCTGGTCTAACAAGAGCACGACCTTGGACTAATACAGAAAAACTAAAAGCAAGAACATCAGTACTGAAATAGGCAGGATGGCAGGATCATGTGCTTTGAATAGAGGCAACCCAAAGTTTCTGCTGAGAGGGACTCCTGTAGGCACAGGAAACTCTAGAAGAACAACACTGACCTGGTGAGAACAGTCACTGACAAGCTAACCAAGATGAGTGTAACTTAGAGGGAGGCTCAACATATACACAAGAATAAGGAATGGTTGAGTAACCTAGGGAATTAAGGGAATTAAGAAACTTTTTAATCAGTAAACTACAGGCCAAATGATGCAGAGGATAACACACTGAAGCAAGTGTCAACAGCTGATATACAAACAATATTTTTTTGCTGCTGATTCCCAGATTTACCTGTAAAAATGTCTGTGCTATGCATTTCTTTACACAATCTACCTCAATCTAAATGAAACAACTGAACTGAATAAATGGAAAAAAGAACACGTGAATGATAAATGCATGATATGAGTAAATGCACTTATATAGTCTGAATGAACAGGATTCCTGAATGTAAACATTCAGTATTATCGATTTCCATAAGAAAGTTACTCTTGTATTTTCTTTTTTCCAAACTGCATTTCGTTGCAAAGGTGAAATTAACTTGGGAATATTCTAATGGATCAATTTGTCTCTAGAGGGAGATGTAGAAAAAAAATGTCTGACCATCCAAAATCAATTTTACGCTCGAGGGTGATGAGATTGAACCATTCTTCTGTGTAATTATGCTGTTATGTTTTTCCAAAATGCTTTCTATAGTTATTTATCACATAATTGCCTTCTTGACAATAGTTTTCCACTGTACAAAATTTGTACACTGGACAGAATTTTTGAAATATTAAGACTTTTTTTTTTTCAAATCTACCAAATCAATGCAGTTGTGATAATAGAAGACAGATCCAAAAGTACTTAAACAAAAAGCCAGCTCCTGTGCCCATCATCCTGGCAAGTAATCTTCAGTGGAGACCCTACAGATTACTTGCCAGCAGTCTTTTTACTGGATAATAATGTGGGAGCAGACATGTGCTGTAAAACAAACAGCAGTAGACTCTGCCCCTCTTTTTTTCTCTGTCCATCTACAATCTTTTTCTTCTCTTGTTTCTTTCTCTGTCTATACCTGTAGCGTTTGCAGATGAATAAAAATGAAAAAAATGTGAATATATCCTATTATGGCTGACACGCTCTCTTCGTCTGTCATCCCTAGCTCTGTTAATAAGCTTTTTATTCTGCCGTTTGTGTGCATATGTTAGTCTTTGACAGGGTCGAGCGTTTGTAGTCAGGTAGTGTGAGAACATATCAGCCTTCTAACAACATAAAAGCCTTAAGCTGTGTGTGCAAGGTTTTACATGTTGCTCAGTCTTGGAAGGACTTTAATAACAGTAACACCCAGAGATTACACATTCTCACTGCTGGCAGATGAAAAAAATCAAGGGTGGGGGGGGTTGACTTGTTTTCCCTACTGACCCCGTAAAGTGCTTTCTTTTCCACATCCGCTTTCGAAAGAAATTATAAAGGGCCTAGGACCCTGAACGATGCAGAGTTTATTAAACATCATGAAAAATTTTGAACTAATCAATTTCCATGCCTTTCATGTTTTTTTTTTCATGAATTTTACACGTGTCAAGGCATCTTAGCCACTTTGACTCTAACCAAAGACTTTGATTATATTCTTAGTCGCAGACAGGGGTATAAACAGTTGGAAGCTAGAAAGAGTGGTTATATTAGTTTTATGAGCTGAGTAGTTGAACCTTTTTAGAATAATTTCATGGGCCAAAAATCTCCCATAATTTACTTGTACCTGCATGAGATAATAGATAAACCTCTCAATATCAGAAACTAGGAGAGGAACATGTTTAAAATATGACTGCTTGAAAGATATCAGTGCCAATTTTGATCATCACTGGTATTGCCAGTGGTTACATCATTTAATTGGCAGTGAATTGTATAGGTTTTCCCTATCATACAATGGCTGACAAAATAAACTAATCCACAAACTGACACTTAGACAAATGTACACATATAAACATCTTTAATCTGACAAACATATAAAGCTACCTGGAAATTGAGCAATCATTGAGCTTGCATATTCATACATATAAACTTGCACTCTTATGTCAGTCATGGTGTATATATACAGTGTGTATATATATATATATATATATATACATATATATATATGTATATATATACAGTGAGGTCCAGTTTTTATTACATTGTTAATCAAGTTGTTGTTTAACTCCTTTTGGTCCATTGACAGTATTGAAAATCATCTTGACAGTTAATCAGTCCTGTATTTCATCCTGATTAATTCCTGATGTTCTGCACTATGATCATTGTTTAAGCTATATGCTTTTCTTCTTATTCTGTGTAATATGCTATTACACACAGCTACTATTTATAATCACTGTTGAGTAAATATATTGATGAGCGGAAGTGTGATCTTGGAGTAAAAAAAGTCTAAATCCATTCCCTTCTATTCCTTGAAATGAAGGATTGAGTAATCGATGGGGCCGAACCACACTGACACAAAAGGCTGTTTATCTGCCTATAAAACAGGCCTGGAACTGAACTTAGAAAAGGGTCTGACTGCCTTTGTTACTCCCTTACCCTTTACTCTTACTTCACTTCCTCCTTGCCTCTTCAGTAATTCTGTTCTTTTTCATCCCTTTTTTCTTTTTCGCTTTTGCCCTTCAAAATTTTTCCATAACTGCTCATCAAGCCTCTTCTCCAGTGTTATCTTACTTCTTCTAGACTTCATATTTCTGTGTTTTAAGACACGCACATTTTAATCTGTAACTAACGCAAACCTCGTTTTGTATTTAAATACCAAACAAAATCATTATTTATTCATTCTTAATGCCTCATTTATTCTGTTGCTATTGGACATTTAGCTATAAATCAATGCAATAATTTATCAACGAGTTATGGTCTTGCATGTTCCTTGAAAGCAGAGACAGAGAACACTGTACAAAGAGTTTACCACTTCTGATAGAGGACCAGTTAATTTGGTTTGTCTGTTTTCCTTCAATTGAAGGTGTTACCCCAATTTTTTTAAAATTTTAGGTCACTATAACAATCCCTTTTCATTCAGATGCCATTGGGAAGTTGCCAAATCAATTCATTCTAATCCAGTATAACAGCAGGATTGTTCCTAAACAACGATTTTAATTAAAATTATTATCATCATTATTATTACCCAGAAAAATTAAATGCATACTCTGATTTCTTTGTGCAGGGCTTGCATGGTGTATCAGGAACGACTGGCAGATTTTAATGTCATCATGAGCTCACATAACTTCTGTGTAGCTTATTTTTTTTTATTATGTATAAAAAAATATTTGAACAAGGGATTCGACTTGAATTTGGCTGATGTGCTCAGTCCATGTGCATGAGTTATATACAGTATAAATGAAAAGGATAACTTGAGAGAAAGAGAAATCCATTTACTTCGCAGTGACCCCATTATCCTTCAATAATAACATGGACCATGGGGGTTCATTAAGTCGATATCATTCACTCTATTATCAAACAGTAGAAAAGGCTTCACACTATTAATGGTTTCACCACTCTTATTTAGGAATAAAAGAGCATGACCAACATGCTTAACATGTAATAAGATGATTTGAATCTGACGCAGAAAACTACAGATTTCACAAGCTTTCAGATATGCCATTTGAAGTAAAAGAAATCAGATATCTTTGCCTGTTGCTGCATTTTGCAACAGTATTTAGCTAATGAGATGTTATGGTATGGATAAATATTACATTTACAACATTTTTAAACTCCACAGCTATTTACCCTGAATGCAACAGTAAATTAAGCTCTCCACTCAAAAGCTAACTTTGACAAGAAATGCAATAACAAGATTTATGCTGTATCAGAAGTGTTATCATTCATGCTTTTTTGGTTTTACAAGGCCCAAGACTTAAAGGATAGGGACTAACTGGCTATTTGGTAAATGTACGTATTTTTAACTGTTCCACGATATGACACAGCCACACAGCCATTCCTCTAAGCTCTTCTATGGGACCACCTCTTCCACATAGTGGATGAGTCCCAAACAGGGCTATAGTAGACAGTAAACCTTTATGTCAAAATAGTTTAAATCAGCCCCACCTTATCCAGACGCATTAAAATGTTGGTTACATCCATTACATAATAATAATATATGGAGCACCCAAAGTTTGAAAAAAAATTATTGATATTTATCTTGATACAAAAATAACATTGTTTTCTGACTTTTGGGGCTTTGTAATTTAACACTCCTACACTAATACTCATGCACTTTTGCTCAGATTTGATTTTGAAATTATGACTTTTACTTGAGCATATTTAAAATGTACAATGTTTTTTTTTTTTAGTAAGGGGTCTGAATACTCCTTCTAACACTGGCACGCTTGGTGTTCATTGTGTTATGTTTTGCTAAATATCATTGTGATAAAGAAATGCTGTGTTGTCAGGCAATCCGAAACAAAGGTGAGTGATTGTGGCTCTGTTAATTTTTTGGACTGTAGACTGTAGAATACAACTGGTGCTAACTTGAGATGTACGTGGATATACAACTTTCACAGAAGAGAAACTTCCAGCAGAATATCTCTTACTGCTTTACATCGTGACTATTTTTACAGTCAACATACACTACTAGTCACTTTATCATTGCGTGTTCCTTCCACGTTCTTGTCAAAGAAACATGATCGCTCTTGTCATCGCTGTCAAGGAATAAATAATGTATAAATGTTGAATATAATCTGCCCAGCTAAGCATAGTTATGGGAAATGACAGGTGAACCTGTCAGGGCATATTAATATCACTCCACTTGCTTTTAATCGGTCTTTCTTTACATTACTTTTCTCTATGTGTTTCTTCTTCCTTCACAGAGTAAACTCAGTATCCTTGGAGATTTTTTTTTCTTTCCAGAAATTGTGTTAGTTTGACCCCTTTATGTGTAACCCTTCTCCTTCCAGTCCTGGTTGTTTCCTATTTATCTTGTCCACTATAGAGATTGTTGCATCTCAGATTGCTCAGAGTGTGTGTGTGTGTGCGTGTGTGTGTGTGTGTGTGCGTGTGTGTGTGTGTGTGCGTTTATCTGAGTGTAAATGCCAGCAGCATCATTCAGACTGAAAGCCAGACTTTAACACTGACCTTTAGACTTGCATCAAGCTCACTGTCGAACTACATGCACACACAAACACACACACACACACACACACACACACACACACACACGCACACACTCTCTCTCTCTCCCACACATACTCAAAGCTTGCCTGTGTGACAGCTGGAAAGCCTCTGTTAAACAAAGCTGTTTTCACCTCCACTTAACCTGGAGGTCACTGTGGCCAGGTAAAAGCCACATGGTGGTCTATTTACCAATTTTTTGTAGCAGAATGTCCAGACAACAGGTATTATATAATATGAAAGAGTTAGGTTAAGCATATTTCTTTAGTTCAGGACCACAGGACTAAAACTAAATACATTTTAGTCAAAAGACTAAGATTAACATCAAATCAGAGTCCAGTGTGAATATTAACATAGTAATTGGGACAATATATGATACTGTACAGAAACTATTAAAAAATGGAAACACTGAAGAATACAATTACAAGGCCTCTCTGTATCGACCCTTTCTTTTGATACAATGTGGTGAACTACAGAAAACCACAAAAAAAAACAAACCTGTTATTTTGTCTGTGAATCAGACAGAGCAGATCAATCTTCAAATATATCTAGATACGACTGCATAGTTCTGACATACAGCTCTAGGCTGATGTCGAGACCCAACCTTACACTTGATTGAAGATGTTGGATGATGTGATTCTTTATATTCTCTCTCCACATGGGCAGCATATTTGATGTATGGGGTCAGTACCACCTCCTCTGGGCTAGAAGCTTCACCAAGAACATATTTGAGGTGAACCAGGACAGGGACAACCCAAAATGGTGGCTGAAGAGATCCCTGAGCTGTTCCCATTATTATATGCACTGTTCAAACAGTTGTTTCCTATCTGACATAGAGTATATGTTCTGTCCCTGTAGAACCCGAAGGAATACCTAAACATAGTACCTAAACAACGGAGGTTTGTCAGGCCCCTGTATAAGCTGATAACAATTAGTGGTCCATTTCCTGGGTAAAGGATGAATTGATAGAAATTGAATCTGCTGCTGAGAGACAAGGAAGCAGTTATACCGAACTGTCATCTACTTTGTTTCAAATCCAGCTCTGCCCAGAGACACAGAAGTCCACGGCGATGGAGGATCACAGAGCTTTTGTGAGCCTCCTGAAATACCTCTAACATGTAGATCCCGAGCAGAGGATCATTGCTGAGTGGGCCCTGAAGCTCCCATTCGTTTCCGTGGACCAGTTTACGGATTAAATGGACACTAACCTAATGACAGAGTCTATGCTTTGGTATCAGTATAGTTGGATAGATGCAGGATTAGATAAATAGGCAGATTTATTTACCAACCGACTGATTAATTGATCAGCTAGATGGATGACTTGGAGGGGCAACTATTATGAACACCTGACCATGAGGCTTAGGAAGAGTCTAAATTTGAAGCTCTTCTAGTCATCCTCCCTCCAAATGGCACAGGCACAGCTGTACCTTGCTCCAATGACAGTGTTATAAACTTGTCTGATGGAGCAGCAGCTGCTGGAATTCAAGGTGATCTGGCTGAAGAAGAACCAGCTGTCAGCCAGGTTGCAGCCAGTAGTAGTCCAGTTTAGGAGATGATGGCCACTGATGGGTCACCTAATAAAGATGCACCTGTCAACATGAGGAAGACCCACATGAAGAAAATCAGAAAATTCTGTAGTAGAGCAATAAGGACTGTGTTCGAAATTTATTCATGCTTGTCTCTCCATTTTTATTTTATGTTTTTCAACCAGCTGGCATATGGTCTTGCAGATAAAAAAATTGTGTTCCATTCATTGCCTTAAAACTCGCTGGACAGAATAAAGATGAATAGGTGATTCACAGAAATCTCTGTGCTCATGTACATGCCACATCTGCTGTTTTTTTTATTAAATATTTTGACTGATATATTGAAATCAATCAAAATTTCTCTTTCTGCTGATAATTCCCTCAGGACCTTGGAGTCTCCATCCAAAACACTTTGTAGCTTGGGCAATGGCATCGGGTCTACCCTGAGTAATGTCACTGGGTTCACAAAAACTGAGTCCAAAGAAGACCGGCTAAAGCGCCCCACAATGAAGAACTGTCCTAACAACGATGGTCTAAAACTGAACTTGGTCCTAACAAAGATAGCAATACAAGCCACCAGATACACACAGAACGAGAAAGAAAACATTTTATCTGTCATCTTGCAGCTGTTGAGCTGTGAAACCGATTTCAGGGTTTGCAGTTATTTAATATAGATGGTATCCTGCAAAGTAGCACTATTTGCATTTTTACAATTAGTGAAAGCTGATGTCGAGCCAAAAATATTGATAATGCTCTGGTAAATTTGGCAGATGAAAGTCAAAAGACAAACCAGGTCATTGCAGTTTTTGAATCTTGAACTATCTGGTTATTTTTCAAATTTGTGAGACTGAGAACATTTATTAAAAGTGCTTCAAGGTTTCTTTTAATGAAATTACAGGTATGTATTCCAATGCAATGCTTTATTATTGATAAAAGTCAAGGCACCTCATAGCTGTAGTCATAAATCACACACAAACTCATTTACATTTCCTGAGTGGGAACACCAGTTCTAGACAAACCCAAGAGCAAAACCTAAAGTGTGGGTTTTAAAAGTCAGACACAGCAGGAAAAAATCGAGAAAAACATGTCGCCACAACACTCACCCCCACATAAAAAATTAAAAATTAATAAAATAAATAAAAAAATTAATGTTTTTTTCACAATATTTTCTTTCCTTACTCCTATTTTCGGAATAATCAAATTGTACGCAGGAATTATGACTGGATTACTTAGATACTAAGGAAAATTTAAAAAAAAAAAAAAAACGAAAAGAAAATAATGTCAGTATTGCCATAGTGGTTTAATTCTTTGTAGATTGCACACATCAGTATCTCTACATCTACAGGTCTTGTCCCTAAGTGTCTCCGGTTGGTTAGTAGTAGGTGCGGTTTTTAGCCATGCTTGTGGCACTGCTGTAGGGATGGCACTGTCAGGCTGTTGGTCGGTTGGTCCACAACTTTTGTCCAAGGTGAAACGTTGATATAACTATCTGATGGATTGCCATTAAATTTTGTGGAGTAATTCATGGCACCGAGAGGATGGATTCCACTTATTTTGGGGATCCCTTGACTTTTCCTCTAAACATTACACCTGCTAAAGATCAGCATGTTAGCAGTATCATTAGCTAGGTTTTTTTAATGTGTTTACATCCACAGTTGTTTTGAGAACTTGGGTGTTGGTTCATTAATTATCGAGATTAAACTCAGATTTGAATTCACGTAAGCACATTGTGAGGACGTTAGCATGCTGATTATTACCATTAGTGAAAAGCACTGCTGTGCCTACATACAGCCTCACAAAGCAACTAAAAAAGATGCTGAGTCTTGGTCTTGTTGGATGTTATTTTCTGTTTTTAGGCTACTGGCCTATGCTAGTGGCTTGACTCCAGGGATTGTCCTGTCGGTCCGTTGATCACTCCAGCAATTTGTCCCAGACTGTACCATTTTAACCTACCACACATATTCATGTTGCCCATGGGATGAATCCTACTGACTTTGCTGATCCCTTTACTTTTCCTCCAGTGCCACCAGTAGATGAAAGTTTTCACTTATCCTGTGAAATTTTTCTTTCATTTACTGCTTGTTATGAAATACCCATTCATGTTCCCCTCAGGATGAGGGATTGATCTTTTGACTTTTCCTCTTGTGGCATCATCAGATCAAACCTTCAATTTCTCCAGTACTTGGTATGACTAATAATTACAAAACTATGAACTCTGCTATCATTCTGAGCTATACTTTCTGTTTTATGCTAATCAGCACATGTCAGCATGTTAACACACTAACCTTAGATAGTGAACATGGTGAGCATAACACCTGTTTAACATCATCATGTTACCATTGTCATTGGTCAAAGCTAAGTGGTTACACAGTCTTAGTCGTGTTTTACATTTTCAGTGTTTTGCTTTCGTTTCCTCTCAATCCAGAGACAACACGGGTCCTGAACAGAATGACTCTTTCGGCTTGAACTGTGCAACTATTCTGTTGTGCCTTATTCTCACACCAAAGGGAATGAAGGGTCAGTCTCAACCCCCATCCCCTGACCTGACCTCCGCTGTGGGCTGCCACAGCAGCTTTTTTCCACCACCTGTTGTGTATTTTGTTGTGCAGTTTGTGTAAAGCTGAATGCTCACATCCTCCCACTTTCTTCTCTATGATGGACTAATGGTTTTTCAACTACTGGCTTAGTCGCCTTGGTAGTGCTATGACATTTTGTGACATGCTGTCTCTATGATGACTCAAGACATGACATGTTATCAACTGGAACCAGTAACTGATATTAATGTTGCAGTTGACTTGGGTATTTTCTTTTTGCCTTCATCTCCTAGAACTTGACAGGACTCTAAATTTTTGTTTCTGAATGAAATAGTGATGGTAATAAAGTTCTTTAATTCACCATCAAATCAGAGCCTATAAACTGTAATTTTTACCAATATCTGTTCTATTAGTGTCTGTCTCTTTTGGAAAAGAGCTTTCACCTCATATAGCTAATCTATTTGTCATTTTAGACAAATGGAGTAATAAATAAATGGAGACACTAAACAGTGAAGACCTACAGGGAAAGAAAGAGAAGTCTAAAATGTTGAGTAAGACTGTTAACATGTATAGAATCTATTCTTTTTAAGATGCCCTTATTTAATGTTGTCAAAGAAATTTGAAGAAACTAATATTTTTTTCTTTCCTTTTTACTCCAGAACTATCATTATCAAATCACTATTGTTTTCTATCTTAATATTTGCAGATTAGAAGCTTTAGTAAAGTTCTTTCAATTTTTCAGGAAAGACCCTTCCAGCAATCTTTTTGTTGCTTTGTTCTCCCTCTTCCTACTTGGAATCCCTATTCCCTCACGGTTTTTGAAATGAATACATGGATTAAAACCATTTTGAACATGGAAGTTAAGCTCTGCCTTTAGGGGAGCCATAACAGAAAATGGGAGGAAACTTGACTCTACATCTATCACAAACATAATTTACCTCAGTGAATGTTTTATGATTAATGATATTAATATGTAATAGCTACGGCTGAGTAGTATGTTCAGATGCTATGAAAAATCTACAATCATCTTAATCATGAGCACAAATTACTGTGCTCATGATTGAATGTTTCATGTCAGAAGACAAACCTTTCACTTTACTTTTTAGAACGAGTAACCTTTGCCGAACTTGGGCCACAAGAGTCACAGAATAATGGTGAATGCTGAAACATTATGTGACAGTACCACAAGTAGCTACAGGTTAAGTTAAAAGAGATATTGTCTTTTTAATTCCAGCTTCTTCCTTGTAAAAATCTGGGGCCTATATTACCCAAAATACAAATTGTGCTAAGATAGCCTCAAGCAGAGATTAGGAGTAGTCTACAGAGATCTGGTCAGTTCACTTCTTTCTAACTACAGAACCCCAGATTATTTTCTTTTTCAGACTTGCAGTCTTCAGCCCCAACCAACACTGACTCAAGCGACATCACTTGCGGCAGTTTCTCAGTTTTTGCAGAGCTCCCACGGGAGCCACAAAAGCTTCATACAACTTTTTTCTCAAATATGCAGAAGTCCTCTCCAAAACCTGTAAACAGACTTTAATGTGTAAAATTGGTATTTTAGAACCATGACTCGGTTGTTTTTCACAGTTCTCAGTCTGAGTGAAATTCCTATCTCTAATAAGCAGTTAATACAACAGATATCCTAATTACCACACTATTGCATCAGCTTGAAAGTACTTGGGAAACACTTAGCAGCAAAATGGGATGATGATAAGAAAGAAATTTGACATGATGTACAGTAACTGCACATTCATAGACACAGAAGCACCAGAGAAAGATGGGAGAGTGTCTAGTGTGTTGGAGTTTGCTTTTACATCAGGAAACTGACTTAAAATGCCCATCACATAACAATATCTAAAGTTAGCACATGAGGGTAGATTATTTCAAGTATTACTTTTGGTGAGATAATATCATAATTTGCAAAACATGCAAGAGGTCACTTAAGGTTAATGAGACACAAACACTGGTCATTTGAAGCATTTAAACATAGTATTCTAGTGAGGACAGCCTCTCAGAGGTCAATGGCAAAAGATGTTGTTATTCAAATTAGTAGTTGCCTAAAGTGTAGTGACATACTGTATATATGTTATAAGAAGTAAACGAAGATGATGAAAGATGACATCTTGCATTTCACTTGTGCCACCACCTTCTCTTCCCTGTCAGCTATCTGATGACGTATGCCAGCTGGCCACAGCTCTTCATATGCTGCTTTGTAAATAGGGCAAAACATATGGCGCAATCTGTCAGGACATAGTTACACTGAAAATAATATGTTCATGTCTCATTTTGAAGTTGGCCTCAATATGGGGAGCTTCTTGACTTTGAGCGCCGCAAAGTCAGAGTAGAGAATACTTATGCAGTGACCTGCACAACAGATGAACAACTGCTTGCACTACTTTGCTGCCCAGCAGTGTTACCACTGACAACTGGTAATCGGAGGGGCATTTTTTACGTAAGGCCAAAGGCTATGCTGCTTTTATGTGTCTGATCTATGTCAGACTAAAGAAAGCAATGATCCTCTCTGGTCTAGAATTTTTATCAGATAAAGAAGAAAACGTCACACGGCCTTCATAAGTCGTTGGTACATCATCACTACTCTCCATACGTATAGTTATTATACCAGCTTTTCAGACTCAACTACATCAGTTGTTTTAGGGTCATTGATGGGGAATGCTGCAAAATGAATAGTTTATTTTAATCATATTGAATTCACTGGAAATTATTCCACTTGTACACGCATCAGTGTTTTAATCATCAGTAACACCTTCACTGTCATTATTTTGACAGTTTCAATATTTAATAATGATTCCAATATAAAGCTCAAAATGGAATAATGTTTTATAAAATCAGGGGTATAATTTGTGTCGCATGTAATTTCAGCTTGGTGACAGGAAAATGTTTGGGGACTTCTGCACAAAGGAATTAAATTGAATTTAGTCATGTAGTGTAATTTTAAATGTTAAATAGTTGTCTCTTTATTTGCCTTTAAGAGGTCAAAAAAAATTTCACTCCCCTATTGTCCCCTTATCTCTCCTGCTCTCTGCTTCACTTTATCCATACCCTGTTTTATGAAAAAGCAATAAAGAAGCACTTTGTGTACTCTCTCTCGATCTCTCTCTCTCTCTGTCTCTTTCTCACACACACACAAACACAGTGGAACAAGTATTGCCCAAAGCAGCCTTTTGGGGTTTTTGTACATCAAAAACCCTTAAAAAATTGATTGATGAAATCGAAATTGGAATGTTATTCCAGGGTTTTCTCAGAGAGATGTAACAAAAGGATCATACACATAACATAAGAACACTTTAGTAAACCTTAGTCTTCAGTCAGGTAAGGGCGTTACAATGTACAGCTATCCTATCGTCATTCTGCATAGCTCTCTCTTCTCCTGTTCAATATTTAATGGCTGTCAGCTCACTTTTTTTTGTCCTTTTCCATTTTTCTTCTTTTACTTTTTTAGACTTGTTCTTTTTAGCAGCAGCAAAATTATTATTACTTACAGGCCAATTATTTCTTAAAATAGTGAGGCCATTAATGTGATATCTATTTATATATAAATGAATATATATATAAATAATCCCCATGCTTTGGTCCTCTACCGAAAGCCCTGTGAGTTTGAGGGTTCTATTCCTGGGACCGGTGTTATACCTGGAATCTGCTGGAGCCACTCTTCCTGTTTGTGGTTCACAGCCCCCAGTGCTCCGATCACCACTGGCACCACTGTTGCCTTTACTCCCCACATCTTTTCTAGCTCCTCTTTCAGCCCTTGATATTTTTTGAACTTCTCTTGTTCCTTCTTCCTGGTGTGACTATTGCTCAGGATTGCTACATCTATTGTCAAAGCCTTTTTCTGTTGTTTGTTCATCAACAGGATGTCCAGTTGGTTAGATATCACCAGTTTGTCCATCTGAATCTGGAGGTCCCACAGGATCTTAGCTCAGTCATTCTCAACCGCCTTGGGAGGTGTCTTCCATTTTGACCTATGGACCTCCAGCCCATACTCAGTGCAGATGTTCCTGTACACTATGCCAGTCACTTGGTTATGGCATTGAATGTATGCTGTTCCTGCCTACATCTTACACCCTGCTATTATGTGCTGAACTGTCTCAGGAGCGTCTTTGCACAGCCTGCACCTGGGGTCTTATCTGATCTTGTATTAAGTGCTTGTTCTTGTGCTGCCATGATTATTACTTCTGTGCTGTCTTTCATCACAGAAGCACTATCAGCCACTTCTTCTAACTGTCGGCATCTAAGTTTTTCTAATCCATATTTAGGCTACATCAGTCTTCAACTTTCCATCCTTTTACTGGTGCATTACTATGTTTTACCAATTCTTATTAATGGAGCAGCATGGAATATTTAGCAGAAATTTGTGCAGCATCAACCACATGCCTTATATGTACCCTTGTACAGAATGCTACTAGAGCATGAGATACAAACAAAACAGGGATCTGCTCATAAAAAACATTCCTCCATAGAGTTACTGTGGCTAGACTCTAGACAGGATGCCTTTAATTGAACTAGGCTTTACAGCAAAGAAACTTAGGAGAAAGACTTATATTCAACTATTACCTTCTTATTACAAGCAATTCAGACTTTTCAAACTGCTGAAAAAAGTTACCCTCTTATTCTAAAAGCACATCCACTCCTAAGATCTGTGCTTTGAGCTCCTCAGAGGTCCTTTTCCAACAGCCTCAAAGAGAGACTCAGAAATGGGACACTAAGGTTAGACCTTTACATTAGATACATTACGTGTCCATTCAGTTCATATTATTGCAGATAAATTAAATGCCCACTGCTTAATCTTGTTGCACAAACCTGTCTGTGTTTGTCAAAACGACGACAAAAATCATTTTTTGTGACATACTGCAAACAGCATTGTGGTAGTCATGGCTTTAGTATATATAAATCCATTTATCAAAAAACAGGGAACAGTTTTATGAAATGACTATAGTGTTAAAAGGTATCCTGTGGAGTTTTAATAGTGCACTTAGCATTTCCCATTAGTGCACATTATATTTGTCCTTGGTGTCTAACAACCATGAACACCGTTGCCTTAACAGAATGCTGAGTTTATACCATTGCTAAATCAATTCTAGTTTTCATTGTCGCAAGTTAGGCACTTCAATCTACATAAGAATTCACATAATCAAATTTCTGCTTTTGTCACCTTTTTTGTGTGTATTTCATCAAATTTTATGAGGCCATGTTCCAGCAGATGTAGCAGACATAAAAATTTGATGAAAACCTGTGATGGTGCCACAAAACATCTCTTATCAAATCCTATTCTAAACACTATGGCTGCAGCAAAGCAGGTATTGGTGGTGTCCATGGCTGATGACACTAAGCTTGCCTCCAGGAATAATGGCCACGCAGCCTGCTACTGATAACTCAGAGACAGCTTTGCAGTTTATATCTTCAAGGGTTTTTGTCAAGAGGCGGGCCCTTTGATTTTGATTTCCTTTCCTTCCTCAGATTCTTCTACTTCATCTGTGATTACTAGATTTAACAAGGTTTCAAACTAGTTGTCAGTCATTAAAGTTGTATTTTTGAAAGTCTGAATTATTTTCAGGTTCTTTGATTTAGTTATTTAGATCAGTTGCATATTATATATAACAAGTATGCAACCCTTTGATCATGCAAGATTTTTGATGACTGGTATCCAGGGTAGTGATTCTAGTAAGGGTTTTATTGGCTAGCTGGAATCCCATAGGATGGCACTGTTGGCTAATTGTTGCTGTGGCTGATCAGAAGGATCATTTGCCTCACCTGTTAGGCTAATTATACAATATATATTATTGCTCCAGATCCTTCTATGGAAATTATTTTCAGTCTGTGTCATCTCCCATAGGAGAAGGATTTTATTATAATTTTTTTGGCCATATCAGATGTTATGATGGAAGCCTAGTAAATCCTAAGGCAACAATGCAAATACAAAAAAGACAACGAAAGCAAAGACATTCTGACAACTCTACATATGCTAGACATGCTAACATGCATAAAAGAGGAGGAGCTGGTCACTGCAAGGAAAAGAGAGAAATGTATGAAATACCTGCACTTGTAGGGTATAGTGAAGGAGTGTGGTCAAGTGCTGGTTCTCCATGGCTTGCAAAACCCCTTCAGGCCTGAATGTTTTCTCTGAGTTTGTGATCAGGGGCTCCTTTGAACATAAAACTTCTGTACCACTATTCTATACCAAATTATTTCAGGGTCATAAATTGTAAACACAGTCCTGACAACAGCCGGCCTTCACTGTGTGGTGTGTAATGGTAATTGCTGATCAAAAGCCCTGTGGATTGAGCTGATGATCGTATTCTGATAGCTGGGGAGGTTTAGCCTGGTGCTGAAAGTGTGGAATGCAACAGCCACTGAATGGTCTCATTTAGAGGATTTTTGTTCCAACATAATGTTTTGAAGACTAAAACTGGATCCGTGATATGTTTTCTGAGCATGGGTCATGATCACCACAGTATGTAAGTTTAAGATCTGCTTTAACATTCAACTTTAGCCATTTATGGTCATTTCAACCGACTTCAAAATATATATACATATTTTTTGCAGATGGTGTTGCTGTTTTTGGACAGGTCGAAAAAGGTGTGCAATATAGAAATAGACCAAAAAGTGGTTCTTCCCATTGTCAAGTGACCACTATTGCTTACTTGTAAATTTGGTTCTCTGTCTTCTAGTTGTTTGTGACAATTCTGTCAGCATCGCTGTTCTGGATGTGGTTAGAGGCTGAGGCTGTACACATACAAAGTTGGCACTTCCTTTGGCCAGTTTGAATTGTTTAGTACTTGTTCTGCAGCCTGAATGAACTGCTTCAATAACCTAAAAAGAGTTAAATTCCCTTGTCTTCAGTGTATTGTATCTGGGGCTGTTTAACAAGTGCTCCCATAAGGCCTTCCTCCTTTTCTCGACCCTTTTCTCTGTTCTCTTATCTCTTCTTCTCACAGACTCATTCCTGCATTACATAGTTTTTTCCTTCATTCCCTCTCTTTTGTTTTGTGGCGACTGTAATGCCAACCCCCTGATGCTTTTCCTTAGTCTCCCTACATTACGTCTGTACTATAAAAGCAGACAAAGACTATTGTAAAGTTGCTCCCTGATGGCCCTCTACTTCCCACCCCTAATTACCTTCTTGAATCCCATGCTACAATTCCCCCTTTTCTTCCCTCACTCCCTCCTTATCTTATCTTTTCCCTCCATGTAACTCCCTTTTGCCTCCCTCTGGCTATCCCATCTTTCCCTCTAATTTTTTTTGTAATTCACACACACCTGATAGACATGCAAACACACACTCACACTCACACACACACACACACACACACACACACACACACACACACACACAGAGTAGGAGAGTAGAGCAAAGATATTGTTCTGCTGAACATCTGGGACACTCAAGATCAATTGTGGTTGTGCATGAGCACTTACGCAAGTTTGTGTATTTCTAATTCTGAAATTGTAAATCATTTGCTTAATGCCACCAAAAACAGTGTAGATGTATGTTAATTAAGCCCGATGTCCTTTCATTTCCCCCAAAACCCAAAGAAATTTCGTCAAGGAAACGGAGGACACAAACACTCAAAGAGATAGAGAGAATCGATGTCCTCTATTAATGTTTTTCAGGTTAATTGAAAATTTAATAACATGATGCTAATTTGTCTGTTGTCACACTTCCAGCCTTGTCTTTGATTCATCATTTCAAATTTACTTTATGTTACAAATAATTAGTTTAAATTGTACTCAAGATTAAATTTTTCCCAAGATACCAGATATCTCACACTAAGACACATTGAGCCGTGAGTTTTCAGCTTTATTTAACATTTCCTTCTCCTTTTATTCTTTGCTCCCTCTTGATATTTGAACTTAATCGATCTCAACACAAATGATCCCATTGCCCAGAGGCCACTTTAATGAGCCTTGTGCTCCAGGGGTCATTCCTTGGTCCACTCCTGTTCTCTGTGTACATCCTAATAAATGATTAATTGGTTATGTGTTTCGGTCATTTTTGAGCTGAAAAGGACATTTGATTTAATTTGCAACTTTTCTTTGTCTTAACATTATTATGAACTGAATAGCTGATATTGCCTCAGGCTCTATGAAATTGTGTTCTGCTGTTTTCATTTTTTCTAATATTTCATTTATAGCTTAAATTATAATAAAATGTCGATTATTCAATTATGAAAATAATATTTTGTCTTTGTATTTCAAAGTGGAAACTGGGACCTGCTATTCACATGCTGTCTCCTACAATCAGTCGACAATCCATTTCTTCAAGTTATGAGCATGATCTTTCCCCAACCTTGAACAAGTAGTTTTACTTGTCTAAGTAACCACACATATCCAAGAGGCAATTCAGAATGCACCTGTCAGAAAGTATTTGATGAGAACTTTATTTTCCAGTTGGTATGCATTAGTGTTTTTCACTTCTTATTTTTGATATTTTTTGTAATGGAACTTGCTCCTAAAGTGCCATTTAAAGTTTACGTACTTCTGTCATTCTCCAGTGTCACCATTTAATGAGCTTTGCACATTTTTGCATAGGGAGGTATAGAGACACAAAGGTTAATTAAATAGAACTTACAGGATGATGGCCCAAACTTAAACTTTACGCAACACACATACTTGTGCAAGGAATTTTAAAAACCTATGAATCCACATTTTCATTTCTCTCCCTATCTCTCTTTTTCTCTTTTTCTCCATCTTGTCTCCATATGTCATTGCCATTCTCTCCTACAGCACCACTGTCTCTCTGTAATTGGCTGTCATTGTCAAATCATGGCAAACAGTTCATGGGCATGTGTGCGAGTGTGCGTGCATACATATGTGCACAGCAGGTGTCCCTGTTCTTGGCGAGCGCTCCTTATTAAGGAGAATTCAAACTGTAGAGACCTAATTACCATTGGGTGGGATTCACCATGGTTGTACAGGACTGCATGGACAGAGCAATCTTTGATGTTGTATAGTATGTCTTATGTCAAATTCTGTTGTCACAGTTTCTCATGTACATTGTTATTTCATGTAAGTTCAAAGAGTAATGACATGTCATGATTGTAGTAGCAGGGAAAGGTTGATGCCTTTTCAAAATTTATTCTACAGGCTTTGTAAACAGCAGCAGCCAAGTCAAAGTCACTTCCAAGACCTTGCAAGACAAAAGTAGAATCCCTAGAACAACAACAAAACAAAGAACCATAAAAAAAACCCTAAATAGGTAAAAGCTGTCATGCTGCTGACACAGCCAAACACAGTCTCAAAACAGAGGAATTGATAATAGTATCACCTCACAAAATAAATGGCAGGATAAAACTGAAGCAAATGTGACACCCCCTGAAATATGTGGCATGTTATATTTAAAAGAATCATGCCCTTAAACACCATTTTTTCACATTTTAATATCATTTAACATCAAAAAGTGAACTTAGAAATACAGGTGTTGTACTTCTTCTCGATAGTATTCTCATTTCATAATTTCACATTTTATTTTGACATTTGTTGTTGGTCCTAATTAGAACTAAAATCCTGGCATTGAATACATGCTACAGATTGAGTATAACAAGCAACATCTGGAGGTGTTGGAAAGGTCCTTGACTAGATAGAGGTTGTTGTTTTATTCCAAAGTAGTTCAAATACAGTTATATATATTTATATATGACCCACCCAAAGACATTTTAATGTTAACATTAAATGACATACCTCTTTACTTGGCCTTCTTTTGCTCCTCGTATATCTTCATTTCCATCCTTGCACACCTGAAGGCTTAGACCTGTTCATTATGAAAGAATTACAACTAATGATTGCTGAGGCTTCTGCCTGGCTAATCCAATCTAGCATTTGTCATCAGTCAGTCAACATGGCATCCCGGACTTGGGCTGAGTGATGTTTTATTTTATTATTGCAATTAAAATGCTGGTCTAGTTGATAATGTTTTAGAGGGTCTCTTGGGTCTCCAAAGATTAAACAGTTCATTGTACAATTTAAACTGCATCTTCCCAGAATATCTCATGACTCACACCTATACATGAAATCCGCCCATGGACCAAACAACCAACTACCACTGATAGCCAAATTAACTTGAATGGGAAAGTAGTCTCTTCCCAAAACTGTCTTTAACCATGTAGAAATTGAGCAGGCACATAACAAGTGAGTTGCGAGGGTAGTAGGAGGGTAGATGTCTGAAAAGAAATCATTATGCACATGCATAAAATATATTTTTAATACAAATTTAAGTTCAAGTACAACTCCAACTTTTTTTCAATAAGATTTACACACTCATAAAAGAACCATAGAGTGCTACTGATGCCAGTAACCTGATAATAGCATTAAAGAGTAACTTTTGGTGTCTGGAATTTGGCAGGTAATGAATAATAATTATGAATCATTCATAAATGAATGGTTTCAGAGGCAAAGTTAGTAGAGTATCTTCAATTGCACAGAAGTTTTAGTTTCATGTTGATCATACCTGAAGTTTCGGAGTTATGGCCTTAAGTTTGATCACTCATTGCAACACCTGTGCAGAGTTCTTGCAGAACCCTCATGTTTTGCTCTCTGTGTGGCCAGTAGTAGGAGCTGCTGACTGGAATTATCCTAGTCTGACATGGTAATTGGGATATTGTCTGCTCTGCTAAGTGCTGCAGGCAATAAACGAGTGATGACATAGAGTTAGGTTCATAAATATTTGGACAGTGAGAAAACTTTTGCAATTTTGCCTCTGTACACAACCCCAACAGATTTGAAATGAACAAATCAACATGTAACTTAACTGTTGACTTTCAGCTTTAATTGAAGGGGTTTCACATTAATTCTACATTAACTGTTTAGGAATTACAACCATTTTGTTACATAGTCTCTCATTTTCAGAGGCTGAAAGGAATCGAACAAACCAACATAATTATAAATATAAGGAATATTGTTAATACTTGGATGAAAATACTTTGCAGTCTATGACTGGCTGAAGTCTAGAACCATGGGCATCATCGAATGTGAAGCTTCCTCTCTTTAGCTGCTTTGCCAGGACTTAACTGCAGCTGCTGCTTGTTGTGGGTCTCTCTGCCTTCAGTTTGTCTTCAGAAATTGAAAAAGCCTGCTCAATTGTGTTGAGGTCAGGTGAAGAATATTACAATATTACATGCCTTGAGAAGCTCTTGTGTTGCTCTCACAGTATGTTTTGGGTCCTTATCTATCTGTACTGTGAAACACTCCTATTACTTCTGCAGCATTTGGCTGAATCTGAGCAGATCGTATAGACCTGTACATTACTGAATTCATCCTGCTGCTTCTATCAGCAGTCACATCATCAATAAACACCACCGACCCAGTTCCATTAACAGCTGTACATGTCCATGTCCATAACACTGCCTCCACCATGTCTAACAGATGATGTGGTGGCTTTGGATCATGAGCTGTTCATTTCCTTCTCCATACTCTTCTTTTCCTTTTATTCTGGTGTTAGTTCATCTTGGTTTCATCTGTCCAAAGAATCTTGTTCCAGAAATGTTCAGGCTTTTTTTCGATGCTTTCTGGTAAAGTCTAATCTGGCCTTTCTGTTCTTAAATGTTACCCTGTGTTACCTTCTGTATTTACATTCATGAAGGTATCTCAGTACTGTAGACTTTGACAATGATTGATCTTCCTCCTTGAGAGTTTTCTGGACCTGGATAGATGAGGTGAAGGGTTTTTCTTCAAGGAAAGAATTCTGTGATCTTCCTCTTCAGCTGTCCTCCCTGGTCTTCCAGGCCTTCTGGTGTTGCCGAGCTCACCAGTTTCTTCCTTCTCTTTGAGAATGTACCAGATTGTTGATGTGGCCACTCCTGAAGTTTCTGTATCTGTCTGATGGGTTTGTTTGTTTTTTAACCTAATGATGCCTCATTCATTTGCATTGACACCTCTTTAGAACACATATCAAAAGTTCCCATGAACAGCTACAAAATGCAAAGTCCACATTTGGAATTTAACTCCTGACCTTTTATCTGCTTCATTTCTCGTGAAATAATGAGGGAACAGACCAAGGCTGGTAATGAAACGGATCAATTGTACATTATTCAATTACATTGAGCCTCTGAAAATGAGGGACTATGGATTAAAATGGCTGTAATCCCTAAACGGTTGTTGTAAATTTTCTGTTGAATCCCTTGATTTAAAACTGAAAGTCTACAATTCAATCACATCTTGATGGGTTTGTTTCATATCTGTTGTGGTTGTGTACAGAGGCAAAATTACAAAAACTGTCACTGTCCAAATACTTACGAACTTAACTGTACTTTCTGCGTTTGTGAGTAAGCTAAGCATTTTTCACTTATTTGTGATAAGTTTAGCATTTCATTCCTGCTGTAACATGCTGGAGATATAAATGGGGTTACAGATCCTTCTATGATGTATGTTCAGCAAGTTAGTCTTTCTGCTCTTAATAGCTCATTAGGCTGGCTCTTTGTGAAAACATACATCTTTTAATTTGTTTCTGTTTATATGTTCAGATACCATACCCATATACTTTTTATACCCCTCCAAAAGTGTATTGATAAAGTTTGCATAACAATCTGGCTTGCATGGGTCCAGTGTAATAGAGCCATTAGCTGCAGCAGTGTAGCATCTGACTCTAGACAGCTGTTTCAGCAGGCTGTCAACTTTTTGAGACATCTGTCCCTTAAACTCTGACGCCACCTTAAACTCACAGGAATACAATTAACTAATGCCATTTACCATACTGAGGAATCATTACACTCTTTTTTAAGATGCAGATTTCCTGTGTGCCACAGAAATTTCTGATGCAGTTAGAGCAAATTTACAAAGAGCCTCTGAGCTCCTTTATGGAGAATTTTTCCTCGGGAATAGTAGCCAAGGCCAACTCGTATCTGGTTCAACTCCTGTTCATAAATGGAATCAATCCATTTTTATTCAAAATCAATACTATTTTAAAATCACCATCATGCCTTTTAGTAATCACCTCTAGTGTAGGTGCTTGCAAGATCCTGCACTGCGGGCCTCCACTGGAACACAGTGGAGAGTTTAAATTACACATAATAAATGCAATATATTTAGTCTGTTACAAGGACTCCAATGTACTGAGCACCTCAAAGACGCCTACCTTTATCCATTTGTTGTATTAGTCTATTACTGTGGCAACATGGGTCAGTTGCAGTATGATTTCTGAAACCCACATAACAAAGAGAGAGATATGCCTTGTAAACGCTGTCAGCGGCTTTTAAAGTTATGCAATTTGAACAAGGAAACCATTTCCCATTTACATACTGTAAGTCCTAATGTTCAGGTCTGACTCTGTCACAGCCCACAAGGAGCCTGTCAGTTACCTACTGTAAGTCAGCAGTAACTGTCAGCATTGTTTCCACATTATTTTATGTGGAACTTGATATTAGGAACGTTGATCAAAATTTTGCAATAATAGAGCCTTTAAGCTACAATATCTCATCTTGAATGACACAGATACATTATATTATTCAGTAATCATATGAGGTATCAAAGTCATTCTTGCTGGTAACCATGGAAACAAAATAGGGTCAAAAGTATTCTAGCTGTGCAGCACATCTGAATGTGTGAAAACATTTTGTATGAATATATGCAAATGCATGAATGTGAGTAAACCTTTTGATCAAATGAATTTGAAAGTTTGAATGTGTAAAAAAATATTTGAACAAATAATTTTTGAATCTGTAGAGATCTGTAGCAGTGCATGACATTATGTGATAAAATAAAAAAGATTTGCAGAAATAATTTGCAGTGTGTGAGAGTATAAAGCAGATTTCCACAAAGCTTCGCAGTTACACATCAAACATTTACAGGAGCCAAGGGAGGCAAGCATCTCTATCAGTTTTTTTTCCTGCAGTCTATCACTGGGTAGACACTCAATAAGATCATTAATCAACCAAATCAGATACACTCCCCTGATAAATAGTCTAACATTAACTGGAAAAACTCTGGGGACCAACACAAAAACGTTAGCAGGCGAATGACTGCCTTGATTTTTTAGTGACTCGTGGTAATATAAAGTGGTTTAGCTAGCTATGAAGAGAAAACTTGTCCCTGTCATGTTTGACTTCAGTGTTATGTTGCTAAAAACTGAACATACTTGAATTATAAAGGTTTGCTATTTAGTTCAGATTTTTGCAGGGATTAGCAATAATAGGTCCCACAGCATAATGCTAAATACCATCATATGATTACAGATATTGGGTTAGTATTTTTTTTCTATCAGTTCCTTGTGATAATTGCTATCCACCACATAGCCGAAGTAATTCAATTTGTGTCAGCCTAACATTGATAACACACTCCTGTCTTGAGCATCTAGCAGCGGTTATAGCCTAACTATTAAGATTAAGATTTGGGGAAAAAAAACACCAACTGATTTTTCAAATCCATACACCATAACCTAAACCAAAAATCTGAAATCAGTAACTTTTCACAGATAAGATAGCAGCACCCATCTCTGTCCATGAGGGCACAACTGTCTCTGCCAGAAGTCAGGGAGACAGTCTGTCACAGACCTCTAGCACAGGAATCCCTCTTTAACTCACAGGTAGCAAAAATCAACTCTTCACAGTTACCTGCTTTTGGTTAACTACCAAAGTGGGCCCTTGGTAAAATCCTGGGCAAGTAAGTGCTAATCCTGAAACCACAGGACCGGGCAATAACTGTAGAAAGATATACTGTTGCATTGCACCATTAAGAAATACGTCTAATTCCTAAAGTCTTCCTAATGTCAGTGGTGGAATGTAACCGAGGACAATAACTGAATCATTCATTGCTCCTTTTACCTTATTAGAACATACCCATTTTAAGCTCCCTCATATATTCCGCTTACATTTAAGAGGAAAATATTAGCATTTTTACTCTATTTGCCAGTTTCAGTATATTTACCCCACCCGTACAGTTTTCAGTCTTTCTGGCTAAATGGATCTCATGTCAGGTGTAAACTTGATGGAGCTGCGCTGGGAATTGTGTAATGTCACCGAGTTCTGCGATAATTATAACAGGTTAAATACCCTGCCCCGAAAGGTACAATCAACTTAAGGATGGGTGAGATGTCAATCAAACTTCGTTCACAATGGAGAGCTCGAATTAAGCAACATAAGGCAAAGACCTGTGACTGTGAATTCCTTAAAATCTTGCATATCAGTTATTCAGTATGATCATCTTATTAAATGTGTTACATTATTATTGATTCAACTTCCAAACCCTATAAGTAGTTTTGATTTTTTTCTATCCAGAACCATCTTCAATATTAAAAGACTGTATACTTTTTTACTGTATACATTTGACCCTGCATAATGAGAACTTTTACGTTTCATGCCTACCTGTATCTGATAATATATACTTTCATTTTATTAATATTTTTAATACAGGACTTGTAACAAAATATTATTACACTGTGGCTAAAACATCTAAATATTATTCCACCACTGCCTTTTAGGGTAATTGTAAGGTCAAGTTTCTACAGGATATTATATATGATATTGTTATTTTTTTAGTATATAATAATAATAATAATAATAATAATAATAAGATAATGAGGTGAGATATCCGTAATTCAGATTAGTGCAGTAGAAAACCTGGTTTAAAACCATCAACCTTCATCAAGGGTTGATGTGGCCTTTCTTTAGTGGAAATCATATGTAATAATAAGAGGACATCAGTAACTGCTTTTGGACAGTGTGCCTGTGACATTCCATGCCTTAGTGCTGAGGTAGCATCTAGTTTGAGCTTCACTACCACTATGGCCTCAAAAGGTCCTGATACATCGCCAGATGCTATTAAAAAACAGGTTCTATCATTCTATCAGATACTTAAATTATAAATACCTTTTTTCGGTTTATTCCATTTTTGTTTAGTCTCGGTCCATGAAAGGACAATTTGGACTTAATAGGCATGTGACATAATGGGCAGAACAGCTATGCTAAATGCATGCATAGGACATATGACATGGCCCGAGTCTTTCATTTCCAGACGTGAGCCACAAATGTCGTACCCAACATAGTCTAAGTTTGGTTAACCAGTAATTAAACAGTACGCCAGGTACTCAGCATCCCACCTTTTTGTGACCCAGTAGTGCACTGCTAGGGGGGTTGGGTCAATTATTAAACACTGGTAAATTGCAAATTGTTCAGTGACTTGGTTATCCGTCCTTTAGCTTCCCTTTCCCTTTAAGGCTGTTGCCCTGAAGTGGATTTAATTTAAATCAAATCCTATCATGTAATTTTATTTCTATTTCAACATGGCCAGCTGTGTCACCTACAAATCCCGTACAATGTTGTTACTGTAAACATAATCAATAAAATCATGTTAGTGGTGTATTCCGCTCTTGCGCCCCCATCCTGGCATTCTGTGCCCTACGTAACTGCCTATCAGCCCTAGTTCTGAATAAAGATGTGTTTATAGCTATTCAGTTGATTAATATAAAATCTGGTTCACACAATCATGTCCCCCTCTATCTAGCAGATGAAGTGTAATAACTGTGCTGATCCATTAACTTTCATTCTGCACCATTATCATATATTTGTCTGAATACCATATTGGACAGAATATAAGACAATGTTTTTTGGAAATGTGGTTTGAAAAAGTGGGGGTTGTCTAATATTTCGGGGGTCTAGCAAATGAAGTGTCCACAACATCAAAAATTCTATTTCAATGGAGAGTACTAGTGTTTCACTATCTTCTTCTCTGGTTGGTGACCTTATTGTTGCTAGGCTATCAAGTGTTTTCAAGTCCTTCTATTGTGTGTATAGTAACCTGTTTTGCTGCCGCAGAGGAAATATATTCATGATGACTGAAAATTAAATTAAAGTGTCTCCAAACATCTTTACCAGGAATTATGAGTCATAATTATGAAGAGTTATGGCAATCACAGATATAAGCTCAAAAAGACAGTCTGAAAAGTGCCAAATGTCAGAGAAAATGATTTTGACTGCTTCCAAGAGTTGCTTAGGAGGAAATGTGAGTATGTGACCGGTAGACAAGATACACAAGTATGTGCTTACCTTACTCTTCATCTTAGCCAGACAGGCAGCTTGACTCTGAGAATGGCATTGTTGGTGGGTGAGTCCACCACTTTTCTGATTGAAATTACAACAATTACTGATTATAGTCAGTATAAGGACACTTTTTAAATACAGCTTTAGTTGAACATTATTGGCTGTTAAATGTTATACATATAGCTTTGATTTCAGATTGATCACTTTTCACTTTACATGTTTTCATGTAAGGTTTTCAGGCTTTTTGAAGGTTTTCTCACCTCAACATTCACAGGATTCTCTTAACCTCCAGAGGCTTGTGTAATCCTTCAGAATAACATTAAACAGAAAAAAAACCCAACACTCGGATAAGCCCTTAAAGATTTGCACAAGATGAGTTCAGACTAGCCGATGAGTTAGATACACATCTGTTTTCATTGATGAGATCAAAATTGTGTTCCTGCAATCACAAATAAAAAGCTGCTGATGAAGGCTGAGATAGAGCTCAGAAAGCCAGCAGTGTCGGTGTTTGCTTGACTGGCCCTTCTACCTGAAGTGCTAAAACACTGAATAATGCTAAAGTTGAAAGATTTGCACGAGATAAATCAAGATTAGTTGGCGAGTCTGACAATAAGATAATGAAGTCATGCTCTTCTAGTCATAAAAGAGAGGTTGCTGATGAGGATTGAGATAGAGGTCAGGAAGCCTGCAGTGTCAGTGATTGCTCATCAGTAGCACTCGTGCAGAAGGAAAGGAACTTTTGCATCTTTAACCCACCCAGGGAGGTAAACCTCCGCCCGATCTTTAGATTCGTGGGTGATGAACTTGTTCTGTGGAACATCTCTGTCTTTTCATTTGTTAATTCCAAAGTTGGCCGAGAAGGCTTTCGGTTGTTGAATTTTGGATGTCAGCAGGGCAAATATTTCTCCAGACATGATCCACGGTGTGACACATTTAGACTCTGGCGTCTAACCTTATATATTAAAAAAAAAAAGAAAAGAATTATGAAAATGTTGTCATGGCAAGTCTTGGAGAAACAATCAACCAGACATGTAAGGGAAAACCTGAAGCTTGTTTCGACCCACTGGTTTCAAAAGATATTTTGGGGTGAACTTAATGTCCATGATGGGCAGGTAATTAGAAATAGCAGATGACACATTTTTCCTTTATGTATCCATCTTGTCAGTAAAAGACTATGCAACCCACAAATCTGGTGTTGGACAAATATTGTTTCAGGAGTCACTCTGTAACTTTGACTCACAAACAGTATGTCTACAACTTTCTAAAGGAGAGACAGCTGTTTGCGTTGTCAACTATCTTAGTAATGACCGGCCACCATGCTGGATTAAATACCATTTCTAAACACCCATTTACCTTCTGATCAAAACCCTTCTGACAGCGGCAGCTACATAACTGAGCCAGAAGTGAAACAGAACTTATCACTGGTCTTGTTGTCACTGATGTACAGTAATACAGGGATGTATTCCTGTAACAGCTCTACTAATTTTAACATATATTACATACTGGTGTGCTACACATTTTGTCTTACTTCTAATGTCTTGCTGATAGACAGAGGGGGCTTCATGTTAATCGTACATATACTGTACCGCATACTGCTGTTGCATGACTGTATAAAGTCATGTAACAGCAGCCATCTTAGCTTAAGCTAAAACAACAGTTATATTTTTAACCTGTCAGATCCCTTTTGAAATATTTTGGTGGTATCAGGGTTCTGCACATTCTAAACCTAAGAGGAAAAAGTTTTTCTCAAAATACTCTTAGCTCAAGGTGTACTTACTAGCTTTTCCAAAGCTTTCAACTGCAAACTATGGTCTTCATCAGTGGACAGAATTTACTCAGTTAGCATGTAGTCTAAAAATGAAAATGTTGAAAAACTCAAATTATCAGGACAACATCATGGAATATTTTTGAGTTTTCTCAACTGTAGACTACCGTTGTTGACTTTACTAAGGTTTAGAAGTAGGGACAGGAATTCTCTCACCTTGTTTCTTCTTGTTCAACTAAGTAAGATATTCCTGTGAAGCTAACAATGAAATTCTTGGCTCAGTGCCATGCATTTCTACCTTCAACAAACACAGATATTCTTTTTGAATAAGATTCAGTTATATAAGAGTTTGTCTTTAAAAAATAAGGAGAATTTATTTTGCTGCAACTATATTTAAGGGGTGCTCAAGGAATAAATAAAAACACACACTAACTAAAGAGCACACAGCTGAAAGTAAGCTGAAAGTTTGTTTATTCCTCCTAAGAAATGTCATATGGTTGTGAACATGAGGGTTAACAGGTAAAGTACACATTGAGATGAGTCTGGCCTCAAGTACAACATTACTTAAGCAGTTCTGTGTTGTCAAAATTACAATATTGTTGACAGTAAACAAAATGCTCAAAAAAGGGTTTTCTTCATGAGTGAATATAATATATATACATCCTCCTGGGTCTCAACCACCTCAGAACACTGAATAAAATTAAAATCCAGAGCTGCTTGTGAAATGGATTCTGGTAATGGCACAAATAATGACACCTTTTTCAGAGGCAAAGAGGACATAGAATACATACTGAAAATGATTGGCTGTACAAATGTACCCGTGCACTTAAGTATCACATGAGCACTAATCAAATTAACTAGACCAGTAAAAGCTGATGTTTTTCCCCCACCATGTCAGTAATACACTGTTATTGCAGCATCTACAATTACATGCAAAGACATGAATAAAGCTAACTGCTCAATACTGTAATTAGACATCATTCTCTATTCAAGGCATCCTTGCTAGATGTTTATTAATCGTGTCAAGAAATGTCCTTAACTTGGATTATTTAACAGAACATGTATATTTCACATGCATGGATAATTTCTAGTTCTACTTTTATCCATCAGATCAAAATGGATTCAGACACCTGACCTTGGTGTGATAAAACCCTCTTGGCTTCAATCGCTTTTGTACATTCACAGTATTTTATACTGGTCTTGTGAAGTGGGAACTCAAACTTCCACAAATTTCATGAATCTCTATTTCAGAGCAAAAGAGGACTTGCATGCATAAAATGACTGGCTGGGAAATTTTATGTGTGTACTAACCACAGGGCTCCAGGACAGGCAAATCATAGTCTAAAGTCATGTTTGGCCTCCCCATAAACATTCACATCAAAAGGTTTTTTTCTGAAACGTTATGTGCTGCAAGCCTTAAGAGCAAAGCTAAAAAAAGAGACTCTGAATTGCTTCAAAGGTATATTCCGCGTTGGATAATAAATATGGCATACAGAACGCCAAAGGGGTATGCACACGCAGTAAAGAGGTCTGGTAGGTCATGCAGCATGATGGACCCTTTCAACCCAACTGCCACGTGTCACACATTTAATGATATGGGTGCATCATCATCTTCAAGGACAGTGAGTTTGGCAACAGACTCACTTCTGAGCCCTCGTTCATCAGGGTCAGTTTCCTGAGGAAAAGTATCAGATGCATGGTTGAGTGCCAAGGAAAACTAAAAGGATGAAATACATTTCTGTTGATTCTAACTCTAACTTCAGTGATTCTTGCTTTTCAGCACAAGGGAGACCTCAAAAGAAATTGTAAATTGTTGCTCGACAGCATTGTTCCTTTCCAGAAACAATGACATGGTTGCTACAATCCACCAACCGTGTTGTGAGGAGTTTATAAGAAGTATTTTCTGCCAAAAAATGCCAGCTGTTTCTTCCTTGTCTAAATAAAAGTTGAGAATGAATTATTGACTTTTTGACTTTCAGAGCGCCTTTATTTCTAGGGATACAGATCATTTCTTCACATGCCAAATATCTGATTAGGAAAGGGCCTCTTCATTCCAAAATAAATTATAGAAACTAGAGATGCTTTCTGGCAGAACAGGAAATCTAAAAAAAAAAAAAACAATGACAGCCAAGACACTAATTCATCCATCCATCGATTAGCTATACCGCTCATCTTCTAAGAGGAATCAGGTGAGCTACAGCCAGTCAAAGGTGACACTGGGTAAGAGGTGGGGAACACCCTGGACAGGTTACCAGTCTATCAGAGGGGTTACATATAGAGACAAACAAGCATTCACACTCACATTCATTCCTAGAGTTGTCAATTCACCGTGGGACTATGAGAGGAAGCTGGAGTACCTGGAGGCAACTAAACACTAATGTCTCTAGAAAAATAATAAAATACAGTTGAGAGCAGCAAAACATCCCGAACTAACAACCAGACCTCAGTAGAAGAATCACACTGTCCCGTGGCAAGATAATAAGATTTCACTGTGGTAATAGGGATAGAAAGGGGGGATAGGGAAAGCAAGACTGTAACAAACTAGTTAGATTAATGCATTTAGCTTTCCTCACATGTTTCTGTGGATGGATGATATCAACATATGGGACTTTAATTTAAATGAGGTTTGTGAACACATTGACAGATATAACACAAGGATGGCAATGTTATCTCTCTTCTTTGGATTTCCACTGAGATGAACGGCCTTTTTCTCTTTTCAGTCTGTTTCCATTGTCCTCTTGATGATACACAGACTTCACTGTAGATAGCTTTTTGTAGAACTACTTTTAAGAGTAGAAATAGAAAAAAAGGTCCATAAATTATGTAGCTGCAGCATCCTATAGCAGAGGTAAGTTTTAGATACTGTTGACATTAGTTTACCACATCCCTCCAAATAACTCCTCACTTTTTGACCAAAATTGGCAGCAAAATGGAATTTCAGTGATTTTCAAATGATTTTCAAATAGCCTTCAAAAGGACTGCGTGCCTTGTATCTGCATGAGCAATTATAACTAACTGAAAACACTATTACCCTATAGCAGTACTGTAATATTGTTTATCAGTGAGTTAAAAAAAACGGTCTATCATTCCGAATGCACGGCTATAAATTAGAAAGACCTTGATTTTATGGCTGTTCACAAACATAGTTGAGGTACACTTAAGTCTCAGTGTTGGAGTAAATACGTGTGATCTAGGTGAATCATTCCTGCAGAGTTTCAGACAATAAGTAGTGAACAATTTTTTGAGCAAACTAAGTCCTCACCATCGCTTTCAAGACTTTTTAGGGATATTTGAATTGATTAAACTGTGACTGTTTACGACTGCACAACTTGCAATATTAACTGCAAGACATGTAGCTGTACCATGCAATATATGCTTTAAAAAAAATTGTAAAATTGATATTCTAAACAGGTTCTACAGTTTCTTCATTTCATGACAAGACCAAGGTCCATTTTTATGGAACATCTCAGAATTCCACCTGGAGCTAAACACTCTCCTACCAGAGAGTAGAACTGGACTTTATGAAGCCTCATAAACTTTCAGCAAGGATAAAGATTCCTCCAAGCTCAACTGTGACCTTACTTTTTTATGTAACATAGAATTTATGTGTCATAAACAGATTGAATTAATCTTTATCTATCTATCTATCTATCTATCTATCTATCTATCTATCTATCTATCTATCTATCTATCTATCTATCTATCTATATATATATCTATATATATATATATATATCTATATATATATATATATATAGAGAGATATAGATATATATATAGATATATATGTATATTTAAAACAGCAGATCATTTGATTCAGCTGCGAGACATAGTAGGTACTTGTAAATGGATAGCTGAATAATAAATGAATTAATGGACTGCATGAATGCACCTGGTTGAGAGATTGTAAGAAGTAAATTTTTCATTTATTATTTTGACAGAAACTTGCTGGTTGAAAGAGCCAAATCATCACTGTTTCAAGGCTGTGATTTCATAGTTATCATAAGGTTGTAAGAACCTCAGTTTTGTGGAGAGATCATGTGCTCTCCTTTCATCCCACCAAATGCCCGTCTATTTACAAAAATCAAATCCTGTTTCAAAGATATGCAAAAAAAATAGTCCATGTTTTTCTTAATTCTAGGCTTGATTCTTGCAGTTCCTTATAATAAAACTGTCCTAACAAAACTTTAAATACTCTCCAGGTGGTGAGCTTCTCTGCATTGTCTCCCTGTAACCCACAAAACTCTTAATGCTCAGGAAACACCTTATCTTAAAGAGCTCATAGTACCCTATTACCAATTATTATTATTATTATTATTATTATTATTATTATTATTATTATTATTATTATTATTATTATTATTATTATTATTATTGTTGTTGTTGTTGTTGTTAATAATAATAATAATCTTTGTGTGGAACCCACATCTTTCACTCTCTCCCTCTCCCTTTCTTTCCCAACAAGCTGGTCGAGGCAGACGACCCCCCCCCCCCCCCCACCACCACCAACACCAACACCACCACTATGAGCCAGGATCTGTTCAATGTTTCTACCTGTTAAAAGGGAGTTTTTCATTGCTGCTGTCACCAAGTAGTTGCTGATGGGAGAAAGGTGAGTCCTTGTAAATGATAACTATAAAGAGTCAAGTCTGCAAAAAGTACCATGAGATAACTTCTATTATGATCTGGTGCTGTATAAAAGTCATTTGACTTAACTTTGGCCTGGATTTTTAATAATCTTATTGCTGTTGTGAACGTCTTCCCATCCACTAAATGGCATTTCTTTGCAACACCTGGCAGGTTTGGGCAACTCGGGAGTTCTCAGTCAGAGTCATTTCCTAGGTAAAGAAAAACTGATAAAAGGCTTTTACTCCTAGTCCTAAAAGTAGACTCATATAATGTCACTCTGAGAATTGTTGGTTTCTCTCCTGGTACCAATTAAACCCATATAAATTAATCTATATAACCTAAAAATTACATATTTAGATTTTTTTTTTCAGTGAAAATCTCCACATGGCCTTAATGTAGCCTGGATATACATTTTAGATATGCATTTTTGCCTCATTTAGTATTATGAATACGTGAATTGGCCCCACCTCTATCTCCACTCACCTCTCGGTCACTCTCCTACAACTCCAAGTCCAGCTCCAGCTCATCAAACACACAAATCTCCACTTTTTTCTGTTTTTCTAGCTACTGTACATTACATAAGGGCAAGAGGTTACATCTGAATCTGTTTTTTAAGACTGTCACTGGTACAGTGCAGTTCCATCCGCCGTTGTGCTGACTACTTGTTTTGCCGAAGATATGTGTTGTATCATTTAAAAAACACCATATGCATGTGTTAACAAGGTTCAATACTCTCAGCTATTGTTTTTGTCAATACTGGTTTACAGACTACTTTTCATGTAGTTGAACATCATAGATGTCAACATTAAGGAATATTGGTGTGGTGCAGTTTCCTCAGTTGAAGCTGTTTTGGTCAATGGGCTGTAATACACTCATACACCAGGGGCAATGTGCATTTGTAGCATGATTGGGAAAGATGACATGTCAGTAACATACTGCTACAGACCAGTATGCCAGTGATTGTTGCTAGAATCACATATCATAAGGTTTTTCAACCAAAAACTTTGATTCACAGTAATAAAGTTAACCATTTAAGAGGGTATCTGTTTTGCAGTAAAATGTACAATATAAAAAGGTACACACCAAAATAGATGTTTTATGAGTACATGTATCCTGTTGTCTTAGTGACATGATGTGATGTGTGTAATGTAGTTACACTTGGATCATCGGTTTTAATATGATCTAATGAAGCCAGGTATGTTGATACCAACTGGAAAAAAAGTAAGGGGTGTCATTATAAAAGTCATCATTAAAACAGATTGGAAGACTGAATTAATTTCTGAATTAAATCAAAAGTGAAATGTAAGTTTCATCGAAACTCACAAAGCAAAACTGCATGTCAAAGAGAGAAGTCTCTTTTTGAACGCTGCAGTAATGAATGATTACCACAGAATGAGCCAAACCCACACTGAGGGATGCTCTCTGCTGCTAATCAACCCTTCTAAAGATGTGAGGGATGAGAGGAACTGGAAAACTGGAAAGGGAGGGTGAAGAGACAGCTACGGAGAGGAGGTAAACAAAATCTGAGCGAGGAAAGATTGATGGTATGAAAAAGATACAGTTTGAGTCAAGAGAGGAAGAGACAAAGCAGGGAGGAGAGGGAGTCGTAGTAATTACATTCATTTCCTCCCTTCAGCTTCTTGGTAAATAAACAAGCATCAACTAGCCTTGAGGCTTCCAGTTGCCTCAGTGTCAGTGAACTAATTAATTTCATCTTTTCTTTTTTGCCGCTCTTGTCCCTCTCCTCTATTCTCCCTTTTTTCTTTGTCTGTTTTACTGTCCCTTTTTTATTGTTCTGAAAGTAGGGCATTCAATGGTATTCGCACATACTACTGCATATACTACTAATACTACCACCAATTAGCCTTTGGGGCTTGTACATACTACTTTTAGTAGTAGTATGCTGCTAATCAACATACTACTTCATAGTTCTACATGGTAAACATACCTGATAAACATCAACATATTGTAATTCCCACTATAAACATGTTAGCAGGCTAATATTAGCATTTTCTTTAAAACACCACAGATCAGCTAGTGTGCCTATAAACTCTTGGTATGCTGACACTTAAATAGGGGCTGCTGTGGCTCAGGAGGTAGCGCGGGTTGTCCACCACCCAGAAGGATGGCGGTTTGATCCCTGGCGCTTCCAGTCTGAAGATCAAAGTGTCACTGGGCAAGATACTGAACCTCAAAATTGACCCTGATGTCTCATCGGCTTGCATTTTTATAGAAAATGCTCATATAAAAAAAGCATTGAAAAAATCCAAGTATGAATATGTGTTTGTGTTTGAATGTGGCAGTCGTATAAATTGCTTTGAGTGGTCAATAGGACTAGGAAAGCGCTATGTAAGGGCAGTCCATTTACCATTTACTTAAACTCTCCTGATTTATTAAGGAAATACTGATCCATACTTTAGTGTTTATGACACTTTGGCTTGAAAATGCATCTTGAATTTCAGGCAATAAACAGTATGATGCAGATAAAAGCTCTGGAAAAAATCAGGCAACGGGACCATTGGTTAAGATTATTTTATTCACTCAATGTGCTCAAGGTCAGGAATGTATATTGTTAGCCACAATGCAATAAGCATTAATAATGGGTAAAAATAATTGTTAACTTATCTTCGATCTAGATTTTTTTTTAATATAAAAATACAGGTATCCATTAAAGTATTGCCTCTTAACACAGAAATTTCATTGCATTTACTACGATCCAAATTTTTTAAATTTTTTTATTTTGAGAATCAGTTGCATTAGCAGACAGCTGTTGTGAAATAATGGAGTTCAAGTATGTGTGTTTTCATCTCCTATCCCGAAATACTAAAAAAAATATAAAGTTTTCAGAAGAAGTTGTTTCAAAAGAAAAAGTACTTAAATTTTTCATATACACAAATTGGAACCATTGCCTTCTTTATCTTGTCTGTCTTCTATATCTAATGATGATGTTTACCGTGGTATATAAGGGTGATACGGTCACGTCTTACATTCAGCAGGCCAACATCTTCAGATCTCAATGCAGACTTCATCTTCCAGGCACACTGTGTTTAAGCTTCTTCCTTGGCCCCCCTGCTGACTGTAAGGTCGGGGATATGGGGCTATATGAATCAAATGATCCTGTGGTTTCTTGAAGGAACGTCTGAGCTTAAAACTTCAGTGCTACTGCAGCTAATCCTCCATATTTCACAATGAGGCATCACTCACACAAGGAAACCCTTTAGGATTCATCTGTAGACTCCAGAGTCTGAAGAGGACATGTTTTCCTCCTGTTTTGACATGACTCATATACAGTGGCATTAATAGTTTGGGCACCCCTGGTCAAAATTTCTCTTATTGTGAATGGTTAAGCAGTACAAGAAAAATTGATCTCCAAAAGTCATTAATTTTCGAGATTACAGACTTTTTAAAAAACTTTTTAAGCAAGATTATTTTTTTTATTTCCATCTTTTACCGTTTCATAATAACAAAAGGAAAAGGGCCAAAACAAAAGTGTGGGCACCCTGCATGGCCACTGCTTAGTTACACCCCCTTTGGCAAGGATCACAGCTTGTAAAGGATTTTTGTAGCAGCAAAGATTCTTTCACTTCTTGTTTGGGGAACTTTCACCCATTCTTCCTACAAAATACCTCTAGTTCTGTGAGATTCTTCTTTGTCCTGCAGGCGCTGCTCTGCTGAGGTCTATCAGGGGACTTTGAGGACCATGGCAAACCCTCAGCTGGCGCCTCTAGTAAAAGTCCATTGTGGATTTTGAAGTGTGTGTTTAGGATCATTATCTTGCTGTAGAGGCCGTCCTCTTCCCACCTTCAGCTTTTTTACAGACAGTGTGATGTTTGCGCCCAGAATTGGCTGGTGTTTAATCGATTCCTGCCATTTCTTAATTACATTACAAAGGAAACGTCTACCTGAAAACACTTTGCTATCTTCATAAGCCTTCTACTGCTTTGGCATCAGTTCCTTTAACTTTCAGAGTGTTAGACAGCTGCTCAGAGGAGCCCATGGACACAGATTGTTGACACAAAGTTTAAGAAGTCAGAGTATTTCTGAAGTTTTTAAAATTTGCTTCACTTGGCCTTTCCTAACGATGCCTGTGAACAAGCCTCAGCTATAACAAGCTGATTAAGGTCAGAGATCTTGGTAAAAGTTTTCTGGAACCGTAATCTCTTGAGTTGCCTGAACTGTTTCATGGTGTTCCTTTTCTCTAAAATTGTACAAAACAAAAATAATATATATTAATCTGGCTTAAAATGTTAAACAGAATTTTTAAACTTTATCTTCATGCCTTTTGGCGATCAGCTCATTTTGTACTCACTTAACTATTCACAGTAACAAGAAATTCTGCTCAAACTTTTTCAAATGTACAACATCGGGATACCAATGAAATGATGAGCATGAAGTTCTGGCTTTGTTAGCATGCATGTAGTTGTGTGTGTGTGTGTGTGTGTGTGTGTGTGTGTGTGTGTGTGTCTGACTGCCTATTTGTTTGTCCAGGTACTGTACACTTCACTATTGATTGCAAAAGTTAATTAAATTTAATAGTTACTCTATTGAATACACACTAGAACACACATGCACGTATTGGACACATTTTCTGGCAGGTTGTAGATAAAGACACATCGATCAACATTATCCTGCTGAGATGAGACAGTGTAGAAGATTCAGTAATGATATAAGGATTAATTCATGGTTTGAAGCATCTTTATTCAAGAGTTTACATGGAATAGTCTAATATTATGTGTACATTCAGTGGGAAGTTGGTATAACTACTGTTTTCAACTCTTCATTTTTAGATTTCTATTTACTTAAGTAAATAGAAATCTTTTTATAACCTTGAGGGTACAAGCACCAAAAATATTTCATAAGATTAGTTATCCTCAAAATTAGAACTGGGAATAGAAATAGACTAGAAATAGAATGTGGTATTTTATTAAACTTAAGTAGCAGAACATTTTAGCATGTCTAGCTGATCAGCTGACTAATAACAGTAATTACACTAATGTAGTATCATTTCTAAAGCCAAGCAAGATATTATTAGCTAACACTTTTATTTGTTTAAAGGTTATATTAGAAAAAAAAAGAAAAAGTCCCCTCCAGGAATGATACATTCACTGTGTTATATCAGATTCAGTTTAATGTAACATTAGCGAGTCCCTCTCCTCCCTGCTTTTGACTCATTAGCCCTGATTTGATGAGGTTTACAAACCAAAACCGTATCACATCTGTTACCTGAGATATAGCATATATAGTTGTCTTACTTGTTAATCCTCTTCCTCAAAGCCTTGTCTCTTGTAAAATGACTCAATACCAAGTAAAAGTTGTGCACTAAATATGTTACTAAAGTAATGACATAATATGTCAAATGATGAAATTATAACCTGCATAATGGTTTTAAGAAGCATTTAACTCTTGTAGTTTGTTTAAATGGGGTCAATTTTAACAATTTTAAACAGGGTTTAAATTGGTTTGATCATGGTTTAATCTGCAAGGTATTTTCTTAATCAGTTCATTGTTCATTGCTTGGTTTGTAAGACTTGAAAAAATGGTAAAGAAATGGCCATGACAGTTAACCGGCACTAAAAGTCATATCTTCAGATGTTTTGCTTTGTCCAACCAAACCTCAAACTATTCAATTTACTGACTTTAAAGATTTATTTAAATTCATTTAAAGATTTTAAAGAATATCACTGGCTCCCTGTGCAGTGAAATGACACCCGGCACATTAGGTTGCATTATGCTCACCTTTGAAACAATTTCTTTTTTTCTTTTTATATTTTTATTTTATTGTTAAATCTGAACATGATTAAAGAACTTAGAGGATTTTTTTTGAACTCCTTAACAGTAACAAAGAAAACTCGTAGTGCCTTCAGCATAAACAAGTATCCACGCAGGATCAACATTGTCCTGATGAGTTTAGGCAGTTAGGACCATTTATTAATGATCTTAAATATAATCAAATTAAGGTTTACCGCTAAGATTTTGCTACTTTTTAATGGAGAAATGACTGTTTGCTTTTAAAATTCCAAAAATGAAACCACACCTGTGGAAAAGGAGGCAGTAAAACCAGAATGGCTACCAAACAGTACTAATGGCGGAGCTGTGATGTTTCAGCTGACAGGCTTGTTGACTGGTGACACATCAGCAGAGTATCTCTGGTCACTGAGCTCTGTGTCTGAAGAATATACTTCTGCTGACTTATTGATCGCGTTGCATTGTGAACACAGTCAGTAGAGCTGCATCAAAGGTAGTTATTAAAGGCAACAAGCACTGGGCCAGGGAGTTGAAATTAATTCTTTAAAACCTAAGCGTAGGGCAAGCTAGCTACATTTGGTCTGTCTTTCTTACTGTTGGCACATTGTGAGTATAATATAAGATTTATGTCAACAGAGGAATAAATATGCAGTAAATGAAGGCTGTCAGCTTGTGATGATGAGACTCTTGGAAATACTACAGCTCTGTGATGTACTGCTTCGCTTGCCTTGAGCTTTTTTCAGAAGAGAGAGGACATGGAGTAGATTGTAAGGATGAATGTGTTTATATGACTGTGTGTCTATGTGTAGGAGTGTTGCTTTCATTAAATATCCCCGCTGTGAATGATATTTCATACACTATATTTCTTACACTGTCCGCACTGTTACATAGTCCTTTTTGTGTACTTGTACTTTGAACTATTGAACTATATTCAAAGATGAAGATCGCAGTCATTTGTATCCACATTATTTGGCAATTAAAAAAACACCATAGATAAGTATTACCACTAAGAAAACTATTGGAGCCTTATAAAAAGAGGTTAGCACTTTGTTCTTCATGTTTTGCTGTAATGTTGCACCAACATCGTGGAATAAATAATTACATATCAAGCAGCAGTTCAGACAGAAATGCAAAAAATGTGTCATCCAGCTGAATAATAGAGCTGACTGATAAATTAGTCATGTTGATATATTGGCTGATATTAGACAATGAGTAGACTTAATGAGTAATACATCTATGGCTTTTCTGTGCTTAAAATTTCAAAATTTCACTTAGCCTGACATATACATATATACATATAACTGAGGTACAGAAGTACTGAAGTTTCACAATTCAATTTTTTTCCACCAAAGAATAGTGAGAGAGTAGTTGCAAATCTTACAAAACCTTATAAAAAATCATATTATAAGTTGTGTAAAATTAACACTTGGGGTTTTTTTGTGAGGCCCCTGATTGGTTGGAGGCCCAACCACAACACAACTTGTCATCATCATTAAAATGTTCCAGCACACTTATAATGGAGCAAGGATCCAATCGTTCTTTCACAAAAGTAGAATGTAAACTACTAGAAACACTGGAGAAACAGAATCGAACAGTAACAAGTTACACTTACTGTCCGCACTGTTACATAGTCCTTTTTGTGTACTTGTACTTTGAAGTATTTCTAAAAATCAGTAATTTCAGTCTATTCATTTTTAAGTAATTGTTTTTAACTTGAGTACTTTACTTCACTACATTTAAAGTCAAATTAATTAGAGTAAAAAGACATGAAAAAGTCACCTGAGGAAGTTACAATTAACTGTGTGAGAACATGGCAAATGGAAAGAGCCCACTCAGCAGCTGCAGCAGAGAACCAGACCCAGCAGCAGGTGCATGCTGGGTCTGCTTAAACACTAAATGCTAAAATACTGATGGTGGACCCTTCGGCTATGACCTCACTGAGGTTTTCACCACCTTTCTGCTGTTTGTGATTATCCCTGCCCCGACTGCAGGGCTCATTCAGCGCCCTGTTTGAAAACGTTGAGGAGCACAGTGAGACCAGAGAGGCTGAGTGGACTGGTTATACTTTGCAATGAGCATGAACTACCAGAGAGGTTGGATTTCGAGCTGATTGTGGAGGACTTTGTGCTTCACAAGACTCACAGAGTGTCGTTCAGACAAGTGAATGCAACAGATGAGAGGATGAACAGCTATTGCGTTACCAAGCAACATAGCTTTTTTCTGTTTGTCGGCTGCAGCAGTTGTGTAGTATATGTTGTTTATACATCACTCCCTTTTCTGCTACTTTATTGTGCTGTTACTCTAGAAGAAGTCTCACTCTGTTTGATTTATGTAGCTTAATATTGCTCCACCATGGTGTCCCTATACCCATAATTATCAGCATATGCACACGCTACAAAGTGCCTGACTGGAATTCATTGGTTGCTTTCGGTGCTTTTCCCACCTGGGAACAGTTTAGCTACATCTTAGATGCAACAGTTAACTGGCGTTGTGCTTTAAAAAATATGAATCACCCTTTTAACTGACCCGTTTTCATGGTGCCGACCAAAGCGGCAACGATTAATCGTTTAGTCGACCAATCATGCACATCCCTAGTTTGAACAACATTGAGCCAGGGGAGGTCACAGAGTTTTACCGAGCATTGCCAGGATCAGAGAAGGGGGCGCTCCAAAACGTCCATAGCCCCAGGGCCTACAGTAATGTTACGGTACTCCTGTCAATGCCTATCGGCCCTGTGCCCTCTCTGCCCTCCTCCCCTCTTATGCTCTGTGTGCTCTGTGTGCTCTGTGTGCATGAGTGTGTTTGATCACTGTTACTCCCACACCGTCAGTCTCTGCCAGAAACACTGAAAGTGATGTTCTGTGTGCTCACTTGTCTTTCATTTGATCCGCCTGTGTGTGTTTAAAAAGAGACAAACATGGCATCATAAAAACCCCACTTGTCTTTGGCAAAATGCTGTAAGCCCATAGTGACATCTTTGCCAGCCAAAGACTACAAACACACACACACACACACACACACACACACACACACACATGGGCACACACAAGCACACACACACACACACACACACACACACACACACACACAAACATTCACACACAAACACACAAACACACATACACACACAGGCACACAGGCACACACACACACACACACACAAACTCACACTCAAACACACATACACACACAAGCACACACATAAAAACACACAGCTGGCACAACATACATTTGGCCCACTCTCTCCTCTCATCTCTTCCTCTGACACTTCCACTGAGAGCGACTGTTTGTCTCTTCTGAGATTACTTGGATTTATCAGTAATGCCAAATCCGACTCCAAGTCTCTGTGAATTTCCTGATGAAAAATTTCTTCTTTTTATTCCTTATTAGCTGACATGTCTTTACCTATCGATGTTTTCTATTTGATTCAGTTGGAAACAGTTTGGAAAATCCTTCTATTAGAAGCCGGGATCAGGACAGTGAGTACTGAGAGTTTTCTTCCAATATTGCTTCCAACCCCAATAGTATATTAAGAAGAACATAAAATAAGTCCAATTTACATTCAATGAAGGTGAGAGATTTTAAGGGTAGACAAGGTTTAAATGTGCATTTTTTTAGCACAAGTGAAGCTCAGTGCAAATATGATTTAAGTGATTTTTTTAATGATTTTTTGAGCTGCAGTGTGTGTGAAAGAAGAGAAAAGTAGCCTGATACAAAAAACAAATGAGGCAGAGATGAACAGCACTAGCTCTATTTGGTGCTCACTCCAAAAAATTGTCAAGCAGCATGTAATATAAATTAACAACACTATTTTGGAGCAATCTCAACCTGCTAACGGGACCTTGTTGTAGCACCAGTCTGCCTTCACTGAGTTGAGTTTACAGACATTAACAAAGGGCAATTGATTGCAGTTAGTACTTTTGGGCCAGAGCCAGTGTAAAAAGAATACTTCTGTTCCAAACAAGTTTAGAGTGTAAACTGATATTTGCTTATTATTTATTTATTCTTTAGCACATGTAATAGACACAAAATGAACTATTTTAAAGAAAAAAGTATACACATACTAAAAAGGTGCACACTTATTGTGTCTTTTTTTTTTCTTGTGGAACTGCAGAGGACGGATTGGGATGATTATTGTGGGTTAACTTCATGGAGAATTTAAACTCATGGTTCTCTACAGCATATGTGCATTAAAGTGTTTTGAGAAAACAAAAATTCCCCTGAATTGTGAATGTACGTACGTTAAGTGTAAGTAAGCTTTGAACGAAACAATGCTTCTTGGCCTATGTTTTTTTTGTTTTTTTTAATCAGCATAACGTGGAAACACTGGAAACCTGCATTTTTTTTTTTTTTTTTTTGCCACTTGGGGGCAGCAGGAACAAGCTGCGAACCTAAGTTGGTGTGATTTTATTAGCTACAGCTACAGAACAGCATTAGTATCCATTTGAAGTCACCATTATGGACACCTGGTGAGGAAAACCGCCAAGTTGGCTGGTAATTCTCTACAGTTCCAACAGTGTGAGTGATGTCTTTCACATACTGATCCATTGTTAATGTAAAATATGGATTACGCGCGATTTAATTAACTCATCTGGAAGGTCACAAGATGTTGATACTCAATGTGTCTCTAGTGCTTTAAAATCACTCCATCTAACAAGCTGTGCTTGGATGCAATCCAAAGCTTGTTTTTTTCACACTACTCTCACACAGCAGATTCTGATTTATTTATTTATTTATTTTTTTGTTGCCGATCCCTGTCTGTCCATCAGCTGTTTGTGGTGTACTCTCACCGTTCCTTGGTCTCCATATCCACCTGCACAGCTCACGGATCCCTCGTCAGTTCTCGGTACACACATAGTATACCTGCCCTTTAGTAATATACCTCCCCCAGGAAGTGCATCCTGCCGTCCATGGTGTAATGATCCAGCCTTTTGTCCGGTTATGCCTTTATTAAATAGGTCTGTTTCTGCCCACTGTGGGCTTGGTTGCCTGTTGTGACTTCTTGCCTCCTGCTGAACCTTGCTCTTATAAATGACCTTATAAAAACTTTGCTTTGACTTTACCTGCTCTCTCTGCAGGCTGTGCTTTTGAGTCCTCACCCTAAGTGAAGTCATACAACAGGTTGAAATATTTTTACTAACATAGATGTGTTTTCACTTATGTCATAACCACTGTATGTGGATCTGTGTCTGTGTGGTCGTCCTAAAGAACATAAGAAAAGAAGTGAGTCAAGAGTTAATAAAACTACCACAATTAGGCTTTTTGTCTCAACTCATTGATCACACAGTGAGACACAATAAGTATTAGGTTTGTGTTTTGCCTGTCAGTGTCGACTGCACAGTATACAAACTTCCCTCATTGTGAGCTACGCCGAGTATCTAATTTAATAAAGCTGAACGAAACCTACACCAAAGATGATTACTTTTTCACTTAGCATTCTCTGATAACATTTTCTTTTTTGTGAAAGAATAGGTTTTTCATCTTCATCTTTTTGTTGTGTTTTGCCAACAAACACAAAAGCTGCATCCATCGGAACATCAACAGGTGAATAGTTGCATTATGAGATCTCTTCCAAGGAGCAAAATAATTTAAAATCTTTCAAATAAATGAATTAGAAATAAATCACTATCCAACAGCACAGTCTTTTTTTTAAAAAAAGTGTTGTCAGTGGTGTTTTCTTTAAAACATCCTAAGAGATACACTTTGTAATTCTGTATGAATCTGTTGAGGTAGGTATGATCCAAGCCGTCTGAAAAGACTGTTTTCTAGGGGTGAGTTTGGAAACCTATGAATGGGGGTCTAGACTGGGGCTCAGATTCTAAGAAGGGGGGACATTTTGAAAATGAGTAATAATGTGTTAAGACTCACATTTGCAGCCCTGGTTCTTAGAATTAATAAACTGTACATTATTAATAGTTACAATGCTTATTTAGAATAATAAACAGTATAAATATTCACCCAAACAAACAGAGATACAATGACTATAATCAAGTTTCTTTGTTGTTGTTTTGCATTCTATTTGTGTCTCTTTGTGTATCTCTGAGTGGTTGTTTTGTGTGTCTTTTTCATTTCGAGTCTCGTAGTCACTTTGCATCTCTTCGTGGTCGTTTTGCAAATCTCTGTGTCTCCTTGTGGTCACTATGTGGCTCTGGGCATGGTATTTTCTCAGTATAATTTGTGTAAACAGATCAACATTCCACATGTAAATGTGTAATCTGTAAATATGTATGAAACACCTTCCACAAACATTTATAATGATTTGTAAACTCACAAAAATTTCTTGCAAATATAAAATGGATCTTCAAATATCTGTGAATACCTTAAATTAATTTAGAAGTAAATGAAAAGAATCTATCAATATCTTCCTAACATTTACAACTTTCAAACAGATATTTGTAGATTTTTTTTTTATTTCTGAATCAAAAAGATACTTATGGATATCAGGTCTTTGCTTGTGGATTTGTGCAGTATATTTGAGCCAACTCGTCCTTTATTTTCTTTATTCATTTTTTTCAGGTGGGTGAAAGTCACAAAACACTTGACCTCTCACTGAAGTAGTTGAATTGTCTGCGCAGACCTGCACCATAATTCGTTTCTGTTTTATTTAGGCTACATTACTTATTGTAAGATATGACAGCTCCTTGGTTCAGGTCTTTGATAGTATGGCTGTTTGATTGAAAGTTGTTTTTTCTCAGACAAGTCATATCGTAATTTTATTGCTCATTGGTAATATATAGATTAAGCTAAAATAACATTAGCTATTAAACCGGCTTCTTTTGTCTTGTCGACAGTAAACATTCATGTTGGCTCTGGAACAAAAGCAGAGTGCAGGATTTTATGCATTGCAAAGTTGATTAAGATACATGTAAACAGACCAGGTTTCACACCCATCCAACCTGTAGAGATCAGGTTATTTGTTTTACTTATCATTGAATTCACTGTAATCATTCTGCCCATTTATTGTTTTCAGCATAATGGGTACTTTCTACATGTATAATCAGTTGGAAGTTATCTTCATTGGTCCTGTACAGCCACTGAGGGCCAGCCAACTCATCTCTTTTTTTTTTCTTTTAATATTTCTGAATAAACAGCTACTCTAAAATGTGGCACTGAGTCTAATGTCTCAGTTCAAGATGGTAACTTAAACGGTGTTATTATTTAACTAGATTTACTTTGACTCAATATTTTCTATAAAAGTTGCAGATGGGAAAAGGTTTTCCGATCAGAAATATAGAGTATGTTATAATTCAAAATATATAATATATAAATATAGGAGTTATGTTACATAGCTAAGTACAAGGTTAGAAGGTCAAATTATTTGTCATTTTTGAAAACAGGGTTGTATAATGAGATGAGACCATTTGTTTTTGTGAGTAGTATAAACTACAACTAGCATCTCATTATACAACAACCCCTGTTTTCCAGCTTCTGTGGATTTCATATGTACAGGATATACAGTTGCTATGCATGGCTGCATTTCCATTACATTACTGACCTATAGATTATCTTTACTAATCTATAAAGCAGCCAGGATGAAAATCTGTGATAAGAATATTTCTGTAATAGCTGCGCTTGTTAATGATTCAGTGATGGCTATCAGTGGGTTGGGGAGGAAAGGGACTCTGCTGGAAAAAGAAGAGATTAGTCTCCTCCCTTTTCTACACTAAATTTGGTGGCTCTTTATTTCCTGTACTTTAGGATTATGAATTATTTGCTTATAATGTATTGTTTGCTAATCCTTTATGCATATCTAATACAAGTGTGTATTTGTCTCAAAATGTTTTTGTTCATGTAAACGGATAAACAATGACATGCATAGGCTGCCGCTGGGTACTGAGAAACAATAGGTGGTAAACTAATCAGAGTAATAAGTGTCCTTGAGTGTTGCATTTTTTGTTCCTTGAATGAGGCTCACTGGAGCACATTTAAAGAGTATGTTATTATCTGTAGCATATCTTATTTCATAAATTCGACAGATATTAATTAAAACTACATGCAGACCCTGACTTATTAACTAAGCAAAAATGTGATCCCTTGCTTGGATGGGAACAAAAGCACAAAGGTATAGTGCTGCATCCCTGCTGGGTGTGGTCACAACCACAACAGATTTATACTTTTTAACTTGTGGAGATCAGTGAAGTAATGCTATTCATTCACGTAACATTAAATTACATTAATTAACTAACATTAATTCATCGAAGGTATTACTTATTATGAATTTGAAACTCGAAGAACTCAACTAATCTGCTTCATTAGACCTGTGGGAACTGATTTGTGCATGGAAGTACATGACATCACTTTTTCCAGTGGATCTTTATCTGCACAAAACCATTGAGAAGGGCACAAGAGGAAAAGAAACAGATGGAAACAAATTTATAGGCTGAAGGGCTGCTACATATATGTTTGTTTTAAGTTCTTGGAAGTTTGGTTGAGGCATCAGAGACAAAGTTTCTTTATTGTTTTTTGCTGAACATCTAAACCAAATACATTAGTCTAATTTTTCTTGAGCTGTAAAAATGCACATTCACTTCAACTCCACTCTACAGCAGAACATTAGGAGTTAACAGGACTCTAGTTGCCAGGGGGACACAAAATTTGTGACATTTTTATAATTAAAAGCAGCGTGACAAATGGATGATTTGCTAACTTCAGTATAAATGAATGAGATGACAGAGCAGAAAGCTCTCCCCAGATTTATCTCTGAACTCAACAGGATTAAAAGGGTCATTCATTTATTATTATTGTTGTTCATTTCCTCTGTTCCCATTCTTCTGCATTCCAGTGGTTTGTATCATGTCATTGTTCCATCATTTTTACACGTTCCTCCCTTCTTCTTTCCTGCCTGTCTTTTACCAATCCTCTTATTTCTCCATCTCTCCTCAATCTATTTCTTTTATAACGCTAGGTTTTTGCTGTGGGAGACAAATGGTTGGCCCATCATGGTCAGACAACTAATTTCCTCTGATATATAACAGTCACTCACACACACACACGCACACATACACACACAGAAAGCATCACACATGTGCACTCAAAAACATACTCATTCACAGCTAATAACAGAATCTGTCAGACACAGTTCCACTGACCCCTGGCTACCTTTTCCCACTGTTAACACACATAAATAGAAGAGTTGAGCCATCATCTTCACCACAGGCCGTTCATTCCTCTAACAACAGCTTTATTAGCTGTCATGTCATTGACATGATAGAAATGAATGATGGAAAAAACATTAAGGTTTCTTTCAAAAAATGTGAAGAATTCCAAGTTAATGCCCTATTTTGATTCCTTGTCCAAAACACCCACAGAGAGCTAAGGCAGCTCTATACTGAAAAAAATCACAGTCTTGTTGGATGTATTGTGAGCAAATACTCTATGCTGAATGAGATGTATGTGTTTGTTTATGATGCTTCATGTCAGTGTAACATGTGTAATAACTTATAGCAGGTTTGTTCATAGCCCAGGTTTATTGAGTGACATTACCCTCACATCTTCAGCAGCTTTATCATCAATGGAAGTTTAACAAAGAAAACAAAGCAGACACACTGGTGTAGTTGGAGGCAGGCGTTGAACAGCCAGCAAACCTTGTCTGTGAATACTGCTGTGATCAAACATGGAGGAAGTTTTTCCTGAATATTAAACACACTCAATTTTGAATAGTTTCCTTCCACTTTCTGCTGCTACTGCCTTTAATCTAAACCAAGAAGAAAGTCAAGAGGAGGGTAACACAATGACAGGTCACCAGTCTATTACAGGGTAACACATACTGTATAGACAGGCGACCACACTGACATTCACACTCACATTCGATTTTACTCACAATCCAGAGAAAAATGCCTATTGTAATGACAGAGAGTGCAAGGTCTTCCAGTCTTCTGATATCTTGTGTTGTCTGTCCACTTGTCCCAGAGATATTCAATTAAGTGTCATGTATGAAAAATAAGTGCAACAGATCTTTACATTTGAGAAGCTAGAACCTTTGAGTTTTTGGCATTGTTGCTTAAGAAATGACTGAAAAAAATAGATTGACAAAACATTTGCCGAAACTAACCCACTGAATCAGTACTGCGAGACAGAATCTTAGCCACAGTGCCACAAAGAAGTTGTATGACTAGACACGTTCATCCTTTCACAATGGCACCACCTTCTAGCCACACTCTGTCACCTGACCACATACCTCTATAGTGTTTCTATGCTATGTCCCCCAAAAAGAAAGAAAGGAAAAAAGGGTGTGGATGAAACAGAGAAAAGCACCCTCTGTTCGTCACTTATGTCAATCATTAAAGCTATGACACACAGATTTTCAATATGCTGAAATTTTCCATTAAGTGGCGAGATAACATTAAGTGGCGAGATAACACCAAAGAAAATGAGTGTTACAAAGTTAAAATGAACATATTTTTTTATTCTTACTTTATCAACAAAGGGAGAGCATAATGCATTTATTGTGATTCAGACATCCAGATGGTTGTGTAGAATCAGCGGTAACTTTATGCATCATTACCTTGCAGTCGAAAAAAAGATGACAAAACAGACAATAGCCAAATTCCATAGGAAGGCTGCAGTCAATAGGACACCACTAAATCAATACAATGCCCAGGTCTAAAACACAGAATATTAATTATAATCTGTCTCTTTCTATCCTCTTTTTAATCTGGGCAAGGGCAATCTTTTGTTTAATTAATTTAAAGATGGAGCTCATTTTAATTTCTGAACGACTAGCTCTGAGGCAGTCTCCATTAAATAGACAATTACTGTAAAAGCTCCCCCCTCTCCCAAATTCACACTTGTACGCTCACACACAAAATCCATGAATCTCACATTTGTATGGTCTGTGCCATGTAACTAACATAAAAGTAGATATCACAGGCCTGTATCCTCCATTTCAGAAAACTCAGCCATTTTGTCCTTTCATCATCTTGTTCACATTGTGTTCATATAAAAACAAAGGCTACACATTTCTGTATTTCAAGCTTATAATGATATTTTTTATGGTCATTATTTCTGGCTGCTTCTGCAGCCTTATATCCCCTGGCTTTCAAGCTACTTTGCAGATTTTAGAAATTCTGGACATTTCAGGAATTTGTTTTCTCCCTGCTGAAGCATCTGTGTCTTCAATGTATCTGTGTGTGTGTGTGTGTGTGATTTTGTGAGTGTGTTTTCCAATAGACTGCCCTTCCTGTTGTCATGTGCCATATAGGCTGCCGATCACAGTGATAGCTGTAAATCAAACAGTAGCTGAAAGAAACTGTGTGTATGACAAGTGAAATCAGTTGGCTGGACAGTAGGAGGCTGAACCTGCTTAGATGGCCCACAAAGGTTGAATAGAGCCTGGAGGAAGACTCTTAGCAGAGACAATTCATCTTCCTGGAGACCTAGAGGAACAATTACACACTCTACTAACCGTGTGGTAAGAGAGGTGTGTTTGAGTGAGACAGAGAAATCTGACGGCAGACACATAATGCTACATTGTGCGAGAGGGGACAGGTAATTGAAATAAAGCCCTGCTCTCTCTTCTCTCCTTCCTGAAGCTACAGCTTTCGGCTTTGCTGGTAACAATTAGGATGTGGGAGAGGATTTGGATAGATTCTGCAGCTGTGGGTCTCTAAACACTGATACCAAGAACAGACCCTACAGGATACATGTACTGATAGGAGATCGTCTGCCAATACTCAATATCATCAAATATTTCAACAGAAAAAATAAAATTTTATGCAGATCCATTTTGGAATGTGCAACTGGAAACTTTAAAATTTAAATGTGGTTGACAACATATCAAACTCCCTATTTACCGGAGTGCCACCACTGACTATGGTCTAAGAATTACCATAAAGCTGAACCAACACCCGTCTGATGACTGTCAGCAAAAAAAAAAAAAATCAACATTAGAAGCTATTAGACTGACTTATAAGGTTGCAAAGGTCCTTAACAAAATAGTATTAAAGTAGTGAAATATGCTGAGTATGGACACATTTTACAACATAAAAAAATGTGCTTTGAATCATAATCTATTCCTGTTGTATTTTTTCTAGAGATTTGCTTTTTCTAGAATCTGCTTCTATTGTTAAGTTTAAATGATGGACACACGATGTCTGTTACTCACCTCAAAAGTTTCCACATCACAATTGTGTACATTGCATTGCTGTGATATCACAAACTCCTGCTCATATGTATGTGTTTTGAACTCAGATCCAAGAAAGAGAGCGCAGAGACCCTTTCTTCAGCAGATGAAAGTGAAAACAGTCCTCTGCACATGCATCACTCTGAAGAAAGTGTAGTCTCAACATTGAACAAATTTATCACCTTTTAAGTTGATATAATGAATCAAATTGTGGCTATTTAAAAAAGCAGACACAGAGATAATGAAGAATAAGCTCAATATTTACTCTGCATTTAGCTCTGTTTTACTGTTGTACTCCTGATGGGAGTAGCTCCTTCATTGTTCAACAGGTAAACATTAACTTTCTCTACCTACGTCTTGGTGCTCGTGAGTAGTGTATAGTGGATGGGTTGCAGAAACTTTTTTCTCTGCATGCTACAGGTGGCACCAAAACAGTAAATTTGCTGGCCAAAAAACCCCAAAGAGTTAAAAGATGTTGGCATACTCCATAGAGCCTGTTGCTCACATATTCATTTGATCGGTTGTTTATATAGAAACAGGAACTGTAGGACCTTTAATGACCAATTGATGCAATTGCTATCCATTTTTTTTAAACAAAGGAAAAAATCTAACATGCAGTAGATGAATATTTTAAATGCACATAAGATATACAGTATTAGACATCAAGCCACAAGGAATACTTAGAGGTTCAGTCCACCTCATTCTGTTTTAATAGAATCTACCTCTAATCCACATATGAACACTGAGGACATTTGTGTGCAAAGAAAAAACAGGCTGTAAGTAGATCAGATAGCTTCATCCTTGCCAAAGTACAGAGAATACTTAAAAGTAAATCAAAAAAGGAAAGGATGTGCCCAACATTCTGATTTTTGTGTCTACTAGGTGCATTTTCATCAGATATAATGTAATTGTAGTTTGGAAAGAGATTTACGATCAAAACCCACAATGATGCAAAATAAGAAGAGAATATCAAGCAGTGCATTGATGTCCTTCAATGCTTTTTGTTCTGCATTTAATCCCCTTAAGTGTAAAATATCACACACATTGGCTGGTTGAAGCTTGTGCTTGATTTCCTCCCTCAAAGTTTATTCATAGATACAGAGGTGAATCAAAGCTCTTAGTTTTTAAGTTTACTAAAAATCCTCTGTGCTTTGAGTAGTAGCAACGGTCACTTGGACATTGGCCTTTGGCAGTGGTTTAACGACATGACACCTTTCCAAATTCTCCCTTCAATACATCTTGTTCTTGGTTCATTAGCCACTGAGGTGCAATGTTGCATTCACTTGACCACACACAAAATTGAGCATCACTGATGCTCGACAACATCAGTGTGTTTGTATCCTGTAGGCAAGGCTTTTCTCTCCTACATTATTCAGAAGAACTCTAACAATTTATGTGTTTTCTGAGAAGCTGACAAGTCCTCCGACACAGCTTGGCCCTGACCCTGACAGTTGGCTGAAAAGTCCAAAGAGTTTGTACTCATCTTTAGTAATGAGATCAAAAGTATTGGACATGCTGTCAATAAATCTGTGCCAAACATAAGACTTTTCAGTTCCAAACATCACACAGATATAATTATGTCTGGATGACACATTTACATGTTGTAGCTGTAAGGTGCAGCTCTTTAAAATGGCCACCTGCTCTCTTGTCACCTTGACAACCCCCTTTTAAAAAAAAAAAAAAAAAAAAAAATAAATAAATAAATAAAATATATATATATATATATATATATATATATATATATATATATATATATATATTAATATTTTAAAGTAACTGTGTTGAATCAATTTTGGAAGTCCTGCAACTATTGCAAGTGCTCACCTCAACCATGTGTTCTTTCAAAAATCTATGAACAATGTAGTGTAGAAGCTTTCTAAAAATAATAACCTCATTGCTCATGTACCACACCCCTTTACCTCCGTGTTTGAAAGCCTAGTAGGACAAAATACTGTACTGAAATGTTAACTTTGAGTCAGTTTAAATGATAAATGCAAAGGGCAGAAACCACTTTCTTGGCTCTGTCCAAAGGTAACAAAATCTGCCCACCACGCCTAACACATAACATATGCACACCGTTAAGCCACTGCATTAAAATAAATTACCGGTCTCCATGCTGTGGCTGCTCAGTGTACTGTTAGTCGTACAGAACGATGCACATGTGACATTTAAAACTGCGAAGGTTATACCTATCACTATAAGTACAAGAAGGTAGAAAAAAAACCTTGTGAAACCATTTGTCCAAGGTACACACACACACACACACACACACACACATCCACACAAAAACAATGGGTGACAGAGAAAAATTGAGTGAGGTGCTTTTCTACCCCGAGGAGGTCATTTTGTCTTCTATGGGACATCGATCCATACACAGCGGACCACAGTGGGGATGTGTAGGAGAAGGTGGGGATAGACAGAGAGGTAGTGAGACGAGACTATTGGCCAGATCCCCAGATCCGTCAGGTGGAAATCATCAGGAGCTCCATTCTAAAGCATTCCTCACCCTCTCCCCTTAACTCCTTTCTTTCATCTCATCCACATTATGTCTAATCCTCCCTTCTCTTTCCCCCTGTCGCCTCTCGTCCTTCTGCTCATTTTCAACGTCACCACACCTCCTTCCGTCCTCTTTTGGGCCACTACTATGGCTACTCACATTCCTTCTCCTGATTTGCTTTTTTCTCCACTATCCTGCTCCTCTTTTTCACTCTTCCCATTCTGATATTGTCTCTTAGTAAAGCATGTCGGCGTTGGAGGATGGATCACTGTGCTCATCTGTTACTTTTGGCCGTAGCCTCTTTTTTCTTGTCACTTTCACACTGTGCGTCTCTTTCTTCCCTGTCTATAACTTTCTGCTCTCCTCTTTACTTTGCTATTCTTTCATGCTAATATCACCCAACTTTTTAACCCATCCATCAATACACCCCTTTCTTGTTCACATTCTCTTTTTATCGCTCATGTTGACTCTTACATTCATTCTCAAATTAATTTTTCCTTCAGGCTTCTCTTCACCCTTCTATTTTTGTTGTGACCTCATCCATGTCAATTTTTCCCGTTTTTTTTCCCCTTTCTCTCTTTGCGATCAAAATTATGACTAAAATTAAACTTTGAACATATGACAAAACTTTTCATGCAAGTGCCAGTCTTTCTTCCATTTTCAATATTTTCAGCACTTCCACCTTGATAAAGCAAAAATTACCTTGAAGAATATATAGATGAATGATGATAAATGTATAAAGTGTAAGAAGTCTCCAAATCACATTTAAGTATAATGCAAGTTAAAGCTAGTTCCATACTTGCCAAAAATTAATATGTACAATAAATATGTACCTCATATAAATTTGCTGGTAGACTTGAATTGAAATTTGAATATATGCATTCTGTAAGTTCCCAAAGGACAAAAAACAGTTGGCGTTTACCTTTTCAATGTCGTCACAGTTGGCTGACGAAAGGTTAAACACAGGTCGTTTTAAGCATTTCAACAAAGGACAGACATTATTATTCTTCTGAGGACTGTTGTGGCATGCTACAGATGGGTTTACTGTCAAATTTAACTATAAGTAAAATTCAACTGCATTGACTTTATTTAGACTGTGCACCTGAGACAAAGTCACTTTGATGTGTGAACCTCTTACTTGTCTGAATAATCACCTCACAGCTGCTCTTTCTTGTTTATTTCAAGCATCACTTCACAAAATTTCATACCAGTCGACATTAGAATTTATCTAGTCAACCAGAGTAATGCATGATTTTATCTCTACTGTCACAACACCCTGAGGAAAAAGGTATACACCTTTCCCTTCTCCCTCCCTAGTTAGGTTGTTCCTTTGAAGGTTAAAAAAAAAAGAAAGAATAAAACAACATACAAAGCCTGAACTACGGCCAAAAGCTGATACTGTTCGGGGGACAGCTTCCTCCTTTGGACACTTTGCAAGTAAAAATAGGATTATTTTGTAGCTGAGTTTATCTTTCCTGACCCCCAGTGCTGGTGTGTGGTCTATCATGGATAATTCATGGAGCACTATTAGAAATATCACCATGCTGGCTAGTGCTTCAATAATTAACCACGGCTAAGGAACAGTTGACTATGACAGCGTATGGCACCCTCCATTTGGAATAAGCTTCCTGGCAGTGTGGGAACATTGGAACAGACACGTTCTTAATATTTAAAGTTACACTACAGGCCACCCTCCCCCTTTTTTTTAAGGTAGCACTTAAAATGTGAAGTGTTTCACCTGCCATAATACCTTCACAAAGTTTTCGGGTCTGACTGGCAGCTCTGCTCTTCAGGTGCTGATCTGGTAAATAATACACCCAGTAAAATTAGGTTTAATGCTCCGTGTTCTTGTGTGAAAAGTTAAAAGGCACAGATAGAAAATAACTAATTTCATGAACATTTTATAAAGTTAAGCCAGGAACATACTAGTAAATGCATGTGCGCACATTGTATGTTCACATACTTCACAGCCTTGAATCGGAGCTATTGGTTCAGATGGAGATCAGATAAATCTGAATTAATCAAACAGTTATATAATTAAAGGCTTTGAGACAACAGCACCTGGCCTGAGGGTTGAGTGGGTTGAAAGAACAACATTTATAATAACATATTAAATAAACTTGTAGTTGGTATGAAATTCATGCTCTTTGCCAAATACCACATAGACCATACTCTCTGTGTGCATATGCCTGTATGCAATTGATTTAATTAATTACAACAAAGATAATTCTGTTTTTGTTGTTCCCTTATGTTGAAATAAGAGTTTCCACCACAGCAACAAGCTTTCTGTACAAACAGTTAAAATGACACCCCTGTAAGAGTCGTATATGGCCTTCATGGTTTGATATAGTACATGATCTCGTGCTAAAAGGGTCAAGCTACATGTTCCAGGCAAAAGTTCAGCATCTGCACCACTTAATGATCCATGTAGAAGATGTAGAAATATAAAAAAATAGACATAAAATTAAAAAAAAAAACATGCATTGCATTCCTGCATTGATGAATTAGTTAGTCCTAGTGTTATAAGTATGATAACAAAAAATTTAGATAGTACCAACATAACCCTGTCAAGCTTACCAACAACTGCCGAACTTAAGTAATAACAACGGAGGTTACATTTATGCTTAATTCAAAAAGCATTGTCTACTTTTTAAATGGCCTTTAGGGTGAGGCTAATCAGTGTGTTTGGCCAAAGTATAGCTATCTCTGTTAATATAGTCTGCCTAGGGTTGCTAGAGTATAAACTTCCCCCAGCATTAACATTAACCTTCAGCCTCCCACACAGTAAAACTAATTCACATAATGTTTTTTCTTGTCATTAATATTTTTTGTTTTTTTTTCAATTCTCTTTTTTTCTTACATAAAATGTAGCCCCACAAAATAACGTTGATTAAATGTCGCTCGCCCCGAAAGTAACACCGGGTTACTATAGCCAGTAGGCCTACGTTTGCTAGCTGGGCATGCTAATTTATAAAGTTTACATTAGAGTATGTAGATGCACCTTTAATCCGTTCCTCACATTCTTGCTCCTGGGTTTTTGTATTGGAGTTGGTAAAAAAAGACACCACCCACCAAACTCTTTAAATATCCAGTACTGCTCCTACTACGCTGCATGAACACCGATTCAACACGCTCAGATATCCAGTGTTTGACAGGCCCACCATGCATTGACATTAGGCGCTGTTCAAGTAATCTGTCAGCCGAGATCTACATCTGCATCTCTATACTGTTTGTTAGAGTATCAGCTTAAGTCAGTCCATCAGTGTCAGTCATCTTAATAGATTACTGTATGTCTTTGGCAGCACAATCAAGTCCAAAAAAAAAAAAAGAAATCAATGAAGTAAAATTAAAATTATAAAATAAAATTGATTTAACGGAATTTCCATTTTAAATTAAGTTTAATTTAAATGTGTGTTCATTAAAAAAAAAAGAAAAACTGAAAAACTTCTTCACAGTCATTTCATTTATAGTGTCAGTAGTTTTGGCAGGGTTCTATCAGGGATGTGTGTTTCCTGAGGTATTTAATGATTTAATCACTTAATCTCTGTTTCACTCAGCAGGTTTTTGTTTTTTTTTCACAAGTGTGCCCCATTAGATTTGAGAGGAACAGGAGAGGTCAATGTCTGAAAGACATTGCAGGAATTTAAGCTGGCAGCAAAACATGCACACAGTTTGACCTACAGAGCACCTCTTCCTAAACTGCCCCTTTCTCCTTGCCTCAGTTCCAGTGGAGGCCACACTACAGGTTTATTATTGTTAATCACAGACTCATAATATAGAGATGAACCTTCACTCTAGGACCTTAATATTGAACTACATTTTCTATAAGGAGCAGTTATGTGTGCATGCATTATTATTATATATTATATTACAACCATTGTACACTGTACATTAAACTAAACAGAATTGAAATTCTATTAAATTAAATTAATTTCAATTCAATTCAATTTAGTTAAATTCTATTCAGTTCCATTCATTCCATTCAATTGAATTAAATAGAGCACCAAAACCTAACAAACAATGTCTTAAGGGACTTTACAGATTAATGTCAAGAAAGATACCCAACTTTTTCCACCATGAGCAAGCAGTGGGCAGCGTGGTGAGGAAACTCCCTTTTAAAAAGAGGACACCTCCAACAGGCCTGGATTCAGAGTGGGTGCCGTCTGCATCAACCTGTTTGGATGAGAGGAGAGAAAATGGGGAGAGAGGGGACAGAGACACCAGGAACATTTGCATATACTCTTTATTCAAGCACTGTCAGACTGGTTGTTATAATGATTACAATAATAGTGATACTTATAGCTATATTATGTTATTAACAATAACAGCAGGAATGATATGAGCACCAACTGGCGATAACAATTACAATGATATCATTAATAATGACGATGGTGATGAGTATTGAGTAGTGGAGGCAGATCAGGATCCTACAGCTGCAGAGGTAGAGATACCTGCAGAATGTGGACATGGAGAGAGGATAGCTACAAATTCAAGCAATAGAGAGGCAGAGCAAACTGTGGGAGAGGGAAGACACGAAGTTAATGACATGCATTAGTGTAATAATAATACACCGGGAGAGAGAGACACACAGTGCTCATGGCATCATGGGAGTCTCCCAGCAGTGCTGGCTTATAGCAGCATAGTGTTGTATTGGGATAATCTCTATATGATACGATGGTGCCTTGTTCATTAAGGGGTTTGTATGTTAGGAAAAGGATTTTAAATCATATTCTGGATTTTACAGGGAGCCAATGCAGAGAAACTAATATGGGATAAATTTGATCTCTTTTCCTAATTCCTAGTAGTAATTTGCAGCATTTAGATCACTTGGAGGTTTTTCACAGCATTATTGGGACATTCAGATAGTAAGGCATTATAGTATTCCAATCTAGAGGTAACAAATGCAAGGACTAGTTTTTTGGTATTATATTTAAACAGGATGTTTGTAATTTCACAATATTGCACGGATGTTAAAAGGCTGCCCTTGAGATTTATTCTATGTGTGAGGCAACTGGGTACCTTACAGATGAACTGAAGGCCAAGGCAATGTCATCCAAAATATCTATATGTTAATTTAGGACAATAACATCAGTTTTGTCTGAATTTAGAAGTAAAATGCATTATTATTGCCTTAAGGAAGCATATACAGAGAGGAAATACTGGTCCTAGCACAGAACCCTGAGGAACTCCATGCATATTATTTGTGTGCATGGCGGCGTCACTGTTAACATGAACAATCTTGAATCGCTCCAAAAAATACAACTTAAAACAAGTTTAGTGCGATTCCCTTAAACCCAATGACATGTTCCAGTCTCTGTGATAAAATATTGTGATTAGTGGTCTAAAATGCAGCACTAATATCTATCAGGACAAGTTCAGAGACAAGATGATGGTCTTAGGCTAAGAAAAGATGGTTGGTAACTTTCACCAGTGCTGTTTCTGTGTTATGATGTACTCTAAATCCTGACTGAAAATATTCAAACATGCCTCTCCTATGGCAATAATCAAATTATTGGTTTGATTCTACAAATACAGGGGATAGAAGCTGGATATAGGTCTATAGTTGGCTAAAATATTTGGATTAGGAATAGGTTTTAAGTAGGGGCTTAATAACTGCAACCTCAAAAGCTAGCACTACATAGCCTTTTAATAAATGTTAACTAATCGGATCTAATATGGAAGCGTTAATTAAAGGAAAATCATCCTTGAACAGCCTAATTGGAATAGGTTCTAAAAGACATGTTGATGGTTTAATGAAGAAACTGTTGAAGTTAGCTCTACAGAAGAAAAGCAGTCTAAATATAAATGAATTCCCTTCGATTCTAAGGCCTCTATACTAGTCATTTAACTGCATTTTTATATCTGTTAATCTATTTATTTGTGTTTGTGGTTTTGTAATTGTGAGGGCCAAATGCTCTGACTCCAGTCAGACTTATAAGAATAGCAAAAGGTTTCCTTGGTCTGCATGTTGTCCACTATCAGTAAAAGCTTTATTATTCCCTGGTTAAACTGTAGCATTTCATTATTATACAGTCTTTGTGAGGTCATTTAAATATAAAGCATAATCAGTTTTTGTATATCCCGTATGACAACTGTCATAATTCATTTGTATTAACTAAGGGAACGCCAAGCTGAAATGCTTTTCATTAGCTGACCTCTTCCAGTTGAACATTTCAAGATCCATAATCAATGAGTTGGTGTGGGTTTAGTTAAACAATGTAAACATTCATGAAGCTAATAAAAAAAAATATATATATATATATATATATATATGTATATATATATATTTTAAATCCCGCAATTTTTACATTCAGTTTGCAGTCTTATTATTTCTTACCCTTCTAACCCCGTGACATAACTGCTGGGTACGGTCAGAGGTGAAACAGGCTTGAAACCTTTACCCAGAGATGACAGCGTTACATTGTTTTTAGCCTGGTGTTTTGTTACACTTTAATGAACTCTATTGTTAGGAGGTTGCTATAATGTAACACGAGTTAATGTGCAACCAAACTCTGCATTTCCATTTGACTTGTTAGAAAAATTACATTAATTATTTAAAACGTGTTTTCTAATTAGGTGTCCCATCACAGGCTGAATAGAACTGTGTTGATACAGTATGTGTCTCATTTGCAGATGACTGTAAAATAATCACTTTATTTTTCCTTTCAGTCTTCATCCCTAATGCACAGACATGGGGATATCTATTTCACTCCAGTCTTGTTTGGTTGTGAGCTGGCGTTAAATCCTCCCATTCTGCACACAAATGAATGTATTATTTGGTGAGGATTAGTGTTAAATGGCTCTTTTCTCTCTCTCTGTAGACCTAATAGAATGAGAGAATTAAATGCCAACAATCAGCTAAACAATACTTAACCAGAATGGATGACACCATGTTTAATTTTGTATGTGCACCCATCTCTTTGATTGTGAATCGAGTGCCTTGCCCTTGTGCGTGTTTGTACTTATGTATATGTATATGCAGTCCTGTTTTTCTATGGATTTTTGCTTTCCAGTTAAAAAATTCTGTTAACCGTAGTTGTAAGTTCTTCAATAGAGTGATGTCAATGAAATACAAGTAATGAAAATTATAATGTGTAGAAAATTATATTACATCAAAACAAAAGTGAGTTGATTTTAGGTTTGTGAGGTGCTCTAATCTGAGGAGAAATTCAGAGTCCTATGCTTCAAGTTTCAAGTGCCTATGAAACTATTTGTAAATTTAAACATTTATTAGCACCTTGTGCCATGATAATTTGGCATGCAGGACTAGAACTGAGGCCCTGAGCATCAGTCAATTACCATTAATGTTTAAAGCTCTGTGGTTTGTTTTTTCAGGAATAAATGTAGGGTCTGTCAGGATGAGGCACATTCTGCCTTTATGCCTGGTTTCTGCTGGGCACCATCATGGTGTGTGAAACAACAAAAAATAACCTTCGATGAATAATGTAATTTTATCCCAAAGCTGCACTTATAAATATTTTTACATTAACAATGGGTCAAATGACCATGTGTAATGTGAAATGTGTTGCTTGTTGTGACAGACCCACAGAGAATTACTATTCGGCCATGCAGTTCCCTTTTGCTCCATGATGCCTTTTAACAATTTTGAGCTCGTGGTTTTGGTTTTAAGGTCCAGCATTTTACCAACCAGATCTCAAACCAACAATGTTAGCAACTAGCTGGTGAACTTAGTGAAGAATTTAGCAGCTCAAGATGGAAACGTTTTCCAAATATTGTGTATAAAGCTCATTCTAGTGCCCCTCGAGGGGCCAAAAGCAAACACAAACAAATAAAAAATTAAAGAGTAACATTGCTCTTTTAACTTTAAATTTAAACCCTTTAGACTTTCACATGACTCTCACAGTGGCCCCATCGCTTTTCTATCAAACATTACAGATTATTTCTCAGTATTATTGGTAACTGCACTTTTGGGACATGCTTTGAAAGGGTAATAGTTTATTTAACAATAAGAGCACTGTGGCATTGTAAAGAAAGTTGACTGCTTTGTTACAACTCTTAGAGATGAGCAATGGAATTAATATGTACCTACTACCAATTGAACTCACTGTATGTTTGTTAGCTGTTTAAAAAGAAATGTTTTCCTTTTAGATGTATAGAAATGTAACTTCCAGGTGCTAATAATGCTAAATAACTGGCACTTGACAGTGAGAGCATTAATAACGGCCACTATGATTAGCAAGTACTGATCATTCTCAGTGCAGATTCGTTCTTCTTTAATGATACTAAAAATATGTGCCCTCTGTAAAATATATAATATAATATGTATAAACAGAATATATTATATATTTTCCATTTAAAACAGTCCCAGCTTGCAGCTGTTCACATCCATAAAACCGCATAGCGGCCAAACCACTCACAGCTAGCCCTCTGGGAAATGATGACTGTTAGGTGTATTTCACAACTGCCTGAACGTGGTTGATATGATACTTTTAGTTTAGTGTGAATTACATTTAGATGGATCAATCTAGCATGAGTGGTTAATGTCTGCCTATAAATCAAGAAAATTCTCCCTCCTTTCCTTATATCCATTTCTCCTTATCTTTTTTATATGGCATGTAGTCATCCATCTGCCCTTCCAAGGCTAGTTAGTGAAGGTTACAGCTGACAATCATCCCATCACACAGTCATACTGTAAAACCATATGGAAAGTAGACCACAGAAGGACTGGTGAGGGAAGAAAAAAAATTACACATTTAAAGGGACTTTTGCAATAGTAAGCTATTGATCGGCCAGCTTATCTGTCTGTCCTATCATTCATTCCTCTACTGGTATTTCTTCTTATGTTAACTGCAGTAGGTTTAGGACAGAGCTAATAAAAATTATACAATATTCATGTAAACAATAAGCAGGATTCTAGAGCAGTAAGGTGGGAATTAAAATAAGTCTTAAAAATAATAGGAAAACAGGATTTTTATGTATATAATGAAAATTAAGGTGATCGCAAATGTATTTGGAAATCTCATTTATCAAATGATTATAGTTAGGTTGTTGGTTTGCCTAAAGTCCTAAAGTAGGTTGGCTTTAGTCTTAAAAGACTTGTATACACTTGGCTAGTAATTGTTTGTCCTTAGGAAATTATGATTGTGATCACCGTAATTTATGTACAAACTGCAACATATATTTGTACATTTAGGTTTAATCTTCCAAAGAAATTTCAAGTTTTAAATGCTATCACATAGCCTTCATTAGCAGATAATTTGCTCATTTGTCATAGAACTTTATATATTCTATCCATAATTCAGAGGAACTCCACAACTATTGAATGGATTGCCATGACATTTTGCACAGACATACATGGTCCCCAGAGAAGGAATCCCTCTAACTATGGTAATGCCCTTATTTTACCTCTAGCACCACCAAGAGATTTTGCTTTTAGTGAAATACCCCATCAATTATATAATAAAACACCAAGAAATCTGGTACAGATATTCATGGTTCTAATAGAATACTTCTTATTAACTTTAGTGATCACCTGACTTTTTTCATTATCAAAATGGAAGGATCCACACAAAATGTATAAACATTCATGGTTCCAAGATTTAAGAGACCCAAGATTCCAGATTTATCTAACTATCATAATGCGGCACAAGATTTAATAACACAATTACAACTGCATGCCCATTATGCTACTCACAAAAGTTCCATAAATGAATGAATTAACAATCGCATCGTAAAAACAACACTACTTTGGTGGTGGAGTGTGGAGGATAAATTGCCTGTACACCTGCTCCACCTCAGCTCCACTGTTGTAGACAGGGGTGTGTGTATTTTCTTCCTTTTTTCTAAACTGAACAATCAGCTCTTTGGTTTTGTTGACACTGAGTAGTAAGTTGTTCTTCGTTCAACCCACTGCGAGATTGTTTAACCCCGCTAAATATGAATTCTGGGAATTTCTGGGAGTGAACAGAGTGATCATGAGGCTGAGCACACAACCCTGGGGAGCTCCAGTGGTGAGCACTAGAGTGGAGGAGTGATGCCTGCCAGTCCAAACCATCTAGGTTCATTCTATGAGCAAGTCGAATAACAAGCTGCAGAGTGTGGTTCTCAAAGTGTTAAAGTTATATCAGTGTCATGGGGTAGATTGTATTGAATGCTGGGCTGAAATCAACAAACAGTATTATGATATAGGTGGTGTTATTGTCAAGGTCACATGGACTGATCGGAGAGCAGTGGTGATGGCATCTTCCGTGGATATTTTGGTTCTAATTGCAAACTGGGATTTTATTTTTGATGTACGACCTTCTCAAAGCGGTTCATCAGGTTGGTGGTGACTTCCACAGGTGGTAGTTCATTAAACTAAACACTGCAGACCTTTATAGTAAAGGGACAACGGTGGCTGTCTCAAAGCAGTTGGGAACACTCTCCCATGACAGTGATATGATAAAAATCTCAATGTTATCTTTTCTGTCTCTCTCATCTGTCTCTCACATCTGTCTCTCTCCTCTCATCTTTTATGTGTCCCTCATTCAACTGCAGGCATTTGAGTGCCACCTCTCCTCCTTCACCATTCTAACCCAGTCATTAAATCCGTTCTTCTCACCTATGTGTCCATCACTCACCTTCCTCCTAACCTACATTCTTTCTGCCGTCACACAGCTGTCCTCCCCTCTTCTTGACCTCTTGTCTCTCATTCTCATTCTCTCCATTCTCTCCATTGTCTCCATCCCCTACCTTTGAGATCAAATTCAGTGCTGCCCTTGTGAAGGATATACTCTCTCTATCATAATCGTATACCGTGTCATTTGCGATCTGTTCCTCCCCTTTACCTCTCGAGCCCTCGGGTAATCCCCACCAAAACACTTTCTTTTTTAACCAATAAGTTCACTCATGAACTTATTTAATACAAACAGCAGCAACTGTATGTTATACATAGTGCAACTCATTCATATGTATCCGAACATACTGCTACTACTATACAACCATCACCAACTTCTGTATATATTTGATATTTGCTGCTTTAGATGTTGCCAGACTTGTCTTGGATTTCACATACTTTTTCATTATTTCAGGTATAGCTGCAGAAAGCAGAATTGAGAGGATTCAAGTTGCTAACTTTATATTACATTATGATTAAAAAAAGTTGCTGCAGTGGTTGCAACTAAAGTCTAACATCAGCTCTTTTAATAAGTAGCACTCCTTGTCCGTTCAGTCATGGCAAAAAATACATTAATTCTGTATTTATTCCAAAAGAGTCAAAAAAGAAATAGACATTATTTTGTGTTTGCCAGCAAAATCAAATAGCTTGTAGGCGTTACAACGAAAAGAGCTCTCTCTGAAAGCCATAAAAGCTTTTATGACCTATACATTTAATCATCAACTGCTAGAGAAGAGGAAAATAGATATTTTTTTAGTTCAATTTATGTTTATCAATTCTGTCTTTAATCTCAGTCTCCAACAGTCCCTATGTCATCTCTAACACTGCACTCAACCTCTTTCTAATTAACATTACTTCAAGCTTACCCTTCTTTTTCTTCTACCCTCACCTTATCACTGTTATCTCCCCTCTTTATTCTCTTGTGTAAAAGACACAGTGGGATCTTTGCTTCCTCTGCTTGATGTAATCCCTGTAGAAATAAGACATGACAAAGTGAGGGAATAGTCTCAGCTTCAAACTATCAGAAAAAAGTTTGTTTTCATCCATCCATTGATCAACCTCAGGTGTCGTTTGTGTTTAGTACTTTAGGAAATTGCTAAGTGTCTGTTTTTGGAACTGTTTGTGATGTCCAGTGATTAATTTCTAATAGCAAATTCCAATAAACTTGCAAATCTCTGCCTGTGGGCACAGGTAATAAGCCTGTGATATCACAGGCTTATTACCTGTGCAGTTGTGTGTGTGTGTGTGTGTGTGTGTGTGTGTGTGTGTGTGTGTGTGTGTGTGTGTGTGTGTGTGTGTGTGTGTGTGAGTTGAATGATTATTTTGAGAATAATAAAGAGTAGCAGCTCCAAATCCTGAACAAAGTAACTGGTGCAGGGCAGCCGCAATCTGAACAGACAAATGAAATACTGGCACACACATACAGATCACAACTAAATAATCTTCCTCTTTATTGTGAGGCAAAAACAAACATGTTTCAGCTATTAGCCATCATCAGCATAAACAAGAGCAGCAGATATGACATTTTGTAAAACCCAATGAGGTTTAGATACTAATCAGGAAAGAGACAACTCATTGCTAGATGGGATCCATCTGTGAATGAACCATCCAGAAGCAGCCACCACCAGTAATGGAGTTGTGGCTGCAGGAGCAGCATAATACACAGAGAGACAGCAAACAAAACTGAATGTACAATGAAAACCCAAACCAAGAACTGCCCATAAAAGCTTAATGATTAACACTAGTGAATAAAGATGCATATATTAAAAAAAAAAAAAAAACAATACAAAATACTTTTTCACATCTCTATTCACATACTATTTATCATACGTGAATAGACTTTTGTCTAAAATGGGGACATGTAGCATCTAAAAGGAAGTAAATAGAGACCTAAATGATTGCTTTCAAACTTTTTTCTTTAGTATTTAATTAAAAAAAAAAGACCACAAAAAAGCAAACAAAATCTATTTTAATACATTTTTAGAATCTAGTTTTAGCAACGATGAAATAAATTCTTTGATTTTTTTTTTTTTTTTAAGAGCTATACATTCATAATAATTAGTTTAAACCCCAACAATTTTATTCTATATCTAGATTACATAGACTGTATTCCTTGTTGTATGAATGCTATTAGGTCTATAACATTTTTGGGGGGATCTTTTGAATAAATTCAAACTGGTAACCATGTCAAAAATGTATTTCCATGTATAAATCTTTTTTTCCTTACAGCACTTTTGTAGATATAATTTTTCATTAATTTATCTATTATTGATTTTTCTACTATTGTATGCGTGCCATCTAGCAATCATGTTTTCTCTTAGTTAATTGGTGTCTAAACTGGGCTTGTTCATTTAATGGTCATATCTGCTATCGTTGGTTATGCTGAATATGGCTTATTGATGGAACATGTTCATTTTTCCCCTGTAATAAACAAGAAGATTGTTTATCTTTGAGTGCTGGTATTTCATTTGTCTTTTCTAGAGGAAAGCCAATTCGTCCAAGTCAGCTTTTCAAAAAAAGAAAGGAAGACAATTACATGTCTCATTCAGTTCCACTCGGCCTGTCAGTCAGCTTTGTTTTCCAAATAATACAGGGGGAACAATTTCCTAGAACTCCATGTCTGACATAAATCTACCAACTCATCTAAGACAAATTCTTGGACATGACCTTGTGTGTCAGCTGTAGAAGAACTTGGTCCCACTCTGCAAAAAAAAATTATCCACAAAATCATTAATCTAGTCTTTTACAGTGTTTTATTTAACTCAGCATAATAACAGCACCTCACATGTGGAAAGAACTGGTCCTAAATGCACATAGGTAACGATGGATGGAATAAAGGAGGGTGTGACAGGTTTGGAGATTTGATAAAAAGCGTTATAAGTTGAATATAAATGTCAAGCTAATTTTAAGAGGTCAAATTACATGATGTTTTGTTGCCATTGTGTCCTTGTCTTAATATGCAAGTTAATAAGGTGAGAGTGATTTGTGTCCTTAGAGGCACATTATTTAAACATAATGAAAGTGATGTATCAGTCAGCTGCAGAGGGAAAAGAGATGAAAAGAAAGAAAGATCATATAAAAATTCAAGCAGGTTAAGCTGTCAGAGAGGTGACGCCCACTGAGTGAGAGGCATCTTGAGGAGAGGTATAACAGCTTGCTATGTGCGTGTGTGTGTGTGTGTGTGTGTGTGTGTGTATGGGGGGGGCAGTGAGTGGCTGCTCTATTATTGATCGGCTACAGTTAGAGAAGGAAAATGAGAGCGACAAGTACAATTCTGGCACAGACGCAAGACACGCATAGGTTTCACAACATGAAAATGCACAGTTATTAATTGTGTGTTTTTATATGCGTGTGTTCATGGGTTCCACCTACACTCTGAGCTAAAATGTTGCCATTACACTGGTTGAACATGTTCTTGCAGATGCCTGAACAAATAACCCCACATGGACAATGAAATGTCAGAGTTGACAGCATGGCTTCCAGTTGCATCTACACTTCTCCTTTTGTCACTGGAACCTTGTGTAGTGTAGCATAACGTCTGCATGTGTGGTGTAGGTGTGTGTGCTTGCGTGTGAGTGCAAGTTTGTGTGTGCATATTTAATTATGCAAAGTTCTTTTAATTCTCCCTGCCTGCCAACTCAAACATTTCCACTGCAGCTTAGGATCAGTCTTTCAGTGTGTATGTGTCTGTGGGTGTGTGCGAGTACATTTTAATGTTATGTTTTTATGTTAATAGTAGTAATTTTTGTGTACGGCATGTATGATTTGAGATTTAATTTTTGTGGGTTTCTGTGTGCTTCAGTCAGTTCCTGTTGGTGAGATATATACAGTATGCATGATATTTGCAAATCAATGTGAATATTGTATGTACTGCACACAGTATGTAAGTAGACAGTAAAGTGAATTTTAGTTGTGAGCGTGAGAGATGTATGCGTGCTTTGAATACATGCAACGGTTAATGGCTTTTAAAAGCATGATGAGATGGGAAATTGTCAGTCAACTGTAATTTAAATCTGTAGGGGTGGGGTTTGTGGTGAAACATGAGAGTTTGGATGGATTGATGGGGAATGAAAATTTAAAAATGGGTCTCTAAAGTACGATCCTTTTAATGAAGTGAATGGTCTTGAATCGCTCTGCTTTGTACTGAAGGTACAGTCCAGTTGTTCAACTCTCTAGAAGCAAATAATGCTTCAAATGCTTCGAATGCAAAACTTTCATCAGCATAATCGGCAAATAATGAAAAACTCATTATTATATCTTCTATGATAAACTCATTACTACTTTTATTTCTCGCCCAAAGACAAGCGTGTGTTGGGTATCATGTTATAAACCGCAGTGGATACATTTTACAGAGTGACCTGGATTTGCCAGTTCCACACTACGTCTGCCTAGGATGCAAACTGTAATAAGCAGTTTGTTGCGGCTGACAGTTGTTCTCCAAGTGAATTAATCCTTTTGGCTTAAAAGTTCCTGTGTTGGAAATGCTGTAATGAGCATTGTAGCTTCTAGAAGCTTCTAGTAGGACCCCAGACTTGTTGTTTTGTTTCACATTATAATATCTATCAATTATGAAAAATTAATTACAAAGCAACTTGTATCCTTCACAGTTTGAACACTGAAGATACTGTTTTTGGATTACTTTCTCTATGTGAGTGTGTATCTGTAAAACTAATATAATGGCAGAATGAAATTGAGGACCCAATTAATTTTTTTCTCACAGCAAGAGTGATTTTTAATAGCTTAAATTACCATGGACGGTCATTAGTATGTGGGTTAGCCTAATGGCATTTTGTGTATGGTAAAAGCTTATTTTTACATTCTAACTCTCTGTCTCGCTCTTCATCATAATACTGTCCCCTAATTTTACTTTCTCCATAGATGGTATCTCTTTATGGATAGTTGAAGCTGAGTAAGGGAACAGGAGGAAGGGTAACCATTTGGCTACAGGGCACTCCTTGTGTTTGTCATGTCACCTCCACTTGCACTGTGATCAGTCATAATGAAAACACTGAAGCAGCACTGAATGATTTTTGACAATTTTGGGGCAACGAAACAAGCTATAATCACAACAACAATTCATATGTTATTACCTTTAAAGTTTATTTTATAGCAAACATGTTAGCTAACAATTTCCTATTTCCACATCAAGCAAACATGGAGCAACATTATCATTCTTATACAGTTATATTTGTCTTCAACTATGTTTACCATCTATTTGCCAACAAACTTGATGTCTTTCCACCATGAAGCTTATCTGAGATTTTTCACCTAAAAGAGCTAAATGTGGCTGAAAACAAAGATGACAATAGATGAGAATGGCAAGACTGAAGCAAACAGTAAAAATGATGGGACAAAACCAAAACAATTAAAAAATGTTAAAAAAACCTCTGTAGAACTGAGAGGAACTGAAGAGCAGGATGCTGAATAACTTACAAGACAAGTTACTCAGATAACACACAGTGATCTGACCTATTGTTCATGTAAAAATATTAATTAGTGCAGCTTTAAGTTGATAGTTATAGCATCACAAATGCGGTGAAGAGGTACAGTGGTGGTTTCACAGGGTGGAAATTTAAAACCTGAAATAAAAACATGTTGGCATGCTTGGAGCCTGAGGGATGCACCTTGTTAGCGGTTAACTACAGTAGGGGTTATTAAGCGTTGCAGTCCACTTTGTTTAAATTTCATCATTCAGTACCAGTTTATTGAGTATTGCACCACTGCACCTTGCAATGTCAAGCCCCTACACAAGTATCCCTGCAGTCCCTCTCATTGTGTAGCCTTCGCCTATTCTGAATATGCACTGAACATTTTGTCTTAAAATTAATTGTGACATCAAATTATTACATTGTCATAGGAAAGTTTTGAAAAATTTGACAAAGTGAAAAATGAATCATTAGCGACTCTCACAGGATCTACTCTGCAAAGTGAGAGTTTCAGGCAGTTATTTTTGTCACAAGGGTAGCCAATTAAATTTTCCTGTAGGTTTTTTAGCAATTTGCTGCAGTGTATCATACCTCAAACAGCACAAAAGAACCAGCTCTGAAACATGAGGCATCATAATAACAATTAAATCAAAGAGCGAAATTTTTTTTTTCAAATTATAAGCTATGCTGATGTGGCCCATAAATGAAACAGCATAGACACCAGTTATACATGAATGCGTTTTTTCTTTTTTCTTTTTTTTTTTTTTTGCCCCGATGTATCCAACGGTGCTGTGGCCTTTCATTGACTCAACGTGTTAGATGAACACAATTCAACACAGTGGAGCTCTCAAAGATTTTTAAAAAGATTCACATAAGTTTTCAGGAGAAAGTCTGTTTTTTTTCACTTTTTAATTCTTAAAAGTCTGGATATCAAATGATTTAAACTTTCTACTTCATTTATAACAAAGGCTGACATCCACAAATAGAGTTTTACCATTTCTCCTCTTGAAATCAGTGATTTTTAGATGTGCTGTTTTGGCTGACACCATCACATGCGAACTTAGTTTCAGAATTTTGAAACTGCAGATAGCAAAAGTGCACATCATGAAAAGCAACTACGAGGCAAATGACAGCAATCCTTTATATGGACATTGTAAGTCAATGTCCTATGTTGTAAATGCACTGTAACATTGTTGCGTGGATGCGGCTGAGTCAAAAGTCCTTCTTTTACTGTTTAGAGATTTGTTAGCTAGTTTTAAATTTTACAATATACAAATTGATATTTACTCAAATAAAAATTGCATCCCTTCCTTAGTCCATTGAAACCTGTTGTGCTGCACCTGAATATTGACAATTTTTATTACATTAAAAGTTTCAGCATAGTATAATTACTATATTAGCATGACCAAGAACAGTACCATTCTCATCTGTCACTGGGCTATATCCATTGGAATAAATACTCGATCGCATTGCAGCACAAAACATAAAAAGAGCTAAAGCTTTTGGAATTTCTAGTAGCAATGGCAAATGGTAGAAGTAATGGGGATCATTGGAAGGACTAAACATTATGATCCTGTGGAAAGAGACAGAGTAAACCAAAAGAGCAAAAAAGTAGCATTTGACAGGCAGCAAAAGTATTTACAGGAAATCCTTGTTTCAAGAACACTCAGTAATAATACTGCTGTCTTAGGCTTGTTATGGTAAAATGGTAAATGGACTGTACTTATATACACTACTGTCACATTTACCCTTCACACAGACATTCAAATGGTACTTTTTCTACACATTTTAGCGCATCTACACACCTACACACACATCAGGGGCAATTTAGGGCTTAGTATCTTGCCCGAGGGCACTTCAAAATGTGGACTGGAGGAGCCAGGGGTCGAACCACGACCCCTCCAATTTGTGGGCGACAGTCTGCCACCTGAGCCACAGCCATTACCTTCTCAGCAAGAACATCTTCTTGCTCAGAGAAAGACTCCACATTTTAAATATTGTAAATTTCTTTAATGAGCATGCAGGAACATCAGAGATGCATGTAGCCCCAATGCAGCTCATTTCAATTAAATTCAAAATACTTTATTTTTTCCTCAAGCGTCAAGCAAAATGGGTTTGCAAACTAAAATCCACACAAACAATTCATACACAAATTAAAATGATCTAAAGATACAAATATGAGAAAGTAAGAGTTGAAATGCGAAAGAGTTAATGGCCATGGCCAATCCATATCTTTTGTTATGTGAAACAAAAGGCATCTTATGCCAAAACATGTCAATGGTTATCAGGCAGGCCATCCTACCCAAGAGTATAATTCACAGTAGTGAGTCAGGAAGCTGTGTCAACCATATGAAAATACTGAGCATATATAAAAGATCACCACAGTTTAACAGATAAAAAAAGAAGTGGAAAAAGGTTGCGTTTTTTACATTAAACCACAATTTTTTTAAACCTAGTTTTATCCTCAGCTTTTTCACCAGGTACTGCACACGAGGCTTAAAAGTGAGGGAGGCATCAATGAAAATACACATATATTTAATGAGAGTTTCACTTCCCTCAAGACTGACCACCTAGGGGGTATTTTCTGCTCTGTTCTTAGAGCTGGTTAACGACACAAGTTTGGTCTTATTTACATTGAGTTTCAGTAACTAGGGTATTTGGAAAACAATAAAAGCATTTTGCAAGCATTCAATGACCTGTAAAGAGCAACAGTATACAGTATCATCAGAATCAAATCAAAATTAGTGTATGAAACATCTTGACCCTAATTATAAATATAAATACTGAATAAAAGTGGACCTCATACAGAGCCCTGAGATACACCCTTGTAGACAGATACAATATCAGAACATCATATCATATCTATTGCACGCTCAAAAGTTTTGGAAAGATCAACAAAGAGTGATACACACTGGTGCTTCTTGTCAAATTTAATCAATAGTCACTGGATGATGAAGTAAAGTTAATATTATTTTCAATGTGTTGTTCTTTATTTTGTTTCTACAGCATCTCCAGGTGCAGCATAGCCTCTCATTGAGGAGTAAACACCATTTTTCCTTGCAGCAGTCTGGCCAGGGTTAATGAATGTCACAGAGCAGTGAGAAAATGTGCAAGAAAAGTCCTGCAAACATTAAACACAGTTAAACGTTCATGGTTTAGATTTGACAGTTTCTATTACTGTCAGGGATTCCTATCTAGTAACTGGTACACAAATTATATTTAATCACTAAATGTGTTACCAACTATATAAGTTGTTCTCAGATATCAACTTATAAATCTTTTCAGACGACGGCTGAATTTATTTTTGTTACTTTACTGTATAACGTGTCTTATATATAGAATCTCCTAATCATAGTTGGTGTCAGGATTCCAGCCCTGACCCTCCAGGGTCTTGTGTCCTCTGTCTGTCTGTCTCTCTCTTCTTCTTCCCTTTCCCTGTTTCTGTTCTCTACTCAATAACAAATATGGCACTCACTTCACATCAAGATTTTTCCATGACTCTGGGAGAGATCATGTTTAAAGACCTCACTGACTACTGTTCTGATAGGAACCATTGCTTTGGTAGAATTTAATCCTGAAAATGTTTCAGGTCTGTGGGTTATCCTGTTTCTGAAAAGACATAGGAAATTCCATTCCAACATTTTCACTTTTACAAAATGAACATTCACCCTCCTGCACAGGGCACAACAATTTCTTTAAAAATACTTCCTACTTTGACTCCCTTGACAAAATATCTAAGGACACTCACTGTGAGATTTCTGAAAGAAATATATGGAACTGTCAGCACATATATTCTATTCATAATAATTGACTGGTTCAGTCCCTGGTTATTTGAAGAATCCAATTGTTCAACCCCTTTTGAAAAATCCTGCTTTAGACCCAACCCACTGGATATTTTAGACCAATTTCCGAACTGCCATATCTCTCCAAGGTTGTTGGAGAAAAATTTGTTGTTGAACAATTGACCGCTCTTTTAAACAGGAATGGGCTTTATGAGACATTTCAGTGAGGATTTAGGGCAAACCACAGTACAGAAACTGGTCACTGCTGATACTGAAAAATCATCAAATTTCAGTTTAAGTGGTACATTTGGCAATGTTTATCAATCTCTTCTATTTGAATTTCTCCAACACTAGTTTGACAAGTCTGGGTCAGTTTTAAAGGGATTTTATTTTTATTTACAAGATAAATTTCTTAGTATAGCCACTAGCAAGTTACATTCATCCTCTTTAAAATGGCCTACGGGGTACCTCAAGGGTCTGCCCTTGGAACTCTCCTGTTTTCTCTATACATTCTTCCCTTGGGCCTTGTCATCCACTGGCATAAATTGGTTCTGACATAGGTGATGCATATATCTGGGCTCTCTCCAAAATATAGGACATAAATTGAAAAATATTGGTGTCATCTTTGATAACCACCTCAGCTTGAACAAGATTATTAAACATATTTGTGCATTCTTGTTTTTGCAACTCAGGAGGGTCTCAAAGATTTAATTTAACCTAGCAAAAACAGAAAGACTGTCATACATGCAGTAGCAATCACGCAGTTTACTTGTGCAAAAGCAAAAATAAACTCACCATTTATGTAGCAGAAAGGAGTAGAGAGAATGATCCTAGTATACTGTTGTGTCTGTGATCAGTACTATTCCTCCTATTCATCTGGGGGGAGGCAGGTTGACAAAGAGTGAGGGAACGCATGGATGAATGAATTAACACTAGCTAAGAGATGCTATACTTTTTAAGCACCTATTTAGTGACCAACTAAAATCTGTAGGCACAAACAGTATGTGTCCATTTTTTTGTGTGTTTGTTGCTGCAGGTCAATACATACCAATGAGCCACAGTAGTATTGAAGCCATTAATCCATGGAGAATAGGTAAAACTCCAAAATAAATTGTAAATCACATTACTGGTGGATCAGAATGAAATTTAAAACAGACCACAGATGTACATGGATCTGCCACATCATTAAAACCATTTAGATGTTTTAATATTGTGGCATATTGCTGTGCATTCTCACACGTGCCGTGTGTGTGAAGCATGTGGGTGTTTGACTGTCAAGCTAATATTATCACAAACTGACACAGAGGCTTGAATTGGATTATTTAGGTGCGGGACTGATTAATTACTAGCCTCAATTAACAAGGACCCTCATTAGTGTGTGGGTTAGCTTTCTCGCTTCCTGTGTCGACTGAAGACAATATTTTTTTAGACTCACACCTCCCTCTCTCTCTGTCTCTCCTGATTTGTTCTGCTCTCTCTCTCCCCTAATCCAGTTTTTTACTCTCTCTTCCCTCCAGTGTGTTTCCAACCAACATCTGTTAATCAACTCTGAGTATATGTATGCGTGACTGATGTCTATTTATGCATGTGTGAGGGCATCACTGTGCATGTTAACTTGTTTGTGTCCCTATTCTCCATTCTAATTAAGGTGATGTTCTGTGAAATCTCTAATTGCTGCCTCTTTGACCCAGCTAAGGTTTTAAGGGGTTATGTGTTTGTGTGTGTGTGTGTGTGTGTGTGTGTGAGTGTGTGTTTGTTTATATATGTGTGTATACATACTTGTGTGTGTATTTTGTTTGTCCGCACCTGCTATTCCTGCACAAGGTTTCAACATTGTTACATTTCAAGGCAGATAAATAGCTTTGCCTTTATGGCGCCTTATCCCAATCGATTAAGATGGTGAAAAGATTCTCTGCTCAGAGGGCCTTAGAAATTATTTAGAAAAGAGAGGCTTTGGAAGATGACGAAGAGGAAGATATTTGAAATGTGAGTCTCACATTTCAGCTCAGAGAGTGACAGTGAGTTGAGGAAGAGGATGAGATTGACCATGAGCCAGCACCATAAAAAAGCCCGTCAGCAGCCAGCCCCAGGACCAGCCGTTAATAGCAAGCCCATCAGTAGCCAGCAGGTGGAGAAATATGAACATCAAATAATGGTGAAGTTGAACGGTTTTCTTGGGCCACCCCGCATGGCTGCCAGCGTGATAAGAATGCACCAAGGGCCAACGCGGATTGTGGTTACCCATGTGCAGGACCTAAGGTCTTCTTTTGAACTCAACATCCCCAATGCCATTCAGAAAACCATTCTGGATTGCACTAATTTGGAGGAATAGCATGTTTTCGGAGAGAGGTGGACAGAGAAGGACCAAACCCAATTATGTGCATATTTTGGTGTTCTTATCCTTGCTGGAGTTTACAGATCCAAATGGGGAATCCACAGAATCCTGTGGGATGCAGAAACTGGCAGAGAACGTTTCTATGCAACAATGTCCCTGAAAAACTTGACAGCAGAGAGGCAAGCTAGCTGCCATCGGACAGTGTGGGACGAGTGGGTGCACCGCCTCCCCCTGTCTTACAAACCTGGGTCTAATCTCACTATTGATGAGCGGCTGTATCCTGTCTGTGGACACAAAATGGACAGGAAAACACAGTATACGTGCATCAAGTCCAGCAAATACAAATGCAACACTAAGTAAAACTGGCCCTCTCGTATTGGATAGGCTGGCATGATTAGGCTATGTGTTCAGTGGGGCTGATGTATATACTTGTATAGATGGACATGAATTTGTTCAATTTCTAATTAAGATCAAAGAAATAAACATTAATAGTGATGAAAAAAAAAACTTGTTTCATTTAGTTTTGTTTTTTCCACCCATATCTTGATTATGGTTGTTTTTTTTTCTTTTTTATTACAGTTCATCACAAAAAAAGAATAGTTACTCTATTTGTTACTCTTATCTAACAGAGATAGATGACAAATATTATATAAATAGAAATAGCTTGTTATAGGATCCCTTGTTATAGGGATAATTGGCTGTATTGTTTTATAACCCCAATAATGTGGTGGGTCCACCAAACCCCTGGAACATTTGCTGAGCCACAAAACATGACAACCACACAAAGGTTAATTATTTTAGCTGATTAGACCTTGTCTCAGGGCACTGAGGTTGGGTGTAGGGTTTGTTGCACCCCTTGGGGGAGGACAATTACACTATGATTGTTATTAATGAACGGAGTCTGGTGACTCCATGTAATTCCATAACGAGTGGAAACATCTATTTGAGTTTGCAGAACTGTTAAACTGGTGGTGTCAATACATGGAACATCACCGCTGGATTCAAGTATATGTATGAAACATTTTGCAATACAAAAGTAGATTCTGCTTTCTCTTTTGAGACTTCATTATCAGAAGAAATCATGATATGATAATTCTGTTGCAGATATCTGGCTGCTGAGAACCTTATTGACCAAGTTTTGCACTGACCCGAAACAAGCAACATACCCAGCTCACTCAGGACCTGAAACTGCACAGACCTTAAAAAATGGGGACATTACTTAACATTGTTATGAACCATCACTTTCCTTGAAATAAAAGAACAAACTAGATAACAAGTGACTACGTATTGACTATACATTGGCTCCAAGCACTTTCTCTCCCTGCTTTGTACCCCAAAGGGGATAAGACTATGTCAAACCCTAGTGTCAACTACTTTGTCAATTACTTTGAATAAGGGTTTTCTGTAAGTGACTCGAGTGAGATTTCTTTAATAATCACATTCAGATACAGTATCTGGGGCTACTATAGTACTTTAGCAGCCATACTGGATTCCCCCAGTGGGAATTGTGATACATACAATATAATAGTACAATTAATTCTGGCAAATGACAATTAAGTCAGATAACCATCAGTTTATAATTTTAATGTCATCTTCACTCTAGCTTAGATAGTGGCATGAGTAATGAAAGTTGCATGTTCACCTTGCAGCTGCATGTATTACTGTTATCTCATAAACAATGGGTCAAATGATGGCTAGTAATATGTAACAGGTATCCTACAGTGACAAACACACAGAGAATCATCACCTAACTCTGCTGATCCCCTCAATTCTACAGAGCATTTCAGGGTCTTTGAGCTCATCACTTTGGTTTTACAGCCCACAATTTTTTAAACTTCTGGTCAAATCTAACTGCTCTCATCAACCTTGCTTCCACCCTCAGGAAGAAGCTGATTTTATTAGGGAAGCTCCTATAAACCTCTCCCCTACCTGCCCAGCTGGAAGGAAGACCGACTGTTAGCGAGTTTGTTTGCAGCTACCTAGTTGGTCAAAGTGAAGCATTTAGAAGCTATAGAACCAGATATTTCTCTCAGGATTAAGTGAAAACCAAAACAGAGCCAAAACATGGCCAGAAACATAAGTACAAATTAATGCTAATGTTGCCCCATCTCTGATTTGAGTATAAATGTTAAAATGGTAAACTGATATTAAACAGAAATAAGGCAACTTTTACCAGATCTTCATGTGCAAAAAAATCTCTTTCTGTATACCTACATACTACCTCTCTTAATACTCTACTTCTCCTCCATCTGTCTTGCTTTGTATCACTTTAGGGTTTTTGAGCACTGCATCTGAGATAAGAAGATTCTCTCTAATCTAGACCAGGAAGCTAGAAATCACACTCTGACATACTGTATGTCAATAGTAGTCTGCTGCAAGGCTATTGATTACTGTGTATATGGCTTCTTTGCATGTATTGTAAAGTTACTGCAGGCTTTTCTGAGTGAATATGTAATATGGTTTCGATTGTGGTGTAATTCTTTCAAAGATATAAAACATTTGGATCAGAGGATGTAAACAGTTTTTTATGAGTCTAATAAAATTTACTGAGACTGATTGTGGAGAAATTTAACTACATGCACAATATCTAGTGAGAGGAAACAGGTATTAATCAAGGCAGATCTTAATTAGACATCTCTTCAGTGGCTCTGACAGCAAGAGGCAGACTGCAGGCAAAGTCAGAGGATTCACAGAGAATGGGTGTTTTTGAAAATGTGTAAATGTTTTTTTTTAAATGCTGAACACCAAAAATGATCTAGACACAGTGACTCATAAGAAAAACATTGTTTCTGAGCGTTTTGGTAAAGTTATGAATTGTTTCACAGCCAGTCACCCTTATGGATGGATTGCTGAACGGGTCTACTGGACATGGACTTGGGAGCCCAGCAAGCCAGGAAGCACCCTACCCCCTGCGCTTCACCTGCAACATGTCACTGCCAGACATGAACAAAATACAAAGAGGTGCAAAACAACCAAATAAACAGGCAAAATCACCACAAAAAGATAAAAAGCAGCCACAAAGACATGCAAAATGACCAGAAAGGATCAAAATGGCTACTAAAGGACAAACTGACCATATAGCGATGCAATAAAACTATAAACAGATAAAAATAAATAGACAGAAACAAAACATTTTTAGAAGGTGGGCAGTCATTGTGTCATAGTCAGTCCTTGGAGTCATGCAAAATTCACTGTTTGCCCTTATTCAAATAGGAATAGGAAGCTAAAATAAACACTTCCTTATTCTGAAAGGATTAAGGGCAAAAATTACGCATGCATCTCTACCTCACCTTTGTATACTGTTGTTTACTTTGTTTGTGTTCAACACACATATGTGACCATAAACAGGCAAGAGGCTATGTGTCGCAAAATGTGACCTATTCAGATTGTACAGTATATATATATAAACAAATGCTCCTAAAACCAAAAACTTATCAGCATATCCCACATGTCCTAACCAGAAAATGTTTAATCCAGAATAACGCCTAATCCTATATATCAAAATAGAGTATGCTGTTTAATATTTGGACTTTGATATGAAATAATAATGGAATATTAGTGTTCATGTAAATGTGCTGATTGAGGTTATTCTGCGTCCTTCACTTTAGTTTACTTAACCGATCATCAATTGAACAACCTTTAATAGATTTCCTTTGATTTTTCACATCCTATATTCCGCGGCTGCCGCAGTACACATTTACAGTCAGAAAGTATAAGTAGTTTGCTTGTAGATATGAGCTGAATTTTAAACTTTCCGTGAAGCTGCTTAGAGGTTCAAGTCCGCAATAAAAGCAGAAGGACAAAGTCTGTGTGTTGTAGGAGATAAAATGTCCTATCTGTCTTGTCTGTAGATGTTTATTGTAGCTTTCTAAGTTGGTTATTACTGTATCTCTTATGCAGTTTTGGAGAATTATATCTTTTTTTCTGCTGTCCTAAGAATATTGCAGCCCATAAATCTCTGTGAGACACACACACCAGTTTGTAACATAAACTCACACTTACACACATAAGTGAATAATAGCACTGTGAAGGTTCATATACACATTCAAGCACAAACTTTAGTGTCAATAATAACTAGAGGAAGGTATCAGTCAAACTTATAGATTTATGTAAAAACATTTCCTGAAGGGCTAGAAATCAATCTTACAAGCACTCAAAATAACATGCACACAAATCAACAAATTTTCTCCCTTTCTCTACAAGCCTCACACATACCAATCCACACATCTAGACATCATGCAGACATACACAGCAACACCCCATATACAGTCTGAGTGGTGATGACAGCACCACTAAAGTGGTTTATTCTGGTCCATCATCAGATAATTGTTACCCTTAAAGCAGCTAGACGGCTGATAATTCTTTCTTCTGGACAGAGAGGGAGAAAGAAGAGAGAAAAGGAGAGGAAAGAATGGACACATGGACACGCATCAGCTGTGAATCAGCCCATATCCTGGAAAGAAATGTGGGAGCGTTTGCCTGTGTGTGTGTGAGAGAGAGAGGAAGCAAAAGAGAGACCGTAGACTGAGATGATGAGAGACAGGCAAGGAGACAAAAGGGGGAGGGTTGTATTTATGGATAAAAATCCAGCATTAGCTGTGGTTCTTCTAAGTGCCATGTCCTTGTGTTTCAAGGATCTCTTTACCTCTGATCCTTTGAATTAAAGGTGCAATGTTCTATGGATGGATCTTCATATGTATTTCTTTCAGTTTCTTGTAGTTTGCTGTGAAACAGAATTGTCCATTAAATCAATGGTTTAGTTATTTCAGTTTAATCTGGCCTTCTTAATGTGTTACATACAGCAAGCCATTAAAGATAAGGGATCAAATACAATGGCTATCAACTTATTCCATATTTTTATATCAATAAACCTCTGCTGCCTGCTGCAAAAAAAATATCTTTGCTTCTCTTGGCCGCACTGAGGAATGTTTTATTGAGGGGACATAAGCATGTTGAATGTAATATTTAGAGGATGACTTTGCACTTGTAATTCATTATAACATTGAACTCACCAAATTAACTGCAGAGATCTCAGAATGTGATGACACTGCTAAAACAGCGAAATAAACACAATTTTTCAGACAATGAGAAAAGCTTTAAAGAAATCCCCATATTTGCCAAACTTAAAATATGCTTGAATTACACTTATTAACCTTTTAGCCAAGAGTTAGATTAGAGGGTGAGAAACACTCGTGCTAAAAAAAAAATCTTATCGTCAGGGGGAAACAGCTAGCAAAATGTTCAAAAGAATTTCTTGCCAGCAACTCTGAAGTTCACCGACAGACATTAGTACAACCTAGTGAGGATGCCTGCCAACCTCACAGTGATTAAAAGATCACAGGATGTCACTCTGTGCCAAAAAGACAAACCACAACTTTTCATTTTTATCATTTTTATTTTAACTATTTATTTGTTTATTTTTATATTTGGCAGAGTTAGACTTCCAGTCTTATGCTAAGATAAACTTATCCCTTTCTCACTCTAGCTTCACATGTATACATGAGAGTGGCATCAATCTTATCAGTGAATCTTGGCAAAAAAAGAGGAGCAAAACTGTATTCTCTAAAATGTTGAACTATTTCTTTAACTCTTTGAGTGTACATTATAACAATCAATTAAACTGATGCTCAGACCAATGAAAGTAAGCTCCTAGGTGTAATAAACTATATTTTTACTTCAAATTTCTGTATACCTGCAATCACCAAAAAACTTAAGCTCAATTAGTGTTAGAAAAACAGTACCCTCATCTGGTTCTTGCCATCCATCTCGAGGCATTCTGTGAAGTTTCCTTGATGACAGTCTTCTTTGGTTTATTTATTTTGGTAATGGCTTAATCTTATCTTGAAGTTATGCAGTACCTCTGAAGTGGTAAAGTTGTTGTATCTATCATTTAGCTTGCTTTGGCCAGAGGAAAATCCACACAATCCAGTGCTTTTGAATTGACAGAACACACATTTACACTGTCTCTTTACAACAAAAACCCATTCAGTCTACCTTCCGAGCCTTCCACGTCATATGTCAACCCCTCCCTCTATCGTTTCGTTCTAATGTTTCACATCTCCTCCTCTCCCCTCCTTTTTTTACCTCCTCATTCGCCCTCCTTTTCACCTTCTTGTCTTCTCTGTCTCTGTTTCTCCTCCCTCCCTCGATTTCTGTGGAAATCCTATCCCCTCTTGCTCCTCTTGTTACTATTCTTGCCCTGCTCACTTGTTTGGCGGCTCCCTCCCTTCCTCACTCCCTCCCTTCATCTCTCTCTGCATTGCAGTATCTGTGTCAGCCATCGGCAGAATAGACTGTCTGGTGTGTGTGTGTGTGTGTGTGTGTGTGTGTGTGTGTGTGTGTGTCAGTGTGTAGGTGTGTGTGTGTGGGAGGGGGGGGCATGGGTGTGTGTGTTAGATACTGCAGTCCTTCCTAGTAAGCTGGACAGGAACTGAGATAGATAGCGTTTGTTCAGCCCACTCTTCTTTTCTCCTCCTTCCTTCTTTCTTCATCTATCTTCTTTTCTCACTTTTTATCTACTTTTTTCACCCTTTGTTTCATTCTTTTTTGTTTTCACCTCCATTCTATAATATACCTTCATCTTCTCCCATGCCAACCTGTGTTCTCTTTTAATTCTCTTAAATTCTCCCGTTTTTTGTCATTACACCCTTTTGTATCTATTTCCTTTCTCCTTTCCCCTGAAAAACTCTTCTCATACATTTCTTCTTTTCTCTACATTGCTAACTTTCTTTAAAACCTTGATTAGTTTGGCTATAGAGACACACATGACAGCTTATCACCATTTCCAGAAAAGATTATAATCACAACCTTCACGTGACTAGCAGTCAGTACAACACCACCTACAGCGCTGACCAAGTGAGAATATGTGTCCTTCCCTGTAGCAGTCCCACACTGCTCTGGCCTCCTGCTGAGAGTGGACTTCAGAACACTGGTATCCTTCTCCTCCTCCTGCCTGGCCAACTAGCCGGGTCCATCTCAGCCTCCTTTGATCAACTCTTCCCCTGCAGTGAATAACCAGCCACCAGGAACATCTGAGTTCTTCTGAGTCACTGAGTCTCATTCCAAGGGCATTTCAGCCTGTTTTTCTCTGGCCATACCTCCCTCCCAGATGTGCATAACTCTCCTTTCCGTCTACTATAACACTACTAATAATTAAAGAGCCCTTGAGTGCAGGGGTCAGTGGTATAGATCTTCATATAGGATATGACTCCATCATTGCTTAATGATTATATATAGAATTTTGTTACTGTCACTGTTCAGTGTTGCATTAAGATTTCTTTAGCCTTACCAGACAGAGCAAAGAGATGGTTACACAGTCATAGCCGATTTTTAAATAGCCACATTTCCTTCCTCCAGTGGTGTGCAAATAATGATCAGCTCTTTTAGACAGGTGCTAACTTATCAGAAATGCATTAATAAAAAAGTACTCAGTGGCAACTTTATTGGATGAATCTTTTCAATTCTTGGTAGGACCTCCTCTTTGCCCCCAGCACATCCTTGATTCATTGTGGCATGAACAAGGCATCAACAAGGTTCTGGAAACAGTCCTTTTTCAGATTCTGGTCCATGTTGACAAGATAGCATCACACATTTGCTGCAGGTTCTCCAGCTTCATGTTGAAGCCTCAATTCTTCTGTTCCACCACATCTGAAAGGTTTTCTATTGGATTCAGATCTATTTACTGGGGAGGCCACTGAAGCACATTGAACTCACCGCCGTGTTCATGAAACCAGTTTGAGAGGATTTTGTTTTGTGACTTGGAGCATTCTCCTGCTGGAAGTAGCCATTAGAAGATTGTAAACTGTGGCCAGAAAGTGATGTACGTGTTCAGCAACAATAGTTTAGAGTGCAGTGGCTTTTCAAACCTGCCCAGTTGGTATTAAAAGTGCTTAATGTTTGCCAAGAAAACCTTCCCACAACATTTCACCACCATCACCAGCCTAGACTGTTGACATAAGGCAGGTTGAGTCTGTGGATGTTTTTTATGCCAAAACTTCGACCCTACATCTGCTAATTGCATTAGAAATCAAGATTAGTAAGACCAGGTGACATCATTCCATCTTCTGCTGTCCAGTTTTAGTGACCCCCGTCGGGAGACAGGGGTATTAAAGCATTTTTCAGATCAGGTCAGCAGCTCACTGCCTCTTTTTTTTCACACCATTCTAAGTTAACTCTAGAAACTAATGTGTATGAAAAGCCCAAGAGTTCAGGAGTTTCAGAAATGTTCAAACCAGCCGGTCTGGCACCAAAAACCATGTCATCATAAAGTCACTGAGATCACATTTCTTTTCCCCACTCCAATGTTTGATCTGACCGACAGCCTAATGATCATGTCTGCCTGCTTTTATATATTGAATTACAGCCAAATGACTGGCCGGTTACATGTTTAACAAGCAGATATACAATTGTCGTTAAAAGAATTCGCCACTGAGTGTATGTCTGCTCAATAAATGTTCTCTTTGCACTAAAGAGTGTCAGCATTTGTGTTAAATAGGGGCATGAAGTTTAAGAAATGTGGACAGACGAAATGATACTGCTTGTTGCACTACTAAAAATGCATTGTTTTTGGAGCTTGATCCATATGGACAAAAAAGCCTGGTATGTCTGCTTCCCTTTTTTTGAATCGACCATTCTTTTTAAAAATCCATCTCTTGTGTGTCCCTCAAATTCATGAAACGTGATACTACATTGATGGTGCTCCCCTTTTAACTGTGAGGATAATTTCCAACTGAAAGCAACTTTATCTATGATTGCTTGAGTTTTTATTGCTTAAAAATTAGCAAACAGTAGCTGGGTTTCAATGAACATTTAGTGCAATTTTTAAGAGAATTTCCAGAAAAGCAGCAAAAGTAAATGTGGACTAATGCTTCTTTCCATCCATTACTGTCTTGCAAATGTAAGGAGTTAAGTGCTTTGTGATGAAGAATCGGTGCAGCAAATTCTTCAGTCAGGCGCAGTTAGGTCATTACAGAAAAAGAGGGTACAACAAGATGGTGTGATTAAAAGCACCAAACACTGAAACAATGTAGAAAATGTCATGACATTTATGTCTGTTCATTTGAGGAAGGCTGCAGTCTCCTCACCGCTCTACACAGATTGTGTCTGCCTCTTCTTTTCATCTCTTTGGTGGAGCTGAAACTTTAGACATTTAAGTCACATGACACAATTACATTATGATTTTTTCACTGTTTCCATTGTACTTTGTCAAGATTTGCTTTTATAAATACATTTTATTTATTTTTTTTAAGCAATTCCAGCTGACACGAAACAATTTGGACATACCATCTGAGTGATCTTGTCAACATTATTACCATCGAAAACATTAATAATGGTTCCTTCGGGTTAAGGTATCGGTACGGTTAGGTAATAAAAATACTTGGGGAAAGCAAAGGATAAATAACGAATAAAAAACACAACAAAACAACCATCCTCACGCCTGCCCACCATGCCCAAAACTGAGATAGCATTGTTATTATTGTCCAGTCCAATCTCTTTCCCTCCCTCTCTTTCTCCTTTCACTCCTACACACACACACACACACACACACACACACATACACACACTCACGCACACACACACACACACACACACACACACACACACACACACACACTGCTCCTTTTTTAATGAGCACTTAGATAGCATTGCTAAACATTGAGGGTGTTAATGGCTGAGTGACAGCACACCCTCACCCCCACTGAGACATAAATGATCATGACACGTGCAGAAACCTGATGTGCGTGATGATGTGTATGGGTTGGGTATAGGACACTGAGGAAATAGGTTTTGCCTCTAATTTTAAAAATAGAAACTGCTCTGCTTCTAATTCCATAAGATGGAAAGGCAGTCTGTTTCCATAAAATGAAAGACCTACCACCTGCTTACATTTTGGAAATGACAGGGACAGTTAAAAGCCTGGCCCAGCTGGAGCCAAGTGTAAAGTTGAAGTAAATTGGTTGGGTATTAGAGTGCAAGTCCATGTAATGAGTTGCTGTACGGGTTTTAAGATATGCTTTAAAGCTCACAGGCAGGCGGTGAAGTGATGTTCCCTCACCCTCTGCTCCTTGCCTGGATTCCTGAAAGAAGGCTCTGGATAGATATGGAGATTTTTGTGGTCGGTGTTAATACTGATGGACTGAACTGTTCTTTGGTTTGGATCTGACAAAAATCTTGACTTACTTATTTCTTTAAAGGCGGTATTCCAAATTCCAGTACCCAGTAAAGGTGGGGGACTCACAGGAAATCACAAAGGAATGTAAGTTTTAATGTAGCATGGGATTATATATTAATTCAACCAATAGTATCTTCTTTGATAGACCTCCCCATTTGAACTCCATACCTCCAGTTCTCAATACAGAAATTCTGCAAATGTGTAGTCTTAAAATGACTTTGGTCGCTCTGCTATAACTTAGCAGACATTGAGTCATAACTTTTCTGAATATTAATTAAACTTTGAGCTAAGATAGTTATTATCTGTTGTCACGTGGGTTTAAGTTAACATGGTGGTAACTAATGTTAGAAGACTGACATGCTGATTTTGTATTGTGCTCAATAGCTTCAGTTACTTGATGACCATGATAAAAAGTTCCAAGTCCAAAAAAGACTAAATAGAGTTCACCTATAATCAAGCATTCCTTTCAGTTCTGTAATTTAGAGAAACAAAAATACTCACCCCATTTAGCTATCTGACATGATTAGAGAGGGAATTGGAATCTGTCATCCTTTGCACAGTGTCATTTGTAAATTACAACTGGCAAAGCAGGACTGAAACTAACAATTGATTTAGGTGTACATTTGTGGTAGAATAATCAAGATATGGATGTCTTTAAAATCTATAAGAGCCTTCACTGAGGTCTTACGTCTGACCAATAAATGTAGTAATGATAAATGTAATCTCCTAGAGACCTTAAGTTGTCAGTCAAATGCTGCCTTTTCACCTGGTGTCGAGGACACTGGCCTCCTCAGTGTTATCGCCTGGTTCTCATCCCGCTTTGATTTCTGCTCCTCCTAGGCATGTGAAGTCAATTGCACCTAGGCAGACATAAATAAAAAAGTGAAAACAAAGAATAAACTACTCTTTCCCATGATGCTCTCATTTTGACAGCCCTTGCACAATGCTTTCAAATCAATTTTAGAATGACCTGTATAAAAGCTATTCCAATGGACATGTGAGAGCTTTTTACTTCAGGAGTAGCTGAATTATGTTGGTACAGATAGGATTGATGGATGATAGATACAGACATGTGAATGGTTTATTTTAGTGCAGCTTCATGACTATTTGTTCTCAGCTGAACAGAGCACTGGTCAGCACTCCTATTCATCGATCATCCTCCATCAATCCCCATCTTTTCCCGGCCCCATTGTTTTTCAATGATTTTATCTGCCTGGAGACCTGTCTGAATTGGCTCAATCCATCAGTAACTACAGCCTTCCCTCACTATGCTTCCGTCTAAGTTCATCCACTGTAGCTTCCCTGATTCCTGTCAATCCAGGCCTATCAAGGCCTGTAGGTTACCAGAGAGACAGCTAGACAGACAGGTATAGAGATCCATTTATCTATCATTCAATCTCTGTCAAACTACAGACTCTGACTTGTCTCTGCCACAAAAAAAGAGTCTTTAGCGACAAACCAGCCAAGATGTCCAAGAGGTCTGACATCAGTGTCACTCAGCCCTTCATGGTATAACTTACCTGGACATCAGGGTGTCATTTTACAGTGGACAGGATGGTGGGGATGGAAGACCTGGGCTCCCAGATCCCCTGACTTGAAACCCTCTTATTTTTGCCTTCACATATACTGTACACACCATACATACATATATATATATATATATATATATATATATATATATATACACATTTTACCATCAGTCTATTCTTGATGACCATTGAATATCCATTTTGTCCATAATATATGCACCATACAATTAATTAAATATTGTGGCTTGAAAGGGAGATTCCTGGAACAGAGCGGTACAGAAAATTAAAACAGAAATATTAAGATAGGTTGACAAATCAAGTCAGTTTTTTTATATAGCACCAAATCATAACAGAGGTGATCTCAGGGTATTTTTCATACAGTTGGTCTAGACTGCACTCTTTATAATTATATTTACAGAGACCCAACATTCACACATGACCATGCACTTGGCAACAAATCAAGAAACCTCGAATAAAACCAGGGTCTACTGGAGATGTATAATAAGAATATTTCTTTTCACATTTTTGTAATATTTGCATTAATATACAAGTTTGGAAGTCAAACCATGGAGGTGACCTCCTTTTTGTGAGCATGTTCTTTAATGGCGATGAGTAACTTTCTCATTGAGCCAGCAGCACTGTTAACAAGCTGATCAATTTGGGAGGGGCTAAAGTTAGCATGGGAGTCTTTTGATATACTGAGACATGTCATTCAGTTAAGTGCCTAATAGTGTGTTGTCCAATAACAGTGCAAAATTTGTTAAACACTGTACCAAGGGGAAAAGGTTCTGTGGAAAAATGATTAAGTATTCAATTTCTATGCCATAAGTCAAGATAAGGTCAAGGTGGTTGTTAAAACAGTGAGTGGGTTTATTTACACTCTGAGCGAAGCCAATTGAGTCTAATAATAAGATAAATACACGGTAAAGCTATTATTATCAACATCTACATGGATATTGAAATCACCTAAGTAATTACCTTATCTGCATTAAGGACTAAACTTGATAAAAACTCAGATTTCAGAGTCCATGAGTAAGGTACATTATAATAAATAGAACAGGCTTTAAAGATTCCAGGTTGGATGTGTGAGACTAAGAACCAGGCTTTCGAAAGTGTTATAGTTGAATTTAGGTTTAGGGTTGATTATTAGGCTGGAGGTAAAAATGGCTGCAACCCCACCTCCTTGGCCAGTGGCTCTGGGAATGTTGGTGTTAATATGACTGGGGGGAGCGGATTCATTTAAGCTGACATACCCAGGTCTCAGCAAGACAAAGTACATTATTATATGATGATCAGATATTAGATCATTTACTAATACAGCTTTATATGGGAAGCCTGGCTAACTACAGCAGCTAGCAATTTAGTTTCAACGGTGCAAAGCTGTGCTTCTAATTTTCTGAGGTTCGCCTCCATCGCTGCAAATAAATCATTTATTTCATGTGCCGTTGTTTCTAATGGAGGCAGAGTTGTAACTAAACCTGTGAGACCAAGAGACAGCAGGAGAGTGAGAGGTGGACAGGGAAGCCATCGCTAACTGCTAAGCTAAAGTTACTGGCAGATTGAAATAGCATGTAAAACATCTGTGAAGTAGCCAGAAAATCCTTTTAAGAAGGAGAGAGCTAAGAGGGCTTAAGTAGAGCTAATGGAGGTTTCATTGTAAAGCAAGTAAATGGCTGCTGTGATAAAGTATTTAGCAAAATAATGTGGGTTGAGATCCAAAAAAAAAAAAAATAAATAAACTGATGCCAATAACACTGAAACACCAATGGACTGGATATGAGGCAATACACTTACCGCAGGACATCAGTCGTCAGGTGAAGGTACTGTTGTCATGCTTTTCTATTTCTTATCGAAACTCTGATTCTCTGTGAGTTTAAAATTCGTTGTTTTCCCCAAAATGTTTTTTCTGCAAAACCCAGAAGAAGTAGAGAAATGTGACAGAACATTGTGAGTCAGAATTAGAACCTCACAGAGTCTCAACTATTATAAACCTCATAACAGCCTGCTCCTTTCGTTTGTTCATCTTTACATTTAAGGTAGATTAAAAACTAAGGGCCTCTCTGAAAGCTTAGAGAGACGCTGCTGAAAGCAGTCGCGATCAATTTCAGTTACACTGGGTGAACTGATGGATTTTGTCCGGCTCAGTGGGACCAATGGATACAACGGCAGAGGCCCGTGTTAGTGAAGTTAAACCAAAGCAGAACCCGAGAGCTAACCGGACGCACTGTAGTGTGTGTGTGTGGGGGGGGGTTGTGAGAAGAGACAGAACCGCAAATACTGGAGTGACACCTTTTGGAAAACGTGGACCACTTCCCAGTTTTTGCCATTTGTAATTCTTATCATTGTATCAAACTGCGCCGCAGTCTTTATGCCACTTTTGATATAATGTTTAATTTCAACATCTGTTTAAATGTTTGAGGGAACTGAATAGTGTCCCTACATTACATTAGTATTATTGATGGATAAAATCAATGCCATGAGCATCAGTGGAAAGAAAACAAGGTATATTTACTCAAATGCTTTACTCAAGTGCATTTTTGAGGCTCTTCTACTTTAATTGTGTTTCCATTTTACGCCGCTCCATTCATTCACCACCACACGTATCTGAGAACTAAGCACAGGAACCTTATTAGCAGAAGTGAGCGCTTACATTATGCCAAGCACACATGACCAGCCTGTCATCAGTTAAAGTTCAAAGCAGTTAATGATCTCTCCCTTCTGCCTCTCTTTTTCTTTCCCTTTTCTCTCTTTTCATTTCTGAAGGTTATTTAGAGCAGACCACAGAGGAGATACACTCTGTAGAACCAGTTTTAGTGTAATATCTTGGATAAATACGAATCAGATAACTAATTATCTGTTTTGACTTCATTTGATATTATAGCACCCTGAGGCAGACATCAGTTGTCCCCCAAAGCAGACTTAATTAAATTAAATATTTGATTTAAAGTTCATTTCTTTGAGGATTACTGTCGCTGAGCTTGAGGAGACAGAGGCATCTGTAAATGGATACTTTTTTGATTCACTTTTTACTGACATGGCTCTTTAATAAAAAGACATTCGATAACACTCATATTGCTTTATACTTCAACTATAATGAATATGCTTTGACTACATTGTCGCTGCAGTGGAGTGATGTACAAATGTTTTTCTAATGATATTACCAATTGGAAACAATTTGTAAATGTTAAAGTAAAGATTTCTGATAGGGCTCAAGTAACTTTTGGGGCACCACAACTGTCCATTCTCAGACCCCTTTTGTTCTTCATCAACATTGGGTCAATTAGGTCTCTGCACATTTATCTACATTCCTGTTACTGTTTGCTGATGATAACAGTTTTTTTCTTTGACCTAAGAATTGTCCCCCCTTATGTCAGAAGCAATTTCTGAATTAGATCAAATTTATAGTTGGTTGAATTTGAACAAACGTCAAGATATCTAGATATCTAATCTCATGATATTTACTGCCAAAAACAAACATTACTGTAAATTCTTGTCCTCTCACTGGAAATTGTTTTTATATCTTCTCTGTGTTCTACCTGATGAAAGGTTGGAAAAATTAAATTTGTTTACAATAGAATAAAAAAAAATCTGTTGGTACTGACACATCTAGCAGCAATATTAGGTGAAATATTGATGGCCTGTTATCAGGGCCATCTCTGGACAGTTTGATGCCCTGTTGGGAAATGTCCACTGGCCCCCATAAGGGTCTGATTTTGTATTAGAAAATGTGTGACACTTTTAACACTTGTTAGGATATTTATGTAGAAATATTTTTATAATTCCTTATATTTCAACGTTATAAAACTTCTATTTTGTGTGAAGTCATCAAAATCATCTGTTGATTAGTATCTTCACATTAGAATATAGTCTATGTTAATTATTATGCTGGTTTTAGCAAGAATCGGGATATCACAACCTAATCATTAATAACTCTGTATGATTCTAACATTATCAGGTTACTGTTGATATCTGTGTCTTTGATGCATCTACATTACAGAGAGTCTCTGGGATTTTTTACTGAGGAGCAGCTGTTAGTAATGTGAGGCTTTCATCTGACTGTCCTTAACATGTTTTTTAATACAATGTTTATTTTTAGTTCTATTTTTGTTTTTGATTATACAACTTTCAGTGCACACTTAAGCCTAACAAAGAGTTAGATGGCAGTCTGAATTTTCTCTAGTGGTAAGTCCTGGCCAGGATTAAGACTGAAATATATTAATCTCAGCATTAAAAAACTGCTAACCTAACAGCAGCACTGTAGAGGTGTGTTCAGCTGCGTAATACGACTGAAACAGATTCAATGCAAATGCTTCCTCACTTTGTTCACTGCTGTTGTTGAACGACTGAAACCGATACAAAATGCAATTTTTATATATTTGTGGCTTAGGGGGTCACTCACTCTCAAGGCCTTCAGAGTTTTACTGGTAATTTTTTAACAGTGTAGTAAGTAGATCAGGAGCAATTACAAATTATTTCTTCCTCCAGCTGGTGGCACCCTAGGCAACCACCTAAATGGCCTGTCCTTAAAGCTGGACATGCCTGTTCTTAATCAGTCAGTAGGTTAAAAAAGAAGGCAGCAGTCTTAGGCTTTTACCTTGTTGATACATAGATAAACACTGAACTCAAACGGTGAATGAATATTAAGCATGTGAATTGGTGAATCTTTTGCTAAGTACTTTTCATTTTAGTTTTCGCAAGAAAAAAAGGCACACACAACAGCATGCATTGTTTTTTTTTTTTTGTTTTATTTTTAATTATTTTTTATTTAGCTCCCTTATGGCTCTTTCGCACAGTATTAATGTTGCTCCTGGCAAATTACAGGAACAAGCTCTTAAATAGACAATGATATGCTCTGGGAAAACCATGTAATCCTCATACCAGTGTTACATTTTTTTTTAAATATCAGTAGGATTACATAACTGTAATTCTTTATCTTGCTGACTAATATGCTAAATGTGTCTTTCAGAATGCAATTTATACTGTTATGGGAAGAGGGACCGGTATCTGCAACAGTGGTATAATATACGTATTGCCCACTTATTAGATACACATGTGCAATATATTCCAATACTACTGTTCTGCTTTATCATTTACTTTAATGATGCCTATAATGCGGAGTTTTTATTGACAATGTCATAGAGCTGTTCATTAAATGAAATGTTTTAGCACTGAGGTCAGAGTCAGTGGTGTTTTACTGGACTGCAATATGATTAGAGACAGAAAAATTAGAAACGCCTGAATATATAATGTAATCGAATATAATGCCACCTTTAACCATGACCTCAGTAATAAACATATATTTGAATTTACACATTTCTTACAATTTCAACAAGGCTGCATGAGATTGTACAGGTGTATCTAATAAAGTGGCCACTGAGTATTAATAGCTCACTACTAATCGAGGCCAAGTAGTGTTCACAGTCTGACTTTATTTACTTTGACCGCCTCAGGTTTGCTCATCTCAGAGGTTGTTGTAGGATGATGTGGATCAGCTCTATTTCTGGTGACAAATCTTTCCATTGTTTGCTCATATGATCGCTATTTCTGACCACTGTACACCTAAAAATCTGCTGGAAAGTTTATTTTTTTACTGTAACAACCTCTATTGTGTTACAAGACCGCTCATCAGCTTAGTGTTTCAGGCAGGTAGAAGCTTGTGACAAAGTAAATGTGAAATCATTTAAATAGCTGATGATGTCAATCATTTGACTAATTCTAATAGACCTGCTCTCATTCTCATCCCTTAAATTATGGTGTGGAAAGAGTAAGATCTTTTCCCAGCACACTGAAATTAATTTCCCTGAAGACATTTGAGTTTTTGCACACTCAGGCCCTCATAAACTCATTAGTTGATAAATGTATCAGAATAAATGACTTGATCACATTTAGGTGTTTTTGAAGTTGGGTAATTGAGGTTGGATCGCTCAGGACTAGTGGGATTTGAGTTAAATTAAACTTAGTTGTAGTGGTGAAAGCGGTGAAAGTGTTTTTCAGCATTTGAAAGGTCAAATAGTCACAGCCTATGATGGAAATCCTCAAACTCCACTTCTAACTGGATTCTCTAGGGTGAATCCAAACTCTTCACTCATCAATTTTATATTGAAGATCCTTATACTGATGTACATGTATGGTCTTCATGTTTTGGTCTGACGGCTGTATTGACTGAGCCTGGAATCCCAGTCACCTTTAGGCCTCTCCCAGTATTCGTGAATATTTACAGAAAGAGTTCACGAGGGAGACAGGATAGGCTGCATACAGGGTCGTACACAGACTAGAGAGAGATCGAATGGATCAAATGTATATGTAATATGATATTGGTATTGGTAAAGGTATTGCTTGTAGTGATAAACCTGCAGAGAATAATCAACCGACTCTACCATTCTCTTCAGCTTTCCACTGTAGCTATGAAGCTTTTTCTCCTCTTTTACTCATTTCTTTGCTTTTCTGGTATGCAAGCTCCTCTCTCACGGGCCCAGCTTTCAGCTGCAGTGGGCATTAGTTTTCAGCATAAAAGCTTTGATAAACCCTCTGTACACATGCTGAAGATCAAACGGGAATCAGATAAAGTCAGCAACTAGCTAATGAACAAAGTCCAATATAAAAGTGTCTATGTGTTTAGCAAGCCAAAGGCCAAGGATGTTCTTTTCAGGAGCTGATTAGTACCAAAAGAGTGCTAAAAGTTAGTACCTGATAACCACGAGGGGCCAGAAACACGATTGTTGACGAATGCAGTTTTTACTCCATGTCTAGTAGATGTGCGAATGCTAACACACTTAAAAAATATACATATAAGGTGACAACATTTTTTCAAAAACAGAATTAATAACAGTAAATGATCAATTGAGACAGCTTTTAATACCATGTACCTCTAATTAAATTTTATTTTACAAGATGACATGTGAAAATGATTTGGTAATCCCATTATCGGACATTGACAAAGATCTCATTGGTTAATGTGTTTCACGGTCTAATTAGGAACGTGCAATACTAATGAATGATTTTTTTTTATTTATTTTTTTTTTAATCCAAGTTTCATACACCTAAAGATACCCAGCCCACATGGGCTTACAAAACACCATTTGCATTTGAGAAAAAAGTAAGCAACTGTATACTGTGGCAAACATATTGTATCAGATATAACTTGACAAATTAAAAATACAGCCCTCTCATATGCTGATGGTAACCAGTTAACAAAACCTGAGCTTCATCAATAGTATCAATGTACATACTGCCCATTGTACCTGAACATATCAGTTCAGGTTGTATAAAGACCTCATGCTGAAAATTTTAGCAAACAATTACATGTTTACATTAACCATCCAGTAGACATGAAGCAACTTGGGAACTCATTTGAAGTAATTTGTTTGACAATCCAATGAAGGTAATTAATATTCACTCTTCTTTTAGTTTTGCTGTGATATTCACTAATTCCTTACCTAAAATATCTGTTTTTTTAGATGCTAATTGCATTTCCGTTTTCAATACCTTGATACTCAATTTGTAGTTATGTAGAGTGATTCTGGGTAGTTATTGTGCAGTGGGTATATCAGAGCTTATTTTTATTGAAAACAGCTACCTGCTGTGCTGGAAACAGGTTGATGAGAATTGTAAGACTGAACCGAAACAGTGTATTTGCTGGTTTAGAAAACAAAAACATAACAAAACAAATTAAAAAGTAAGAAATTACTGAAAGTTGCCAAAATTCATAGAGGGTACAGGTGCATTAACTGTGGACTGTGACCCCTCTCACATCACATACACTTAATTGATCAATTGTTGATATAATGATATTGACAAGTGCAGCTTTAAGATTTCATTTCATTAAAGGTTTTTTTAAAGGTGAAAACGTGTTCTCTATTATACTGTATACAGTATATTAGCCTGTTACAGCAGGTCTAAATAAGTTGTATGCAACCTCCAGGCGCTCGCTATCACACTAAGTTTTGAATTGGATTGACAGGCAGAAAAAAAAAGACATGGTGTTAGAGGGGAAGACAAGTCAGACCAGGGTAAAATGTGCAAGTGATCATTAACATCCTTATTGAGCCCCCTTACTCTCACATCACGGATGAGACAGGGAGGGGAAGATGATTTGTTCTTTCCATCAATCACACTTTTTCTCTTTTGGCCGCAGACCCCTTGAAGCTGTATTCAGAGAACCCGGGAGAGAAATGAGATTGAAATTACCCATAACCTCCACTAGCAGAACCCACACTGTCAAATTCAAGACACTGAGACAGTCAGTGTGAGAACGTAGGAGACTTGCAGTAGGTATATGCATGAACATCTCTAGAATGAATCTAGAATGAATCAGGTCAACTTGGGCATGCTAAAGGGCATGAGGAATAATGTATGACTTGGCTGAGAGGAATATCCCCTTAGTATGACTCTGCATGGCTTTCACCTTCCCTCTCTACTTGATGTTTATTTAAGATGGTTCTTGGAAAATTGAGTCATGCAGCATCTTAAGATTCAGCTCAGTCACTTTCTCTCCAGCCCGCTTTGTTTTTCTCTGTCACTTTTTTTAAACATAATTCAGAGCACTTAGCTAGTCGAGCCAGAATGAGTGTGTGATTGAAAGGGTCTCCTGCTCAAATTTGCAGCCTCAAAAAGGAAATTTGTGTTTCCCATGTGATAGGTGTCAGGGCTTAATAGTTATTGGCAAGAGCTGCTTACCACCTGGGATGATGATACTGATGATAATGATATAGGAATACTAATGTGATGTAATGTTGTCTAAATTGAAAATGAAGTCCACACACATGGATAGATGCATTATTCACATCCTGTTACTCTACTCTAATTTTTCTCTACTCCTACTGCCTTTAGGATTGTATGTTTTACCAGAGAAATAAAAGTAACAGCTTAAAAAAAAGAGACAGAAAGTGAATTCTAGGTTTAAAGATTCTAGCTTCTAGTTCTTATTTTCAGATGTTGGAGCTAATACTAATGTTCTTAAAGGACAATGTGCTTAAGAGTCTGTTTTCTGATAACAAAAATAAATAATCTGATGTTTTGAAAAAGATGGTTGTTTGGAATTGTATGGAATAAGCTTTCTAGCTTTCTACATTTAGATAAGCATATCAACACCAGTCTGTGAGTTAAGAAGACCTCAGTAGCCTAAGAGATCCTTTACATCCGCGTCAAAGAGGTTTGTGTAACAAAAAGTGTTGTTAAAAATGTAAAATGTAAAAATGCCATGTCTGACTTTTGTGAGAGGTGAATACCTTCCCCGTTTGGATGTTGCTAGAATTGCTGTGCAACCAAACTTATTTGGATTTACAGTTTTAACAGAGACACACAGTGAATGCACAGCCTAACATTCGTATATTATCAGTGAAACAAGTCACATAGATGTTTAGTGGTGATAATGAGAGAGAGACTGTGCTTTAACATTGCTCTTGAATAAGAAGTGCCTAGCAAAAGGCTTAAGTCTAAAGGTATATGACAGGGGAAAAAGGGAGAAATTCACACAAATTAGCAGTAATTCTGTATTTTTGCAAACATATTATTAGCCTGTTTTCCTCTATCAGCCATTTCCAGGTTAGTAATTATGTTCATTTTGTTCAGGCATTCAGTGAAATGGAAATGAGCCAAACTGCTAAATAGTATTTTTTAAAAAGAGCATAAAACAATTTGTGTACAGCAGCCTGGTTTTTCTTACCAGTGATTTCCTGCTTGTCTGGCATGTGCCCCTGATTTTGAGTTATCGAGGGAAAAATCTACCTACATTTGGTATTTGACAGGTATTCATTTGGATTCCAGCATGGCTGTTTGAAGACATCTGTTAAATCCTGAGAGTATAACTCAAGAATGAATGCAAACAAGCCATCTATTTGTGGCTAGTGGCAAATCGGATGAACACAGCCTACCTGATTGACAGGAAGGACTGGTTGTGGCTTCAAGCCAGCAAGCATTTGACAGAGATGACTATAGCTTGTCAGTCAACAAACTCAACAACAAGCAAATTCATATTGAGAGATCTGTCTGCTTCATGAAACATGTATTTCTGACAACAATCACCTCACCTTTATGCAATTCAACAAATTCAAGCAATGAAAATAGAATATACCAATAAATACAATGAAGAACCACCTCAAGATAAAAAAATATGTCAGGAGCAATGGCATTAATGCAGTCATGTTATATCAGTGTTATTTTACATGCAAGATTCTGATTAAAAAAGCATTTACTTAAAGATCAAGACAGGAAAAACTGATTTTCCTGAAAGCTCTGATTGACTTGGCATTAGAGTATGCGATTGTAATCTAATACACTCTCTCAAATTCAGCAAATATCTCCTCACAGTTCCCTATCTTTCCGTTCTGTGTGTGTGCTGAAGAAATCCAGAGTTCCTGCACTGCCCTGGCTTTTTAAATGCTATGTAAACAAAGTTGCGCAGATGGACAATTCCAGCAAATCAGCACCTTGGGGCGATTGCACTTGTGTGCATGAGGTGGGATAAAACACATGCTAAAACACAAGGGAGAAAAAGCGCAGAGGGAGCAAGAGAGATGCTAATTCTGGCACAAGCTAACCTACTAAACAACAATAGGAGAGCTTGCCAAGAAACAGCCTAAGAGGAAAGGGTCTGATGAACAAAAGTGGAAAAAGAAAGGCTATGATCAGGCAATGTCAACGGAGCCACATCAACATCGGTGAGGTTTTCCAGTGGTAGAGATGGTGCATGGTCTGAAAAGAAAAGAAATTCAGCCCTGGACCTGTTTGCTGGGACTAAACTTGAAATGACAGGCATGCAGAGAAGGCCAGAGAGATTTACAAGGCCGGTAAAAACCTCAAAAATTTTATGGATTATTTTGAAGGCCCATCTACCCACTGATTCAACAAACAACTTGACAGCCCACTACAATTTGTCCCGGTCGTCCCGATTGCCAGTCCAACCAAGGTGGAAAGACCAGCAAGAGTTGAAAGGCATGAAGACAGATGTGGAGATAACTGTGGCTCTGCTTGACAGGTGTTGAAAACATTAATTTTGCCATGTTTAACAAAGTCAATAGGTCAGTAATGTTTTGTCCTGTTTGCTATTATTTGTGATAGTTAATTCCCACTGGTTAGTTAGCAAGCAGTTACCAGTGTCCTATTTTTGTGTCTCATAAAATTAAATTACTTGCCCATTACTTACTTTCTAGTTTACCCAGGTATGTTGTTGGTTTGATGTTAGCTCAAGCAGCAGGGGGGTTGCATTGCTGTCTGCAGCGTGTCTGCTGGCTATAGGAAATCGTCTCATCCTCTCTGCATGTTAGCTTTGCTGCAGCAACTGTGGCGATACTTCACTGTCTTGTCATTTTGTCTATATCATGGCATTTGACCGTAAACATGCAAAAGGTTTCATAGCAACAGAGACCTAGAAATACGAGTTTCATTGCACAGAGGGATTATTTGGATTGATGAGTATTATGAAATGCTCTGCTATGGTAAGGTTATTTCCCTTGTAAGCTTAAATAGAAACATAAATTCTCCTCTTCTGTCACTGTAGTTTTGTTTGCTGATGGTCATTTGTTTGATCATGCTTTATATTATAAGGTTTGTGCTTAAGCTTTGAGAAAGAGTATCAAGTTCAACGCCATTTAAGACACTTTGGATTCTGCTCTGTTTCTCTTTTGGTCAGCCAGCCCAGTTTTTTGTGTCGTTGCCTTGGCAATATGCATGCATGAATATGGTGGCGGTAGCACTGAAAGGAGGAGTTTCTATGTTTGGCTGTTGAGTGTCTTTCCCCCAAAATCGCTTAAATTTTCTTTTAAACGCTAACAAACATGGACGTCTCACATCATTCAAAGACTGCTGCTGGAGCTAAGTATTAAGTTTATGGTCTGGGTACATACAGTTTTCATTGGGTATAGATTTTTTTTTAAAGGAATGGTGATATTAAGACTGAAGACTAGCATATAAAGCATGAATAAATAACATGTAACATAATTAGTTTTCAAAAAGCCCCATGCTACAAAGTTGCCTGCACACTGTATTAGAACTGCACTACAGAGAGCAAATTAGGATCAGTGATGGCGAAAAGGAGTGGAAGGAGGGAGAGAGAGAATGAAAACAAGACAGAGCATAGAGAAGAAGTGTGGATTAGGGAAACAATGGTCAGGAGGCGTGAAGGACAACATAGGGCTGCTTCAGGTAAATGTGAATATTAATTAATGCTAAACTCTCACTCTCTCTCTCACACACACACATACACACTCCCCATTCCCTGATGCCCTCCCTCTGGTATAAATTTTTCACCAGCATCTTGTTTAGGGAAGGTGGTTATTTTTGCTCAGAGGAGAAATTACAATGCATTCCCACATCCATTTTCTCCTATCAATTATTAAGATGTGACCAAGCCTCATTATGAATGGAAATGTTCTCAACTCACATGTCTGTGCTCGTGTGTAACTTTGCAGCTGGTTTGTACAGTTTAACGCCATGTAATCATATAATGGGTACATGTAGGTTTGTGTCTGAGTGTAAGTCTTTCAGCAACCGTGCACCTGTGTTTACACTCTGTGAGGAGTGTTAATACTAACATGTATTCCGTGAGGGACAGAGATTTAGAGTTGTGGGTGTTTGTGTGTCTGTCTGAGTGTGTGTCTGTGTGTGTGTGTGTGTGTGTGTGTGTGTGTGTGTGTGTGTGTGTATGTGTGCGTGTGTCTGTGTGTGTTTGTGTGTGTGTGTGTGTGTGCCTTTCTGTGTGTGTGTGTATGTGTGTGTGTGTGTGTGTGTGTGTGTGTGTGTGTGTTTGTGTGTGTGTGTTTGTGTGTGTGTTTGTGCTTAGTTACTTGTTGAAAAAGTGCCCTGAGAAACACATTCCATTTAATGGAGTGGCAGTGACTGATGAACAGTGGCAGTATGAATAATCTACTATTTTCGACTGATTACACATTTGCTTTTTGTCATTATTACACTGGCAGTGTAACATATTAGCATAACATCAGACTTTATGATCTAGCACACCTTTCTATAAGACTTTCTGGAGTGCATGAATTTGTATTACACTGCAGCTTTGGGAAACTAGTGTTAATGTCAAATATGCTAACTGAAAGTGCCTCTATGTCATTTTGGACCATTATTTGAGGCATTGAATGATTGTGTACTATTTAACCAGAACACATAAAAGCATGAATTTGTTCCACATAATGTTAATTTTGTTGATGAACTTTTAACTTAATATATATAACAGAAGGTTGTTCACTAACCTTAGGGTTGGCTGTTCAATTCCTGTTTCCTTCTGGTTATGTGCAAGGTGTCCTTCGGCAGGAAGCTGAACCCCAAGTTGCCTAACTTGTGGGTTGCCTTGGTTAAGTGTCTGCCAAATGAGTAAAAATATAAATTTTAGGTGACAAAAATGAAGTTTAAAAATCAAAACTTTCTATATACCTGCTATATTTTTGTTGAGAAATTAATAGGAGATGAAATGAAAGACTTTCTGAGTCTTTCTGAGTGGCAGCGCTGCATATTTCTATTCCTCCACGCCCAAATTATCTTCCCAGCGACTTTGAACGCTAGCATCCATGAATGCACTACTTATGATTACTGCCTGTGCCTAGTCATTGTCTGAATTTTAATGCTACAGCTATAGAAGCTCGGACAACATACAAGGATAGAAATAGAACATAAAGGCAACAATAGGGCTTGGCTAGACAAAAAAGGTTGACATTTACTTTAAATATAAGACAGCTGAGAGAAAAGTGTGTAGTATATGTCGGGAATGAAGCCCTCCAGCTACAAAATCACTTAAACAAGCCTGACACCTCAAGAATCTTCACACGGAAACTGAGGTAACATTATGATGTTGAGCAACATTATGTTACTTTCAAACCATATTAAATGATAGCTTAAGATGCTTCACACAACAACAGCACATTGCTACAATGCTTTCAGATGGAAATTGTGGCATTAGAGGTCAAGATCACCTAAGTCAGCTTTGTCCTCTGCAGACCCTGAATATCTATATAATCTACTGTATAAATGAAATCTACCAAAATAGTTATTTAAGTATTTCAGTTTGAACTAAAAGCTTGACACTGTGCTATCCCAAGACTATGCTGCTAACTTTTCTAAAAAATAAGGTGAAAGATATTCAGTTGATACATAGTAATGCAGTGCCCATTAAAAACATGTACATCATTTAATTTATAGTTAAATAATTTATTCAGTCGTCTACTAAAACACCCTCTCTTTTCCATGTCACTGCTGTGCAGTGATATTAATAATAACAGATTCTATTTGTCAGATACGTGCTCAGAAATTACTGGACCACAAATTCAAAAGGAATGCTCTGACACATATACTCACTTGCAAATTTATTAAGTAAGACTAGTTAAAACTAATGCAGGGTAATACAACACGCCTGCAATAAATCCTCCCTTCAAGAGAACTATAATGTTGAGTTTTTACTTAATCTGTTCGGGAGAGGTTTTAATTTGTTTTAATGTTCATTTGGGTGGCTGTAATTTGTGGTGCTGTTGAAGTGCACTGGGTTATACTTAGATGTGCTCCTAATATTTTCTCCATCTCATTTATATGAATTAAGATATTATGAATATCTCTCAGTATAACTATGTACAGGATGTTAATTTGCAGTCAAATGTTTTACTGCAGAGATGGAAACCTATTGCACGGTTCCTACAATTTTCCGTCAGTATTTCTACATTAAGCTGACTTGCCAGATTCATTTAACCAAGTCTTAGATTTTCAAGCCATAGGGCTGAGGAACAAAATTTTCCCTGAAGAAATCCACAGTCAAAACTCTTCTGTGACTTCTTAACTACTTCCAGAAACAGATGTTAGGTGGTTGAAATACAGACATTTCTTCAGCCATGGAAGTGTGGATTTAAATAAAACAAAACAAATTCTAAGCTCTGGTGTCATGAAATGTATAAAATGGATTAAACTTCTTGAAGCTTGAAGTAAGGGATGTTCATAGTTTCTCAGCCAGGTGCTGTCCATTTTTATTATGCTGGAAATGAGAATCCTTTAGTACTTGCCAGAGCAGGAATGGTGTTTTTTTCATTCTATTATAAGTGAGAAATTGTTGATTGTATGGTGAAACAGAGGTTTGTACTGTCAGGATTCAGGTTCCATTCCCTTGTCTTTTCTTTTTGCTTACACTTGTTTGCTTCCACTGCCTGAACTCTCCTTGGGTTTGAATACAGATGTACTCTCTTTGATAGGTGGAATCTATCCCTGGGTGTCTACTTGCCTTCCATTAAGTTCATACTGGGATGTGCCCCAGACCCCATTAAAATTTGAAACGTCAGAAAAAAAGTCTCATTCAGAAGTTTTTATTTGGGGTTTTCAAGCAAAACTGATAATATATTTTTAATGGTTCATCAACTTTCCTATCTACTTGCTGACTTCCTGAGATGAGGTTTGGGGGTTGGGGGTATTGTATATGACATTAGACTGAGGGACACCAAATACTGTGGACCTACAACAAATATTAGATTTTTGCATAATGCTCATTCCAAAGTGGCAGGTTCTACACCTGCATTACCCTTCAGTGGCTGGCAAACAAAGAGCTCCAAGAGTGATCCCCATCCTCGTGTTCTCCACAGCCTGTCGCTCCTATGATTTTCTCTTGATGCATGTTGGTTGATGTCACAAAATCCTTTGGGACTGATGGAGAAAACTCAGTGGCAGACGGTGAAGTTGGCCCTGTGCGCATTGTCGCTCACGCATCCCAGCCCTTGGTAATCATTTTATCATTCCCCTCTGTATTTCTGTAATCTCTTTTTTTGCCAGCTAAACTCTTAGGTTACCATTTTTTTTATCTCGTCACACATCATGTTGATGTTGCCTGCAGAAAGACAATAAAGCTGATAGAACAGATCGCACGTACATCTGCTGGACCTGATAGGTTGTTGTTAGCTCTAGTCTGTCTCCCTGCTGCAATTAATTCTGTGATGCTAATCAGGCTGTAGAACTGGGATTTCTATGGTTGTCATGGCAGCACCGGTGGGAATGACAAGAGTTTTCTGGGATGGATTGACAGCATGGCCCTCTCTGACTGAAAATAACATTGATATCATCTGTTGTGCAGTTTTCAAAGGACAGCTAATATACCTATATTAAAACTTTTAACTTTTTATAATTTTTTTTTATTTTACACATAAATAGTGACTGGCCACTTCTTCCTATAGTCATTTAGAAATATAGCTTGTATTACTGAAATTGAGAGGATAGATAAAGCAAACTTATTGAAAATTTAAAAAACACTGAAAACATGAATATAAAGGTGTAAATCTTCAAGTTCACACTCTAGTACCCTTTATTGTATATTTTAAATTTAGTTTACATGCATTATTTATTCATTGTGATTGTTACCCCTTTTCTCCTAAATCTCAAGTACAGTTGCAAGTTTGCTGGCCAGTATTATGTAGTGTCTCAGATGTTATTGAGGTAGTTAGAAAGCTCCTGAATGACGAGTCAGCAGAGGTGATGGAAGAGTGGATGAATTCAACAGGACCTCCAAATTAAATGACCAGATATGTTGTTTCATCCAAGAAGACATATCGAGGAGTTTTCTTAACTGAAACCCCTATAAGCAGAAAATAGGGGAAAAAAATTCTGTGCCTAATAGTTAATAATTGAAAAATATATCGGTTTTATTATGTGACAACACTAACGGTTAAGGTTTCTCGTAGGTATAGGCACAAAAACTACTTGATTTGGTTGAGGTAAAGATCGCTGTTTGCGTTATCATAAATACTTTGTTAAGGGCGACCTTTGTCATCATGGTGAGCACCTGCTTAAGGTTAGGGAAAAGCAATGCTTACTCAAAAAAAATTGAAAAAAAAACCTTCTTCTTGAGCCTCATATTCAGAGGGAACAGGATTTAGTACCGAATCAGTGTATTTTCGGAGGTGTCTGAGGTGTTATAGGGCTTTTACTAATTGTGTCTACATATGTTACGTAGATGGGAGAAAGACCTATGACTATGCTCCCTGAGGAATTCTGCAAGTGACTGTGAGTACCTTGTTACTTTTTATTATTTAGTGATTTCCCTGGAACAAATCTGAAGGTGCAGCAGCTATGGCAAGTCTGGAGAGTTCAATGATGGCGAAATTGTATATGAGGTATATGAGATTTTTGTGGTAAAGCATTGTGAGATTAATCACAATTTTGGGGCATCACACGCAAGTTGTGTATTGGACGACTGTGGTAAAGAGACAGCTTGGAACTACAGTAAAGCCTTCGATTTACCATTTATCGGTCTGTACTTAAACCCTAAAACATGGTCATAAGCTTTGGGCAGAAACCAAAAAAATCATACTGCAGATACAAACAGGATTGCTGGTTTAAATCTATGGGATAGAATAAGAGGCTTATTGACTGGGGAGGATCCAGATGTTGAGCCACTGCTCCCTTGAACTGATAGAAACCACATGAAGTGGCTGAAGGATCCAGTAAGGCTAAACACTTGCTACACATGATTTTATCAGATAAAACACTTCACATTACCCAACACAGTACCCGTCTGAAGATTGACTTGTTTGACCGCTCACATGGGAAGACTGCTCTAGAAAACACGCCTGATAAGAATCAGGCAGACACAAAGTCCAGAGAACATGACGGCAATTAAACTTGGACCTTTGGCGGATGGTGATTAAAATCTGTAGTGACCGTGACCATTTGCTGATCCTGAATATATCTCTTTCTCTCAGGAGGGCCTGGCTTAAGAACGGCCCTTGACAGCCTCACTATTGAAGTGCTCATTGTAAACCCATCTGGGAGACCCAGGACACACTGGAAGAATCTAACATCTGGCCTAGGAAACAAGGGCATTCTCCATAATGAGATGGAAGTTGCTCAAGAAAATTAAATTTGGGCTGCACTGCTTAGGGACTACCACAGCCCTGGGGGAAATAGACAAATTGAACATTTTATTTACCCGAGAAATCAAAATTAGAAATAGAATTGTAAAAAAGTCTCCTTGAAATCACAGTTTTATACAACCAATTTGTTGTTGAAAAACATAAAGTAATTTCTGCCAAGATTATATTCAGTGGAAATGTTTTTGCAAATGTACAAATTTCTTTAGATTTGTACCACACAAAATTCATAGTGATGTTTTTGTGTATGTGTGTGTGTGTGTGTGTATGTATGTGTGTGTGTGTGTGTGTGTGTGTGGGGGGGGGGTGCAGGACTTGCACATGCTTAGAATGAGCGTTTTGAATGCCTAAACATAACCATTAAAAAAAAAAAAAAGATGATAGTGATTGTTTAATTGCTATGAGTTAATGTTGTATTTCCAATACGGATAATTTGGGGAAAATGAAAGAGTTTGTTAGTCATTGTTTACTGAAAGGTTCTGCATATGGCAGATTTGTTCAATAAAATTCAATAAAGTTTATAGAAAAATAATTTCTAAGAGACAAGGTTGAACAAAAAACTCTCAGTCACCTCTACTGGTATCAGGCCATGTATTTCCTGTTACATAGGCCTAGTTTTTGAAATATTGTATCTTCTCTTTAAGTTTTCTTACTCCACACCAATACAGTGGACATGTATGGAACTCAAAAAGTTTAATCTCACAGCACAGGTATAATGATAACTACTCTCTACTGAAGAAGTAGTCCCCTTGAAAACAATTGACAGGGTATTTGATTTTAAAAAATTCATGGATGGTACTGGATACAGTATATAATATTTTTTGTATTACTTTTTAAATTCGTTATCAGATGAGCGCCGATATATAGCATGTTTTTGTACTTCAAACACTCACTATGAAACATAACTCACGTACAGCAGCCGTGCAGTATTTCTCCACTTAATGTACTGTTGTATTTACACAGCCTCTAAACTGAGCTGTGTGTTGTAACAGCAAATGAAACTGGTTGGCTAATCTGCAACTCTTTGATTAGTTGATTAGTGTGGTTCAGGATGAATCAATGTCATTGTGGGGAGTCTGTTGATACTGCAGAAATGACGTCAATGGAAAAAGCGATTTACACAGGCAGGACATCCCTGTAGCCTCCCACTATAGCTGTTTTATCGATGCAATGGGCCTGTATGGATACATGTGGGCCTGGTGTTTCTGATTAGTGTCTCAGTGCTGATTAGCTGAGCTTAGTGAGAGTTGATATTTTAGTGCTGCTCAGTGATGGGAAAAAACACACTGTGAAGTGTTGTGATTGTGGAGAAATTCAACTTGAGTAAGTTTGTGTTTTCTTTCAGCCAAATATTTAAGCCTTTCTTTGCACATTTCATCTAACTGACATGTTTTGTTTTTGGGTTTTTTTTCATTTATCTGTAAAATATACCCACACAGATGAGCGTACTATCTATGGACCAACCCTAATAAGTCATGGGAATCTGTAACTAAGTTTCTTTTTTTTTTATCCCAGTGCATTATGGGTGAAGAAAAAGAGATAGCAGCCAAAGCAGATAAAGATGTTTTTACCACACTGTTAGAAGTGGGGAAAAAAAAGTCACAAAAATAGACACATCAAATATGCCAACCTGGGCTGTCTCTGCACATTTTAGTGCTCTAAGTCAGCAATCCACCAGTTCCCCTGAGGAAAATAATCTAATTATAATATTTTATATCATTTCTTATAATTTCCTGCGATTTTAGTTTTATAAATCATCTGTATCTGCCATCACTTAAAATTCCACAACATCCCATCAACAGCATAAATTCTGACAGTCAGTAGGTTTAGATGTACACTATGTGATGAGTTTCATCCTACTTTGAATCATGTTTGGGGTATGATTCGGTATATGAGAAACCACTAAATATATAGTAGCCAAGAGTTTTAATTAACAGTATGACAGTGAGTGTGAGCCCCAAATACAATATCCCCCGTAGAGTATGCATGTCGACTTGGCAATAGGTGTATACCGAAGTACTACTGCCTATATGGGTGCTGCAGGCACTCTGTCGGTCCTGAAATACTGATTGGCCCAACCAGGTTATTCATGGAGAATATGTGATAAGACTTCAGATTTTCTCCAAAACATTTCGAATTGCGAAGTCCCTCTCTCTATTTCTTTTTTTTTTCTTTGCAACATCATCCATTATCTATATTTGTTTTTGTTCCTCCGGGCTGAGAAGTTAAGTGTTTGTTCCTTCTAGTACACAAGATATTTAGTCTAGGTACACCAGTCATAGCTGATTTTATTTTTAAATGATTCAAGGTAGTCTTGTTTTTATTTTATCTCTGATAAAGTGCATCCATTTTCAAGCTCCAAAAATTACTCTGAAAAGAAATCATTTTACATCACTTCATGAGAGTAACTGGCTGGATAACAGATGAATATATGTGCCCTTTAGCAGTTCTACATACCAGAATATTATCTTGTTATCTTACATGATCATATATAGACCTAACTCTTAAAGATGAAACAATCTGCACTAACACACTCACTAAATTTACATTCTCAAAATATTCTGTTCTTTCCCCTTATTCTGAAAAAGACAATATTCTTATTCAACTGTTTACATGGCTAATGACAATTATTATTCCACTAATATTCCCATGTACATGCAGCCATGCATAATATAATACAACACCCTCTTTCATTCCTTCAACTACCTTACTGAAAAGGTTTGCGCATATCCCAAATCCTGTTGATATCCAAGTCTTTCATAATGTAAAAAGAGGTGTGTTTCTCCTCCTGTCCAGAAATGTGGGCTTTTTCTTTTAGGTATCCATCTCTACCCCAGCCTTGCAAATTGTTGTCTAGTTTGTCTGTGTATAACACATATGACTGATCTTAAATAGGCAAGAGGCTGTGAAAAAAACAGTTGAGATGCATAATCTGAATCTGCTGTATACGTTTCCAAAAGATGCTCCCTAAACTTGGAATATCTGGCATATATTGTTTACATGACCCATATCAAATTTCAAATATTGTCTTATTCAGAATAATAGTGGAATACTAGTGTGCATTTAAATGTACTGTCTGATTCCTGAATAACTTATTGAATTGGAAAGTCTGTCTATGGTGCTGATCTCTCTAAGCACTCAGGAACTCATCTGATCTACTGTATGAATATGACATGAATGCATATTGCATCTCAAGCAGCTGGCATGAAAATTTACCAGTGAGAAGAAGAAATGTATCAATCCATTCATGTAGAAAACCCTCTTGGTATCAGGCACCTGTGTATAACTGTGGCTGTTTTTACTTTTGTTTTTCACTGTTGTTCCCCCATTACTCAAAAGTGACATCTTAAAAAAAAGGTTTTTCCGCTTTACTCCAGGATGGTGTTAAAAGTAAAGACGTATGAGCTGACAGGAATCTGCTTTATAGCTGCGAGAATGGGACGAAAGGACATGAAAAAATATTAAATCTAAAAAGGTAAAGGTTCACTTGCTTTAAGAAATCTGCTCTTTTTCCCACAAGAGAATAGTAAGACCCAGTGTAAAGAGTGACAGTCCTTTCTGTCAAACCTTCCAGGATATTATGCTGAATAAAAGGCGAAAATCTATAAAATTGAAGCCATGAGAAAAATTAGATCATCTTTGTGAAAATTCTTGCAGTGTAAGTTTTGCTTCCAGTTGATTACAATGATTATAGCCATTTGTTTCAGCTCTGTGTCCCACACCAAACAGACAGTAAATAGGGTTAGCAACTAGCTAGTGAACATAGTGGAACAGCAGTTAAATCACCAGGAAGATGAGATACATTCATAAGATGGCCAGAAAAAAGTCTCCAAATAAATTCTAATGTTGCTCCATATCTGCTAGATTTGTAAATAGCCAACTGTCTACCATAGCATCTTAAAAGGTGATAAAATGGCTGAATTGTGTTTGGAACTTGTTTATACTGGCTCCAAGACTATGGACTTTCTATGAAAAGAAATGCCACAATCTATTCTTTACAAAATAAAAGATGAACCCATGAGCAATAAAATGCGGCCTTATTAGATTCAATGCATTTTTGCTGCTATAACCCTACTTGATACTTACTTGATCTGGTACATCCAGTGGCCTATGGTGGTTAATGTTAGTGACTGGTTAGAAAACGTCACTTTATATAGTCTCTGTTTCCAGAAGAAGTGGGAACTTGTGGCAGAAAATAAGCCAAAGCCAAAGAGAGACAAAGGTATGGCAATAGTTTTTTGTTACACTTGTCTCCAGTGATTGAAGTTTTAGAATTTTGATCTTAAAATCAAGCTAGAAATTATTACCTTGGTAAGAGTTGAAGGTATTTTAGATGTTCAAGCAACCTAACATCTCAATTCTTCCTTTTACAGATAATGCTGGATTTAGCCTCTCAAAATGAATACATTTACTATATTCTCTTATATGTTTTACTTACATAATCTGTAACACTTTAATTTGCCTGTCTACAAGCCCAGTTATGATGCTGTCCATTTTTTCTGGTGCGTTCTGTTCCAATATACACGTCATTCATGGTATCTATGGGACTGACTTGAAAGTCAAACGGCTCAGAAGTGTTCATTTATTGAGCTTATTTAAAGCTCCTGAGAAACCATGGGTGAAGTTTTCTTTAGTTTGCAGCTTCTTCAAATACACTTTTTCACACATACTGAAAAAGCAGAATAATGTAGTCTAATGTAGTTTTCTCAGTCAAAATTGTTGCTGCCATATGCCACAGAGAAAAAGAAGATCCCATTTCCTCAAACTGAGACCTCCCATTTCCCAGGTAAGTCACTACCTGAAAACTGACCTGCATCTCAACAAGGAAATTTATCTTCCAGCTTTCCCTTATGGAATCAATGCAGCATAACCCTCCATCTCTTTTTGCGTTTCTGTTTTGTTGCTCTCTGTTTCTCTTGCGCTGCCATGTCTGGTCCTCGTTAAGATTCCTAGCAGGCACTGGGAGGCGTCAGGAGATGACGAGTAATGAAGCAAACAGACAGATTGTTAATATCTCTCCTCTGGGCTAAGACTGCACGGGGTTGAAGTCCAACTCTGTTTGGAAACAGAACAAAATCCTGTCACTTAAATTTGCTTCTTCACCACATCAATCTGTCTCCCTTTCTGTCTCTGTCCCGTCTTTCCATTCTTGACTTTTCCTCCCTGGCTGTTCTCTATCTCGTCCTCCCTGTTGGTTAAACCAAGCTAAAAATAAAGCATGACACATTGTATATTAAGGATACATTGAATATGAATCAGATAAGAGAGATGAGTCAAGCTGTGCTGGAGGATTTTTTTTTTTTTAATGAAGTCAAAGAAGTAGCCAATTTAGAGTTTATTGAAGCAGAGATATTCCCCCAGACCAGTAGAACCACTTACACACAGAATGTACTGTTCAGTCCTAATTTTGTTTAGCCTGAGCTGTTTTTTGTATGATCTGCTATTAGTTGTGTTAAAAAAAGAAAATGTCAACAGATGTTCACTTAACTAAAATGTTTATGGAAGCAAATTAATATTTGATTTTTTTAAATTTTAATTTAGTTCATGCTGTACTAATATGGTAACATCCAAAGTTACTGAACAGCTGCTCTGTCAGGAATACAACAAAAAAGCAAATGATGTATCAAAACCAACCAACCTCATGTTTTAAGTCAGTAATACAGTGGGGTCCAAAAGGGTGAGACTTTTTTAAAGATTATAATCTTAAACACTATTGAAATACTATTAAGTACTTCAAAGTACAATTCCTTAAACCATCGTTTTGTTTTGTTTCTTTCGGGGGGGGGGGGGGCTTCGCCTTCCTGTACATGAAGATTTTCTTCAGTTTAATAAATCCAGGGCTGATTCATTTTCCTTCTGACAGACCTGTGTGGGCAGTATTGGCTAGGCTTCGAAGTTAGAGCCTTTCATTGTGGTTTGTATGTTCTCCCCATGCATGCACGGGTTTCTTTGGGCTTCTTCCCACTGTTCAAAGACATGCAGGGGTTAACTGATGACTCTGTATTGCCTGTGGGTGTCACTGTGAGCATGAATGGTTGTTTGTCTCTATATGTCGGATTACCCCTCCCTCTCACCAAGTGTCAGGATGGATTGGCTCTAGCTCCTTCTCACCCTCAAAGGATAAGCAGTATAGCTAGTGGATGGATGGAGACCTGGATGTTTTCCTGTTTATCTTGGCTCTCAGTTCACTATTAATGGCTATAAACTTGGAAAATGAGTGCTCCCCATCATAGTTTGAGCCACCAGTTAGTATTTTGATACTTATTGGATCAGAAAACCTTGATTAAAAATAGCTTAGTTTATAGACTGTCTTATTAATTATTTTCCATTTTCCCTGTTTATGCTATTGAAAAACAACAAAAAAACCCTCAAGTGCTTTGTCTGAAAGTCATCACCAGCCCATTCAGTAGAGTTTGACATCTGCACTGGTCACAGAAAACCAAATCCAACTTCTACAGTGAAGGCTGGGCCATAAGATTTAATATGGACTGTGGTATATTCTGTGTTGTATTTTCACAAATTACTGAATTAATTCCTCATGGGAACTCTATAAACCTAGTCAAAAGAATAAACTAAAAAATATTATGAGAACTAATTGTGCTCTTTTTATTTATTATTTCCTATTTTAAGATGTTTTACTAGAGCTTACTTGAAAGCAAATTTGTTAAGCCTTTCAACTGCTTTGTACATCATGCTTCTGTGCTGTAGCACTGTAGTATTGAAAAGAAACACCAGCTACATCAGCAACAGATGGTAGCAGTATTTGATATGTTTGGCTGCTATTCTAAACACCATTACATAGTATAGAGAATAATCTAACATGTTGTTCACTGGATTGAAACTGCACAGAGACTCCCTTTGCCCCAAGATAATATTTTGATAGCAGTTGCCAAATCGGTTGATGACAGGAGGCTTCATAGTTACCCTCTAAGTTTTTCTCTTAAAGTCTCATAAATACAGCTTCCTTCATCTTTATTACTGAAATTTTGCATTTTGGGCATAGAGAAATGCAACTTGTGCATGATTATGTACCATTAGGTATCTGCATGAGCACTAGACAGACTTATCTAGCTGGGACACAGAGATGATTTTGGAGTCTTTTTTTCTTTTTTAATCATTGATGATAAATAGGCTAAACTCCTAAAATGTCTATGTAATTCTTCAGGGGGCCGACTGTAGCTCAGGAGGTAGAGCTTGTTGACCACTAACCGGAAGGTTGGTGATCGATCCTGGGCTCCTCCAGTCCAGTATATGGATGGAAAGCCCTGTATGAGTGTGTGTGTATGAATAGGTGAATTTGGCAGTCGTATGAAGAGATTTGAGTGGTCTATAAAACTAGGAGAGCGGTATATATGGGCAGTACATTTACCATTCAGTCATGTGCCTTCTTTGTGTGGCCACGGTTAATACTTTTTTTTCTCTCCGTTACGTCTTACTGAGGCTTACTGGAGTGATAGTCTGCCTATCTTTTTCTCTAATTGAGCTCTCTTGAGTCTTTGCTTCGTCTTTGAAAACATTCCCAATAAGTAAAATCTGCGGAGTTCATTAATGCAGGATCAACATTTCCTATAGCTAATAGTTTTGGGGGACACTCAACTTGAACAAAGGATCTTTGTCGCTTTGAATTCCCCTCTCTCCATCTCCATCTGTTTCTTGGCTGATCCATGTTTCTCTTCTGTTTATCTTCTTTTCATAAGTATTTTTAAATATTTGTTATGATGTATCTTTATCTTTATGTGCTGAAAGTGGTCAGGTGCAGCAGCACACAGTTGACCACAAGTAAACAAACATCAAAAAAGTGCAGGGAGAGTAACAGGGATATGTAACATACAGATGAGTGATGTAGGAAAGGAAAAAACAATAAATGGAATGAACATAACAAATGCAGATTCTTATATACAGTGCATTAGTATGAAAATTATGTGAATTATGTTTGGGTCTATGAAGTCACCAGATGGCAACCTAAATGAACCACTATACACTTCTTCTTCTTTTCCCTTAAACTTCTTTACTTCTTGTTTGGTGGATTTTCACCCATTCTTCCTTGCAAAATGCTTCTGGTTCTGTGAGATTCTTGGATCGTCATGCATGCATTGCTCTTTCGACGTCTATCAGCAGATTTTCCTTAATGTTTAGTTCAAGGAACTGTGAGGACCATAGCAAAACATTCAGCTTGTGCGTCTTTAAATATCAGATTGTGGATTTTGTGGTGCGTTTAGGATCGTTACCTTGCTGTAGAAGCCATCCTCTTCTTTTACAGTGTGATGTTTGCTGCCAGAATTTGCTGGTGTTTAAGTGAATCAATTCTTCCCTCTACCAGTGAAATGTTCCCTGTCACTGGTAGCAACGCGAGACCAAAGCATCATTGATCCAGCCCTGTGTTTAACAGAGGTTTTCTTTTCTTGAAATTCTTCACCCTTATTTCTCCAAGCATTGCGGCCAGAAAGTTCTATTTTAACTTTATCAATCAACATTTCTAAAATGCATCAGGCTTGTCTAGATTTTCCTTTGCAAACCTCTATTGCTGAATTTTGTGGTGAGGACACAGGAAAGGTTTTCTTCTGATTACTCTTCAGTAAAGGTCACATATATGCAGGTGTCGCTGTGGTGTAAAATAGTGCAGAACCACTGAAGAATCTACTATATCTTCCTTAAGGTCTTTTGCAGTCAAATTGGGTCCCCCCCCCCATTCTTCTTAACCGCCATTTCTTAATTATATTACGAACTGAGGAAACGTCTACCTGAAAACACTCTGCTATCTTCCAATAGCCTTCTCCTGCTTTGTGGGCATCGATTCCTTTAATTTTCAGAGATTTAGGCAGCTGCTCAGAGGAGCCCGTGGATACAGATTGTTGACACAAGGTTTAAGAAGTCAGAGTATTTATGAAGCTTTTAAAATTTGCTTCACTTGGCCTTTCCTAACGATGCCTGTGAACAAGCCGCAGCCATAACAAGCTGATTAAGGTCAGAGATCTTGGTAAAAGTTTTCTGAGAGCTTAATCTCTTGGGGTGTCCAAACTTTGGTATGGTGCTCTTGTTCTATTTTCACTCTAAAATGATACAAATGGTCTTGCTTAAAATATTGAAAAGAATGTTTCACCTTTAACTTCATGTCTTTTGGAGATCAAATCATATTCTAACCTACTTAACTAACCAGAAAGTGATTGGCCACTTCAAGTGTGCTTAGGGTTCAGGGCCTATGGACTAGAAACCCCGTATAAAGAGAGACAAAATGGCTACAAGAGGGGCAAAATTACCAAAAAGAGTCATAATTACAACAAAGAGACTCAAACGAACAACAAAGAATTGGGAAATGACTACAAAGAGATGCAAAATCAAGAGATGCAAAACAAGACGATGAAAAATAACCACAGAGAGACACAAAACAAGCACAGGGACATAAAAACAGCTACACCATTGCACTAAACCAACCAGAGACATGAAACGACCACAAAGAGACACAAAATGACTACAAAGAGATGTAAATGACCATACATGACCGCAAGATACAAGATCTTTTGGTCTGAAGGTCTTGCTCAGACTAGTTTTACAATTCAGAAGTTTCTAAACTGTTGATACTGGAAGTATTGATCTGACAAAGCTAAATTTAAGTATATTAATAAGGACCTTGACCACCTGACTCTGATCACTGGAGAGAGTTCAATGTCTATCCAAAAGGGTTTATCCATACTGAAATATTACTACTACATTTTCTACAGTTTGAAAATGCACAGACACATGTGCCGGTACCATTGATGGCACTTTGTTTGGGCTGGGATGTGACAGTGATTGATGCGTAGGTGTCATGCAGCAAATTGCCTATTTATTTACAGCACGCACACACATACACAGATATGCACAAATGCTTGCATGCACCAGTAAACACAGACAGTGAATGCTGACCTGCATGCTTACTCACCCACACAAACACCTTATTTATCACGGCTGCACACACACACACACACACACACACACATACACACACACACACATACACACACACAAACGCATACCCAACAGCCTCTGAACTAAATGCCCGACCAAGAATTTGATCACTCTGTCTTTCATGACACACAAAGCATACACTGAGTCACAAGTCCTACTATATATACTGCACATCATCAGTTTGTCTCGCTAAGAACACACACACACACACACCAGTTCATAGACAAAAAGACACACAAGTTCAACCCTCACAAACGTCCCATCCGGTACGGCAGATGTCAAGAGTGGATTTTTTAGCCACTTAGACGACGCTCATACATATGTTTCCTATTTCAACAATGTCCCTCCAACAAACGCGCACACACACACACACACACACACACACACACACACACACGCATATACACACCCCACCATGTCTCTATATGTGTCACCACTGGATTTTTCCCCCTTAAGTTAAGTCGAACAGCTGAAGCTTTGGGCCGATAGGCCAATTATCGAGTGTTAAATCCTGGATTGTCGACCCCCCAGTTGGATTAGTTGGCTTGTCAATCACCTTTGGCACTAATCCAGATAAAAGTCACATGTGACTGAAAGAGACATAGAGAGAGGTCAATGTAGTCCACTGGCAAAGCATTTGACTTACCCTTATCTTCTGTCATCTTCCTCTTACTCTTCACTTTTATGTTTCTCTTTTCCTTCCTTTGTTCAGTACCTCTCTGGTTGCCACTTTTATGATATTCTGATATCTCTGCTCTTTTCTTCTCCCTTGCAGTACTTATTCTCAGGAGTGTTGTTTGTTTGTATCTGTCTCAGACACTTTTAAATTTATACTCATTAATCATTGGCCATCAGGAAGCACAAAAACATCAAAATAGACTGACAGATATTTATTTTTATATTTTATGGCTTTATAAACTTTCTACAGCCAATGTCCGGGTAAGTTTTTGGCTAAATCAAAGTCCTGGAGACACTGAACAACTTCAGCATGATTCTATTTGCACTGTTTCTGCCGGCTTGGTAAATGTAATATTCATCAATATTGGACCAGTATTCACTGGTCTGTTTGCTGTCTAGTTGCATCTTTACTATCTCCAGAGAATTCAACAGCTACTCTTTTTATTGTTATCTTTGTTGTCTGGCCTTTTGTACTGAGAAGGTAGTGTGAAGCATCTTCATCAGATGTGTTTTGCTGGAAATGGCTGCTTAACAACAGGATGTTTGGAGTAATGAGATCCAACCATATGGTAAATGCGAAAACTTAAAAAAAACGTGACCTAAATGATGGTCCCGGTTTTAATTTTTAGTGACCATCTGAAAACTAAAAGGTCCATTAAGTTGCATAGCGATAATTGTCTACAGAAAGTTTTTTTTAAATACTTATCTATATTTTCTATAGTTCACATCCAACATATAACAGCACAATAAGCTGTAAACACATCGACTGTACCCTATGACGTCAATAAGGCAAGTGGCTGGTAAACAGTCAGCTACTTATATTATCCAGCAGACACGGAGTAACATAAGAATTCATTTGGAGTAATGTGCCTGGCCAGCTGACAAATTTCCAATACTGACTCCACTTTTAACTCTGTTTTGTTCTTCTTCAAATACTGGGGGAAATATCTGGCTGTTTAGCTGTTTATTGCTCCATTATGTTCACCAGCTTGTAGCTAACTTTGAGTCTAATGTTTGATTTGGGTTATCTGTGCGTTGCTGAAAACAGCTGCCTCCTGTGGCTGGGAACAGAGTTGATAGGAGCGGATAGATTGAACCGAAACGAAGTTGGAGGCCATAAATCCAAAACAATGAAAATGTAGGACTTTAAGTTGTAAAAAATATCATGCAGCTTTATCAATATTATATTTACATTAAAATATATTCAGAGTTATGATCATTTTTTAGTGTAAAATAACCAGTTGTACAGGCATGTGATGCAATCTTAAAATCCGTGCATCACATGTATTCCAAGGCACCAGCTAATAACTGTACATCCTTATTTGTCAAGAACACCACTTTAGGAAAGTCATAAAGACTAATGCCTGGAAATTTGGGTGTGTCTTTTTTGACACACACACACAAACACACACACGTACACACATGCACACATAAACACACACATATAAAAGGGAACAACCTTATTTTTCTAATATTTAGACACAAAATTTGTCATTTGCATCCTACTTTTGTCAATCAATTCTTCATAAGGAACATAAATACTTGGATGGAAACCCAGCAACTGACGCAGCCTGTTGATCAGTTATCCTTACTGAACAGCTGTCAGATGTGAAGTTTACCTTTGTGAATCAATTTATCTTTGATTCAAATCTCAGTGGAGCTTACACAAGACAGAGAGAATGAAAGAGGAACTGGCCTCTTATCTGTTGTTTTATATTTGATTTGCCTCTTTGCTTTTCCTCTTCTTCTCTTTTTCCTATCTCCATTAAATAATCCAAAGACCTATTAATATCACCTGGATGAATGAAAATGCCACTGCTGGTGGCATTAGCAGCTTTGGATGAGAAGTCCACTTCAACACTAATCCAGTCACAGGGGAGGGAAAGATAGAAGAGAGAGAGGGAGACAGATTTAATTTACACCTGATATTAAAATGTGATCTGCATGTGAATATGCTGTGTGGATAATGAGCAATCCAGTCACACCCTTACATTTAGAACCAACTTGAATATGCATTGCTTTCTGCACTCTTCATCTAATTTTTCTGTGACAAAAATATGAGATTAATCGAAGAACAGCTGCATTACAAAATCAATTTAACAAGTGTTTGTATAAAAAGCACCTGCAAAATGTTCACTATCAATTATTAGAGACTGCATGGCTTGTGATGCCAGTTATCTGTTTTTTATTTGTTGTTTCAGCAGGATGAAGACCTGAGGCTACGTGTATTATTATGAAAATTACACGAGCTGTAATGCTATTCTTACCTGTAGTGATGGTATTTGTACCCACTGTGATGACATTTCTGTAATAAAAACATACTGTACTGGACTGGACTGACTCACCTTCTATCTGACATCCATCTCTTTCTAAAGTTTCCTAGATCACATCACAGTACTACCGCGAAGCATGTTGTGTGTGTTTATGGCTCATATTTATGATGCACTTTTTCCTTACATATATAGACAGTAAAGAGCAGAGCTAGATCACATCATAATACCAGGTATAAACAGAGTCAGGAAACAAAATGTGGCCTGAAAGGGAACTGGATTGCTTTAAATTTTAAGGTAATCTTTCCTGCATCTCATTTTATCTTTCTCTTTCCTTTTTCTACTGTTATGTGTGTTTCTTTTTTATTAACTCTCTTTCCCTTCCTTGTAGGGCTAGAAACCATTTTAGATATTAAAGAACAACTGGCTGGATCAGCATATTGCCCAGCTGATGGAGGACCTTGTCAGGTGTGGTCAATGGACTGGAATACTGGTATTATCTTTTCCTCTTTATTTGTCCTTTCCTGTCTTACACAGTCCAGTTTTTAATTCTTTGCCCTTAAATATGCAACATATTCAGAGCTCAGAATCAAGATACAACATATGTAATAATGTTGCTTTCACACAATTGTATATGACTTCAAGTGTACCTTCACCACCAGCTGTGAACCAATCTCTGCCCTGTTGTCTCCAGAGCTCTCACAACTGAGCATGTAGTTGGAATAGCACTGGTGTGAAAAATGCTGATCGCAAATGTACATAATAATGTGTTGCTATTGAAGAACCTGCTGCCATATGCAACCACTGCCGACCCACATGAGGGTCTGAAGCGAAAGAATGCAGGCTGGTGGTGCTTATACTGCAGACAAGAGCACAAGTCTGAACCATTGCCCCCAAAGCTGTAAAGTAATAAGTAGATTGTTTGCAAAAAATAATGTTAACTACTATGAATAATGAGTCTCGCTCAGTATGAATTTGAAAATGAGTGTGGTTTCAGATTCCAACTCAAGGAAGAGTGCTGGAGGAGGTGAGCTGCCCACTTCTGATTAGAGGTATTAACATTTTTTTATTTAATTATTTAAATATCATGATATAAATAAGACCATGATTTGAAAGAGTAGATGGTATGTTGAGACATTTTCAACCAACGAAAGGCCTGTTTTTGTAATTTTAAAATGAAATTTCAAAATCAAAACCAGCACTGATGTTTTTCATCACATGACAGTCATATCATTTAGTTTCCATCTCTAAAACACGTGCAGTCCAGGAACTTCCAGGAACTTAATATACTTTCTTTTTTACTAATACCGAGAACTCATTCTTCTCTCAAGTCCTTTGTTCTCTCTTTTCTCCTGTTTGCATGACACACATGCTATAATATGCTTAACTGCAGTTTTGTTATTTTCCTCTTTTTCAGCTCAGCTCTTTTCAACAGCTTTTTGTTGCTGAGGCACATGTTGAGCTGAACTGGAACATTCTCCTCATTTGCACGTGTTTTTTCAAGTAGTGAAGCTGTATTATTCTTTCAGCACTGGTCATAGCAAATTTCATTTTTTTTCACCGCTCATCTGTTAACTACATTTTGTTTTGTTGCAGATATTAAGAAGGACTGAAGGATATTAATGAGTGTATGACTGACAACAGTACTGACTGGTACATCATTCAGTGGCTTGAAATAAAAAAAAAATAAGTTAGTTAAAGTTAAAATGTTGCTAGAGGCAACAGTAAGCAGAGATACAATATACTCATAGGAGAGAAAATACATACAAATTTGTGTGTGTGAGCGTGTGTGTTGGTGTTCAGTATTCAGTTAAATCTTGATAGATCATTGGTAAGGTTCACCCGAATCAACCCCTGCAAATATTTTTATGGTCCAGCAGTAATGAACTAATTGTAATGGTTGTGATGTACTTACTACACTCTGTGGTTGGGTGAAATATATTTTTTATCATGCAGGGTCTTGTTGAGTTTGCAAAGTGGGATGTTGCTATGCAGTACATTTTACCTCTGAAGTGTGATTTCTTTTGCCTGTTTATATAATGGGCTTCCCATGTACAGAGACTGGCAGATGAATTACTAAATAAAATAATCTGTTTTCATGTAAAATATGTTTAAACCCATTGTAATTGATTTCCTGGTTACTTGGAGAGAGCATAAAAAAGCTGTTAGCACAAAATAAATAGATTATCACAAGCTGATATGGAAAACTTGTTAACAAAAAGTCAGATATTACACATGCAGCAGAAATAATAATATTTATTATTCCATTGTATATCTATTGATCCACTGAGGAAGTCAGTTATCTTCGGCGTTATACAATATATTTGCAGAACCAAAGTAGATTTATTTTTTTGGAAATTATTTAACATTTCACATTTCATATACATCTTGGAAAAAATACTGAGGTCCAGACCTTGGTGACCTCAGTGGTGATTATAGCCATGGGAATCTCTAACAACCATTTCGAAATCCATTGTTATAAACCCATCCAAGCCGTGTTGTGTTTTGCATACATACTGTCTACTCAATGTGATTGTAAAGCACAAAAGGTCAGGTCAGTTACTTTATAAAAGTTTGTTTAAAGTTAGATTGTGATAGTTATATTCCTCCCTGTACCTTAAAACAAAAAAGGAAAGGAAAAAAACGTTTTTGGCCCCTGAGGTTGATGACTTAACCCGGATGACTTGCTAGTCAGTTCATGGTGCATTTATGTTCTACATATCTGACTAGCCAAGTGTTTTGATGGACCATTATCACAATAATAGTAGTGCGTGTGGTGTCAGATGACAAGTTGAAATATATTTTCAACACATATTTACATTTAAATACATAAATTGTACTGTCAGTGATATAAGTCGGTGAGTGATGTGTCAAGCTTGATCCCATTTAGGGACCTGTGCCTGACCTTTGCAGGGGCCTCCTGTGGGGCAGCCCCCCCCCCCCCCGGGAGGGAAGGAGCAAACACAAAGTGTTTGAACAGCATCAAGACTAAGAAAAGAGTGGCAAGTGGAATAAATCTGATAATGTAATATTAATCTGAGGAAAGTAGGGAAATTATGTTCCCTCATTATTTAAAAGAGAGCTGCTACCCTGCACCAGTCCTATAGGATCTCTGTCCTAATTGACTGCACTAACTACGATAGCCTATAACTTCAGTTCCCTACTGCTAATCAGACACAACTCATTTGCAAGGATTAATTGTATCTTGAGGGCACAATTTTTTTAAAGGCTCAAATTATTAATTTGAGAAAAGCAATTAAGTAATTTGTATAACAGTATAAGTTATTAATTTGAGGGTACTCATTGGTGCTCACAAGGAAAAATATATTTTGCTCTTAACTGATAGTTTAATAAGAGATGAATAATTGACTGGATATGCAGTAAATGATTAGAGATAGACTTGTAGATAAACATCAGAAATGATTAAGATAATCTTATGAAAACTTTAACTTTTTCACAACATACTACATTAGCTGTTAATTTTTTAAACATTGATATTTTTAAATAAAATGTCCTGATATAACTGTGACCAAATGTCACACACTCAATCATAGTTTCCCCCAAAAAATTGAAGCCCTGTGATGATAGTGTGAGCTCAGGATGTGCTTTTGAAAGCACATCAATTCATCTGTTCTACTGATTTTTGTTTTGCCAAGTTTTCTCACTCATTTTAAAGTTTTGGTTTTGAACAGGGAGTGAGTCATTACTGAGGCAAAATACTGTTGGAGCATATCAATTACGTACAGTTCTATTGCCTCTTTTTGGTTGTGTTTTCCAAAATAAGTCAATTCAAAATGGATAAACTACAAGGACAGAGATTCAGTGAGTTAGAATTACTAATAAAAACTACATTACTAACATAGTATTGACGTCTGATGAGCTGCCAAAAGATACAATGTTGGGTGGAGTTGCAGCAAGCCTGGCCTACAATGATATAGATCACTAGCAGAGTACATTGGCGCCAAATTTTGAACTGTGAGCATATTAAATATGAAAATCCAATGCTAAAGCATAACCTCTGATGGCCAAAAACACAAAAAAATTCAGTACCTAAATGTAAATAATCTCAAGAGAATATTGATAGGATGAAAATGTGATCGTAAGAGCAGTTATATTTACATTTAGGTACTGAATTTGTCCCACTTTCATTTGCAACAAGTCCTCCAAACTAAATGAAAAAGAGGGACGTCCATGCCCTCTGAATAAAATTTAAAAAAGCAAGGCTGGTAAAAGAAAGCAACTACTAAGGCACTTCGGGTAAATAAAAACGAAAAAGCAAATGATAATCATTTAATGTAGGCCTTTGGCTAGAAAAAAAATCCATTTAGATGGAAAAATTACCCAACCTCAGTTTTTCCTGTCATCAAAACACTTGTCAAATAGCAATAAACATGCAAGTACAGTTGTCTTATTGGTTGTCTTTAGTTTTGCAGGTATTTGGTCCAAAAGTTAACTATTGGACAATATAAAAATTTTGACCTGCTGGTAGGGCTAGATGAAAAGTGAGAGGATCATGACAGTAAGGAGGATTCATCATCTAAGCACCATTAATATCAGTTTATCTGAATTTGTTGTCTATTCATTTAATAAATTACAACATACTATTTCAGTAAAATCCAAAAATATCATCCTCATAACAGTGCTCAAGGAAATGTCAGGGTAACCAAGGCCTTTGGGATTTAACATTTGGGGACCATAATGCCTGTACAAAATTTGATTTAAATTTTTGCCAATAGTTGTTGATCCGCTGTCTCACCAACACCTCTCTTTTATTTCTTCCAAGAAAAGTACTGAGAAAATAAATGACACCCAGGAGAAGAAACAGCTTACATGGTTTCCCCAATTTTAAAATTATGCCTGCGAGCACTACTAAAGCTCACTTCTTAGCATATTTTATCTCATTTGTTTAAACCGTACACAAACCAAAAATTTAAAACGATCAGTTTTGGTTTAAAGGAGACCTGTGTGCCAAGTCACTCTAGTTTCTGGCAGCCAGCAGACAGACACTTCTGGTGTCAGGATTGATTGGATGTGATGTGTGTTAACTAGGGAGCTTTAGAGATGTGCGTAAATGTGTTTCTTAACTTTGCAAGGTGCCAAGTTAGTTGTTTCACCTGCTTCTAGTCTTTAGGCAAAGCTAAGCTACCCCTATCTTTGCTCTAAGAGAGCGGTATTGATCTTGTCATTTAACTCTCAGCTAAGCATATAAAAAGAGATACTGTGAAAAATGTTACTGGGTTGGATAAAGGGGACAAGAAGAGGTAAAGAAGAAGGAGTTGAGAAAACCGACGATGATGTGGGCCATCGGATGTATGAAAAATAGATCAGACAGCCTCAAGTCAAAGGTCTCTGCTCAACAACACATGGGGATGTGAGTGTCCTATGCTGTATATCACCCAACAGTGGCACTGACACATACACACACATTCACACTTTTTCTCTCAAGCTGATTTGTTATCACTGCCTCTCCAGGGTCACTGCTCATGTTTGATTGGCTGCCACACTGTAATTTAGAGGAAATGGAATATTGCTATGCCGACGCCAGTCAAGGCCAGAGACAGAGAAGGGGAAAAGAGTGATGTGTAACGAATATTTATTCTTTTAATGTAACATTTGTCCAGTCACTTCTCTCTGATGAAGTTACAGAGTAATGAAGCACCGAGGACTGACAATGAAATGGCTGCTGTAATGCTTATGCATCTGCATGCACAAATAAAAGCATCGATCAGTGTAAATAGGCCTTTTTGCATGTGAAAGGTAAGAGTGCCATGTGCAACAGATTTTAATAAACCTGCCTGACTGAATATAGATGTAAACCTTGGTTACCTGGTAACTTTTTAGCTCTGCATATGAAATATTTTGTTTTACATTCTGTTAGTCAGAAACCTGGTTGCTTGATTGACTCGTCTATTATAAGCATAAAGGACCAGTCGCAACGGTGCAGACTCAGTGGGACTACTCACAGGAACTGTTGGTTAACTACTGCAGTTGTTTAGATAATGGCTAACAAACTAGAAAGCCAGGAACATGTTAGCTCTATTAGTTGCATCAAACTACAGTTTCTTTTTTTCTCTTGCGCTGCGTTTTATAACCATCCAGCTCGTTGTTCATAGGATTGTTCATCATTTGATTGTAGAGGTAATGAAAAGGAGGAAAAAAGGCTCTTTGAGCGAGGTAGCTTAGGTTAATGGTCATTTAGCAAGCTTGTTTCGCTTTTGCTATTTATACAATAGGTTCATACAGTTTATTGAAGATATCTTTTAACTTCCAAGCCCTGTCTCTTGACTGTCTGCAAACCATAGCCTGCATCTATTGTGTAGCAGTTTATAATTTGTAGTAGTCTAGAATAGAATAGAATAGAGTGGAGCAACACAGCTAATAAACTAAGATTAGCTTGATCAACAGCACAAATCAGCATGTCAAAATTGAAATCAACATAAAAAAACAACAAAACATTGAAATTATTTGATTTCACCACATTATTTCACGATGTTATACCGTGCAATGACAGGGCTCCAACACTGAAGATTTCATCGGGTGGACGTGTTTATTCGCTGTGTACTCTGGCCGCCGATACCTAGAGTAAACCTGACGACAAACATCACCGTCACAAAACTGAGGAAAAAAAAGCATCAGTAAGCCTCAGTTCGAGCCACAGCCCTCTTCTCCTCTCCGGCTGTCAAAAGAAAAAGCTCAAGAGAGGTGAGGCACTTGCCCCCGTTTGATCTGACCATGTCTCTGCGAGGAAAATTAGGTCGTTATTTCATGATAGAACCATGGACACTCTCACTGGCTAAGGTCCTAACATTAAACAATGCAGGCTTTGCCACAGCATTTCAGTGGGGGTTTCTTGATGCAGTTCAAGTGCAAGTCTGAGCAACTCTTTTAGTAATCGGTTGATGCGATTGTGAAACCTGTTTTTCTTCTTTTTCTGACCTGTGTCACATTTACATACCACATTGTAACGGTATACAGTTTTTATACGTATTATCTTTATTATCATTATTGCTAGTATACACAAAATAAATGTACTTTACTGTTTTGTACTAACAGGAAACTAACAGACATCAATCAAACATTTGAATTAGTTTTAAAAAGTTCAAAATAACATACTTAGACACTTAAATAAAACATATTTATATTTAAATATTTAGGTATGTATGATTATTATCAGACAAATTTAGTACACTTACTAAGATCTTTGAGTATATCACACTGCATATTTGAGAATGAACACCCATTTACACTACATATTAACCAGCAGTCACTTCCAAGACATTTCAAAGCTGATGCTATGCACTGCTAAAATCCTGACTCATCTTTAAAAAAAAAAAATAGACATTTAAGCTAAAGGCAATGATCCTACTGTAATTTTGGCTATATTTACTTGTAAAATGATCATTTCAAGAAAATATTAGAAGCTCATTCATGTCTATGTCAGCTGCCATGCAGTTAGTTGAATGAGATGTATAGAGAAGTATATATGCAGACGGAAAGCCAGACCTCACTGCCAGTTCTCTTATATGAAAAGTAGCTAAGATTTGCCCAAAAAGTCACTAAAATTTTAGTTAGGGTTGTGAAAAGTCAGTAAATCTCGTGACAAAGGCAATAGGTTGGCAACATTGCCCGTAAATGCCCCCTTGATGACACAATAGAAACTGTTAGCACCAAATCATTTTAAAAGGGCAATGACTAATGGTGTTACTTCAGTAATTAGTTACGTGACATTTGGCTGAACAAGGCCTTAATTTTATCATTCACTGGCTCAGTCCGTTAGTCAGTCAGATAGTGATTCAGTCAGTCACAGACATTCACATTCATTGCCCTGCTGTTGCTGTCCAACCAAAAAGAATACAGTGTAATGTATCAGATCAGCCACAGCATTAAAACCACCTGCCTAATATTGTGTAGGACCAAAAGAGCCAAAAGAGCTCTGATCCATTAAGGCATGGACTCCACAAGACCTCTGAGGATGTCCTGACATTAGCACCAGATCCTTTAAGTCTTGAAAGTTTTGAGGTGGGACTTCCATGGATCATACTTGTTTTTCCAGCACACCCCACAATTACTACACACCTTATACTGTTTGTCATGTTCCTTAAACCCCTCCTGAACAACTTGTGCAGAGCCTGACAAACGGCCATCAGGGAATTCTGTTACCATGAAGGGGTTTACTTGGTCTTCAACAACTTTTAAGAAGGTGTACATATCAAAGTAACACCTATATGAAAGCCTGGACCCAAGGTTTCCAAGCAGAACATTGCCTAGAGCTTCACACTGCCTCTATCAGCTTGTCTTCTTCCCATGTGCATCCTGCTGCCGTCTGTTCCCCTGGGAATCGATGCACATGCACCCAGTCCACATGATGTAAAGGAATAAAGTGATTCATCAGACCAGAACACCTTCCTCCATTGCTCCATGGTCCAGTTCTGATGCTCATGTGCCCATTGTAGGCACTTTTGGCAGTGGACAGGGGTCAGAATGAGGACTCTGAGTGGTCTGCTGCTATGCTGCTATGCTTATGGTAAGTACTAGCCACAACATACTGGGGGCAACCCACAAGGGTTGCCCTTTTGGAGAAACTGTTATCCAGTCATTTAGCCATCATAATTTGGCCCTTGTCAAATATGCTCAGATCTTTCTTTTCACATATCAACTTTAAGAATTGACTGATCACTTGCTGGCTTATATATCCTAAATGTGCTGGTGTGACAAGATAATCAGTGTTATTCACTTCACGTGTTGGTGGTTTTAATGTTGTGGATAATCAGAGATAATCTGACATGACTGTTGCCTGATCTGGGTATTCAGGGCTTTAGCCCAAAATTTTTCATCGTCTCTGAATAAATATCCTATTTGACCAGTTTGCCACAACATAACTGAACATCGGTAAAGAAAAAAGTGTTTTGAATTTATATATCTTAAGTGAACGGAATTTGTATTTAATCAGTAATTGGAGGCAAGACGAGGAAATACTTGGAAATTCTTGACATATTGACTGGCAGGTCCTCATTTGATATGCTTACTATGCTAAACACTATTTGACACAGTCAGTATGTGGAAAAAAATGGTAAGGCGAAGATTTTTTTAATCTTAGTTTAGTATGACTTCTAAGTTTTGTGAACATGATGAGTAGAGCACAAATTATACAGTATTACACAGTACTTTGCATTGCACTGTAACCAGTCAGATTGTTAGCAATGATGGCTTAGTTGTGGCTCCCCTTGGCTATCAACACCAAACTAGCCTAGTCATGTTTTAGATAACCAGAAAGTTGTATATTTTATCTGACATGTTAAACCTGAGGGAAGTTTTATGACCAATTTGCCTTTTTTTCTGATCATATCATACAATTACAACTCAGTTGTCGCAACTTCCATAAAACAAATATTTAGGCTACTAGCTGAACTGATAATGTTAGTCTGTTTAAAAAGTTGGGTCACAAACAAGAGATGTCATTATAAATCTGAAACTTTACACTGAATCCAAAAGATTTAGATGTGTCTCAAAAACCAGTCACTGTAAAACAGTGTCATGTGTCAGTGATAGTGCTAAAATGGTTCAGGAACCTTAAGACATCATAAATTGCCTCAAAACTTTGTGTTTCACCTAAAATGGAAAAAAAAAAGTTGCCATTGGTTTGTCCTGTCACTGTAGTGTAATTTCACAGCCAGCTAAACACCCTCCCAATCAACAAACCATTGTCATAAGAATGATGTGGTTTATTGATAGAGAGGCTGAAACAAGACTGAGAAAATAAAAAAAAAGTCCCATTACATGAATGAGTTGCAGGACTCCAAACAGCGGCTTGGCTACTAGTTAACAAGGTTAGCTAAGTAGAATCAGTGCATTTAGGGATGTGTTTTCTAATGTGAAAGGAGTAAAGTAAGTAAAGTGAGTAAAGAACTTAGAGTATACCATTAACAACAACAGCACTAACACCAACAACAATAATAGTGATAATAATAAACCAAGTTTAAGCAGATCCTTTTGGACAATAAACCCATAGTTTATTTTCATATGAAAATAAAAATGCATGGAAAACATTCTACTCGTTCTATCTAGATCTAAGTTTTTATATTTTTTTTTGATGAGAAGAATCAGGGCTCAGTCCCATTGGTAGCAGTCCAGCCAATGCCCCTGCCATCTAACAGTCACAAAAAAGCTTCCTTTTTAAAATAAGTCAATTTTTTATTTTTATTTTTTTTGGCTTTCTTTCCAAGAGTTAGTCCAGAAGATCAATACCTCTCTCACAGCTGTATGCTGAATATGCAGCTACAAGGAAACACTCTGCATAAAATCCCCAAATCAAAATGTCAAAAATCTTGATCTATTCCTTTAACTGATTTTTTTTTTTTTTTTTATGACAGATTTCTTAGGTCACAATATGAAGCAATAAAATGTAAAATTCAATCTCAATCTCAATCAATCTCAACAACACCAATAGCTCCATAAACAAAGACAGTGCTCAGTAAGAATGCCTCAATATTAGCCTACGTAAATTCCTAATGGTAACATACTAGTTCTTAATTAGGCAAACAAACACCTCTGCCCCCTTTGTTAATTCTATTTGATGTGACCCATTTGAAAATAAGTCTGGACTGTATTGACTCATTTATTTTTGTTATCGTCATTTTATACTGAATACAGGTACTTTTTTTCATAATGCACATAATCATCAGCATTACTGTAATCCCTCATTTTAATCCTCTAATCCCTAACACTGCTCTCTCTGTCATATTCCTAATGCTGCCTGAAAAGCACAAGCGTAGGACTGAGTAGTGACTATTGAAACAAATGCAGGACAAACATTTCATTTACACCACTTGAAACAACTAGAGACATTCTGCAGAGTAAGAAGAAAAATTCGCACACCTGCTGGCAAGCATGTAAACACTCATCCCCAAGATACAGTGAGGAGACAGGTTGTGTGAATAGCATGGCACCAACTTAAAACATAAAGACATAAGCATGGAGGTATGTGTAATTTTCCAATCCTAATTTTTGCACTGGGTTTTCGTAGCTTCCACATAGTAGAATGGGCAGGTGTGTATTTTGTATACAATAACCTTTGTTACCCAACCTCTGAGTATAGCGGATACTTAGAATCCCCATAATAAAGATTACTGAGATACAAACAACTAGGGTTTAATAGTAGAAAGTGAGGAATGAATCGAAGTCATGAAAGTGCAAGGGGCAGCTGATCTGGTCTGAAATTACTGGAGCTGGACAAAAGTCTTATCTCTTGTTCTGAGTATAGCTGCAGGGTGTCTAAACCCTGGAAGCCAACAAAGACAGTATCTTGGTTTCACTCTCCTCTACAAGTAGCTCTTTTACATCCATACATTTTTTCTTACTGAAATATTCCTCTGTGGGACAGATATTCTACAATCTTATTTAGAAATCGAGTCTGGCTTGGAAAGTTACTACATTAGAAAAAAAGAATGCTGAAATGTAAAGGTTGCATATGAATTAGTTATTTCTCTTGCACTTTGAATTCAATCAATATCAAAATTTAGCCCAAGGAATTTCTTTTGTCACTTTGTCTCTCTTTTTTTATTATATATATATATATATATATATATATATATATATATATATATTCTCTAGTATTTTCACTGCTGTTCAAATTGTCCGCTCGTCTTTTTTCTGTAAAGCACTTTGGATTGCTTTTTACAGAACAATTCAAACTCTTTTATTAACTATGTGGTACTTATATGAAATGTGCTATATAAATAAAGTTTAATATCATTAGTTAATTTCATCTGATTTTGGCAAAGTATGGAGGGATTGGGTATAATGTGACCACACCGTGATACTGCTTTGTTATTCGTTTTCGCAGCCAATTTATTGGCAGATCTTTCCACATTTGGGCATATTTTGGCATAATCGCTCAGTATAGAGGTAATGCTAAGAGTGGAACAGTTTTAAAGGGCTATAATCCATTTTTGTTTGGTGAGGATAGTCATTGCTACTGACTAACCTCAACCATTCAAGCATTGCTGGCATTGAGAAGATCAATCATTGTCAAAGTCTACAATACTGATGTGCCTTCATTAATGTAAATACAGAGGCTTTACAACAAGGTACAAATAAATGGTAACACTGAAGAACAGAAAGGCCAAATTAGACTTGGCCAGAAAACATCTAAAAGGCCTGAACATTTCTGGAACAAGATTCTTTGGACAGATGAAACCAAGATGAACTAACACCAGAATAAAAGGAAAAGAAGAGTATGGAGAAGGAAATGAACAGTTCATGATCCAAAGCCACCACATCATCTGTCAGACACGGTGGAGGCAGTGTTATGGACATGGACATGTACAGCTGTAAATGGAACTGGGTCGGTGGTGTTTATTGATGATGTGACTGCTGATAGAAGCAGCAGGATGAATTCTGTAATGTACAGGTCTATATGATCTGCTCAGATTCAGCCAAATGCTGTAAAACTGGGATGACAGTGTTTCACAGTACGGATGATTAATGACCCAAAACAAAAAGTTAAAGCAACATAAGAGCTTCTCAAGGCAAAGAAACAGAATATTCTTCAATGACTGAGTCACCTGACTTCAAACTAGTTTTGCTTTTCAGTTACTGAAGACAAAACTGAGGGCAGAGAGACCCACAACAAGCAGCAGCTGCAGTAAAGACCTGGCAAAGCATCTCAGGGGAGGAAACTCAGCATTTGGTGGTGATCATGTTTTCCAGACTTCAGGCAGTCATCGACTGCAAAGGATTTTCATCCAAGAATTAAAAATAATCCTAATATTTATAATTATGTTGGTTTGTCCAATTACTTTTGAGCCTCTGATAATGAATGACTATGTATAAAAATGTTGGTATTTCCTAAACAGTTCATGTAAAATTTTTGTGAAACTCCTTCAATTAAAGCTGAAAGTCACATCTTGATTCATTCATTTCAAATCCTTTGTGGTTGTTAAAGGGGCAAAATTACAAAAATACTGTCACTTACCAAATATTTAAGAACTTAACTGTCGGTGCTTTCTTTTGGATTTGGCTCTACTGCCAAGCAGGTCAACAGCAGTATGGGTCAGGGTGGCTATCCACAGCTGGGCACAAATACAGCAGGCTCATCTGGACAAATGGAATAATGGTACTCTTTTCACATTATAACATAAATCTTAAATCCCCTTTGTTGTAATTTACTTTTTCAAATCTTAAAATAACAGGAAAACACATGGAGAGAAATGGAAATAATAATTTTAACAAACATTAAATCAGGCAGAAAAAAGGAAAAAATTAAAGCAGCCAATTGAAGGTAAGATCATAAGGGAAATAATTATGTTCTCATATTCAAGTCTAACCTGTGTAATATTTAGATTCAGATTTAAGAGTTGTAAATTAGTTTATAGACAAGGGGCCAACCACAAACGTGCATATACACAAATAACCACATGACGATGTACACAAATAGTGGGTTCACTGGTGGGTCAGTAGGTGTTGGAAAGTCTGCTTTGTTTGTATTAGATGAGCTTTAACTTTCCTATGCTTTCTTCTCTTGTGTATTGTGTACTTGCATCTGGGGTTTGTTTTTCTCTGTTCGTTTGCCATAAATAATTGCATCACTGTCACTGCACTCATGCAAACTGTATCACACAAATAAGCAAACACAACTATTAAATAGATGACCTGGTTTAAAGCATCACACGATTATACCTATGATTTTCCATACAGCTATTATAGCCTAAGAGTCTAAACCATCAGCTGTATTTACCAGAAAAGCTCCTATGTCTGCTGCTGCAGGATTAATTAACCTCACAAATTTACCTCCTAAAACCTCCAATGCACTGTAGCACTGTCCTAACATTACAAATCATGTTGTGTACTGCTGCTTTCCTAACTTGGCTGTGCTTTTTTTTAGTTTATTTTTTCTTAATCTATGTGTTTTTTCTCATTAGAGTGTACTTCTACATATACACTACTTGGTGACTGTCGGTGGAAGAAGAGTGGAGAATGTTGTGTAGCTAGAGACATAAAGGTATTCTTTATAATCTGTGCTGGTAAAATAGAAATATTATACTTCTGATACAGTTAACTTGGCATTCAGAAGTCATATAAGAAGAATTGCTCAAGATATATTACATACAGTGATGGATTGTGTTTGTCAAGGCTGCAGTATTGCATGCTCTTTCTCCTATATAGATTTTTTTTAAATATCATGGATGTTCATGACAATACTAGAATATACAGTAAATGCAGATGAGTGTTACCCTGTAGTGGAAGGTTTGCATTTCTGAAATAAAAAAAAACACACAGTAGTAGTTTGTATTGTTTCCACAGCCCATTGTGAGCATACCATATCTATTTCATGTGAGGTTTTACCAGTAATTCAACTAATTTGTAACCGTTCAACTTGCATTTCTTTGATAATCATGGGACTATTAAACAAGTTTGTCTCAACAATAATGGTATGCCTGAGAGGGCAAGAAAAAAGCATGAAGTCTATGTAACTTTGCTGAGTACAGTAAATCTTGCATCACGTTATGTATTAGTAAACCTGGGTTAATTGGTTTTTTAGCCACTTGGGGTCAGTGTACCAACCTGTAATCATAACACTGACACCATTACTATTGTTATGGTGAATATATTAGCAAAATGTGCTAATTTATACATCTATCAGACATGGATTAACATTAGCATTCATTTGGAGTTATTCTATGTTCACCAGATGAATGTACAGTGGTCCATCATTGGCTCACACCTTTCGGTTTTGGTATCCACCAACTGCAGTGGAAAATATCCTCTTTTTTTCTGCTAAATTTACACCTAATCACAGCTATTTGCTAACTTTCTCTGCTTTGGTGCTGGGCATGTAGCATACAGTCGGTTTTTCACTAGATATAAGCTTTCAAATGTAACTGATGAATGTGAATAAGTCCTCCAACCTAAACGAGCCTATAGGTTATCTGGCCTTACCCTCTGATACAACCCATGAAGAGTTTCCTGAATTGTTGCACCCACAGCAGCAGGAGATATGGCACAGATCAACTGTTGAAAAATGACTGTTGAAAAAAACAACAGTGTTGTAACAATGCTATAATAAAGGTTTGTTTGGGTTTGGGCACAAAACCAATTTGGTTAGATTTGGGGGCATTCGCTTAAATGTTTGATATCTCACATTACCATGTCACTTAACAATAAAATGTAACTTAAGGTTGAAATGACCTGCTTGCAGAAAAAAACATGGGGTAATTTTTTTATAGGTTGGTCTCATAAATGCAGTTATTAAAAAAAAAAAAAAACACCCTCAAATAAAAAGTTAAAGTTGTGGGCTAAAAAAATCAAAACAAAACAGTGAGCTGAATGATGCTAAAACGCTACATATAGCAGAGGGGACTGCGGGGGGGGGGGGGGATTCTCTGAGGGATTGTTACTGTAAAGAACCCTTTTACATTAGATTAGATATCTTAACAGCTCCACCCAAACCCTAAGACCAAAGATCAGACCAGGACTCAAGATCTGACCCAGGGACCCACATTGGTTTGGTTTTCCAACAGTCTGTTGGGTCCAGGTCGGGTCAGGTCCAATTCTATCGCTGTAGGTCTATTTAGCATTATGTGTAATACCCGAATAGATCCAAGAAGACCCCACCCATGATCCCACAGTGCTGATCAAGTTGGTAGTGCGTCTGTGAACACAAGGTGGTATCAAATTACCTGAATGAGTGCCCCTGAGCAGGTGCCACCTGGTGAAGGGTCAGGGAGCAGAGGTCACAGTCATCTTGGAGAGCACAGGATGACAGCAAAATATCAAAGCTAACATTAGCAGACATGAGAACAAACAAGCAATTGTTATTGTAGTTCAAGAAGTCAAACAATCGAGGTTGTCTTTATTATGCTAGATGCAGCAAAGCTGATTGTGAATGAGTCGTATTTGTCATTGCACTGCACTGTCTGTCACTGCAAAGGCAAATGGATTTTTAAGATGAAATAACAAGTGGATAAGCCAAACTATTTCACCCGGCAGGAAGGAATAACAGAAAGCCTGAATATATTTTACCAACTTTCTTTGCAAGGAGGATGGATTATGTGCTTCAAAGTCACACACAGGAGTGAAAGCTACCAACTTTCTTAGCTACGAGACAAAGTTTTGTTTTGACAACTTGTGTCTCCTGGCCTAGTTTGGATCTAGGAAAAATTTATCATATAATGGAGGAGTCTGGTTCTTTTTGCATTCGCCCAAGAATTTTTGGACCTGTAAAGCCGTCTGCATAACACAGAGTCATTTGATTCAAAATCGATATGATAATATGGAGTAGTGCAGATTTAGGATAGATAATAAAAAAGAAATAGAATAGCATTCAGTAGAGCGCACCCCTCTGCCAAGGCTAAAAATGGTATATCTCACAGTGTTAAGGAAAGTTATAATAAAAAAATTGCTGGATCCGCTCCTTTAAAAAGATCCACATAAATGTCTTTAAATCAGCAAGTACAAAATATGCATAGTAAAGCACAGACTAATGCCAAGGCCAGTGTCAAACAATATACACCAGACTCCGGAGGAAAAAAATCACATTTATTGTAAATGATCTGGATCTGCACATAATTTTTATTGGTTCTTCCCTGGCCCATGGCCCATCCCTCCATCAAGGTTGGTGCAAATCGGTCAAGTTGTTTTTCTTTAATCCTGCTGACAAATAAACAAACAAACAAACAGACACAGGTGATCACAAAACCTCCATGCCAGAGATAATAATACATAGAATTCCAATGCAACGAGCCAGAGGGCTTTCCTTTTCCCCCATTGACACCTAAACCACACTGAGATACCATTACAAACATAAACAAACGCTCAAAATACACACACATCACACGTAGCCAGCAAAACATAGTAAACAAACCCCCCTGCTTTGATCCTGTAAATTTCCTCTTTATCCTCTCTTCTTCCTTCCCTAAATCACTTCCTCTGCCCTGTACCAGGAAATACTGGTGTGAAAAATTAAACAGCCAATTCTACACACTTTGATCATTGCAACTACTCTGGTCCATTGCCTTTCCTACTTTTTCACACTGCCACAAATCGTTATTCTTTTTTCTTATTCTCTTGCCATCCCCTTCTTTATATCGTATTTTCCTCTCTCTCTCCCTCTCTGTTCTGATTCTCCTGAAGTGTACCATCCAGGAACCTGCTCTCATTTCTGACTTGTTCCCTGCCACAGCTCCTCAAGGGGGGGTTTCCTCATGGTAAATGGGCTGCTCTTATATAGCACTTTTTCTAGTTGTATCTTCTAGGTGTCTACACCTTGTCATCAGACTTCTTTTCTCTCTTCCCGCATTGGACTTGGCTTTGGGCATTATTTTTTATTATCAGTTGGCGTGAGTGGATGGTGGGTTGATGGTCACTCTCTGATAACATGGATGCAGTGAGTCAGTGGTGATGGTGATAACAATAACAGAGGAGAGCATGAACCAAATACAACAGGTTTCCAAGAGGACACTGAACCATCAGGCAACAGAATAAGCAGAGGGAAGCATTCGGTATACCTTCAGCAGCTAGCGTAGTATGGAAGGGCCAGTAAAACTCCATAGGTTTTTGTGTCAATCTGATCGGACTTACTTTGACTTACATGTGTTCCAGGCTCAATATTTAAAAAGAAATAGCTCGAAATCCACAAAACCAACCTGAAAAATGAAGAAAATGTGAAACGACTGAATGAATCTATAGAGCACCGCTTTATAGTTGTCACACCCAGGTCGAAGCTGGCCAATGCTATGTTACGATTGGTCGGTCTGCATTCCAGGGGCGCGATGAGGGATCAGTTCTCTTCATGTCTGTCAACATTCAACAAGTACAATGCCAACAGGAGATACAATCCGTCAAGACATTTGTATACAGCACTTGTAATTGTTTATCACTTGATATTTTGTGCTGGAGTCATATTTTACAGGATAGTATTTTAAAAATAGCGAAAATTGCCAGGAAAAACAACATGTATCAGTGCCGCGGTAATCAAGATGTTTTCCTTTGTCTGGGTGTCTCTCTGTGCTGTTCCCATGGATATGTTAAGAGAGCTGGATACGGTGCCCCCACTAAGCAATGCTGCCAATTTCCCCAAGTGGCCGGGTAAAGTATTGCAATGAAAAATCCAAAGGCCACCGCCATGATGTCTGTTGACAGGAAACCTTGAACTGCAGACAAGGTTGGTTATTGCTATTTGTATTATTAATTTTTCTATCCATTAAGGTTTTCGTTTGTAAAGTTTTCTGAAAGCCTAGAAGGGTGAGTTATATTTAATGTGAACTGGGGAAACACTAATGCAAATGTGATAGAGTAAGGACACAAATCCAGAAGCTAGAAAACCTTTTTGGCTCATGTGCCAGTTGAGCAATTACAAGTAAGTGGGAAGCCTCTTTGATTCCGGTATCCAATAATACATCCATGGCTGTTTCCTGAAGTCCTTTGTGCTCACAGAGGTTCCCTAAAAGGGATGATGCTATGCAATATTTCTCACAGCTGGCTACATGTACAAGTGCAAAATGTTAAACCAGTGCAGTACACAGACATTGTGAGACAAGTGAGTTAGATCTATCGTCCGACTCATCGTCGGGTGTAGAAAAAAGCTCACTCCGTGGTACCTGTAACCACAGTCATCAGTGATGTCTTAGTGTACTGATGCAGCCTGCAGTGCACTGCATGATGGTCAGCCGCTTTTACATTGCATTTTAAGTGGTATAATATTAATGCCACTTTTTTCCCCTCTTAGCATGTTTGCTATAGCCGTGACATTAATATCAATTCACCTTCTCTCAGCATGTTAAATCAGATATCAGGTTTGCAGTGAAGGTTATGACTAGCACTGCTGTTACTTAGCTTTATAGCGTAACCTTAACTTTGTCAATTATCACAATATTGCTTGGCTAATAAGCACTGGTTATGCAAGGGTAAGGACTGGAAGAAATTAAAGCTAAGTATCAAGCCACGGTTTTTATTGGAAATTTTTCACAATACAAATTTCAAACCTGTAGATTACAATCTTTTGCCATATATTGCATGAATATTACCTATAGCCCAGATAGAAAAAAAAATCTTGTCCTGTTGGTTACCTCCCCTCCTCTCCCTCTCTCCACCTCTCTTGCTGAGTGTTCTACAAAGGTCAGGATTATCTGCTCACACCCCCACTCCTTGTTCAACGCTCCTCTCCACTTAAAAAAAGAAAAAAATCATTCATGCATTTTTCACCCCACTCTTCTTCTCCCTGTCAGTCTATCAGTGAATAGACCTTCCCGTTTTCACGAGTCCTTTCTCTATGTAAACGTCTTTCCACTTACCATTCATTCATCTATCCGCAGAGAGAGATTGAAAAGCGTGGTCACAGTGCAGAGTGGAGTAAATTGGCAAATGCTGCCTGCACAACTAGGATGGAGGGAATGGGTGATGAGGGGGACTGGGTGGGGAGGAAAGGAACTTACGACAGAACGGAGACCTTTTTCCAATGGAAAAGGAGAGACTGCCTCTGTTTACCTTCGCCGCATTTTTTATTCTTCCATCTGTGCCTCATCAGTTTCCCTCCTTTTTCCCGGTATAGCCCACTCTTCAGTATGTTTATCCACCTTCCCTCCCTCCACCACTTCCACACACTCATTCTTCATCTATCAAATTCTCTCTTCCACTAATTCCCTGTGAAGTCTGAATATAAATGTTGCAAAAAACTGTCAGGGTTGTGGGATAATTTTCTTAAAACTCTCTATGTTTTTTTTCTGCTTTGTTTTGGGGCAATGGAGCTTGATTCTAATAAATACTGACACACGAAACCACATTGGAAACAAGAGCAATTATCGCACCCCAATAGAAGAATTTTTCACATTGGCTCTCTCTCATCTTCCTTCCCTCTATCATCCCCTCTCTTGCTTTTCTTTCTCAAAGGGGTCTGTGTTTACAATTTTACATCCATCTCAGCCCCCTAAACATCGACAGCTTAGGGGAAGTAAACCGGCAGGCTCAGGAGGTGAGGGTGGAGTTAGCATTCAGACAACAGCTAATTGATCCACTCAACAAACACTTTAGCACCAGGAACGCAATGTTAGTTTTACTGTTTTCTCTCTTTTACATATCTTCAGCTCTTTGGAGGATGTAGTCTGTGGCGCTGTTGAGCTGCATCGCATTATGTTGATCGGTCATCGTTTTATTTTCTCCAACCCATTCAAATCATGGAGGGTAGTCTAAACAAACTGAAATAACTCTTTATACAATGTAATTAAAAAATGCGCTACTCTTACAATGATTAGGCTAATTTTTGTAGCTGTCTAGCACAAAATTTCAATTTTTCTAACGTCCTGATGGACTAAAGACGATGGACTAGAGCCTCGCAGAGCAGCTAGCATGGCTGTGGACTCTCGGGCTTCAATTATATTTCCTTGCACACACGGACAGCTGTGGAAACCACGGATGGGAAACTGTTCTTATTATTCTACCTCGTAGTCCATTTGGAATGTGATTGGAGGGTGCATGCACAGTTGGTGCCCTTGTAGCATCGTAGCCACGTTGACTTGACTTGTACACATTACTCAGACACTGCTGGACCTTTGCAGATAGGGAAAGTATAACACCAGCCTTAGTCTTGTCTCTTTTTAGCTGCAAGAAAAACAGTCAGCTGGAAATGTCAATACATACTGCGCTGGCCAAACAAGGGAAATGTTACTGAAAAGCTGTGCTGTCAAATCGCAAGATATGCAATATAGTTGAAATATATTTAGCATATTTTATTCTCTGTTGCTTACATTTGGCCAGTTCACGTGTTTACATACTGTTCCGTGCTGGAGAAATTTCTCAAGAAACATGCCACATATAGTATATAATTCAAAACACATCAGTATGCACTATGGTATATTTGCATTTTGACTCAAAGTCAAGAAGCCTTGCATATATGAATGCAAAAACATTTTTTTCTTTTCATTTTATCGTAATAAAAAGTTTGGTTTTACTTATTAATTTAGTTGTAAAAGCTGACATATTTGTATATCAGTTTAAACACTTTCTTGACACTTGAATAAAGTTTATTTTCAAAACAGAAAGCTAGCACACATAATGATGAAAGTGTAAATGTGTACACTATGCTAAATGGTGTGGCTATATACTGTACAACCCCTTTTCAAAAGTATACAGAAAGTGTCTTTTTTTAGATACTCTAATTAACTTTTAACTTTAGTTAGATGATAGTGTTGACACCACTCTCACGCCTGTACGCCAAATATGAAGCTAGAGCAGGGACATATAGCTTAGATCAGCATAAAGCCTGGGAACGGGGGAAACAGCTGCCTGAACTCTGTACGGTCAATACATCCAGAGGTGGAGGTGCAACCTCACTGGGGGGGAGGAGGTGGCAAAGATGGGGGGCTATTAGCTACTTATGGTAAATGTTGTTTTTGCTCTTTAGCTTTAGCTATTGCAACTGCTGTTTTGTCAATTAAAATACAGGGCGTTCAATCACTGACTTTAAAACCACTAACACTGTCACAAGGTTGTTTTGATTCAGCGTCTGTGATTTTCAGTGAGCTTGATACCCCCCCACCCCCCTTCTCAAGTTACATATTAGGATACTGAAACAAGCATTTAGTATCTTTCAGTCATCATAAGTAACATAGGTCCATCTTAGCTAAGTGTCTACTCCGTTGGTGAATTATTCTCATTATTTTCATGTTCCAAAACAATGTCAGTAAAAATTGATGTTAAGTTGGCACTTTGACTAAGGAGCTTAATTTGTGGGTAATCATCAGCAAAATGGTAACATTAGTGAGGTTAAAAGAATGGAATTAGGAATAATAAGTACACTTGCTAATGTTAGCCTCCATTGAAAAACGATTCCTATCATTACAGCAAATTGGTGATGGCAGTTGTTAGCTAAAAAGCAAAACAACTGAACCTCATCAGGCTAATTAATATTGTATTTTCCAAGCACAGATGCTGAGAAGACAACCCCACCAACTGTCTCCTGGCTTTGGTTTAAATTGCATTGGTAATGCTGCATCTTTCACACATACTGTGTTGACAACACTAACCACTGATGTGTTGGAAATTATACCTTTTCAGCAGTGTAAACCTTGACCTTTACTATTTTTTCCCCTGGTTAATATGTAGCTGAGGGTTCAAACCTCCCTACTCCCTCCCTTGTTCCTCCCTCACCCTAATTCCCCCTCTGCCCTGCTCCCATCCCTCCTTTTCCATGCCCCCTCCTTTACCTTTTCATCCCTTCCTTACCTTCCTCACCCTTGAAATGAAAAAAGGAGTGCTAGTTTATGAAAAATCAGACAGCATGAAGTATTCAAATAATTCTAAGCCCCTAGGAGAGTGCTGCAGGAGAGTATACACTCAAGGTGCTTTGGGAGGGAAGGGTGGAGAAATGATTGAAAGTGTGGTGCAGTGGTGGTACCAACACCTCCCTAGTCCTTTCATCCCTTTGTTGAAACCCCCACACCCCAAAGCCTCTCAAGTGTATTCGGTGCTCTGTTCCTTCTTGATTTTTAACATTTTGTGATGCATTAGCAAGCCAGACATCCTCCGCACAGCTTGATGCTGCAGGAAGGTGTTTGTTCTCTCATTTCACCCAATCATACTCTGTTTAAAGCTTGAGCTGTGAGACTAATTGGTTGGCAAGTCAAATTTCAGGGGTAATCATCAGCAAAATGGTAACATTAGTGAGGTTAAAAGAATGGAATTAGGAATAATAAGTACACTTGCTAATGTTAGCCTCCATTGAAAAACGATTCCTATCATTACAGCAAATTGGTGATGGCAGTTGTTAGCTAAAAAGCAAAACAACTGAACCTCATCAGGCTAATTAATATTGTATTTTCCAAGCACAGATGCTGAGAAGACAACCCCACCAACTGTCTCCTGGCTTTGGTTTAAATTGCATTGGTAATGCTGCATCTTTCACACATACTGTGTTGACAACACTAACCACTGATGTGTTGGAAATTATACCTTTTCAGCAGTGTAAACCTTGACCTTTACTATTTTTTCCCCTGGTTAATATATAGCTGAGGGTTCAAACCTCCCTACTCCCTCCCTTGTTCCTCCCTCACCCTAATTCCCCCTCTGCCCTGCTCCCATCCCTCCTTTTCCATGCCCCCTCCTTTACCTTTTCATCCCTTCCTTACCTTCCTCACCCTTGAAATGAAAAAAGGAGTGCTAGTTTATGAAAAATCAGACAGCATGAAGTATTCAAATAATTCTAAGCCCCTAGGAGAGTGCTGCAGGAGAGTATACACTCAAGGTGCTTTGGGAGGGAAGGGTGGAGAAATGATTGAAAGTGTGGTGCAGTGGTGGTACCAACACCTCCCTAGTCCTTTCATCCCTTTGTTGAAACCCCCACACCCCAAAGCCTCTCAAGTGTATTCGGTGCTCTGTTCCTTCTTGATTTTTAACATTTTGTGATGCATTAGCAAGCCAGACATCCTCCGCACAGCTTGATGCTGCAGGAAGGTGTTTGTTCTCTCATTTCACCCAATCATACTCTGTTTAAAGCTTGAGCTGTGAGACTAATTGGTTGGCAAGTCAAATTTCAGGGGTAACTGCAACACAGAGCAAGAGTGTGTATTTTGTTTTCCAAAACAGAGCAGAACAGCTTGAAGAGAACACGTTCTGCTGCTGAGCTAGTCTCTCCCTTACGCTGTCATCCTGTTGTTGGCTATAGTGTGTCAAGACACTCACAGAGCCTTTTACTAAGACTGCTCAGGAGTTGGAGAAAAAGTGAAGAGGAGGGATTGGTTTCCAGTTAAAGGCAGTGATATGAATAAAATCTGAAAATACATATTCAATTTTAGAGCTCGTTTTGTTCATCTTATTTCTGGGACTGAGTGTTAAATACTTTAATCTACCCAGTTTGCAAAAGTTTTACTTTTAGTGGAGGGACTTTTCAGTAACCAGTCCTCCACGGGAAAAGATGAGAAATGCTAAGTTTTACTACAATTGACACATCATATTCTGACATTAAAATAGCCTATACAGCTCCCCAACACAGATGGCAAAGGAATACTTTTTAATTATTGCAGTAAAAATGATTTAAATGTCTCTAATGATTTGTTACAGTGTCACATCCTAACTTGCATGGTGCAGTTTAAATTAATCTGATGAATTTGCTTAATAAGTGCTTATTAGATTTTCACATCTAGAGTCCTTTCTGTGGTTCGGTGTAGGCAACAAAAGAACTTAAGTGAAAGGTGCTATTTGTATGTTTTTGCTAGTACCACAGAGCCAATGTTAGCAGTAACAGCTATCTACTTAGCAGTCTTGAAGAAATGCTGCAAGATGACCATCAAACTTCATTCCATTACTCACCAAAAGCTGTCTCCAGCAGTGGAAAGCAGTAGTGGAGTTGATGGGTTATTTAAACACTGCCTTGAGATTTTAAGTCCAAGAAAAAAAAAATCATAAAATGATCCATGAAAGAAGAGGACATTCAGATTCCTACATGGCTGTGTATTCCTACATGAATACTAAAGGCCAGATGATCCCAAGTGACAACTATGATTTTTTCCTTGTATTCAGTTTCTTCCATTTTCTTCTTTCATGCAGGCATCAGTGTTTCTCTTACCTGGTAAACCAGAGTTGCTAAAATGAAATATGTGAAGGCTTTGCTTGTATTATGCTGGAATTACACAAAGCTACATGTCACGGATTGCATTCATGGACTGCATTTCCAAAGATGTGTTAAGTAAACACCTGCAAAGAATGTGTTCTACAGCATAAGCGAATTCCTGTCCTACATATGTATCTATATAGATATCTGTATCTATATAGATATATATATAGAGAGAGTTATATAGAGTTTGAACCTTAAGCTCTCACCTTGCATCTCTCAAATGCCTATTTAGAGCAAAATGACATGAAGAGTCCTGTTTGTTCCCTGTGTATTCCATTAGCTTAATACACAATGGTGTTGCTGAGTTGACACTTTGCATATATTTAACAGATTACAATTTTACATAATATATATATATATATATATATATATATATATATATATATATATATATATATATATATATATATATCAAGAGTTTACAATATTATGCAAAATTGTAATCTGTTAAATATATGCACACACATATATATAGATATAGATATAGATATAGTTATAGATATAGATATATATAGATATATATGACTAATAATATGTGTGCTCACACAAAGTCCCACACACATCCTAGCTCTCTGATGCTGACCCTCTCTGTCTCCCATGCACATACACATCCCCACAGTTGGCCAGCGCATGCTGACATGCTTATTAAGTATTCCTTCTGTTTTCCTGAGCACACACAGACACACAATTTTGCATTATTGCACTTTACATTTAATTCCATATGAGTAGAGCAAAGACACTTGCTCGGTATGGACAACAGGAACACAAGCTTGCAAGTACAAGCATACAGAGACACACACACACACACACACAAATGCAAAAACAAATCAAAATATTTAGTGCTTGGGTCATTACTCTACACAGTACCTGAAGACACAGATGGTTAAAACTACTGAAAATCCACAGGATATTGCATGTGAATGTGTGTGTGAGTATGATACACCTGCTCCATTGGTCATCTAACAAGATGACTGGTGTAAGAAGGTAGGAGGGATGCTGATGCTGACAGTGAGATCTCTCTCTCTCTCTCTCTCTCTCTCTCTCTTTCATGCCCACAAAGACAACACAGAAAGGGGGAGATTTTCTTTGCTAGAAAATATGATTTGAAAACATGATTTGCTGTCAGTATGCAGTCATTATTATAAATAACAATCAGTCAACAGACATAACAACACACCCAACACAAAAATTAAAGTTGAAATTTAAAGTCTTAACAATTTAACCCATATAAAACACTGGCAAAATGTTAAGAACTATGTGAATATGTTAATCATCACTATATCACAATTAATTAGTTCTTTATTTTATTAATTCATCCATTTAGTCCCTTAATTCATTAGGAATGTCTCAGTTTCTTGTTCCTTGGAAAGAATCAGAATAAAATCAGCTAATAGGTATAATACTGACAGTTTTCAGCTAGTATATTTCCAGTTAAATAATTTAAACTGCTATTATAACCTACATAAAGGCAGGTTAGGTGGATTTATGATGATGTGAAATTTTTCTAGAACTAAACACATAATTCAACATGCTACATGTGGAGAATAAAGTTTTCAGTTATATATCAGCATTGAATGCATACTAACCCAGGTTTAAATTGGGCTTTTATTTCAGTGATATTACATAACATGGCTCTTTTCAGGAAACTATTAGACATATAAAACACACATCATTCACACTGTCAAAGTCACCTTTGAAGGGATGGTCAGGTAGGTTAGACTGACAATCACCCTCCTTCAGACTTGATTACTCTCCTGTAAATGTGCATACACTGAGCCTGAGCCACCCCAGTGATCTTACTTAACAGTCTGACAGATTTCTAAGCTTGTCCTTGTTTCGCAGGCTAAGGTTACCACAGTATACTGCATTGTAAAACATACTTTTTTCCATTTCCATTAAATTACATTCCTTGGGCCTTGTTCCAATGGCTCAGCTCCTAACAGCCTCTGCAACACACCCAGTCTTCCATAAAGCCTTGAAGAGATGTGGGATGCTGCTCAGATTCAGCTCCCAACAGTAACACTTCTATTTTACATGGGAGTTATGCCCAAATGAAATGATTTGGTCAAGGGTTTTTGAGTTGATTTCTTGTCTTTGTGTTACCCCGACAAAGAGAGTTAGACAGCAGAATTCAGAGTTCAGCTGGTACTGCCACTTTGTCATATCACCCATTAATATAGGCAGTGAAATACAGATTTATTTATTTAGACATTGCTGTTGTCACGAGAAACAGAGGAGCCCAAATGCAATAGACTGAAGACAAAGAGTCTCAATAGAAAAAGGGAGTTTATTCAGTGAAGTGGATGGAGAACAGGGCCTTGGGCTGGGAAGTTGAGGGAAGGTGGCTGTCGGAAGGGGAGGTGCAGAGAGAGGAGCAGGGGAGGGCAGAGGTCGTGATGGCCGGGGAGAGGAGGGCAGGTTGCAGATGGAGGAGGCTGTGAAGAGGAGCAGGGAGAGTTATAATGTTGTGTGGTGGAAGATGTAATGGCTAAGCTGGCAGGCAGATGGGAGGGGGAGTTTTGGGGAATGACAAAGCTGGGAGAGAAATCGGAGCATGGGACTCAGCAGGACAAACAAACAGGAATCAAGAAGAGGGAAGGCAGGTGTGTTGGCTGATTGGTGGCAGGTGGCTGAGAGAGAGGGAGAGATGGAGATGGAGGAGTGCCACGCCCTGGACATAGACACACAGTACGTACAAGGAAAATAAGGTACAAAAAATATAATTAACTCACTGTTTTCCTCACTTTGAGTTTCTGGTATCTGAGGCACCCCAGCCATACAGCTCATGCTTCCACCAGATGGCTCAAACTTCTGCTGGGGCTTGATCAATTGGCTTCCATTACCCTGCCCCCAGTTCTGCCCCCCAGATCAATGATCATTCGACTCTCACCAAAACCAAAACTTTACTGATTAATTTTCCCCCTCATCCAGAGTGTGACAGAGTCTTTCTTTGCTAAAATGCAATGTAAATATCAGATTATTACTTTAAGCTTCTACTACTGTTACAGAAAACTATAATTTACTGTATAATAGCTGCTGCTAAATCCACAAAATATAAAAAGATAAATCAAGGAAAGCAAAATATGGAAAGTGAGCGAGGGAGAGAAAGAGAGAGGGGCTGAAAGGAAGAGAAAATGAGAAGATGGAAATAGAGAGGGATATTCTCCTTTAAAGCCTCTTACCATTTAGCATTAACAGTTTAAGAAAGGTATTGGAAGGTCAGTCAAGGTGGCATAAAGTGGGATGTTACTGAGGCACTCTTAAAGAGAAGAGGATGTGTGAACTCCCTTCTGTGGCTGTATGGGACAACTGTACAGCAGAGGCAATGGGATGTTTACGCAAATTAAACAAGGAGAATTATGGGAACGTAATTTGTTTCCCTCTCCTCTTCTCATATGACCCTCCACTGACTCGGGTTCCTGTTTAAGCATTCACCTGATGTCTGCTGCCGTCATCAGCTATTGAAATTTTAAACCTAGTGGAGAACCTGAATGTGATAGGTGTACGACATTGGGGGTAATTTTGGCTTTAATCCTCTAGGAGTTTGGATCTGTATCTCACTCTCTTTAATTAAAGGAAAAACCTGTGACTTTATTACTAATGATATAAACCAAAGGTCCTCAAAAAAAAAAAAAAATAGAATAAACACCCAGATGTATTTGCAAAGGTGGGCAATGATTCACCATGACTTCAGTCAATTCAATTTACGTAATTAAAACAGCAATGTCTGATAATTGAAGTGAGAACATCCATTTGCAATTGCCTGTCAAAACTGTTTCATGTCAAACAATTTGCAGTAATTTAATTGCAAAATGAATCAATTTTCTGCGTTGATGTTAATTGAGAGTGACTTCACCCATACAGGCTGTGTCCCCCAGGTTGTCTTCTTACCGTAGGTGCAAATGCATTATTGCAGACACAAAAGGTTTTTTTATGATATGCTGTGTATGTTTGCTACCACATTCCTATTATAATATTTACAACTGGATTTGTTTAAGGAAAAGAGTGAAATTTTAGTTTAGATTCGATGTCTGTTTGCAAGTTGAGATTTACCCAGTACTTAAGCTGGTACCTTTTTTTAAATGGTAATATATGATGAAACAGATTATTTTCATGGCAGTAGTTTATTCGATGAAAACCAATCCTCAACTTGTATAACATGAAAAGTTATAAACAGGGAGAGACAGCAAAAAAAAAAAAAAACAAGGCATTTACTTTATTTACTGTGTGGTCTCTATGTTTTACTTACTTTTTTTACCAGGGGATCCTGCATATATAAATATATCGGCTGCTTTACACCAATTGCCCATGCGATCCCTTGGTTATTAGTTTATAGTCAGCTGATGGATTTAATAGTCGTTTAGCTTTTGAAATCATGTTAAAAGTGCATATCTATCATCAAAAAATACCATTTAATTTTTAACTGAAATAATTTTAAATGAGTTCAATTCAAACAAACTGCACCAGATTCAGTCTGACAGTTTTTGTACCAGCGCAAATAAGCTGTACTATATAGGCAAACGCACCATGGTTTGGTGTGAATGCACCCTAAAGGAGAATAAGTATAGTTTTGCACAACAGGCCTTTTTATTTCAGTTTCTATCTGTAGGTCATATTTATGACTGACAGATGGATTTTTGAGCCTTGGGGTTGTGCCTTCCCTCTTGACTATGTCTTTGGGAAAAAAAAACACGTATTCAGTTATTACTTTGTGAGCCTTATGAGCCCACCAGGAAACACAGACACATACGGTTCAGTAATGTGCTGCCTAACTTGCTTCCACTCAAAAGAATTTGATATCCCCACACTGGCCCATTTAACACCGACGATGTGGGATGACAGCCCAAGTCAAAACTGTCCAATTAATGAGACACCATTTCTTCATCGGCTCTTTTGTTTTTTTTCTCTCACCAGAATAATTGAAACACAAGAGCGAAAGATACCTAAATAATAAAAACCCTTCATCTTGCTATTCCTATTAACTTCCTGGTGTAGATGCTGTTAAATACCCTCCTGACCCAAGTATAAGACAATGTTTTTTCAGGATTAGTCATTCATATATTCAAGACTACATCTTCCATTTAAATTGAGTGAGTACAAACACTTGTGTTACAGAGTGAGCAAGAGTGGGTGTTGTATAAGATAGTGAGAGCTGAAGTCCTGTCCCTCTCTTCTATCTTGCTTTTATTCCATTTGCATGATTGTGTTACTCAACAGTTTTTCACAAAGTGTGTTCTTTGTGTGCTAAAAAATCCTGTTAGTGTGTTCCCGGGTTTTCTGCCCGTTTTATTACTGTATTGGACATCAATATTTGAACAACTCATTATTTTGAGTAAGATAACACAATGATTACTTTTGATAGCATCCAACAACACAACCCGTGACTCACACTTTCAAAGCCTCATGGGAGCACATTTTCTGAATTGTTCCACTCTAATAAATGTGTTTGCAGTAAAAACATTGATGTATCAAATTCCAAAAAGATGAATGAAAATGTGAAACTTTGATTATTTTAATTAAACCTGCCACACGTCTGCTCCGATTTATAGTGCAAAGCTGTTTTTTTTCCAAAATGAAATGATACAATGGTGGGAAGAGCAACTGATGCCGGATGAAAAGTGATTCCAGCTGCCCATAAATGTTTCTTCCATGCAATCTCATTAGAAACTGATGGTGATGGAATTATTGTAGCAAATACAATTTTTTTGGTATCCTCATCTCCGATGAATTTGTAAAGATCAAGTAAAGTTTATTTTCGACACATAAGTACATAAACACACTTCTCACATTTCCAGTTTTCATTTTATCCCTTTTTATTTTACACAACAGAACAACACAGTACATGTTGTCTTTTTCTGTACAGGAGCTTTTCTGGGAGCTTGTGACCAACACAGGCTGTAGTAAACCAATGTCAGTGAAAAGCTTGCAAGGTTTTTATGTTCTTTTTTTTTTTTTATTCTTCCCTTTAAAAAATATCAATTTCATATTAGGTCCGTTAAAGTCGTCATCTGTTTGTTACTTGCTGTCTCAGTTTGTGTCTGTCTCTATGTCAAGAAAATGTCTGAACTCATCAACAGGTAAGAAAGGCTGTGTGTGAAATCTCTCTGTTCCTTTGTTTGTCCCCTCTGTCCTAATCCGTGGTTCGTGGAGTCATGGTGGAGTCCTAAATCCGGTTATACCATTTGTCAGAGGGTCTGTTAGTGCAAAAGAAGGCACCGACTGCTATTCTCTTGCCATGGTATGGACGCACACTGACTTTGGGCGTGTAAATGTTAAGAATGGTGTGCTTTTCAGTTCTTGTATTGTTTTTTTTTCATTCTTTTTTCCTGTAATTATTCCCTTTGCGTGGTATTTTCAGATAAGGTGAGTGTGAATCGGGAAATGACGTGGCGAGCCCATTGTCTTGTTTTCTTTTGTGCTATAAAGTGGACCCAACGAGACAACTCGAGGACGCTACGAGACAAGGCAAGTTATCCACTCGCTGAAAGACCGACCGCAAAACAGTTAGGAAATTGCCAAAGTGAAAAAAAACTGTAAACTGAATGCAAAGAGTTGTGGAGAAAAGCTATGAAAAATAAAAAAAAAAAAAAAAATCAGGTCGAAAAAAGAAACAGTGTGGATGCAGAGCACACACTCACAGTCAGTCATCCAGCCACAACTAACATGGACACACATACACACCGAAAACGCACATTCTAAACGGCAAAAACATATGTCACAAATGCTCACACATGCCTTTACCTTCACTCATGTTTAAACAAATTCAAACTAACACAGACACAAAGTCTCACACATGCACTCATACAAAAGATAAACAATAATGGATAAACCAAAGTTTATTTTATGATCACTGTCTCATTCCAGTTTAGACTGTGCTTTCTAAGATCCAGTCCGAATCACACCGCCCTTTGTCCGAGTCTCCATCCCCGTCTTTAGGGATCAGCATCCCGCTCATTGATTGGCTCCTTTTGTTCCGCATTATGCGGCCTAATTTGGGCGCTCCTCCTCCCTGAGGAGACGAGTGAGTCTTTGAGCCTCCTTCACAGAGTGAGTACCTCCTCCTGGCCCTGCTCCTCCCTCCCTCCTCCACAGGGAGAGTCTGGTACTTGGCGGAGGAGGAAGTGGTGTAAGAGGAGGTGCAGGGAGCCCGGCGCAGGATGGGCGTCTCTCTAAATCGGTTGGAGGAGAGAGGGCTGGAGAAAGGGGACGGGGCGAAGGGAGGTGGGGTTTGGTTGAGAGAAGTGGAGTTGTTGCGGTTGGTGTTGAGATTCTGTAGAGGGGTGGAGGACGTGAGGAGGGCAGAGGAGGCAGTGGAGGAGGAGGAGGAGGAAGGAGGGCGAGGGGAAGAGGATGGGGCTGTTTCAGGGATAGCCGAGGCATTAGAGTAAGCTGACCCCGACTTACTTGGAGTGGGCTTTCGCTTTGGCTTGGGTAGTGAACCTGCACTGGAGGTGGGTGTCGAAATACCAGCTTCACCTGCTTTCTCCCGTTCCTCGATTCCAGCTGTTGGGCTTCTGGCTGCCCAAGGCTGGCTGAGAACTGACGTAGTTGTGGAGCAGTCAGGCAGTGAAGAGTCGGACGACTGAGTCATCATATCCTTACCCCCACTTCCTCCTCCTGGTGCTCCGCTCCTTTTCTTCGAGCCTTGAGAGAGGTCTTCTAATCCAATTGAGCCATGTTTAGAGGCGCTGGGAGTCACAGTGCATCCCTGTGACTGCTGCCCATTGGTCTGTGAGTGAACATTGGTCATTGACATTGAAACTCCTTTTCCACCCTCCCCAGGGTTACACACCTGAGAAAAAAAAAAAAAAAAAAAAAAAAAACAGAGGAAAAGAGGGAGGCTTTCATAAAAAAATAGTACTACTTCACTTATGACTATGGATTATGTAATATACATATACACACCACTCAGCCACAACATTAAAATTGGTTATTGGTTTTAATGCTTTTGCTGGCTGATGTCAATTTAGCTTTGATTCTACTGGAACTACATAAAATCAATGGAATTTTGTTGAATGCAGTGTTATCGCTTAAAGGGCTAAAAATGGCTTGTGAGTATTTTTCCACTGTAGTGAACACCATGCATGAACACATGAACTGCAGGTGTGGGGACGTGTGTACACAGGTTACTTAGACCATGGCAGTACATGGCCACCATGGGAACAATGTCAATCATCTCACACAACGAAAAGTTCTCTCCGCCTAGTCTCGCTCTATTTTGGCCACAAAGGATTAAGAGTGATTTACATAGAGACCCACCTTGTACCGTATCATCAGGATGATGATGAAAACGAGCACCGAGGCCACTATTATCCCTCCAATGATTATGATCATAGTCCCGCCGAGGAACTGGGACTGCATGAAATGACACCTCATGTACTCTGACTCGGTGGTGAACTGCACACAGCCAACCACACGTGTGGCTGTCAGAGAGGTGATGACATCATCGTAAATGGCCAGCACACAGAGGTCGTAGGGGGTCCCTGCTGCCAGGTTGTTGACCAGGAAGTTCTTGCTTGAGGGGGGGATCATTCTGTAGATGAAAAGGAGAGTTAGACATAAGAAAATACAAGTGTTTGTTCTCTGTGAACCTAAAGAAAATATAAACACTATATAGAATAATATACAATTCCACAATAAGTAGAGGAATGCACTAGGAAGGGTACAGTTGGGATTTCTATCAGGATGAATCACACATGATTCGTATACAGTGTGTGTATATATATATATATATATATATATATATATATATATATATATATATATATATATACACTCAAATGTCTTTAACAGCTTTTCTAGATGTCCTCAAACCATATTAATTATGTGCCTGACATCAGTGATTATATCTTCATGGCTTAATTAAGGTCCAAATAAACTCAAATCCCTTGAACAGCCAGGGCGTCCCTCAACAGTTATATGTCCTCAAAGAAAACTCTTCCTGCTCATTATTTTGGAACAAATGTTAAACCTACAGTAACTGATGTTTTCACCACAAGGGGACAGCATAAAAAGCTCAACAATGACAAACTATGACCTTTTCGTTTGAAACACTTTATATATCAGTATAGTTGACTTTCTAGCCAAAATTTGCCTATTTAACATCAGTATTCCAATCCAATATTTACTCTTTTTGAGCTCTGTTTTTAGTCTCAAGAACCAGCACTTGAGGGAAATATTTGTCTCCTTAGCAGCTAAATGCTCTACATTGTTCACCAGCTAGTCATTAGCTTTGTATATCTACTCTAGCTAATTTCTAACTTTGCCTGTCTTCTGTCTGCTGTTGGGCAGATAGTGTACATGGATTTTTAGAATATTTTTTAGGCAAAAAGCGTCCTGCATTCAAAGACAGTGCTGATTTGACTAATGATGGTGTACCAAAGAATTAAAGCTGTGGGCCCTAAAACCAAAACAATGGGCTAAAAGATACTAAAACACTCTGTCAAGTTGAGAGAAACTTTGGTGATTATGCATCTCTGATTTTCATCACTATTTGTGACTCCTTTAACATACAAGTTGCTGTATGAGCCATTTAAAAATATAAATTAAAAAAAAATATATATATATATCTATATATATATATTTATCATAGCCAATTTAAACAGCTCTCTAAAACCCCACCAACTCACTCATTGTTATTTGCCCTGGGTGCAGTTATTAACAACATCGGTTAATGTAACAGTTACATGTAATAATAGCAAGCATATTGTTTATGCTTTGTGTTATTCTTTCTGTACAAACTAAATAATTAATGTAGTCAGAGGAAAAAAGACAACGGTATTTTGTTGAGAGAAGAGAGAAATGTAGAAATAGAAAATTTCTCAACAGGGAAGTAAGAATGAAAATGATAAAGAATAAACATACTAAGCTCAAATGTGCATAGCTGGCTGATAAATCAGCAGGACAATAGTCCAGTAAATTATTTATTACTGCATGTAAGTTTCATACAGCAGCCCTTTCTCAGCACGCAAACTGCTCCAACCAAGCAGTTGTGTTCTTTATATACAAAAAAATCAGGTTTCACAGTAAAGCACAAAAAGGAAATAGTTTTCTAACAAGCCATATAATGGTTTGGACAAATACAAAGTACAGCTGGGTGGTCTTCACTGGACACTAGTCACATTAACAAATGGATTTGCAGATTTGTCCTTCAGTTTCCTTAAAACGGCTTGTCAGCTTTCCTGGATTTCCTCATTAAAATGCTAATGAAATTCCTCATTAAATCCAAAAAGGGCAGTTAGTTCACAGCTTAGGGCCTCATGTCCACTGAGAGGAGCAGAGGCCTATTTTGTCCAGGTTAAGCAACTGGTTTGGGGTTAGAGTTAAGTGAAGGTTAGGAGACATGTTAAGGTTTAATGGTTAGTATTAAGAGCTAGGGGATGAATCTAGTGGTAGGTCATTAGTGTGCCCTCAGTGGAATAACAGCACAAGGTTGTAGGAGTGTGGGTGAGCATCTATATGATCCCATGAATACTAAAACGACCACCTGAACACTGCTTGACCATGAGTGTTGCTTTCAATACTATGGTGTTGAACCTCGACCACACACAAACACACACACACACACACACACGCACACACAAACACACCTACGCACACACACACACACACACACACACACACACACAGAAACGCAATGCCATTATTTTTGTGAAAGTGCAAATAAATTGACATTGAAGTGTGCAGGTTGATAACAGGAGCGAATGTCACTGCATTTACAAGCTCAGATACAAGTAGTTACATTTGTATAAGAAGACATACACCGACAGAGATTAATATCCACATTATTGCTGTGGCCCTGGGCATCATTTGCTTGTATGAATGTGTGTGTGGCTGTGTATACACATTAACTAGTAAAGCATTAATATCTCTATATAAGAAATGTGTTTATTTTATAACTTTGCATGCCCTGAACGTTCTGGATTCATCTTCTTCTTGCAGGCTTGTCATGACACTGTCATGCTGTTTCATTTACATATGTGCATGGCAATTCAGTGAATTAGTAGAACATTTCTTGACCCTGAACACTTGCACCTTGATGATTTGGATATTCTGGGAAGCCCTATCTACTAAATGCACTGACATGCACAGGCAGATGGCACATATGCAGTATGCTTGTAGTCTCAATAGGAATACAGTATATCAACTCATCCAGACCTGACAGTAGAAGCTTTATTTTTGGTATTATTATTATTATTATTACTGCTGGCTTATTATTTTTTGTTTTTAACAATAACAAGTTTTTAACTGCTAATTACAAAGTTATTAAATCCAAAATGTGCCAAAATGTGTAGTGTGAGGCTGTAGGCTGTCTGGGTTCACTATGCTCTAACAGAGTTTCACTTTTTCCTTTCCATCAACATAATATTATTAACAAAAAAATGTTGGCATTTTGAGTGGATTCAGAATAATGAGAGATAAAACAACAATTCTTATACGACACAATAACAAGTCGGGTTTTAAATGGTGTATAAATCTTAAAAAGTTGTAGAATTTTGTTTTAGTTGTTTTAATAAAACAACCGTCTCTGCCATAAACATATTTGGTATAATAACAGTAGTGCTAATTGGTAAATAATAATTTTCATGTTTACAGTTGTGTATTTTATAAACGTGCAATTGGACAGGTTAAACAGCTACTTGAAGAGATGAGATAATAAGATGGAATGCTCTGCAGGACGGATAGAGCAGCACCATTCTTCTAAAAGATTTTCCCTCATTTGATCTTTTGATGATGCAGAACACTGTGTTGTTGTTACTGGTCTTCGCTGTATCTGTATGCAATAACTATTCTAGAAAAAAAAAAATCAAGATTGTGGATGTATTTCTGCTGTATTTGTATATCAAGAAATCCCCCTCTTCCTATCTCAGTCTGAGAGCATGTATCTCTTATCTCTCATGATCAATACTGTATAGCCCCATAAGTAGAATGGTACAGTGGCAGTTCAGTAGAAGTGTTCATGTTCGATAAATCTTGCCTTATCAGGATCTTGATCGTTATGTGTTATTCAGAGTGAAGGCAAACAATGACTGAAAACAATAACAAGGCAGGTTAAAAACCACGTTACCCCAATGTATGTGTTTGGTTAGAAATCTGTGAACAGGAACTGTTATTTATTTTTTTTGAGTGTTTGCTGCTTAACCATGTATCCACATGAATAAATGACGTTCCCTCTTTTCTCCGCCTCAGAAACATCTGCCTCCAAGAAAGCATTAGTTACATGCCTCCTCCTGGACACAGACCAAACTAGAATGTCCTTGAGCAAAATCCTTCCAACAGGATCCTCACATTGCGTAGTTAGTTTTCATCGTGTATGTATGAGCGAAACTGTCATCATTTATCATCATAAATGAGAAATGGCTATCATCATAATTCACAGATACATTCAACAATCAAGATATTGACAATTTCATTGGGATGGATCCTGTTCCACTCAATGCTGAGTTCACAAAACACATTTTCATACATTTTCAAATCCACAGGTTTTTTTTGGTCTTTCCTATGATTATTTTTTGACTGTGTGAGCCGACGCATTGTGAACTCATCCAAACTGACTCATTCATTGTGGCTAATTTCTTTGTGTCTGAGCTGGATCTTGCTGCCAGTATTTGAAGCCCTACAGTGGGCAGATGATTGCCTTGGCCAAAACTATTACACTAATCTATCTACTCTGCACTGCCAAGCCCTCAGCCCAGGGCGCCTGTGTGTGTTTCTGGGTTTCATTATAGTTTCATTACACAGGAGATATTGTCTATGTCGGCCCTGTATGAGTATGCATTTGTGTACTTATGTCTACATGTGTCTGCGGTACATGCATGTGTATGAGTTCCATTACAGTAATCTTCTCCTCCCATGGCAGCCTCCTCTTCCCAGCGGCTGTCACTGTGTCTGGCCTTCTGCCAACATTCATCACTGATATAGCACTACATGCTGGTAAAACCCAAACTCTATTTGTGTGTGCGTGTGCACAGATGCGAGCATGCACATGTGTTTGTGTGCATGTTAATCAACGCTAGCTTTCCTCACTCCAGCCGGGACAAAGCCAGGAGGCCAATGTGATCTCCATTAGCCGCTCTCAGCTTTTTGTCTCAAGACAAATGACTGCCTCCATGCACAGAACAGTGAACTATGATACCAGATTGTTCTATTTCAGGCCATTTCACTTGATTAAATATTGGACAAAGCCTACAAGCCACAAGCACACATCATTCCAGGAGAAAAAGGGCATTTATGGCAATAATTCAACACACAAGACCAGGGGTTCCAGGTTGACCTGGAGTGATGCGATAAGGGGCCATGGCTTCTAATAACCCATCTGTGGTCTTCAGTCATTGGTTTCCCTATAGCAGAACCCAGTCTGACCATGTGTGACACACTAGGTGACTAAAGAGAGCAACTAGAAAATGTGTTGCCTGTATCATAGAATTTGCTACTGAACATTAAGCATCATAGAGTATAAGTAAGGAGGTTTTATGGTTTTGATATACTCCATTTTTTATTGAAATAGGATAAATGGTTATTTTTGGAAGAAAATTTCAATTATAATTTCTATTATCTACAATTCCATATGATGTTGAAGATAATGTGATATGACTGAAAGATAAAGATACGAAATGGTACTCATGGTGAATCTGCAGGGTCATGAATGAAACTCAACATAGGCAAAAAGTCCTTAAAGTTATCAGATAAAATTCACCGTTTAGAGCTTCACTACACCTCTACTGCTGAGGATTGTATGGTATGATCAAAAGTGCCAGAATAGCTAGTAAATACTCCTTGTGGTCAAGACATTTATTTTTTTTGGAAATTGCTTGATAACAAGTGTTGCAAAGAAAAATTAAGTTCCATTTCAATGTTTTCATTATATTATAGCGTCTACCTTTTGCAATAAAATAATGTAACACACCAATAACTCTGAAAATACAGCTGTTTGTATTGCTTAAATTTCTCTATAAAACTAAAAGAATGAAGTAAATTGGTGTACCATTTAGTAACATTAGTAGTATATTACCACTACCCTCTCTTGGTAGAAGTGTTTAATAGAAAAAAAAACAATGTAAAATTGCAAAGCAGTGTTGCTCAAACAGGGGAGGGACAAAAATGTGGGTCACAGATATTTAAAAGTAGGTTGTCCAATTATTTCAAAAAATGGTGTTCAGTGCTTTTGGCTAAAGGCTCACATGCTACCGCATTGAAAGCTAGTCTAAAGGAAATAGCCTGAAACATGGAAAATTTTTCAGATAAACCAACAAAATTGCAGACAAAAGCAGTAATGGGTTTTAAAAAACTTCTCTTTACACTGCACTTTTTAAAAAAAGTGATATCCTCCTACTTCTTTTTGCTTTTTATATAAAGCATAAACTAAACATCACAATGACATTTTCATGATTCAGTTCTCATTTTAATCTTATGAACAATTAAGCATACAATCTCACATGACAACATGGCCTACTGTACAGCACACAGTTACCATCAAACCAGTAAAAATAAGTGGTTTCTAAGCATAAAGTGAAGAGGATAAATGGTAGTTCAACTTCTGCTCCATTACTGCTGACCTCAAAGCTAATGTGGCTTACACAGCAGATGGCACAATGCCATGCTAATAGGTCTAATTCTCTCAGGCAGACAGAAAACATTCCAGAAGCTAGCTTCTTATCTTTGCTTTACCATGCATAATGCCCCTGATGCCAGAGCTAATGGTTAACAAGCACCACACAGCTTGTAGTCAGAGGTGGAACAGGGATTTCGAGCCCCGGACAGGTGGGCTTTGCTAACACCTCCCTATCCATTTTTATTCATTAAACTGTGTTCAAAGTCGAACACAGGGAGAACAGTTTTGCACTTGGTGAAAAAGTAAATATTAGCCAGCTGGATTGTGGATTTGCACTGATTCCACCATTTTATTAATGTTGCAATGGACGGTTTCTACAGTTGGTAAGAACCTACCCAGAATATTACTATAACATTTTTTTTTTTTTCAGAAATGACCTGTTTAACACAATCTTAACTATTTTATTTACAGTCACTATATCAGTTTCCATCACATATTGTCAAAGGTAGCAGCATTATTGCAAACTCTGCATCATCCTTAAACATTAAAACAGCAGAGAGGAAAAAAAGCTTGAAAAATTAGCTCCTTTATGTTGAGATGTTCTTCTGTAAGAAATCATATAAACAAAAATAGATGTCAAAGGTATCGAACATCAGTTGTTTTTTCCCCTCTCTCAAGGTAGGCAGGATAAAGTTGCCATTTTGAGGGTTCTAACTCATCGTGGTGTAGTGAATTACTGCTTACTGTAAAAGTATGAATGAAAGATCTTATCATGCCAATAATCTAAACTAGTTATGACTTTGACAAATTAGTTTAATGAATATCAAATTACTCTAATCAGTAGCTTGCCCAGCACTGCAGATCAAACTAAGCTACAGTCGAAAGACATTTACTTACACAGAGAAGTCAAAAACTTAATGCTGCTGTACTCAATGTTTTTATATTAACAAGGAATGGAATGATTATGTATAATGTGAAAACTTGTAGTGTCAGAACCCACAGAAAATTATTAAAATTATTACAGAACTGTATAGTTTTTTTATAGCATCTTATAGCTCATTGTTTTGGTTGTATGGCCAACAACTTTACCATTTGGTTCACTCTCACAGCTCTCATCAGCATCGCTTCCAGCAGCCAGCTGTTCAACAAAAAAGCTCTGATAACCCCACTGGACACAACCTGCCAAGCACCAAACAGCCAACAGACAAAGTTGGAGACTAGCTGCTGAGCATAGTGGAGCATTTAGCAGCTAAAGAGACAAATATCTCCATCAGGAGTTAATCGGGGCCAAACAATTAACATTTGCCGAGTGACCTTGACAACTACTTCAAATGAAAACCAATGCTGCTTCGTTTCTGCTGGATTTGTAAATATACAACATTTTCCTTAGATGCTCACCATAACTTCATAAGGTATATGTCAATGTTGTTTTTGCAGTTTTTTTGCATTGCTCCCAAATATCCAAATATTAATCAATTTAGTTTTAAATAAAGTTGGGGAAGAGCATTATGGCTATTATGTTAAAGCATACATGCAATTCACACATACAATTATCTCCTCTTGAATGAAACCTACCAGCAGGGGCCCTAGTTGTGTCAATTACTTATTCAAAAAAACAAAAGCAGGATCTGATAAATGCTGAGCTCATACCAAACAATCACCACAAAGTGGATGTCAAAGTGCCATGCAGCAAAAGCTGCCCCAGATGCAGGGAAGACCTTTCAGCACTATTTGTAGCTGGGTGTAGACTTCACCTCCCTCTGCCCAGCTCAGCTCCATTCCTCCAGTTTAGCTGAGTCATCTACATCTATCCATAATGCTTTGGTTGGCTCATTCCATACTTTCTGCCTCTATACTGTCATTTCCCCACCGATGCATTCTATCTCTTTATGACCCATTTTTACTCCTTCCTTCATTCTCTCCTTGCTTCCTCCCTTTCTTGCTGTCATTAATTTCTTAATTTCTTCCCTTGTTTTCCATTTATCCTCTCATCTCTTTTTCTTTGGTCCTTTTCCCCATGTTTCCTACCACTCTTGTTATTTCCTTCATTTCTTTCTTTCTCACAATCTTTCTGCTTTAAATTCTTCCTTTCTTCCCTGCTTATTTGCTTTTCTGTCATCCTTTCATCGTTCCTTTCTTCTCCCCTCTCCCGACTGAAAAGGGGTCATATAAATCCACTTTATGATGATTTTGTCTCCTTCTATCTCTTCTTCCCTCTTTGCATCCTTTGCTACCTTTTACCACTTGTCCTTCCCTTCAGATTCATCTTTACTACTGTGGTAACTCCCCCTGAAGTACCTGTCTGCATTTAAAACCCCATGGACTACTTACAACAATAACACTGTTCTGTTAGGCCCATGTTATGTTTATGGTGCTATAAAATCAGAATTGGAACATTACAGCATGATAAAGGCAGAGGTCTTTTCACACCTTAAACACAGCTGAGCCAGGTGTTATACCCGGGCCGTAGGAACTGCTGACAAGGATAAACTACCTCCTACTAGTGTGGGTTGGGTTGGTAGGCCTTTCTAAATGCCTTGATTCATCCCCAATGCCCTGGTGTGTAGCCTCATTAAAACCTTGCCACACAATTTGCTTGATATGTAGTTTTTTTGGCAAATGGCAACCAGCCCCCGGAGTGGAAAACAACTTCTGAAAAAACAAGGGGAAAAACAATAGAAACAAAACTAAACAAAACAATAGGCAGAGCAGATGATGACTAGGATAGAGGGACAATGGGTATTCTGTGTTCTCAAGTAACTAAGTAAATGATAAAGTAGAGTTTGTACCTTATGAAGACTATTGTGTCTTAGATTTTGCAGATACTGTATTTTGAACCTGTAATGTGTGGAGGCGTGTAGTAGATCGACTTTATTCTTCCTAAGCCTTAAATTAACCGTTTGTTTAGGGCTCAAGTTCATTTATATATTTTAAGCACTGCAAATGGTATTTCTGTGTTTTGTTGATTCATTTTAAAAGCTCAGTTTCGTTTTGCTTTTAGTAATATGGTCAACTTTCTCATTCCTTATATTACAGCCCACTTACAATGATCCTCATTTCTACACTTTATAATGATCTGGTCTTCAAATTGTCTCTCTATCATTTCATACTTACATTGCATGTATTTAAAATTCTCATCTTTTTTATTTATTTATACTTACTATTTCTCTGTCAAATTATCGTTTATTTAATTATTGTAATCGTTATTGCATCCTGTGTCAGCCTTATAACACAGCCTTAAGAGTATGCCACACTAAATCTTACTGCATATATTTAATGAGCATTTGACAGATAAAACCCCTGAAAAACTACACCCTTAAATAAACTTAATAATGGCTTCAGTGTTCCTTCTCCAGAATATTATTTTTTGCAGTGTGGATAAGACTTTGAATCAGTATTTAGAGCAATGGTTCTTGACCTGGCTGTATGGGACCCTCACAAGGGGTCACGGGATGAGCATAAATGGCTGAGATTGAATTGCTCAAAACTCAATGATATGCAACAGTGGCAAGGGATCACAGGGATACTGCTTTTCTTTAAAAAGAAAAAAGGATTGTTGGTGACTAAAAGGTCCAAGGGCATAAGGGCATAACCCGACCCAAATGCTGCTGCTTATCATTTATCTAAAAAACTGTGAATAGATATCATTGTCATGTAAAAGTCTGATTAGAAGGCTATCCTTCTTTCATTCTCTGTTCAGTGTTCACAAATCTTTAACATCGTTTTTTACCGTCATCCTTTATCAATTTATTGACGAAACAGTAAATAAAGTCATTTTAAAATCGAGGAATTCATCCTTTCTATATTCCCAAAATAGCTTGCATTCATTCGAACCCTTAATTAAGGGCAATGATTGCCTCTACATCTGAATGAGAGCTTTTATGGACGTCAGCGTTGATGGTGGTGGTGTGTTTTACTGTTATCATCAACATGACTGTGAATTGTTTAATAAAACCAGTGAAGTGTAAAGGCCAAAGACTTCATGTGCATGTGCTCTGCTGTGATAGGTCATGTGTAAAAGGTCGGCACACTATTTCAGCTACATCAGCTTTCCCTTGACCTGACCCTGAAATAAGATGTTAACAGCCAAGTCTCAGATAAGGGCTGTGTGGATGGCTCATTTTGGTTTCTTATAGTTTTCATTTATGAGGGAAAAGAGGAGCGGTTTAAGAAATTTCACAGGGAAAACAATTGATTGAATATAAGGTTATCTTAACTTTTCCTTGACCACAGTGAAAGTGTGGGCAGTGAATTTTGTGCAGGAAAATTTCTTGAGAGGAAGCAAGTGTTGTGCAATTGCAAAGAAATTACCAAAATGCTGCAGAAAAACAGAATCTCTGGCTCAGTAAAGGAATGTGGATCAGGGAAAAATGATTTTGAAGAAAAAAAAAATTATGTGTGATTCTAATTAGAATTAATTTATAGAAATTAAACCACAGGCCTATAATTGTGGTCGACATAGTTTTATATTAATCAAGTTGGTATCTAGTATACTTATGTTGATAAATAAGATGAAATCTATAGTTGCTTATTCAGGGTTTCTACAGTGTTCACTGTGCAGGGTTCATACAGAGCCCCTGTATTAAATGGCTTTTAATACTTCTTCTTTGAAAGTCACAGAGTTCAGTTAAAAGACTATAAGGCAGGCAACACTAACCCAAAGAGCAGGAAAATGACCACAAAGACACGCTAAACTTCCATTAGGAGATGTTTACACTAGTCATTCAGAAAAAAAGTAAACTTCTGAATGAACTTGGGTAGTTCTCTTTGGAAAACTGATCAGTTTAGCTCACATTTAAGATATCACATTAGTAGTATAATTAACATTGTTCAATATTCGGTGTTTATCATGAAATTTGAATGTGTTGTATATACAGATAACAGCTGCATTGTTGGCCAGATATGGTGATAATGACAAACTGCTATTAGGACATGTCATGAAGATGGTTTAGAACATGACTGATGACTTCCAAATGGGTTAACACAGTGGTCGACAGTCCTGTAGTGTAGCTGCTTGGACTAATGTTAGCTTCGCAGACTGAAAGGACAAGCTACTTTAACGGTGCCAAAATTGAAAGTCCGGATTCATTTTAAAAAATGGGATATGTTGTGCTGGGATATTTTAACAACCCTATTTAGCAGCTGTCTGTCATACCCAAAAAGTTTAAATGACTGCCTAGCTTTTTTGTGTGGAAAAAGACTTTCTCATCTGTTAGTGTGTTCTGTTCTTTTTCAAATAATACAGTAAAAAGAAAAACTACACCTAACATCATCACTATTTGTCATTGTATCTTTTTCTCAGAAAAAGTTTGAGAACTACAGGTATAAGTAAACAGCTGCCTGTCTCAACTGTCCTTAAGTAAGACATTGAATCCCTGTCAGCTCCAGAAGGGCTTTACTGCAGCTTACCCTGACCTCACTCTGGAAGGAACAGGGTTGGAGTGTCCCTGCATGGATCAATACAGAATTTACAATATTACATTTCAGTCATGCAGTGAATTGCATGCCCATCAGTTTAACATAACTACGAGGATGTGCCTGTAAAAGCTTTAAACTATCACTCACTTTTCCATCTGTTTAGGCAGATGCTGTATATGCTGAATTCACAGGATGGAGGAAACATATAGAACCCCCCCCACACACACACACACACACACACACTCACACACACACACACACACACACACACACAGCAACATTTTGTTGAGCTGGTGGGGAGTACAGTGCAGAAATGTCAGTGGGCGGCAAATCAATAAGCTCTCATTGAACCTGAAAAGTAAGTGCTTTGTCTTTGACAATAGCACCAGTTTTCCCCTGTCTCTCATTCACATTCCCTGCCACACTCACCACAATTCCTCTCTGTCATTCCACTATGTTTTCTGCTGCTCTTTTCCCTTTCTCCCTCTTTTCTATTATCTTCCTCCCTCTATCCCCCTTCTCTTTCCTATCTTTGTTTGGGTAATGAAAAAGCAGAATCAATGGCTTGCTGCTTTGTGTCAGCAGAGGTGTTGAATAGAAATCAATCCGCTATCTAAAAACGAGAGCTGCAAAATAACACGGAGACACGCAAATGACTTCCCCTCTTTATTTTGGAAAAAAGAGAAAAAAAGAGGAAGATGGCAGGACAAAAAGATAGTGAGAAACAATGAATTTGAGTGGCGTGACATTCGGGGGGTGGGTAGTGAGAGACACTCAAATCACTCCTCTTCCGTGCCCCCCCAGGAATCTGGTTGTTTTTGTGGCTGTCATGCTCTCAAACTTAATATTTTACAAGTATTTTAAAGTCTCAGGCTAAAAGTAAAAAGTGGCCTTTTGTAGGATGAAAATCCCACAAATACACAAAGGCAGAGCGTGATTTGTAAAAGAATGAGGGAGCAACAGAAAAGAGATAGATAGATCTGATCTTAATGTGATGTGATCTGTGATGTTATCTTTACAAGACAGACAGCTATAAATCCCATTGGCGCCGTATCTCCATGATGCTTTCTCTGAATGGGGTTGAGTGCTGATGAATTATGTACAGAGATTAGGAATAATGTGAAGTCAGATGATACCAGCAGATTCTTACATAAATGATCATTGCATGTTGATCATATATTGATGTAGTCAAAGAGTTATAAGGATTGTAAATTCATAGGATATAGTAAAAAATATCAGTCTTCAGAGATTAATTTCATAACAACCTGCAGCACTGTCATCCTCGTGACCCAGACGGACAATCCTAACAATCTCCCAGCTCTCGATTATGATGTGTACTGATGAAGTATGTATGGGGATTAGCAGTGATATGAGAGGCAGATAATGCTGGCAGATTTCCCTATGAAGGCTCTTTGTGTTTGTTAATTCCCCCATCTCAACAGAATAAATATTTGGCTCAAATAACAATCATTCCCAGCGAGATCGATCTAATCTCTGTAATCCTGAGCAAATGGCAGAGTCAAGAAAGACTAGCAGGGCTCTCCCCACCAAGGCCGTCCCGGTGGCTCAGCAGGCGAGGGTGATTGTTGCATTGTTTTGCCCGGTTCAAGTGAATATCATGAACTTTCTAATGTGTCTGTCTGAATGACATCTGTGCTTTCCATCTGTGATTTATCTCAAAGTTGGTATGTTTTGCCCCAAAATGCATCTGTCTGTGCTGTAATGTCATTTAGAAAATGACATGTAGTGAGTACATATGTTCTGATGAAAACAATCCACATAGTCTTGGACAAGGAATAATTTCTTTAAAAAGGTTTGCAACTTTTACTCATTCTGAACACATTCGATCATTTATTAGATTTTTACATATTTTCATTTGGCATTTCTTTTCAGAATGTTACCAAGGCTATTTCCTGCTGTACATGCTGCATACATGCTGCATACATGCTGTTCTTTTTCTATCACTAGCCTATATTGAATCTACAGGATCAGGACATTGTAGCATCAGCGTAGTGCTCTTGCAGCACCTGTGTATTACCCTCATAGTCCCCTTAGAGTGCCCTTGCAGCACCCTTGCAATGGCTTTATAGTGAACTTTTAGTTCCCTTGATATGATATGGAATCATAATACCTCTTGTGGGACCTCTAGTAGCATCTATAGGTGCAACAAGAGGTGCTATCTCTTGTAGAACCTTTGTAGAGCCCTTGTGGCACTGTTGTAGGGCCCTCACTGTTTACCTATTTGCCTTACACTCTCAGTTCTGTCCTGTTTCGTCTGTGTTCTGTTTCTGTTTCCTGTAATCACATTTTATTACAAGATCATTTACATGATCATGATCTTTCGTAATTTAATCCGTCAAAGCTTGGATTTGGTAATTGTCTACCTCCAACTTTTGTAAACTGTCTGACACAGTGATTCTGTTAATCTCACCTGTACACAAGTGAGTCATCCTGGCTCCCATTGTACTGTATCTGGAACATCCTGATGCCTGGAATATTCCTCTGGAAGTTGAACTTGATCAGCGCTGTTGACGACGTGGCCTCAGCTGTCACCACCCTCTTATCCACCCCGCCCTTCACGTCGCCTGTTACGTTGCTCCCGTTGGCTCCCCCTCGGGTCGATGTGGAAATGTCTGACGATCCGGGGTCAGGTTCCTGGATGTTGTTGGTGTTGTTGGAGATGTGAGGGAGTTTTATAATAACCAGGTCTACAGTTTGGTGGGCTTCACCCGCAGGGTTGGAGGAGATGCAGGTGAAAGAGCCAGTGTCTTTCACAGTACTGATGAGGATGTCCAGGGTCCCATTGGTATAGACCAAGGTTCTGGATGAGTTAGACACCAGTTTGCCCTCTGGAGAAATCCAGTGGATGGCTGGCTCTGGGTCACCTCTTGCCTTACACCTTTAAGGAATGAAAACCAGTACAGAGGAACTCCTTAAAAACAACACAAATAAGGTCAACTGCACAGTGAGTGCAGAGCCCTGCTTGATTGTGGTTTCTGGAATCCCTCCACTATCCCTCCTGGGCCCAGAGAAGGAGGAAAAAGACTCTGAACAGTATTGACAGAGCACATATTCTTTAGGTTAGAATACAAAGTGTATTCACATCAAAGAAATTGGAAATAAATATCAAAAAATAAATAATAAAAATCAATAAAAGTATTTTTTTGATAAATCAAGTGTGTATTTTTTGAGAAGTCTAAACCAAAGACTTTTTTTCACTGGAAATAAAAGAAATTACATTTTTGCTAAAAAAGAAGTTTTATGCATTAAAAAAGGATTCTGCAAAAGACGAAAAACGTTAGTTGACATCAGTTGACCCTCCGATAATCTCCTTTTATACCTTATACATGGATCTTAAGAATAGAAATAGCAAAGGTTAGAAATTAATGACATCTCGTTGATTTCCTGTGCCAATCTTTTCCTCATTTTCATCATATTTCTATATTTGAAAGCATAACAATTAGCATTTTGGAAGCATGTGAGAAACATTTATGCAAATAAAGTATTCATCATCTCCCAGACCTTTTGTCTTGGTTTAGTTTCATCCTCCTTAAATTTTTAGTGTAATGCCCTGTCTTTTGCTTCTTTGAACAACAGGGCGTTTCATGTATTTCATGTTTATTTATACTATTTTCACGTATTTCAGATAAAAACTAATACCGATACCTTAGTGCAACACGCTGCCCTTCAAGCACCCTCATCTCATGGGAGTGTCTGGTGATGAGGGGGGGCTCACACAAGAACTCCTCCTCAGGGATGGACCAGAAGTATCGACCGGAGAGGTGTTGGGGTGAGGCGCATGTCTCCAGGTCATCCTCCCTGTTCAACCGTCTCAGCCACAGTAACTCACAATTACAGTGGAGAGGGTTCCCACCAAATGACAGCGCGAAGGAAGAGGGGGTTAGGACACCTGACGTGGCCAAGACCTGGAAGTGTGAAACAACAATTTGCATTTTAAAAAACTTCACTAGTCAAGCATAATTTTATTTTACAGTAAATCCTTGCTTCACATTCTGTTCTGGAGCTGTATAATTCAACCAGTTTCTACCGGGTCAGTTGAGTCTATGATACCTACCTACTTTTTCCCAGTAACAGATAAGGAAAGGTATAAAAATAAGAAATACATATTTTCCACTCATCAACCTGTGGCCTGCTGCTTTCAAGAGGTGGATACATCATCAGAAACCATGAAATATGAAAACGTAGATGAAAAAATCATTCATTTGAAAAGTTTCAAAACTACTTTAAATAGATTTACATTGATTTCTCACTAATATGGCAATTGCCCCATTGACTGCCAGTGGTTCTTTTTCTCTTCTCTGCAATGTAAATTAAGTGGCTGTTTTGCTGTATTTAGTTAGGTGTGCTTACTATATTCTACTGTAAATTAACTATCATTGTGAAAAAAAAACAAACAAAAAAAACATTAGAAACAAAAGGTTTCTTTAGTTATGAGGAATGTGAAATAAAAATAAAATTTTCCATCATGAATTTAAAGCTTGTTTGACCAAACGGTTTGTTGGGTTGCGTTACATTAATTTGGGTGAAGAATACCTGCGCTCGTTGAAAAAGAGGGTCTGGTGGCAGTTTCTGGAGTTTGTTGGAAGTGACGTCCAGCCGGTTGAGTTTCTGTAGCAGTGAGAAGGTTCCCTCAGGAATAAAGTCCAACATGTTGTGGTCTAAACTCAACGTATGTAGGCTCGTCATTTTCTGTTGGAATGGCAGAGGAACGCAGAGATTTTTATTAATCTTTGCCTTACATAAGGAAGTTTTCTGATTAGGATATAAGATATAGATATAGGAATATAGGATATAGGAATATGGACAAAAATTGTTGTTGATTTTTTTTTTTATGGCTTCCCAGGGTGCAGAATACTGGTTACTTACACCGTCCTTTTAATCTCTCACATCATTTCTTGATGTAAAGTGGTGATAGAAATGTTGAACTTGAGTTAGAGTGTTAACATGCCTATGTTGTAAAATTTTCATTGAAAACAGCAAGGTCATTTTTTAGAAACAAAGTTACCTAATACAGTAGCTGTGATATTGAGGCTGTAAAGCAACTACTTAGTCTTTTTAATGTTGCAGAATATTTTAGGGAGCTGATCAACAGAGACTGTAACATTGAAGTCACATTGAAATTGCCTGTTGACTGAAAAAAGCACTAATTAAATAGTTAATGTAAGCAATGAAATTGGATAGAAATTATCTCAAGTGAGATAATCATGGAAAACTGCATATAGACTTATTAAATTGTCTACTAATCGCCTCTGTTCTGTCCAAAAGCCCCGAACATCTTTTTATTTTATTCTGAAGAAATGGCTAAAAATGTTTTATAGAAATTTTATTGTGCCTGGGATTAGCTGTATTTAAAGACCAACAGGTTTGAAAGGCTGCTGCAGTTTAAAGAGATCCTGACCTGAATGGCCTCCCAAGGAATAGAGTCCAGATTATTGTAACTGAGGTCCAACTCCTCCAGCGCCAGCAGATCGTTGAATGCTCCCTGGTGGATCAGCACCAGCTGATTGTTGTTCAGAATCAGGTGGTGAAGCTTCGACATCCCGCTAAATGTATCATTGCCTATCCTTGTCAGTCGGTTACTGTGAGAGATGAAGAGAAAAAAAAAGATCTTTTTATAACACGCAGATCTCGGCAGCTTTGGAGATAAAGTACAACACCTAAAGTGTATCAGTCTGTGTCAAGCCGTACCTGTTAAGGTGTAGGGCTCTGAGGTTTTCCAGATCAGCAAAGGCATGAGGAGTGATGTAGGAGATGGTGTTTCTGGATAATGTCAGGTCTACCAGCCGTGTCATGTTTGCAAAATCTTTCCTTTTCACACTGTGGACAAAGATGAGCAAATTTAAATCACACAAAAGACAGACATACAGTACATCACCTATGACATTTTCTCCAGTTCTAGATTTACTGTTGTTTTGAGTTATGAGTAACACCAACAATTCCAGTAAGACAGAATTTTGGATAAGACAAACTGTTACAGTCAATCTGTGGAAAAATACGTCATAAATATTGCTTTGAAAGGTGATAATTGCATGGTTGTATATTAAAAAAAAAAAAATTAAAAATCATTTTTAAACACAACCCACTTATGGTATTTTTTTTTTACCAGCAGCTCAATTATTATGTGTGAGTGTGAACAACTCCCTTCAAAGGTCACAAACCAGTGAACTGAGGCACTAAAACTGCAATGCCATCAGGACACAGCCTTGAGCTGCTCCATTGACTATGAACTGATTCTGACTTACTCTGGGGCCTCAAACAGTGTGCTTTTTCTTAAACATCCAAATGAGTTTTAGGTCATTCTGGTGCCAGAAGATAATGTGCCCTTATCTCTGTTAAAAGCAAAAATTCTGATATTTATTTGTCTCTGATGACATCATAGATCAGTCTCTGCTTCAAGTTTTCAGGGAAAAGTTGTTCTTTCTCACTAAAAAAACCTTAAGACCGAACTAAAGTACTAAGTTATTACATTTGAACAGGTTGTTAATAATTTAGTGTCAGCGAACAAGTAATGTCGTATTAAAGGAAAAGTGTAGATATATAATGATAACTGTCTTCCACTTAAAACAGGTTCACATTACTGTGTCTTAGTGGAGAAGTTCTGATTAATTTATCTAACAAAAAGCACAACACAAATATTTATTCTTTTTATTTTTTTGAGGATGCAAAATGAAGATATCTTGATATACTGCAGGAGAAAAAAATATGAGTAAAGCATGGAGAATCCTAGCAATTCACTATTCCAGGCACTTTTAGTGCCAGTAACAGTATCTTAGTGCTGACAGTGCAGTATCTTAAATTTACAGTAACCACAGATGAAGAGGATAAAACTTGCAGTGGTAACTTCTACGGTTTCATTAGCATCTGTAGATTAGGTAGTAGTAGAAAAGAAGAATTTTTAGCTATGTTAACTATTGTACTAGCAAGACTAACGACATTAAAAAAGTATCAGTTTAAGTGGCTGCACTAGAATTAGGAGAAAGTTTTACTGTAACAGTATCACTAGTTGGAACAGTAGCACTCCCAGTAGAAGTAGCCATCCCACTGGTAACCAGCACTAGGCCTATTAAGAGGTATGGCATTAACAAGTGGTCTGACTGAAACCAGCACTGGGCTTGAAAGGCCTGCATGAGTAATACAACTATGAGTTTGAGTTTGATGGATTATCTCAGTGGAAAACCATAACAAAACATTAAAGAAAATCGAAATGTAAAAAAAAAAAAAATTCCCATTTTATATTTACTTATATTCTCATAATCATTTACCACTAAACCTGTAGACAAATACCCCTGTGTTCTCTAGCAGAATCTTCCTTTGGCCAGTTACAGGGTAGGAAGCATATCAGAGAGCTCTGTGTTTGTTGGTGTGTCTGCAGTTTTACAGACTCCTGTGTCAACACAGCTTTAAAAGCTACATTCCTTTTAAAGTTTGAACTGAAGTTATAGAAAATCTGTCATTCATGGAGGGACCGGTAAGGATTTGCAGAGCATTATTTTTGGAAGAATGGGCATTTATTCACCTCACATCAAAGAGGACTGGTGGGTTTGTTGCTATTTCCTAAGCAGCTACTGAATATATGGTTCAGATGGTTTTTATGCTAAAGCTCTCTGTGCTACCACCCCTTCTATGTCAAAGCGGTGGTCTCATTGACATGAATGAGACAACGCTAATGTCTGCGTGAACATTAACTCAGTAATAGAAATTGAATAGTGGGGCATTAACAAGAGAAGCATTACCAGGAAAATGAGTGTTATTAAACACTAGCGTTCATGACAGTATCATTGATTGGACTATTACCTTGTGACAAAGTTGTCAGCCAGCCGTAGCTCCACTGTATGCCTATCAATGTTTGGCGGTACAAACAGTAGACCTTTCTTGGCACAGAGGGTTGCCAGGTTGGGTGACAGGATCTGACAAACGCAGCGCTTTGGGCAGATCTGTGCCCGCACTGCCATGGCAACTGCCAGCATCACACACAGCAACAGCCTCTCCATGGTTACCACCCCAGCTGGGCACAACACCTGAAAAATGAGACAGATTGAGACAAAGAGAGAGAGATGGAGATGTAAATACGATTGGACTTTTTTAAAGAAATAGGAATTGAGTGGAAATAAAATACTAGAAAGAAAGCAAGAAATGGACAGATGGAAACTCGACTATTTATCAACACGGTCTTGCAATTTATTCCCATAGTTTCTGCAAAGCCTGCAGTGTAAGAAAAAACCTCTGTGCTACAGTGCTCACTCAAGTATAACTTTCTCATACTATGCTGGACTTTTAGACTACTTATCATCCACTCTATCAACTAAACTATATGCAACTCTCAACACAGAGAACTATATTGAGTGTTGGGTACATATATTGTAGTTAGTATGATAAGTGCAGTATAGAGAAAGATGACTTGCACTTTACAGAGTTTCATTGTCAATATACTCTTTTAGTATGCATCAAGAGTATTTTTAAATATCAATATAAATCCTTATTAGACTTTTATTACACTCAGCAACTGTAGTGAATTTGATCCTAAAGATAAAGATATTAACGACTGAACCTGACTCGATGAACCAATAAGGCCTCAACAACAACTTTTGGGGAATGCTAATAGGAGCAGGGCTCTCCTCCTAAGCAGAGGAGAGTCATTATGTATGTGTGTGTGCGCACTCACAGAGACACATACACACCCACTAAGAAATTTTGTTTCACTATCTACACAGGGACATAATGCATTCCCCTACCCCCTTACCCTAACCTCAACCTAAACCTAATTCTGACCTGAACCCTAAAACCGAGTGTTCACCCTCAAAAAGCAGTCTGGACGTTTAGGCTCCTCACAGTGACAAAATCCCCGCTATATGAATAAAAATGACTTGACTTTAATTGACTTCTATATAAATAAAAATGACTTGACTTTACTTCGCACACACACACACACACACACACACACACACACACACACACACACACATATTCAGTCATCATTAGTAAGCAGCAGTGCTTGTAGTTAATTAAGAAAGGTTTAGAGAGGGACACACAGAGCAGGGCAATGCAAGGAGAGAGAAAACGCTCATTAATGACAACCTTGATTGGGGTTTGAAGGACATGTGAGAATCAGGATTAAAGGGATCACAGTGCAAACACTCACACACACACACACAAACACAAACACTCACATATACACGGTGAGGGTAAAACTGTTGAGGTTTTACCTCAGTGGACCTTTCTCACACTTAATCATATAAAAACAAAAGTGTGAGCTGCAGAGAGAGATAAAAAAGTTGGGAAAGTTGGGAAAACCAAGTCGTTTTGAAACATTTTCTTAGGCAAATAAAGAGAGGAAATGAGCATTTTCCTGCCAGTGCCACTTTGTAATGAGTTTACCTGTCTTAAGGGTTTCTAAGTCATAACAAATAGCTTTGCTAAGAGTAATACATTATTTATTAATACTTCATAGATCAGTTATAAGCACTGATTAGAACAGCCTTCTGCAAGACATTGGTTTCATCTTTTTAGTTATAAAACCTGATAAAACCATTAGCTGTAATTCATAAACCCTTTGTAATGGGTGCATTACTTTGACGTGGTATCCCACTTGTCATTAGACAAATAAAAGTGCAGAATAAAATATTTGCAATTCAGTCTGTTGTCCATCTTAATAATTGATTCAATAATGAAATAAATGTACCATGAAATGTACCATGTAATGTGCTGATTCATATGATCACATGACTAAGATTCTCTGTATCGTACTGTATACACTATAATAAAACCAGAAGCAAAGTCAGATACCATTATAATGAAAGAGAATAGCAGATAACATTTTGGTGATTAACTGTGGTAGATTGCAGGGGAGCTTCTTTGTATTTCCTGGTATAACCTGAGACTAACAGCTACCAGTAGACATTTGGTGAGCAAATAGCATTGTGTTTGGGCTTGCTTAAAAATAAACTATGATAGTCATGCTTGCTGTATTGAAAGAACATGTCACCCAGTGCAATGGTGTGGCTTATTGTGTTTTTAGTAGATTGGACAAGAGAGCTCTGTGGCAGAGATGAATAAGCTGTATCGGGCTTTGCACACACAGGCGACATACTATTTTAATGTATGTATGGATGGATTACTGTGCATTCCTACTGAGTACAGACGCAGGGGCCCAAAGGGTCAAAGGGCCCAGATGGATCCCACTTTCCAAATCCCACTGCAAGTGACACAGAAAGACCAAAAAGAGATGCAAAATGAACACAATGACATGAAAAACAACTACAAAGGGATGATGAAGAGCAAAAAGGGATACCCAACAACTACAAAGAGACAGAGCCCGACTACAGTCGAAGAAGATAGTAAATCACCAAAAACAGATGAAAGAAGCCTAGAAAGAGGGAGAGGTTGTAGGTAGTGGTTTGGTTCAATGTCTGTGCCCTTCTGTCTTGTAATCCTTCCATTCATACAAGTATTACTATTTTTGTTCTTTTTATGGAATTTGTTTTTAATGAGAAAAATACAGAATATCACAAGTCTTATCCTTCAGTGTTAACCTTGAAACTGCACCACAACAAACCTGATCTAGAAAAGTACCATAGCTGTCATGGTTGGGTGTCAGATAACTTGGCTATGCAACATCGGACAGTACAATGACATGCATAGAGAAGTGTTTGGAAATTAATTTTGCATCCAAATTGTAATTAAGACTCCTGTTGCTATCTAAATTGAGTCAGTGTGATAAAAATCTGCTGCAGATTGATACAAGTGCTACATATTCATATAATATCAAATCACTACCCAGGTCGGACTAAGAAGCCATTCACCTTTCTTTACTCTAGCCGTTCAGTACTTTATATATCTCTTTCATTTCTCCGAGTAATTACTGAGCTGAAATCTGCTGCGATGTCGGAGGTCACACGATCTCCGTTTTTCTTTCCCTCTCTATTGAGTTCAAAGAAAGAAGAGGCGAAAGACAGAGCGGCAGCTAAATAGAGCGCCGGATGACTCACATGCTCTCGCGCTACATGGAGAGAAAAAAAGAGTGGGGCAGAGCGAGAGAGAGAGCTTATGACCCTTGTGACATGAAAGCAGATATCAGCTCATTAATTAGACTGAGAAATGACTGTAATGAGAGTGAATGAGTGAGAGAGACAGAGAGATGGAAGGGAAACGAGGGAGAATTATCAGAGAGCGAGAGAAAAAAAGAGATCAGAGAATGAGCTAATTAAAATGAGTGCTGAGGTGTGAAAGGAAAAGGGGGAGAGGGAAGAATTTCATTTAGCAAGAGGAGACGATGATGCCGGTGTTGCGCCGTCATGCTTTGGCTATACGTCACATGGTAACGTGAAAGGAAAATTACACCAGAACGAAGATCAGTTTCACACAAACTCCTCTCCACACGTAAGTTACTGACTCCGTGTAGCTCGAGGTGACAGGACCATTGGGTTCAAATGGAATGGCGAGTTAACGAAGGGACTATTGGTAAGAATGACAAATTTAGCCCTGTTTGTAGTTTTGTGTGAAAGATGACTCCTTTTCGAACTTGTGCAGCCTGCTTTATCCACTTCTTTGAAAGTCTTTCCCTCTGACACCCCAGTTCCCCAAAGGTCTCCCAGAAAGCCAGTTACACCCCTGGCTTGCTCACTGATGAACAACTGGCTTCTTGGACAGCTAGAATGGATTTTCCACATGCTCCATATACTCAAAATGATCCTAGGCTGTATTCAAATCTCAACGGGGATAACCAGTGGAACAACTTGGCACTTAAAAGCGACGGCGTGGAAGTACTCGCACATTGAAACTCTTTTAAAAATGCCAAGAAGCCATGATTGAAGATTTCTGTAGACTTGTTGCTCTTGATAAGATTTTCACACTTAAATTATATCTAGTTAGCCAGTGATACATTTGAGGTCAGTGTCAGCAAACCATACAGTTAAGTAAAAAAATGGAACAATTTCATTTTATTTTCCTGTATTCAAACTTTAATTTTCCATGTTGAGATAAGGTAAACAATTACGTAGGGATTTGTCTCAATCAAAGTGAGGTCGTTGTTCTGTCATTGGCTTAGCTCTGATTTAATGCTTAAAATAGGTTTAAACCCATGTTTGTCTAGAACAAAATTACACAATCTTCTTAACAGCGCTGCTTTGGTTAAAACTGCATCTGTGGTTTAGTCTAAACCCCATTGCTGTGTTTGGTAATAACCACCTAAACACCTATAGAGGCCAGTGTATTGGAGGTTTAAGATCAACTTAAAGTTGTTCATTGTGTATAATCTCATAAAAGGCACACTATTATAAATGTCAATCTGATGTCTTTGTGTGGTTACGTTTGAAGGGTGCTTAATATGCCTCAATTCAATTTTGGCTTCAGAAATAGAGTTAATGAATTACTCAGTAACCTGAGGCTGCAACACGGACGAGATAGTCTAATTACCAATGCAATTAAAATTACAGCTTAGATACCTGACAGCTTTTGGTACTGCAGTTTGTAAGGGGACAGATATGTTATGGTTAAGATATATTCTGCAGTATATGATTTACATTTTTTTTTGACTAATAAAATTATTTATGTGTGACGAAAAACTAAAACTGCATATAATCTACATATCATTAAACGTGCACTGCAAATTGATCCAGTAGTAATTGTTAAGACTGTCGTCAGCAGTTTGCGATATGGTCAGATGAACTGGAAAATCCAAAGGCTGCAACCAATTTTCCTTATTTCCATTTTCCGAGTGTATGAACGGCGTTATTATATGGTGAGCCTCTGAATGACCTGCTGGGCTGATACAGCTATGAGGTAACTTTACCTGCCATTTAGCTGGGTTTCAGCTAAACCTGTGCTCCTTTTCACATAGTAATCAAGCGCAACTTAGCTACAATTCAAACCCAGCCATAGCCTGCTCTAAAAGGCAGTCAGACTAGTCAGATGCTAGATTAGACACTGTAACAGCCCTTTAGTGCTTAGGTATTTTTTTAAAGGAGCTTGTGAACAAACAGTTGCCCGTTGTGGGTCAAGTAACTTCTTTCAAATTGCAAATTTTGTGGAAATGTTTATAAAATGATGCTGGATTCCTTGTTCTGAATATTTTACTCAGTTTAAACATCACACTGCTTCAATGAAGAGCTGTAACAAGAAAAACAGCTCACATGGTGATACAGTGTGAAATAGGAAAAATATTTTAACATTGAAGCTATTTAAGGGGAAAAGGAAAAAAAAATATATATAAGATGTTAACTAATTAGGTTAAGCTGAGGTGAAGAGCCATTTATAAGGTTACTTATCTCTGAATGACTGATGTAAACTGTATTGTTAAGTCGAGGCCACGTAGCCACCATATTTACCACATGATGCGGATGTGGCATTAGAAGTATGAAACCACTCTGTCTAGAGTGTCATCCGGCGGTTTTCAGGACTCTTTGCTAAGGAGTGTCAGGTAGTTTCCTATGGTACTTGTGCTGTTAAAATAGATTAATCATGTTAGAGTTGAAATACACTTCACGTGCTAAAGTGTTCTCCTACAGTTCCAGAGCGCTGGGCTGTGCTGAAGAGAGCAGTGTTGTTTACTACAACATACTACTACTCAAACAGCTTCAAAATCCACACAGAACTACATCTACAACCTCAACAGATTAAAGTGACATAGAAAATTAGATCATTACAGAGACTGGATTGTATAACAGATTCTCTCTCACTGCATTTCTTTTTAAATTACTGTACAGATATTAGAATGGTTAAGCAAGTGCAGAAGCTTATGCAGATTTCTCCGTTATTTCTCATATTCCTGCTGGTTGCAGCAGAATATGGTAATATGAGATTATACTAATGCTTATCTCAGTCATTTCCTTTGACATGGATCATTTGATCATCCGGTTGTATTTCACTCAGCTATTATGAAAAATGTATGCAGAGATTGAGATAATATTTGAAATTTGATATAATATTTGATATATTTTATAGATAAGATTACTGATTGAATGCAGATTATTACAGATACATGTACAGGTAATTGTCCTATACATCTACAGATTGCTTATCAGTTGGGTATTTACTTGATCTATCTTCAAGAGTTTAAATATACAATCTGTGATCCTACGGTAAAGAATACGCTAACTCAAACCCATACGCTACTATTGTTTAAATAACTTAGAAACAACAGGTTTTGTCTCTTAAACCTAATGGTGTATAACCACAAAGGTAGTTTTGGCTTACTTAACTTTTTGTTCCCTCATTTACTGCAAAACATAAGGAAAATAAACAAATAAAAATATAATCAACAATAAATATATTCAACCAAATATAAAAGAAATTTGAGCATTTGCAATTTATCTAAGTTATTTTAATAATAACATAAATTAAATAATAATAATAATTATAATAATAATAGTAATAATAAACTACTACTACTACTACTGCTACTACTACTGCTACTGCTAATAATAATAGTTTTATTAATTTATCTAATTCATGAGGGCAAATCATTTCAGCTGGGCCATTAAATGGTATATCAAGACAGTGTGTGCATGGATTTTTCTAATATGGTACAAAAGTATATACATAAGTATTTGGGACACCATTAAGCAAAAAAAAACCAAAGTTACACTCCCTCGTTGATTTTCCCTCATTACACCTCAGTATGGACGAGATGTGCTTGAGGTACTGCACACAATAAGAAAGGATTTTAGACAGTCAAGAAAAAGCTCGTTCAGAATGGGAGTATATTTAGTCCCAGTGTTTTGTGAAATGGTGGACAAATTTCAAAGCATCAGATTATAGTTTATTGCTGTTGTCATAGCCATACATTGCTGCTCCTATTTCTCATTTTCTCAAGTGAATTAGTTCACATGCTCTTTTGCCTCTGAGCATGTACCTTTGCTTGTTTGAACCAGCATCTAATGCATAATAAAACAACACCAATGCCCAAGCCACTTAAACTAACCCACTGTCTTCCTGTACTCTAGCTTCCACTCTTTGTTTTTCTCTGTGTCCACTGGTATAAACCTTATGGTGAAGGTAATGGCCTTACCCACTTGAACAACAGGGATCAGCAGCTGCCTAAATACATCACAATTACTCTTTATTCAATTAGTTCACTTTGAGACTGCTGCACAGAACACAGCTCAGCAGCTCTGAAAACAGAGAACGCGCCTATATGAGCACATCAGCAACCAACCATCAATTCAGCCACACAAACACACACACAGACATGTAAACCGAATCCAAACTGCACTAATACTGGATTCTGATTTGCATTGGTGCGTCTCATTGAAATCAGATTCCAAATATATCCAGTGTGTGGTTTTGGAAAGGCTACACAAAAGAAACCTCCAGTGCCTAGTTGCACTTGCTGACCTATTATGGACAATCACTGTTCAAGGGAGAGGTTTAGCCAACGGTCAATTCCAATCCATTCACTTTTCTCACATTGACTTATGAGTCACTTTGCACATACATGTTTTCATTGCGTCCACGATGAGAAATCCCTCTTAAACTTGCCCCCCCTCCACCCCACCCCCATCACTATCTCCATTTCATGACTGAATTGGATTTAAGGGATGAAATCAAACCAATCAAAGGCAGATACAGCCATTCGGATGATTTGTCAGAGTACAGGCAGGAGCTGCCAGGAATACGAGACGATCAGCGCCAAGGTCAGTCTGATAGCAGTAGAATGAGAGAACACACAGATGGACAGACACAAACACACATCTACACACTCTTATACACACACAAACACACGCACAAACACTAGAAACCTTAAAAACCAAGTATTGATTTTAGGATTTTATGCATGTGTATGACTAGGAGGTAAAGAGAAGCAGTGAAAGAAAAAGAGAAAGATAGAGGAAGTAGTGTAATAGAGATCTTTGTGGTGAGAGCCTAACAGTGGTATTTTGAGGGCCTGATTCATGTTGGTACTGTGTAATACCTGGTCTACAACACTATTTCTGCATCATTACATCACAGCGCTATTTTTCACAACATGCGAGAGTACATTCATCAATGGTTATCAGATGATATTGTGTTCACGAGACAATATCCATTCCATAACATTACTATCACTATCCCTCAAAATGTACAAGAGTGTATGATCAGTGGTGCTGAGGAGTGTCTGATTTAAAATGGTTTCTCAGCTCATTTTTTTATGAGGGATCAAGGACTGGTTGTGCCATTACTATACATAACCATATATTTTAAAGGTGTAAAGCAATCTATACATCATGGAACTGGGATAACATCTGGAACATTCAGTGATTTCAACAGCATTACATCAGGTAAATAGTGCGGACAAAATAGCGTATGTCATGGAATGCAGGGCAATAACTGACATAAAACACTTCTTAGCCACATTAGAGATGTAGAGATGGCAAGGTCTGTTGGACGGTTGGCTAGTCCCCACTTCTATGTAGAGCAAAGGAGCTAAACCAGCATTGGATGCAAGTTTTGTACAGAGATTCAAGGTTCCTGGAGGATCAATCCTAATGCATTTCAGGATCATCTGACTCTTCAATTCACACCACCCTTAGGGTGACATTTTTGATTCACTGTAAAATTTCTGTCCGTGTTTAGCCCAGAGAACTGGTCTGCCTCAGTACAGCCTCGCAGGGCCACTAGCAGGACTGTAGACTCAGCATTTTTAGGCGTTTTTGACATCTACCTCACAAAAACAATACACCTGTTTTTAGTAATCAAACTGAAAAAAATATTTTAAGGATATTTTCAATTAATATTAAGTTTGAAATCATTTTTCAACTACCCTGTTCACTTAAGACTACATGACAGTGAGCAAATATAGGCTCACCCTAAAAAATGAATAAATAAAAAATACAGAAACTGACGTGAAACTGGAACAGATACCCGTCAGTTTTCTCATTGCAGACTTGATCGATAAATGCAACAAAAATTCCTAGCTGTAATGCTCCACATACGGTAACAGTGCCTAAATACACACGGCTGCAGCATGTTTACTGTGTAGCTGGTAAGTAATAGGCATTGTTTATGGCCATAAGTACAGCTCTAGGGCGGGGCAATGATCCTCTGCAATGCTCTCTTAAGGTTAACAGGCTTTGTGTCTGTTGGGCATCTGTGTTTTAGCTGGGGGCAAAAAACAGATGCATTAAAGAGGCATTTTTCACAGGTCCATCCTTTGCTACAGTACAGTATCAGACTACAAAATCCCTTTTGAAATAAAGCACTTTTTTGATAAAAAGCTGGTTTGGATTTTGGCATTTAGCATTCACTTGACAGAAACACACTCTCAGCCACACACACAGAATCATCTGGCAACTACTAGCCTAAAGGTGCTTGCTTTCAGATGGAAAGTGAAGCAAAACATATCAGTGATGTAAATGCATGTAAGATCAATGGAAAGACATGGCTTGAAGTAAAAACAGGTCCGCTCCAGTTTCATGCATTCATTTCTAATACTTCGTTTTCCTGTTAAGGGTTGCCAGGGGCTACTCGATCGCAAAAAGTTTTATCTTGAACAGAAAATAAAAGGTTATGCTGTGTTGGCTCACACAAAAAGAAGATGACCTGGAAAAGCAGAAACTGGAAAAACTCCTGCCAAATATTGAAATTACTCACACACACTATACACTGCCACACACCAAACACAGATTCATTGTGTACTCTCAAAGCAATGTCCATTCACTGAAGCCAAACGTATATTTTACAGATTAAGTTTCAAAACATCAGGGGGGTAAATGTTGGGATTTGCAGGTTCTATTTGGTGCAATTACAAAATGTGTGTCATTAACTCATAGTTCACAGCTTATTTAACCCATAATGCTCACTGTTTTCAGCAGCTTCAGTATATCACACTTTTAATCCATACAAAGCTCCAAGGTTTGCTTAGAAATGTACTGACAGACCAGCCTCTCAGCAAGGTCTAACTGTGATTACAGTTCTCTCATACACCCAAACAAACCACTCCAGGGTTAAAATGACTGCTGCAAATCAAATAGGTGTGAAAATGTCTCAAGAGGTGTTGGTTGTACTGTGCACCAATGTCTTCCATAACACTGCAATGAACAAGCAAAAGCTCTCCTCTTGTTTTCTTCCTCATATCTAACACAGAATGCAGCAAAATATGGGACACAGTAAGTGCCTTCTTAGAGTCACAAGTGCTAATTTTCTTTGCTGCAGATGGCCTCATCCTCTCAGAGGCATAAAAGTGTTTGATGTTAATAAAATGACACCATTTTTCACTCTGTCTTCCACCCTGCCACAGCACAGCACAGATATACATTCACATGCCAGAAGCATAAAGAGGGTGAGATATGTTCCGTTTCTGTGCAAAAAAATTCCCATTAATCTAACCTGTCGTAACACATTTGAACTTGGGAAAGCACAAAGCAGATATGACTTTTTAACGTAGTCGTACAAACAGATGGAAATACCTACATGCAAATATTTTGTTTTACACAATCGAACCCAAATCCCTTCTGAGACCAAATCTGCCAAATATACTCTGCTTCACGATTCTACATCTTACCTTGTCATTCACACAAGTGAAAACCCACATGTACCCACACATTCACACCCTCACAAAAGCACAAGATATTTTAACTTCAATAGTAAAGGAATACGAATTCTAGACAGGGTATTTGGAAAGGGTAACCTATGTATGTGTGTGGCATCATAAGTATTGTCCAATTTCAAACTCTTACAAATGTTAAGGCATGCTTGAGATCATCATTACATATTCTCTACACACTACTTTCTACTCTTTTTCTGAGCAAAAATACTCATATTGAATTCAAACCTTGCAGACTATATCTGGATCCCATTCATTTTAATTTGCAATGAAAATTAGTTTGCAGAGACTTGAATTGGCTTTGTTTGCTTTGAATAACTAGTCTATCAAAGTAATTGTATTAGAAAATAGTATGCACAGTTTGCAGAAAATGAATATGGTCCCTTTTAGTTTCTTGACTTGTAAATGACTTGCAGCAGTAACAGACTGTTTTCCTCCCTACATATTCTGCATTTGCTAAAAATGCTGTGTACAGTAAATGTATGTGTATTCATCCTATTCGAAGCTGTTTGAAATTCATCTGGAACAAAGTGAATGTGCAATTACGAACAAATTAAGCAAAACCATACGGGATGATAGCCTAAGTGAATATAAATATTTGATAATCAGAATGTACTGTAGCTCTCACACAAAAATATTAAGTTTAAGAAAAAGAGAATTGAGAAATTCCTGAAAATGTGACAAAATTTAAGCTGGCTGGACTGAGATGACTAAAAAGAAAATTGGGGAAAAAATAAAAGGAAGTTAACTAGAGATACACAATAAGGGTGTATTTTCATAATGGGCTCTCTAGGGTGAAAAAAGTGGCTATTAATCATGAACTGGGAAAGGGGAATAAATATTTTATTTAAGCAGTCTAAATTGGGTCAGGTTGTTTTATTAGAATATATAAGAGAGAATAGTGACAGTAATGGACTGAAATACATTAGAAGGGAAAAGAAATCACATAAGACTGACAGAGGGAGAAAAAGAGACTGGGACAATGGAAGACACTGTTTCCATTCAAGAAACAAGTTACCAGTTGGAACATTGTGGCTGATCAGTGTAGCTAATAATAAATCCTGGTACAGAAATTTTTTAAAACTTCCATAAAAAAATGAATAGATAGATAAAAATTAAAAAAAAACAACAACAACAAAAAAAACAATCCTCTTTTAAAGGACTGATTGATATGATGACTGCACATTTGTGAGTAGATTCATCAAAAAGCATTAGTTTGTGCACATTGCTACAATGAACATTTTCACCGTCTAAGTCTCCCTAAGCCCAATATTCACTCTCCCTTAGTTTCTGTTTAGGTCTACCCCAATTCTGGAGAAACATATCCTTAAGTTTAGCTTTAGCTGCTAAACAGTAATCTATGTTCACCAACAAGATGCTAAATTTGTCTGTCTCCTGTTTAGTTTGTTTGGTTTTTGTTGCTTATTTGCTCAAAAATTTCCTGTTTACCTGTAAAAGCTTAGCCCATTTTAGCTGGAGGTCTTATCGACTAGCCTCAAACAGGTACAGTATGTAGATTTATTTGTAAGGCCACGGTTAAACCTGTGAAGGAGAATGAGCTGCAAACACACCAGCCGTATATATTTTGTATAAACCAAGTGAAAAAACACAAGTGAAATAATAGTACTGAGTAGTGTGCTTTCCTTTCTTAGATGATAACATTCTAGAAATTCTAGAAAACTATTTTGGCTACGTTCCTTTTATATTTTCAAACCTTCATGTACTGACCTTACTGGCCACATGGGCTGCAAACAAGTTGTGATCACAACACTGACATAACATCATCTTTTAAGGTGATAAGGTGAAATAGTTAGCTGTTGCTTATTTACACATCCATCAATAAAAAGCATTTATTTGGATAGTGTTTATGGCTGCCTGGGGAAATTAAGTTCAATTCAACTCCTTCAGCTCTGTTATTGGTCTCTAACCAACCCATGAGGGAAATACCAGGGAAATACCAAACTCTTTAGCTGTTAAATGCTGGTGACTAACTTTGGGTGTCGGCTGTTTTGAGCTGAGCAGGTATTTTAGTTTGGCCTTTTGAACTTGGTTTAATAAAAAAACACCTGCCTGACAGTATGAGAGCAGAGAGAGTTAAACCAAAATTGTAAAGATATGGGACGGACAGCTTTACAATGAGGGGAAACCTGCTATAAAGCTCCGAATTGCCGAAGGGATCTGCTGATACATGATAGTTCTCTGTCTTCTCGCATTACAAACTTTCCTATCATAAATTGTTATTATAAAAAATATCTACCATATTTGTTTGAAATGTAAGGCTTGATAATTACAAGATTCATAAATATAATATATAATATAATATAGCTCATGATGCAAATCCAAATTTGAATCATAGGCAAATGACAAAAGGCTGGTGCCAAGTTTTAGTCAGTGCATTTAACTAACTACCATAAATCCTGCCTTGTGATACATTACTCCTGCATCCTATCCATTCAAAGTAGTCTGTATCTATTATATTAATATGTTTCTCCTCAGTTTCTTAAACAATATTAGCAATTATTTAACTTGCACTTGCACAAAAATGTCTAATTTACACCCTTAGTTGACAAAGGTTGACTTTCACTGAGTGTGACTTTTTCCTCTTCCATAACTCTTCCATAACAGCTGAAAGCATCACAATTTGAGACATTGCATTATACTTCATTCATGCAATAGCTTTATCTGAAAATAATGTAAAAAAAAAGTTCTTATTTAAGGGAGCAAAAAGGCTTGTACTTATTTGTACATTCATCATCATCATTAATCCTAGTGGCTGTTTGGAGACACTGCTGTGTCTACAAACAGTCTGTAGGATCATTCACTCGCCTCCACTCTGCAGTCCTGCAGAACTGTGTGGGGAGCTTACCATCTTACATTGTGCGACACTGTTTGAGTAACAAACCCTCTGCATACATCGTTGTTGATATGCGTTTGAAATTCATAATTAATTAGCCATTTGTGTTTGTCGGCACAGTCATGTTACCCTAGAATCGTCTCTGCTATGCCAATAAAGCACATTTGATTTGAATGGATGAAAAAAGAAAGCGGGAAAGAGAGATACAGAGAGGTGGGAGGATGACAAACACTTTCCATCATCATCCTTGAGGCTAGAGGAGGCTGCATGCTTACATAAGAATAGACACACAAAACCCATTACAAATATACATCTCCACGCACACGCACACGCACACACACACACACACACACACACACACACACACACACACACACACACACACACACACACACACGCACGCACACACACACACATGCATTTTTTTCTTACACTAGTTGTGAAGCCGGTCATAGATATAATGCATTCCCTAGCCCAGTACCTTTATTTTAACCATCATAAATAAATGCCTCGCCCCAACCCCTACCCCTAACGTAAACCTGATTCAAACCTGAACCTAAATCCAAGTCCTATCCCTCAAATAGACCATTGAGATTTTGAAGACTGGCCAAAATATCCTCAAAACCATAGTTTCAAACAACAATGTGTCCACACAACCACAGAAAGACATATACAAACAGAGACACACACAGATCTTGTTTTTGTTTGTTTAAATGTGGATCAGTAAATTGGGTTGGCCTAGACAGCAAAGCATTGTGCGGGGGCATGGCAAAAAACATATGGCATTAGCTTGTAATGACCCATTTTTAGTTTACATGTGTGTTTGTGTGCGTTGTCTGAAAAAAGCCCATGTAAGAGAGCAACGGGAACGTGGAAGCATCCCTGTGCCTGTCTTTCCCTCATTATAGTGTCTGCTGTACCACACTGGCGCCTTTGACAGCAAAGATACTCGGACGATTGTGATGGGGGATATATAGCAGTTGAAATGACAATCAAATAGTAGCCATCTTTCATTTTCCAAACAGTTGTCAATAAAATGGGAAATTTCTTAAAGGGACACCAGAGCATTCACTGAGAAGATATTTATCACAGGAGGAGCAGCTTCTTCTTCCGAACCGTCTCCCCAGCTCACTGCGTTACCCCTCATATCTCAACTACTGACATTTTCTGTGTTAGTACAGAAGCAATCAACAAGCTAACATGCATATAAGACAATCCCCAACAGCCTCTGTAGTTCTGAATGTTACCTTGAATGTGAATTAATTGAATGCTCTATTTTTGTCTAACTAGATTTCCACTTGAAAGAAGATGCAGCCAAACATTTAATTTGCATAGATGAGAAGAATCATCTGGCTATTTGAAACTATACTAAAGCTAGTAACTGATGCATATAAACTCTGAAATTCATTAATCACATGGAAAACAAATTAACCTTGATTCTCCTGACATAGTTTTCAAAATGTGTGATGAGTTACTTTTTCCCAAGTCCCTACAGGTACATCTGGGAATATATAACTTAATACCTAATTAGCTGCTTTCAATATTGCACCACAGCCAAACCACATTGTTTTCAAGACTCTTCATCTTCTACTGTTGGATTCATTTATAGTACCTTCCTGCCTCCCTTTTTGTACCCCGTACAAATAGCCAGAGATAAAGAGCTCTCTTCAGCAACAATAAAAACCAAGAGTCAAGCAACAGACAGTCGACCCCCCCCCCCCAACAATGTAGTTTAAATTTAGCAATACAAGGCCTTAGCCTACTGTGAGTTCATATAGGATACTACTGGAGGCAGCTGAAATTTGTACACTGAAATGTGTAGAAAAGTGCTGTTTGAATGTCTGTGTGAATGGTTGAATGGGACGACAGTGTAAAAGTAATTTGAGTTGTCAAAAAAAGACAGTCCACCTACCATTTACTAAAGCTTTCCCCGGTGCAACATTTATTAAGGGCAGCAGAGTCACCAGAAGGTGGTTTAGGGAGAAGGTGGCTGTACAAAGCACACATTTTTACATCCATATTCCTGTGTATGTTAAGTTTTAGGTAACAAATGCACTTCGGTTAAGATTAAGGAAAGGTGGTGGTTTTTGTTAAATGTTAATATATGTGCTTTATCTGAGGTCACTGTGAACTTATTTCTGTAGTAAACCAGATAACAACCTTTGCCTAACCAAGTCCTATCAGAGTCTACACATAACCATGAGAAGTGTAATAATGCAGAATATACAGCAAGTTGATACTGTTCTCAAGATTGGAAATTTTGCTAGAAAATAAAATTGCCTTAGAAAAATGTAATGATAAATTCAGTGTCAGCATATCTGTGACTTACCAAATATGTAAATTAACATTTTCTCATTATTTTAATGGAGAATGTAATCAGTGTCAGTTATGTTTTCTTCAGAATCTGTTTGCTGTGGCAAATTAGGTATACTAATAAAAATTAAATAAATAAATACTATGTAAACCTCTGTACTGTTAATGCCCGAACCCTACTGTAATTCATTTTGGTTACTTCTTACCTAATACCTAATACTTCAGGGCATTTATGCAGTTCCTTCTTTACAACAAAGTGCACTGTGTTCTACGTTCCTATCTCTGAATGATGTGTAATTCAAGCATATTTTTAGAATAATGATGACCACAAATAAATGTATACAGTATATTAAGTATCTTTTAACCCAAAAAGTCCCAAAAAAAGCCCCTTGCCCTGAGTATTGTGTGCAGATATTCCTTTTTTTAGGGTGCATACACCCAATCATTCTCGCCGAAAAAGGCAAGGCAGGCTGGTTAAGTAGCATGTAAACAGAAACCCAGTAATTTACTGGGTAATTAGCCCTTATTATGACTACCCCTATCAGAACACTGACTGAAGGAGGTGCGTTAAGCTGGCTATGTTTGTTCTTCAAGTGTTTTCTATTTTTTATTGTGCATTTTATCTGCTGGGAGGTGTCTTCTGTTTTCTTTTTTCTGCTACTACTATGTGTTGTAGCATTAATCCTAAACATTAAACAAAAAGTCTGGAATCTCTTAGGATTAAAAATAGAATAAACTTTAAATTAACAATTACTGATGGTTACATTTTGTATTTACATATTGCCTTGTTTTCCCAACCATAACAAGGTTCTGGGTGAGGCTGCCTTTTTCTCATTTGCACATTACAACCATTATTTTTAAATTTATGATCATAAATTGTAATTAAAGGATTAAAGGCAATAATTAACTGTGCTGTCCTGTGCTGTCAGCACTGACACCACAAGAAGGCTGGTTTAGATGTATTTCATCTCAGTCTTCTTCTCAATGAATACCTCCTACGTGAAATATATATATATAATATGTGTGTATATATAAAGAGTAGTAAGTATCAAGACCCCTTTATTCTTGTCACACTTTTTTATGTTACAGCCTTACTCTCAAGTTGTTTAAATTAATTTTTTCCTCCTCAACCTACACCCAACACCCCATAATAACGACATAAAAAACTAAATTTTAGAATATTTTGCAGATTTGTTGAAAAGGAAAAATTGATAAATCACATCAACGTAATTATTCAGATCCTTTACTCAGTACTTAGTTGAAGCACCTTTCAAAGTGATTTGAGCCTCTAGTCTCCTTCGTATGACGCAACAAGCTTTGGAGACCTGGATTTGAGGATTTTCTGCCAGTCTCTGCAGATCCTCTCAAGCTTTGTCAAGTTGGAATGGGACCGTTGGTTAAGGGCCATTTTCAGGTTTCTCCAGAGATGCTCCATAGGGTTCAAGGGCTCTGTTTGGACCAGTCAAGGACATTCATGGACTTGTCTGTAAGCTTCTCCTGCTTTGTCTTGGCTGTCTTTGCTGTTGGAAGGTGAACCTTCAGTGTAGTCTGAGGTCCTGAGCGCTCTGGACCAGGTTTCCATTAAGGATATCCCTCTAATTTCTCTGTTCAGCCTTGCCTCCTGACAAGTCTTCCTGTCCCTGCTTCTGGAAAAAAAAACAAAAAAAACAAAAACTACTTCATGAGGCTACTAGCACTACGATTCTGCATGGGGATGGTGTTGGACAGATTATGAACTGTAGATGAACTACAAACTGGAGGAAACAGTCATGCCTGGTTTCCTTCAAACATGACTCTTAGAACTGCGGCCAAACAGTTCAGTCTTGGTTTCATCTGACCCGAAAATCTTGTTTCTCACAGTTTTAGTCCTTTAGATGTTTTTTGCAAACTCCAGACGGACTTTCATTTATGTTTCTCTGAGGAGAAGCTTCTGTCTGACAACTCTGCTAGAAAGCAACGGTTGGTTTAGTGCTGCAGTGATAGTTGTCCCTTTGGAGGTTTCCCCAAGCTTCACACAGGATCTCTGCAGCTTAGCCACACCGACCATTGGGTTCTTCGTCACCTCTTTTACCAAGGCCCTTTTCCTTGATTGCTCAGATTGGCCAGGTTTTGGAGGAGTCCTGTTTTTTTCTGAACCTCTTCCATTGAAGACTTATGAAGGCCACTATCCACTACCCTAAGCTTTGAAACCCTATATAAACAGGTGTGTGTCTTTCCACATCATGTCCAATCAACTGAATTTAGCACAGGTTGACTCCAGTCAAGTTACATAAACCTCTCAAAGATCTTCAAGAGAAATTGAAATTGACACCTGAGCTAAATTTCAAGTCTCATAACAAAAGATCTGAATACTTGTGATATATACAATGTGATATAACAGTTTTCCTTTTTAATGATTTTTTAATGAATTTGCAAAAAAACTTTTCGCTCTGTCATTACTTGGTACTCCATCCTTTACAAAGGAATAGTCAGAATGCAATAATGCCCTGACCTTCCCATCCTTAGATCTAGCTGCCTGTGATGTTGGTGACCTAGGGACTTAATCTTTATCCCAAGCACACCTCCAGTGGTTTATTAGCATTCTGCCACCTTACATATCCACTGCTTACTTTTTGGTAGAACCTATAAGAACTTTCCATCTGGGGTGCGGAGGGCTGCAAGTAACCGCTGTCAGAAAGTCCTTCTGACATTTTTTAGTAGTAAAGTGATTGCAAAGGAACCAGCTCTCGGTCCTATTTCAAAACCCTTTTCAAGAAATGAAAAACGTTTACCAAAATGAGTTTAACATTTTTACAAGTAACTCCCTCCATCTCACATTAGTGTTCACAGTTAGTGTTCATCATAGAAGAATCATGACCAATGATGTTCGCTGTTAAGAGTTGTTTAATGTAAAATATGTGATGATGTTTAACTTATAAGATTAAAAAAAAAAAAAAACTAATGCACATACAAAATTAAGTGAGCATTTGCATTTGCGCAAATTGACCTGCCAGTTTTTGTCACCATCGTTTTCTTCTTTCTCTTCTTGCCTAAAATATTAATCTCTTCTAGCTACTGATGTTCTTCTTTTGCCTCTACATTTACTATGTGTATATATCGTTTGACACATGCAAAATAGGTCTGATACAGAAATGTTGAAAGAATGACAGCCACAACTGATCATGTGTATAAAATTGAAAGAACTTACTTAATAGTTAAAGGGAAAATGGCTGCCTGCCTGGAGCAGCAGTTGAATCAACCAAAATTTACTCTCATAAGTTATGTGTTGTAAATATCAATTTATGTGATTTGATATATAGTTTGCCTTGCAGACAGTTAATGCATCAGGTTACCTTAAAGTATTTTCAGTATTCTTAACAACACCACAGAAACCCAACATTAAGATGTTCTTAGTGGTCTACATGTGCACTCGCTCTTAAGCACTGCTTTGTAAAATATGAGAGCATTCATGAAAATGAATTTCAAAAACACTCACAACATGTTTTTCCAACAAAATGTCTAAAATAAAAATGAAAATACAAAATAAAACAAACAGAGGCAGAGGCTGTGTTAAAATAACCCATGGACTCTTCCATGGGACCTGCTCTTAATGTATCCTTCATATATATATAGTTTTTTTTTCCCCTGTGAGTCCAGCTGGAAGATGTACTTCAGACACAGTCAAGCTTGAAACCAACAATGGTACCTGCTGGTTCCAAGAAAGCCCACTGAGATGTTTACTTTCTGAAAAAAAGCTGTCTTGACCTTTTAATTTTCAACCCAGGTACTCAATAAAAAATGAGATACAGAGAGCGTGAGAGCAGAGGGACAGACGCACAGAAAGAGACAGGGAGAACTGTGGCGTGCAGGCAGTATGTCACAGGGGATAGTATATGAGTGTGTTTGTATGTGTGTGTGTGGGCTGGGTTAAATAATTTACACTGATACAAACATGAGCACACACTTTCATTTTTTAAACACCTCAGATTTAACAGGCAATCACACACATACAAACACCAAATGTAATGGATTTGATATTGAAAAAAGGTAGTCAAAAAAAAAAAACAAAAAACAATGATTATAACCATGATTTTTTAGAAACACACACCACACAGCAACAAAGAGAAAAGTGCAAAAAATAGTTAAGGGATATCACAGCAAGATACCTAGCTAGTAAGAGAGAGCAGTGTATGCAGGGGAAATATTAAACTTGCATAAACCCTCTTCTCAATGTTTACCTTGCTCCCCCTGTCCCCTTGTGTCATAGCAGTAAAAATAGTCAGGGTTCTTAAAAGTGAAAAGTGCGGGGGTTGTGGTCAGGTTAACTGCTGTTTTCCAGAACTTTATTTCCACTAAGTAGACAGTACACATGCCATTACTTTGAATCAAATCCCGTTCTTCTGCCCTTGCAAGTGAGCATCGAACATACTGTCCTCCATATAAAGCTGTGGCCAAGGTGGCCCTGCCTGCTCGACTGAGGCAGCTCAGTGGCTAAAAGTAGCAGAGTGAGGTTGTACTAGGAAGCTCCCAGGTATCAGTGTCTGCTGGACAAGAGCATAAATGCATTTATTTATAATAAAAAGATCTTTATTTATGTACCACTTCCTCAAACTACTGCACACTTTCAAAATACCTTAAAAAAGATTCAGTTTGCTGTAAGAGCAATGGTTGCAAGAAGTGCCGCGCAAAAGAAAACATTGAATATTTATGAATGAAATATTTAATTGTGTAGCCTCAAAAAAATGTACTTTTTGTTTTGGTTCATGTGAATTGCATTGAAAGGTGTGGGTAGTCTTAGCCTTGTGGGCAGTGGCTGGTAAAGAAAAAAAATAAAATTCTTTTTAAGAAATAATGCAAAATTTACTGCATAGACTTCTTCAAAAGTATTTTAACTTTGAATTTAATATTTTCACATTATATTGCTAATGATGTATGAAGCACTGTGGCATTTTGCCAGACCCAACTGTGACAAAAAATATCTTAAATTTAGAGAGAATGAATTACTTTAGAAAATTCCTGTCACTGTAATTCCCTTAACTTAGGTGCTGTGCCGTTTAGATGTGTGTATATTGTTATGTAGGTTGCTTATTTGCCTGACAGTAGAGACCTGAAAAATATGTTGCCTGGGGTGAAAAATGCATTAGGCTGAAAAAAAAACCCAAAACAAAACCTATCAGTGAATCTCCTTGCACGATATTTGCGTATGAGGTATAAACTTTGTCACACTGTTTGTTCTCTGCCAGTTTGAATCTGTTTCTCCCAGTATTTTACTTTGGGTCAGATGGCAGATGGATGAGGTTTTCACCATTTGGAGGAAATACAAATAATTCACACACATATGGGAAGTTATTTACAAATTCCTTTGAAGTAGTCTTATGCCAACCACATTCTGTGTGTGCTTGCATGTGTGGGTGTGTGTATCTGTGTGCTATACTATTGCCTTTAATGTGTCAGGGACTTATCAATAGCCAGTGACTAATCACCACACTATCTAGGTTAAATACAGATCACTACTCTAAGTGTGTGTATGTGTGTGTGTGTGTGTTCGTTTGCATGAGTGTACAGATGCAAACATACACAATAACAAAATAAGTAGGCTAAATACAGCTTGTACCTGTATATTTGTGTGTGTGTGTGTGTGTGTGTGTTTTTGTGTGTGTGTGTGCACGCTCTAGCCCTCACATAAAAATATCTGCACCCAGGAGTGTGACTAATCTAAATTTATCCATCAAAAGCTACTTGTCACTTCATAGTTGTAGAATCATTCATAGGCTTCTGTGAAAGACGATGTCTGTGTAGTGTGTGTATGTGTGTGCGTGTCTGTATATGTTTATAAAAAATTTGTAAAAAGCCTGTAGATATAGTGTGATTTATCTGAAAAGTTATGGCCTTATCTATAAATACTCCTGTTTAAATGTGTCACAGATATCATTATAACATAAATAATTTGTTATTTAATATTAACAGACACCTCTATAATTATTAAAGGTGAGGTTTTTTTTTTTTTAACATTGAATGGGATTTATAAAAGGCCCTTAGATGACTCAAATAACAGAATAAGGAAATAACTGCAGCTCATCTACCAGGCATTCTTTAAAAATAGTAAATTTTAGTTTGTTCAGGTCAGTTTGTGGTCTATTTATTAATTATGTATGAGTTATTTGCCTCAAAACTGTTCCAATGCACACTTCTTTTTTTGGGGGGGGGGGTCAACAAGGCAACCCCTTTTTTAATATCCGCTATACTGGCATGAGGCTGGTGGCCAAGAAATGAGAAAGTTAGAGAAGTTTGAAGTTGAATTACCAATGCACTGCAGATTCAACTAGAGTTCAAAATTCAATCTGTAAACCTCAAAGGGCCACAATTACTGACACACTGTGTCTCTGGGAGCTGGTAATTAGATTCACCTGCCCCACAAAAGAGCTAAACAATCTGTATTGCTCAATAAGATGTGACTGTTGTAAAATCAAAACATAGTTATATTTATGATGCTTCAGTTTAAGGTAACTGCTATAGTATTACAACAGCCATGCTATGCAAAGAAGCTGAGTTTCAATTCTAACTCTGTGATCCTGCTGCCTGAAGAGCCACATTACTGCCACAGCTGAGGCTGAGCAGACTGTTCATGCTGTACAGTGGCAAGGAAGAGCTTCCATGGTGCTGAACATCTAGCTAATGCTTAGCACAGGGAAGTCAAACTAGTGAATGTGCCATTTATTGTAAAGAGCCTGCATGTTTCTATTGCATTCACTGAAGTACTGAAGAGGAGGGTACTCTCTGTCACTGTAAGAGGACCTCTCCAACCAGTTTCATTATTGACTGGCCCACAGGGATCAGGTGACATGGATAATTGCATTTAAGACAAAAACATCTGTGAGGCTATATATGAGGGAACATACGAAAATTGATGGAAGACATAGTGAGAGATAAGATATTTGTGTGAAAGGATAGCCATTTAGTGGGTTTCCATCCACTTGTTTTTGTGTGCACTTTCAGTTTGTGTAAAAAATAAAATAAATGAATAAAATTAAAAAGAAACAAAACAAAAATCTATGCAGAAATATCTTGATATATCACAAAAAAGTTTTTACACTCGACATTGAAAGCGAAGTTAATCCAGTAGAATACAATAGTGCCTAAAGATTTTTAGCCTTTTCTCATTATCATTCCTAAACACCATATGAAGCAACAGTGTTTCAAAACAGTTTAGTATGAAATTACCTCTAATTATAGATGGTAAACCTGACACAAGGCTCTCTCATACCACTACATCCGTTTTACTTGCCTACCAAGTGAGAAGCTGTAAAAAGACAGCGAGAAAATGTTGTTGTAAATTATTGGCCACAAATAGAATAGTAACTTAGCTGCTGCATTGTAGAACAGAAAAGACTGAGCCAGAGGCTGAATATAATATCTTTAAGATGTTCACCTTTCAAATAACAATTCAGCCATCCTTCACTGAATTGTACTATAAAATGAATTTAAGCAGCTCCTTATTAATATTATACTGCTTGTTTATCTGATTTACCATGAACCCCCAATGTTATAGTATAGTAGTAATATACTAGTACATTGACTGACATACATCACCCTGTATCCCTTTCTCTAAGTTCAGTTGCCCTTAAATTTATAGCCTGTGCTGACAGTCTGTAACACAGAGACACGCATGCATGCACACACACACACACACACACACACACACACACACGTGAGCGCAGGTAATTAAGAAGGCGTAGGCTGCACATTTCCTGTTAAGGGAGTTGACAACATATTTCTCCGGCGAGTACAGTCATCTGCATCCATATTTGTAGAACCGCAGTGTACTTCCCGTCTCAGTGTTCCACATGCATCAGCAGTTAACAGAGGCATTGTGGGACAGATGAATGGAGAGAAAAAGAAAGAGAGAGAGGATGTGGAGGAATCAGGGATGAAATGGAGCACAAATCCACCTGATCTCGTGTTTTAATGTTAATCCGTTTGTGTGTTTGCCTCTGCTAAATATCATCTTTATATTTGTGAATCACTTTCTTTTCAGGGCACACTCGAACGGCACACAGCCGCTTCATGCAATATCAGCAGCAATTAATGTGTAATAGCTTACACGCAATCAGAAGTTCCCCCTCCCCTGCTGGACCCCACAAGGTGCTGTTAGAGTGCAGCCAAACCTGACCCGAAGAACTAAAAACGGTGTTTTAACATCAACAACCCTAAAAGTTTTCTATTACACAGAACACAGATGTTGGGTAGACCGTCATTGTAATACCAACACGGTCAAGGAGACTGTAACATCCCAATTATTAACACATGAAACAAACAATCTCAAATATCTGAAAAATTTCCAAGTGTAGATGTGAAGTTGACAGTGATAAAAATTTCAAGGCAACGCTTGAAACAATTTGTACTTACTTTGAGACAGAGACAGTAAAAATCAGGCTTCTCATCTTTAGTTGGCGGCTGCTGATTTTTCCAGCTGAAATGTTTATTAGCTATATCTTGCTAGCTACTGGTAACTAACATTAATCCTGTGAGTTCAAAACTCCCCTGTTGCAGTAAGTCTGTGAATATTTCCGGCTAACTTGACACTGTTGATACCATAGCAATACGTATTAAGTTCCTTGGACAAACTTAAACATGAGAAAAGGATTTGAGCTGCTAACATTCCCCTGGCCTCTGATATGGCAGTTAGTGGCATCCAGAAGCCTTATTATTCCATCTCCCATGGAGCAGATTTGTCAGCTCTGAACAGGGAGTTTTCTAACACAAAATGATGTAGTCAGCTAGTATTATGCTACCTCTTGGTCTTGGAAATAACTCTAGGTTACTACTATAAATAACAAGTTAGCCAGGCATGCAAACAGTAGTGGCTTATGTTAGAGCACATACACACACTGCGAAATTCAGCCTCACAGGCCTATCAGACCCAGTTGCAGTTGTTAGGCTATGATTGGAAAGTCACTGTTTTGGTGAGTAGTTTAGCAAACAGTAAATTATTTGACTCTTAATTCTCTCCATTAACAAAGACACATAATAAAGAAAATTGCTGGTTTGATGGCTCTCAATGTGAATCTGTGCAAGAGAATTCTTCTTCTTCTTCCGGCATTGTAATTTTTTAGGAGGCTGTTTGTGATCATGTACTCCACGGCGGCCTCAGGACATGGATATGGATACAGTTTTATCTAGTAAGCTCAGGCCTATATTTCACACATTGGCAGTTTACAAAGCCTCCGGAATGGCTTTCAAATCATTATTGGGCTCTGCTGCTCTTCACTGAAAACAGAAGTAAATAATGCTAGAAATAATAAGCAAAACATTATGCAGTAGGCAGGATAAATGCAGATTAAATGATAGCAGAGCGACCAAATAGTCAGTGTTATCATTTAATCACCACAAGAGAACACATTTGCACCAAAGATATGTAAAAGCCAGCACTACACACTCTTTATGTTAAGAATTCAGGATGTGCTGGACCATCTATTTTTACTACTGCAAAGACACAGAGGTGAGAAATTGAAAATATACACAGTGAGGTGTATAGAGAGAAAGTTATACAGACTTATATCTGTAAGGGCAGGTAATGATGTAAACAGCAAGCCGAGACATAATGTGCAGGGATAGAAACAGATGAAGGAGAAAGAAAGTAAGAGACTGAAACCGTGTCATGCTAAACCTAGGTTCTCAATGAGAAAGGATGTAGAAAGAAATACAAGCAGTGGATGAAGAGTGGATAATGACCATGGGCTGAGAGACAAAGAAAAGAGGATCTACCTAGCAGGAGGAAGACTAGTTAAATCTGAGAGAAGGGAGAAAAAAGATGCAACAGAGATCAGAACAATGAAAAAGCGCCAGACATGTTGGCAGAGACATTTAGCTTAAGGGAAGGAAGAACAGCATCTGCAAGCTGTCTGACTGAACACATTGGGTTCTAAAGGGAAACGGGAGCATCTGAGGGAACACAAATGTGAAGAGTCTAACACGCATTAATGAAACAGCTCCATAAAAAAGCCACAAGCAGGAATATATCCAACACATTTTAATTAAAGTCATTACTTGTATGGCTGCAACAACTTTACTTAAAGCAATGTTCTCAATGACAACCGGTAATATTGCACCAGTAATGATGTACCACAATCTGAAAAGTGTAGTGATTATTTTGGCATTCAGGTGAGATCATTTTACATTGAATGTATTTCACTGAATTTGATGATTATTCTATTGAATTTCTAAATATCAGGAGGCCACTTTTTTCAGTTCATCCTTGTATGGCTTGAAATTTTTTCAATTTAGGTAATAAATAGTTGTAAATAGGCATTGTTTTTAATTAATTATTGCTGTGTTACTGAAGGTAACACAACCAAAATAAACAACTACTGCAGAGACTGTTCTGAAAACTGGCTGTATTCCAATTCAAGACATGCCAATTCGAACTGTATTTCAAGTATACTATATTTTTAGACAGAAAATAAATGAGAACATTTACTATACTTGAAAATGTCACTATACACACTAAATTTCCTTGACTTCTGACACAATACTGATCCACAATGCTGTATACAAAGGAAATAGAGGTGCCCTTCAAAGTTGGACAGAACTAAAACAAAAGTTAAAGTTTAAGTGCAGTCCCTTTGTGGAAATCATGTATAATTTCTGTACAAAGAAATTACATATTAATTTATTGGTGTTCAATAAATTAATTTATTTTAAAGCAATAAATGAAGAAACAAGTTTTACTATTATGCATATTGATTATATATTTTTCATATACCAACAGCAAATTATTACTGTTAACTTGTGATGTTACACACTATAGAATGAGCATATTTCTGTGGAATTGGGACAGAGCTCATGTATTTATGAGTTCAAGGAGCTCTCACTTTGAATTTTGAGTTCTCACCAGAGAAATACCTCCTGGTTGAGCATAACTACTGTATAAATGGCAGCCATTCTAAATTTTTACATCTCTGCATATGTACCTTCACATGGTATCAAAAGGAATACTATGTTATTGGTAAACTGCAACACACGCCACACATATACACGGCCGAGTACCAGCTGCACACACAGTTATGTAGGGTTGCAATGCTGATATTTTGTAGATAAATTCAAATTTACTCACACCACCAGCAGCACACTGTCAGACAACAACAGAGTGTGAAGTGTGTGAGAACAACGGAGAAGACGAAGTGATGGATATGGCGCTGAGAGAAGCAGAGGGAGATATGATAGAGATGGAATACAAAGGGGGAGGGAGGTGGACGAGACGGAGAAGAGAAAAAGACAGAGCTGGAGGGAAGAGGGGTGACTGGGGAGAGAAGATTAACTTTGACAAAATCATTGTCTGAAAAAGTGCCGGATGGTTGACAGAGAGCAGTTAAACATCTAATCTGACTCGTACCTCAGTGAGTGACTGGGGAAACCGTACCCTAAATGCTACACACATGAGTTGACTATATTTGAGTTGTGTTTTTATTGTATGTGTAAATTAAATGCAAATACTGTTTATGTAATGTCTTCCTATGGAAGCAAACATAGGTCACGATGATGTGAATTTTGTTAGCAACTGACAACTGAAAAATTTTATATTAAATTTAATCAAACTTGGTTGCATAAAATATACTTTGCAGATTCCTTGCCAGTTATGTTTTTGCTGCTATACAACAGAGTAATTAAATTTAAAATGTATGTGATGCTAATTGGAAGAGAGATTAATAAATATGGGTATTTACAGTTTATTTTTTCACGCTTCACAAGTCAGATTGCTGTAATCACCATATTTCTTTACACCAGCCCAACAACTCAATACTGGTGCTGTGTTTCCTTTGCCCTACACTTGTAGAGGAATAAAATCTCCTTCATGACTCAGACTTGTAGTTTTTGTTGATATTCAGAATTCTCTTAAATATATCTGTCAATGGGTCTGCCTGTGCACATAGTCGACACATGTATAAACCCATCACTGACACCTAATTGTAACATCCCGTCCACAATGAGGCTGCTTGGTGATACAGTTGGCGTTGATGTTGATCCTTTGCTGTCCTTCAAGGCCTACTACACGTTGCATTAATGAAGCTTTGGCAAAAGTTCAATAAGGATCTTTCTCCTCACATTCCACCTTTATTCGTCTGTGGGTGAATATCTGCTATTTCCTGCTGTCCAAAATTTCTCAATTCTGATTTCTCACACCGGTAAAATCCCTACATATTTCGAAGTCGCCATACTTGACCTTTCTGATCGCGTTCCTTGAGACAGTCAGTCCCTGGTTTGCTGTACTTTAAATATCATTGCAATTCTGTCATTCTGTCTTTCAGACGGCTGCCACTCATGAGCTTGAGCTGGTTGTGCACTAACTGGAAGGTCAGCGTTCAAGTGTCCTTGGGCAAGATCCTAAACCCCAAATCCCCTTGACGGCTGTTCCATCACTATGTTTGTGTGTACGAATGTGTCAGTGTGAATGGGTGAATGTGGCAAGAAGTCTAAAGCTCTTTGAGTGGTCAGTAAGTATAGAAAAAATGGTATATTAGTGCAGTCCATTTATCATTTAACTACATCTCCTCTACTTCACCACCATGACCTTCAAAATGTCCAGGGAGATTCAACTGGGAATTCCCTTCATCCATCAACTGGCTCTTCTTCCTGTCCTTTCTCCTATTTTCATATGAGCCATTGTTTAATGAGGATGCTTTGCATGGTCGTAGTCTGAAAAAAAAAGAAAACCTTTTCTCTGTTGTTCGCTCAGTAAATATTGTTATACATTTCCAATTGTCATTGGCAAATTAACATGTTGAATACAACCTTCTTATATCCATATTCCCTCTATTGAGTTCTTTCAGGAGAATGTGCCAAATGTGCTGGAGAAGGGTAATAAAATATTTTGGAAAATAAATAAATAAATAAATAAAATAAAAAAATAATAATCTTTTTAAAATGTGTAGTTAGGTATTTTGATTGGTAAAATTTTTATGTTAAATTACTCACAGCGACATTGTTGAGATGCCATATTTTGTCTTGTTTTTCTTTCTGAAGTCTACATTTTTTTAAATCTCCCTGCACTGCAACTATTCTGCACGGACTCTGCACTAGCTCTGGTCTCGAAAAATAAAATTAAATTGACTGTGACAATGCTTCAGAGTTCTTTTTCTTATAATACGGATATAAAATTCCATGGTTATTTGCATCTTTCCTTTTGTGCATCCTATGTTAAGTATCTGTGTCCTGCTGGGAGTGTTTGTCTGCTGCTGATGATCGGAGGAAAATCACGGTGGAGGCAAAACCACTATGAAAGTGTTCAGCATGAATAAAAACGGCCCGCAAAGGCAACAGAGTGAAAGAAAGAGTAAGAGAGAGAGAAAGAGAGGGTTTTAAGCTTGACTAACTAAAAACCTTAGGGTATGTGTCTTATGTGTTTGCATTTCCTCTAATGTATGAATTATCCCCTTCCCTTTGGTTTTGCTTCCCTTTTATCTCTCCTCTCCTTTCCTCTCCTCTCCTCTTTTCTCCCTCCCCAACACCTTCTCACACCTATTATCCCATAGGGGCCAGAAGCGAAGCAGGGGGAAGAGGTTAGCTCAGCGACCCAGGCCTGGCTGGCCCTCGGCAGGTCTCAGCTGCCAAACTCCCCCCAGGGATCCCGGCAGTCTTTCAACTCTCAGGGAGAGAGCACCACTCTCTCTCTTTTCCTTACACACACACAGCCTGGTGAGATTATCACACACACACACACTCACAAGCTGCCAGAGGAGGAGGTAAGGAGGCGGTTAACGGAGGAAAGCAGAAGAAGACAGAAGAAGAAGGGGAATGTGGGATGAAGATTAGAGAGGAAAAATGGTAGTTGGGAATACATAGATAGATGGGAAAAAAAGAAAATGAAAAAATACATGGGAGGTGAAAGGAAAATAGAAGATGAGAAAGAAGTAGAGAAAAGGAGGAAGCTGAGAAGGAAAACATTACAGAACAGAAAAATAAGAAACTTTTTGGCAAATTTTAAAATTGAAGAAGACAACAATAGAGGAAAAACTACAAAACAATGGAAATAAAATGTGACTAGATCTGTGCCTTCTGGGGCCATTTCTGCAGAATGTAATGGAAAGGTCAAACCCATCCGCCTACTTTCTCATCCATATACTTCCACCTCACGTACTCTCCCCACCCCCCCATCCATCAATCCATCCTGAACTCCTTGTGCTTTCATTCATTCATCCCTAGCTCCATCTCCTCTCTTTTATTTATCCTTCCCTCCATCCATCAATCCATCTATCCAGGCCTCCATTCATCAAAGTGAGTATGGGATAGAGGGAGACTTGACTTTGACTTTGATGTGTTTTGCTGAGCAGTCAAGGGCTTCAGCACATGCACAGACACATATAGAAACACACACAGACAGACACCCACAAGGGTGATCCAGCTCTTAAGAGAGCTTTAGTTCAAGCTGCTCCCAGAGGCTGGAGGGTTGCAGGTTGAATTCCCCCATCAGCGTACAGGCCTCTGAGTGAACTCAAAAGCATTGAAATGTGTGGCACTTTGTTCATTAAAAAGATAAAACAAACAGGCTGCTGTTTGAAAACTCATCTCTCTCTCCCTCCCTGTCTGTCTCTGCATCTCACACTCTTCCTCTCTCCCTGAAGCAATGAGAAAAGTATCACTGCCCGTCTCTAGAGAGAATGACTGCATATCTCTCTCTCTCTCTCTCTCTCTCTCTCTCTCTCTCTCATATATATATATATATATATATATATATATATATATATATATATATATATGTCTTAGCAGTATACATATTGTACTGGGTATGTGCGTGCCTATTTTCAATCTCTGTTGTGTTCAATGACACAACTCAATGAGTTTATCAGAAATACTGTCGCCATGGAATAAAATCGAATGAACTCATATAAACTTTTTCATCTTGCACCCAAACTAATCCAGGTGAATCTTGTATGTGCATCCATATTTACAGTGCAGATAACATGAAAATGTCACAACATTTTCTGGGCAGCCTGTGAAAATAGCTTTCAAAACTCTGAAAAAATAAAAAATAAAAATAACCCTGACGATGTTATTAAGACTGAAACCAGGCGGATCCTCCAGGGATTAGAGAAACTTATGACCTGGGCACAAATGAGGTTCAAACCTTCATGTCTCAGCAAACTCCCTTTATATTCCTGCTTGTGTGGTTTTTTTCTGGTTAGAGCAGATTTCACTTCTGCCTGGGGCATTGTTAGAAATGTACATTTCACACAGCCACACGGTTACATACTAACCATCCTCTGCATATATCTTAGCATGTTTCACACAAAGATAGATAAGTAGACAGAAGAGATTCTTGACTTTCTCTACCCACCGTCCACCTACTACTTCCTTTCTCTCCTCTCCACACATTCTCCCTCTGTCCCTCCTGCCTCTTTCTAGCTGAGTTCAGCAGTCAGCCACATCCCAGAGGGACATATCAAGGCGAGAGGTGTGGATATAACTGTCTCCTGAAGGGAGGAGAAGGGAGAGCTGGCTGGGGAAAAGAGAGGGGGCACGGGGAGAGGGAATCGGCAGCAGAGCCTAAGGAGGCAAGGATGTTAGAGGTGGACTTCTGACAGAGAAGGCCAATATGAAGATGACAAGCCAGCGTAATCCGGCCTCAAAACAATAGCGGTGAGAAAAGAGATGATGAGAGAAGACAGATGTGAGAAACAAGTGAGCAAGAATAAAACAGGACACGATTCATTTGCAGAGATGAAGAGCAATTGCAACACTGGTTAAAACCACAGGCACTGCTGACTCTTTCTGAAAAAGCCAAAGTGAGCTACTTTCATTTCCACTGAATTCTCACACTTGGTTAAAACAAGACTCCACGAAGGGGCAAAACAGGGTTAATCCAAATTCCATGGCGAACTCACAGACAACTAAAGAAAACTAGTCAGGTTTCCTCTTCAGGAAGCTGGAACAAAGCTAGATGTAGCCAAAACGCTGAGATAGACTCCACCAGATTACCATTTCCACTACGAGGAAAAAAACTGAGCCGACCTGGTGTTCGGACGACAGAAGTGAAGCCTGTTGCTTTGACCCAAACCTAACCTGCTTTCCTTGGGTAATGTAACTCAAACTCCGCTAAGCAGCGTCAGAGCCTAGTATGTACTAACAAAATAAGAGGCAGCCTGCCCTCCTTTACGTTTCTCTCTGTTTGAAAACATTCAGATGTAAGTTCACACGTACACAATTTTTTTTTCTCATCTTTTCCATCTGTACTAATGTCTGCACTGTGTGTTAACTTGTGAGCGTTAGAGGTGCTTGTAAGTAGATTTTGTTTTTTTTTCTTACTTTAGGAGAAAGACAGGCTACGCGTTTCCGTCTGCGATCAGCGTTCATGCTTGGCTAAGCTAATATAGCTAATAGCTTCAAGTTAAAAAAAGAAATCGATACAAGAATGGTATCAATCATCTCATCTAACTCTCAGCAAGAGAGAAAAAAACTATTAATCTATTACACTATTATTTTAAGCAAATCCATTTAAAAAAATGATCTTACCTTTAGAGATGTAAAAGCGGATAGCACTCTGCTTCAGGAATCACATGTTATCACGGCTATAACATCATGAATCAGGGCACAGGTCCAAAATCTTCTGTTTGTTTTCACTCACTAGAAAACAGGAAATAAAAATAATCAGAAATGAGAAGTTCCACAAAAAAGGACAGAATCTGGATCACTCTGTGTCTTCACAACACATTTTAACAACCCGTATATTCATAGTGTATTTGTAGTGACTTTACTTCTACTTATTTTGTTGGCTTAAAGCACAGCAAAAGGTATATAGGATTCCCCAGCATTGATTGCATTCAAAAACAGCTTACCTAACAATAAACTGCTTGATAAACTGTGATTTAAATTGCTTTACACACACACACACACACACAAACACGGGATATCTGTCCTCACATATTTCTACTGGATATCGATAACTTGAACAACCCTGACCATTGATCCAAAGATATCCTTTTCCCTCCTGCCTTCCCTACACCCTTCTTCTGACTTGTTCCTCTTCATCGTCCAATGGCTTCACTTCTTTTTATCCCATTTTCCCATTTGGATTTTTCTCCCCTTCGTATCCCATCCATGCTTCACTTCTCCCCTCTATCCCTCCCTCCCTCTCGCTTTTCAGCTTTCCTCCTTCAAAGGACAGAGGACACAGCTGAAACAAAGGCTGCTTCTGTACCAGCTGAGCCAGCAGGACATAGAGAGCGATGGAAGGAGGGATCAAAATGAGGCATGGAGGAAAAGAATGAGGGCAAAGATTAAGGTGGAAGGGGGTTGAGTAGGACATGGGCAAAAAGAGAATGATGAGTGGGCATCAGGATGGCAAAAGTGAAAAAAGGAGGAGGGACCCGCGGACAGAGAGGGATGTAACAAAAAAAAAAAATGGGTGAGCAAGGAGGGAGGTAGAAAAACAGGAAAACTGGGCTGAATGTGAAAGTGAAACAGAGAAAGATGGAAGGAGATAAAGATAGAGGCAGAGGAGAGCTAGAGATTGCTCCTGCATCAATAGTGTGTTGGTGTCTGGTATCAGCAGGATCTCACATACAAAGAGATATCACAGTTTGCCTATAATGAAATCTGCCTTGAGTGGCACAAACAAATGCACTTCATTTTAGCACTTAAAGAATATCTACCTTTCCTGAATCTGCCATCGGTTTGCTATCACAGGTATGACCGTCTAAACATAAGTTAATCATTTATTATTGAGCTCACAAATAACCTGAATGTATTATAGTCCCGGCATAAAAAGTCACTTAAAATCTTATTAGACAACATATTGGACTTTTAAAATGTTGCATGGAGAGGTTGCACTAGTGGACAAATGTTTAACATGAACTAAATGATAGGTAACTGTTGTGATTTGATAATTCTCCACTCTCAATATGACCTTGGAAAAACGAAGAAGCCATAACCTAAAATTATACAGAGCTAAAATAGTGACTCTCAGCAAATCTGCCAGGAGCAGCAGAAGTGACCGACTCCTGTTAATATGCAGGACCTTACCCTTAATGCAAGGGCATGAGCTTTAAATCTACCGGGCAAAGAAATATGCAAGCCTTGGATAGGCACATACGGTATAACATGCATTTCAGCTAAATGACACAAATTACTGCATGACTGGTTTAATGAATTAATCACTGACTGTTTTGTCTGAGGATAGTGTGCTACCCGTTTTTCTGCACAGCAGATTCTAGACCAAGCTTATTATGTAACCCCACACTAAACTTTGTTGCAGAAGCTATTTACAGACACAAACAGTCAAATCAAAGTCATCTTACATATCTTGTCTCTCTCACCTGTCTAAAATATATGATTTGTTTGTTTGCTTTTCTATTATAAAAGCTTTTGTATACTAGGAAAATATCATGACTGTCACATCAAATCTATTTTTCAGTAATCTGACAATTGAAGCAGCTGCAGAAGCAGCAGCATTAAATTTTGACGAAATCCAGAACAGCACAACACATTAAAGTTGCACTAGACAGCAGCATTACATAAACTGTGGGTCAGTGCCTAAGTTCTTGTGTGAAAAGACAACTGGCACAATCTAATGAGCCTTCACCCCTAGGGTGAGAATGAATTTACTCAGTTTTGATATGGACCTTGCAAAGAGTGCATGTATCCATTAATGAGACCAGGTACCTGGGGTGAAATGCCACTATAACTTTACTCTACATCGGTTCCTGACGATGATAAAAGCTTTGAAGAACCCCCATGTGAATTCTCACACAGAAAAAGCTCTCCTAAAAATAATGACTTTCAATTATTCAATATCTTTTGTGACGCCAAACTTGGAAAAAGCGTAACTAGGCTGCACAGCTACCGGAAGTTTGTTGAATTACTGCTTGTTTATTCTTTATTTTGGAGTTCACAGCATGGCTAGTGTACAGAGACATTATATATTTATGCCTCATGCAGCAATTGTGGGATCATTGCAACATGAGATTATTCTGACTTCTATAAAGATTTGATGGAAACACAATGTACATGCTGGCAAATATTATACCAAATGTCACCATATTTTAAAAGTTAAACAGACCTGTGCTTGAGTAGCCTATAAGGTACTGCAGGGCTACATAAGGCAAGAAACACAGAGGGTATGTAAGTACAAATAAACAGTGTTGGGCAAGTTATTTTAAGAAGGAAATCAATTACTCTTTTCATATTATTCATTTAAAAAAACAGAGGACAGAAGCAGAGCTCCCGTGAACAAATGTGGTAGAGACTCTCAGGACGAGGTTTTATGACTATTTTGGTACAGTTACCTGCCAATGTGGTGGACAGAATTCCGAGATTCACCAAACAGAACATGTACCAGCATTTGGCGCTAGGCGGGAGTTAATTTCGGACCCTGGTTAGAAGGTTACGTTTGCTTGGACCCACCAACATTTAGTTGGAAACCTGGCTATACTGAGTCTACAGGGCTCAAATACATTGAACAAGAGCAGGTTACTTCTGACACCTTACAAACGAAATACAGGCAAAGCCACTAGTGGCTACCTAGCATCTAAAAAGACAGAAATAAGACAACTTCTGAGTCACATATCTTTTTTTTTTGTTGTATGCAGTCTACCTTGCTGGATACAAATCATAAATTGTTACTGTAGTGAACCTGTTTTTTATGGGTAAATAGTGTTTTGATTACTGTAAAAAGCTACGGCTGAGATCCTGCTCTTAGAACCCAATTTTTTATTTATTTTTTTTAATTTTCTGATGAAATAAGCATCTACATTTGGTGGCAATGCTGACCTCGCTGTAACCAATTGTTGTAAAAATAAAACATGTTCATAAAGGTTTACATGTGTTATTTTGAATGTAATAGCTCTATTAGCTCTATTATCTTCTATTCTGATAAGGAATGGAAATAGTAAATTACTGGAGATGGCAATATTAAAAATTTTGAGTCCATCTTGGTGCCATATCCTTGTGGAATCTACCTCTGACGCTTGTTTGGTGTGTAAGGCTGCATAGATGTAAAACTGTCAAGCATAACAAACACTGTGTCTGTGTGAGTGTGTTCGTGTGTGTTTGTGTGTAACGGTTGACCAAATCCATGGATAGAGCCCATTGGCAGCCAGGCAGCACGTCACTCTTCTGAATTATTGAAACAGGTCAGTAAGCAGGAAGAGAACAGTGTCTCTACGTGTGTGAATGTGTTTGCAATTGTCTGTCTGTGAACAGCACTGCACTGCAGATTCACAGCTTAAGCTTTCTGTTCTATCCAGGACAGTATAGAGGGAATAAATGGCTGCATCTTCTATTTATTCCTAAACTTATAAATAGAAAACAGGAGCAGTGTTAAGTAGATTTTTGTACAAATGTAAAATATTGCAAATAGTGGATTAGGTGTGTTTCAAATAGCTCTTCTACCTGAATATAGAGCTGAAACATCAGAAGTTGTCTAATTCCTTCTTCATTCTGCTTCTCCATTTTCCTGTGTTGTCTTTTCTTCAACTGAAAAGCAGTTAGGATAAATACAGCGCCAAGGGTAACCAATATTCCTGGATAAGAAAAACATAAATACGGCAGGCGACACTTCTGATCTGTGCTGCTGTGATATATATATATATGAATAACTTCTGTCTGTTATGTCTTCATATAAATGACTGCATTAATTCCTTTGAATTCAAAAACCCTTTGTATGACAGTCAGGATGAAAACCAAGCAATTTTGCCCTAATATGTAAGATTTTCATCCACCTAATATTAAAGATCATTTGACGCTTATGGGGTAGAATCTGCAGTTTGATGAAGCGTCTTTGCATTTTCACTACTCTTGGTCTGGAAGCGATCCTTTTATTATCACAGTGAAGATGCTGATTGTTTTGTTTGGCTGTATATGCTTTCCTAACTTGTTTTTTTAATGTTTTTTAATTCTCCACTTAAAACCTTTGGAATTTTTATGCAAACCCCCATGTCCTCTCAATGGCAATAAATATCATGCTGGTTCAGCTTATCTTACAAACACACCATGTTATCTTTGAAGATCAAGGGAAAAATGCAGGTATGGATATGTGTTCACAGTGAACTGGGGGATTAGTAAGTCTAATTAGTGCAGTGGTACCTTAGAGTCAAACTCACTCAGTAGTAATAGAGCATTGTATGGACTCTCCCACACATTTACTCACATTAACTCATCCAGTCACTCTGAAACAGCATGAACTGCTAGAGTACTACAGATAGCATTTATATAACAGAGGTGTGGTCAGTCACTGGTGGTAACACAACTCAGCTTGCATGCGTGTGCCTGAATAAGTATAACAAGCACATATGGGTGTTTCACCAGCTGTGAAACTGGATTTAATTTTAAAAAAAAAAGAAAAAAAAATATTTGCATGCCCATTGAACAAACACTCACATACACACATCACAGACAATGGCATCAGTGTAGACAAGAATACAAACACCAGCTGTGACTATATTCAAATGTAGCTCAGTAACCCAGTAACTGCTGATTTACATATAGTTGAGCTACAAGAACACACTGTGGGTTTAGAAAACAGATACTGACAGTTTTGGACTGACTGATTTTGCTACAGTGATGCCATCACAGGCTTTTTAAATTTGTCCCTTCTTTCCTAAAACTAATCTAAAACATTTGCAAAGCTTCATTATTTTCCTTAAAATGCTATTCACTTTACACTGCACTGCAGTGACTCCTTAATTTCAACACCATTGCCAGCTATGGTCACCATGGCACTGCCTTTACATCAATCCAATCTTGACACAAAGCTTAAAAGTACACTAGCTTGTGCTATCATACATAGCCTTTGTGAAGAACTAAGGGTGTAGCAATCAGTTATTCCCTCTATCATATTGATAATAACATCATTATAAAAAATATAGCTTTTTCTGACCTCTAATAAACCAAAATAAGTGTCTACACTCATTAAAATGCTCTGTGACACAGTAATGGTCATTTTAAAGCAAACAAATGTTACGAATAAATAGATAATTGAGCCAAGGAATTGGACAAAGTGAAATTTTGATGATAGTGCTGGATGGAAAGTAAAGAGATCAATATAGTTTACTACGACCATGAATTTCTGTCACACAACACCACCCATGAATGTCTGCACTAATGTTTGCGCCAAATGATCATGTAGATACAATTATTTAATTTGATGAGTAAGAAATCTAATCTGATGGTTTTTTCTAAATAAAGTGTTTTTGTTTTTTCTTGATCCTCTTAGCATCATAAATCACTACCAAATTTCATGGCAATCCATCCAGTACTTGATGAGATATCCCCCCCCCACACACTCTACACTAGTGGGGGGGGGGGGTGCCGCCAATGCGGTGAATAAGACTAAGTGTCTGCAGCTTAGCTAGACTGCTTGGAGCTACATAATAACATTGTCATGCGGTCAAGCCCACAACAAGGATGTTATTTTCACCATTTTAGTTTAGCATGTTAAGATGCTAAAATTTGCATCCACTTATATTTTGCTTTGCAGGTATTGGGACAAACTTAAATTCTGAACTGGTGTTGTGTTTGATTAAAAGTCACTTAATCCAAAGTATTTGTTGAACAAACACATAGAAACCTCACAGTGGCATAGAACAAAAGTTAGAGGATCACCAAAGTCATGTATTCATCCCCTAAGGAACATCCGTGTTTAAACTACATTTCCTGTGAATCCATTCAGACTGACAGACCTACAATGTCATCTTTAGAGCCACGCTGCTACCATTGCTAAAAAAAGTATTTTCATTGAAGTATTCAAATTGAAACAGAACAGAAAACAGAGAAGAACAGCAAATCTTCACATTTCAGCAACTGTATGACAATACTGAAATGTTTCATAGTTTAATGTGATAAATGATTCAAATAGTTAATTGATTATCAAAATAGTTATCTACCAAGGAACTATTAACTGAGTGATCAGTTGAGTGATCGGACTGTCAACTACACATTCCCTAAACAAAAACTAGCTTTTGCTCTACATATGCGTCTGGCAAGAGCAGTACCTGCTAAGTCTTCAGTGATGTCTGCCCTAAAACCTGTGGAGTATATCACAGAAATAAGCTGTCAAGATGAAAAGGATGACTAGTCTAACAACACTCCTTTGACGTGTATGTTTTCTAATTGGATTTTTTACCTATTTTGACATCCATCCCTTGTAATGAAAATGAGAAATTAATAAATAAACTGCATCAAGAGGCAGCAATCTGTGAGTCATTTTCTATTATTCGCAGCCTCACATCTTGCATTTTTTTTTCATCCCATGGCTCGGTGTAAAAATGTAAGCTAAACACTAAATTAGAGCAGACCATGTGTGCGTTAGTGTGTGTGTGTTTTGTCGTAAGGGGGTGTCTCTACAGCTGGACCATCTTTTATCTCTGCATCAGTCATTCTTTACACCTCAATCTTCCATCTCTGTCTGCTCCCCACCCCTCCCCTCTCTGTCTCCCTCTTCACCTATCTATATGTCAATCCATCTCTGCCCACCCAACTCACTTTCCCTTCCCATCATCCCTCAACATATCTGGCTTAATCCACCCCCACAGTGGCCTTCTCATGGTGGAAACCTCAAAGTGTCTCAGAGGAGCTAGATCAAACCCCTTTTTAATTTCCAGTCAGGATTTAAAAACACTGTAAATAAAAATCTAACTGCGTAGTATTCCGGCTCCCATATTCGTTTTATTTTTACATTCATTCTTATCAATCCCCGTTATTTTCAATTTATTTAACTTGGAAATTATTTTTTTTTTCCTAATGGTAAATCACATTTGCATTTAGCTAGTTGTTGTGGACGTAAATGTCCTATCAATCAGGTCAGCAAGTATATCTGACTTGTCATTTCGTTGCAACAAAGAAGAATGAATGAGGGTGATGAGAAAGATAAGGGATAGAGAGATAAATTGAAGACAGAGTCAAAGAAATTGGTTTGTGAGTGCATGCAAAAAGACTGATGTTATCTCTGCTATCTCTCTTTCCATCTGTCTAACATCGAGAACATAACACACAAATCCAGAAAGTAAAGCAAGAATTAGATTATGTAAAAATTAGGTGATTTTATACCAGAGTGTACTGTCCCACTGAGGCAGAATACCATATACTGAGAGTTGAGAAAATGGGTCTATAGTTTTCCTGCTGGCTGAAAAATTTGTAACAGAAAATTTTGAATGTTCTCCATTTTTTTCGACAGACAGTTTTAGACCATATAAAATAGAGCCTGATTGATAAATGAGCTAGGCAAATATATTGTATTGGTCAATATGACTGACTACAGATACATCACTGTCCGTGTATAAGTCAGCCAATAAAAGAAGCGCAGAAATGCTAAAGATAAAGATATATCCAAAAACAGTGTCACCATCCTGCAGTTGACCCACCAAAGAGTAGTGAAAGTTTATTTTTTAACTGTCAAATGTCCTGTCCAGGGCATTTCTTCGGTGCAACTGTTAAAAACAAAACAAATATAAAGGTACCCTATCAAAAAGTTCATGTACGTTATCAATATTGTTATCTGCATCAAAATTGCTTTGATCAAGCTATAACACAGAATAAGGTACAGCTGCAAAAAGAAAGTATAAAGCCATAGCAATCTCCCTAGCTAGCTTAGTCTTGATATAGTTTTCTTGCCTCAGTGGTCTATCTGTCTCTCTGTATCAGAAAGTGCAGGAAGTGGATGGAGGGCTCAGGAGCTCACAGATCACCAAGAACTACTGCACTAACTGCAGCCTGAGTTGGAATAGAAGGCTATATTACAGTTGCAGCCAAAGTGTATTTGCTGTAGTCTGGGTTTTAGTTGTATTTTGTAGTGACTGTATATGTGTATGTTGTTTTCACTGAAACTACACATATCTAGAGACTTTTGATGAAAAATGCAGGCTAGTTACTGTTTTTTTTTTTCTGCTTTGTATAGTAGTGTACACATCTGTGATCATGAGGCTTGCACCAGTCCACTATCAGACAAATAATCTCAGAACCCCCGATGCCCCTTTAAGCACATAATCCCATGTTATATGGGACATGAGAAACACAATCGTAAGTAGGGTTATCCTCAGGCTGAAGCAGTAAAGCCATGCAGCCATACCTGCTTTGGTTTCCTTAAGCAGGTACTTAACTGGCAGATCGTGCACTCTAACCGAATGATAAAGGATGTTTTTTCCTAGGGGGGTGTCACCCACCAAACTATCATCTCATCTTGCAAAAAAATGGCGAAATAAAACAGCAAACACAAAGGCTGTGAATGTAAGAATGCAGGCCAAAGAAAGTGGGCACTCACTTCTTTGAAACTCCAAGCTTCACTCCTACAGTGCTGCATATTCAGCACGAAGCAAAGTTGCACTGAGTGCATGCAGGGCTTCCTTTACAATCCCATTCCTTGCAACTTAGCTCCACTTAAGCTCTTTTCACAGTAACAGGGGCAGCAAATGGCAGCAAAAATAAACACTGGAAAAGGCCACCTTACTGGTTTTAAGGCTTTTCACTGTGTCCCCTGAAAAAGCACTGAGCACAGCAAAAGCTGTTATGCATTTGGGTTGAAAGCCTGGAACATTCAATTTGAAGGGCAGTTTTTGAGGTGAAAACTGTCTAAGATAATTTAATTCACACATTTGTCTGTGCACTGAGGATGATTTGTGACACTAATGGCCAGTCAATAAAGCACCACTGTAAAAGTTGAGAATTTATAGCTCATGCAGCTTATTATCTCATTTTTTGATTAAATTTTGAACAGAATACAGAGATGCATGCATTTTACAGTAGTTTGCAATATTTTTTGTTCTTTCTCCGCTTTTGCAAGATGCATTGCATCCTCTAGAATTGTGAATTTAAATCAACATTTTTTTAAGTATAACTCAAATTATACTCATTGTCAGGTATAGCCTGTCGAATCTCTGGACTTCACAGCACCTCCTTCGCTGAGTCATTTTATAAAGAGATGTCAAGATACAGTATATTGCTCCAAACACAGAGCACAGACAGACTAATCACTGCAAATGACCTTAGGCTTAGTACCCTAAATAACATGATAGTTCTACTGTGTCCGTCTTTGTTCAAGACAGGCTCAAGGATTGTGATAACTGCGGATCACAGCAGAGTTTAGAATATTTAGCAGAAGCATGCTTTTAACATAACCCGCAGCTGTGTCGAAGTAACTTGTAAGTCTCCATCAAAAAACTATTCCATATCCTTCTCATCTTTCAGGTCATTACTGCATATATACTGCGTATTGTACACATACTCAATTTGTCAGTCATTACAGTGGAAAGGGCTTAGAGATGGAGGTTTTACATGTTAAGTGGGTAATTTCAAACACACTCAAAATGAACATTAAATCTCAGATTTTTTTTTCGTGGATAACTGCCAGAGCCCAGATTTACTGAAGGTCTTTTAATTATTTATCAGCCACTGGCTAATTAGTGTCAGAGAAGAAAATAAATCCTGTCATTTTGAGGACTACCTTCAGCAGTGAGGTCAAGAATATGGATTTTCCATCTTTATGCTAATGCAAGAAGATAGAAAATCTCCGGAGTCATATTTTGAGTGTATTTTGGTATCATACATATATTCTGACAGTCTTCTGGCTGACAAAGATGCACATTACACTCAAAGATGCTCCACAACCCAGAAGGATGACAGCCATCTGTGGGAGGTTAGACGCTTGTTGATAAATACCAGTGACTGAACAATTTCTAGGCCAAGTGCTGAGATGTCTCGTTTTCATTCTCTAATGCATATTCACAGTTTTAGAACAGTTACTTCCCACTCAGCAGAACAACAAGCCAGCCCAAATCCCTAGGTCTTTGCTTTCATTAGCTGCCTTGCCTTAAGCCTGCTCACACTAGACATAAAAATTTGTGTGGATTACTTGCACATGTGTGGATGTCATAGCTGCTGTTGATTTCCACATGCAGGTGGAAGGGCTTAACCAATCATAGCTCTCAGCTGAACATCTGAATCAGCATCAAGGAGGCAAGGAAAAACTTCTCTGTCTCAGAGTCGCTGTTAGCTCCATATTCACATTTTTATAAACTTTTTGAATATACTGATACTCATCTCTTGTATTATATCAGTTGATCAGTCAGTCTCATATCATTGTTTTAATACAAGATGTTCATCGCAAAGATTCAAGTCAAATTTCAGCGTAGTAAACACACGGAGTAGTTATAGGTATGCAACTAATGGATATTTTGCATGTACTACGAGGCCTTTGAGTGATCATGAGCTGCAAACATGACATTTGTTTTGATCAGTGAAATGTATCAGCATAAGCTTGTTCTTGTTTTGCAAATCGTAGCTTGCATTTTGCAGAAAATTGTGACATAGCCCAGGATTACACTGCTGATGTGAAATGCCTTTTACTCATCTTCTGTGGAAAGGGACCTTATTTATGGGACTTCATTTGCCATTTAAGGCAGTTACAAGCTGTAAGTTTCATGATGCTGAATTTTCTACTGATTGCATTACATCCAGTATAAGTTATAGACAACTTTGGTTATTATTGTACTAAATGAAAAGTAAATAACTTAAAATTGCGAAGAATAGTAGACTCACCTTGGATAACTTTGTATTGGGTAATTATATTCACAGAATAATCTCCAGTAAAACAAAAAGCAGTTAGACTTTAATCTAGCAGGATCCAGAACAACACGGCCTCCCAACAAAGCTACACAGCCTCAATTATATTTCTTTCAGAAAGTGACTTTTCGCTGGTCTTCAAACTGCTGCAGACTCATCTGAAGCAAGGATAAATCAGAGCAGTCCTTTTAGCCTGGTCACAATCACAGTTCTTTTATCAGGTAATTCAGCCTCTGAAGAGGTTATCCTGACAGTTGGTGTCCCCTTCTTTGAAACAATGACACCAAACAGACAACCTGCCAGCAAGGCAGACAGCTGTTTAGCATTTTCCGTCAGTTCACTCGCTAAGTCAACACAGGCTTAATCTCCCGTGGTGAAATGAAGTTTTATTTATTTATTTCATTTTAACTTATTTATTTCATTCATGATTTATGCCATTCTGATTTCATGAAACAGGTGGCCCAGGCATGCGTAAGTATAATCCACTCAGAATAATACTGTTATTTGTTCCAGACTGTTAAATCCATTGAGCTGCATTTTGATGATATGTCAGGCTGAATACATTTTCGCAGGCCAGCAAAGCAGATGGTTTGTTCCAAAAACAGACAGAGATGAGACTAAGAAGGAGCTGAATGTCAGTGTAAAGCACCTGCTGTGTGGAGAACATTTTTTCGGGCAGTATACAAATGTTTTTCATACAGAAAGGGAGAGATTTTTTATAAAGGAGACGCCTTATTTGGATTAGAGTAAATCAGGATAATTTTTCCCATATACGTGAGGTAAGTGTTATATTTGATTACCGTACTTTAGGGAATTTTTTGGTTCTGGACATACGTTTGTGTCTTCTGTAATTTGAACAAGTGGTGATTACAGAAGATTGGTTTCCACATTACAGTTTTTCATTTACAGATTAGCTGTACTTTTACCATGGCCACTGTGAATTATTTTTGTTTTGACTGGCTGCCAGGTGTAGATCAATTTTTAAAACACCAACAGTGGTATACCTGCTGCATGACACAGGTTTGCAGTTCTGAATAATGGGTAGATGGCAACAGTGAGGGTAGGCTGCAGATCATAGATCTACAGTTCTATGTGTAATCATTAAAAAAAAATAATCTGCAAAATAAAATAGATACTGAGTTGCTTGTGTGAACCATAAACATTTAAGTCTTTGCAGCTCCATTAGAAGGAAGAAAAAGGATTATTTTTTAAAACTGTTGATATCAGCCAAAGTGAAGCATTCGATTACACTAATTTTTATATATATATATATATAGATCTTCCTCTGAACATTTTAATGCTGTTCTTGAATGCATGCCAGGGTGTATGGCTTTTCATAATGCAGATGCACCGTCAGACAAGGCACACTTCTCATCGTTGTGAACACTGGAAAGTTCATGTAGCTATAACCAGACATAAATCTGGTGTTTTGTTTTAGGTATTAGTTTTTGATTTGTTTTTACATTTGATATGCATTAAACCCAACATTTTGACAAGGACCACAAACTGCTTACAAGACTACACGAAATGTTGACTCAAGCTTTCACACATAAATCAGTATCTATTGATATTTTTGATCACCTGGTGGCAGTGGAACAACCCGTAAACACAACACTCACATATTATCACCTTCAAACTTCATACATCCAACGTGTTAGCAAGAAGTAGTGGTGTCTTATTTGCTCATCCAGTTGACACAAAGTAATATTAAGATTCATTTTAAGTTGAAGATCTGACCACTCAATGGATATAATTCCAATATTTACACTCTTTAGCTCTGATTTTGTCTTCACTAAGTCACTAGTGGCCCAATAGTCCACTATGTTCACCTTGCTAGGTGGTAACTTTGTATATCTGCTCTTTTGTTCCAAACAGGTAGTGTGCAATCAGTTTATCTGAGCTTTATCAATGATGCACCTGGAAACTGTGGTGATGAGCCATAAACAAAACAATGATCTTAAAGACACTAAATCACTTGATTAACCTGCAGAGATTAGTAAAAATTTGCTGTGGATTCATCACAGAGCAACTCCTTTCACATCAGAAGTAGTGTGACATGTAAAAAGATATAGGGTGCAGCTTTAATCAAACATACAAACTCCAATAGAAAACAGCTTGCAGGCTGGAACAAAACTTATCAGAAAGGCACATGTGTGACAAACTCTTTTTCTGCCCTGAACAGCAATAATAATGTTTTTCTGACCATCTCCCATGTAGATGCTGTTTTCTTCATTTCAGTTGTGTGTGATCTGATATCTCCGGTAACAGCTACTGAGGCAGCACTGGATTTCCACCAAAATAATATCTTGAAAAAAAAAAGAAATTGCAAATAGTTGGAGAAGAAAGAGGGAGGAGACAGTCCACCAGAGAGACACAAATGCCTTTGATCTACAGCCCCACGAAACCAGCCAGCCTACACACACATACACACGGTGTATGGATGTATGTTTGTGTGTTAGGATGTGTTGTGTATGCATCCCTCTACAAAATGTCAGTGGACTTCAAAGGACATCAGACAAGTACACAGACACACACTGCATATCCCATTATTTTGATAAATAGGCCAGAATATACTGCGTATTTGTTTGTATGTGTATGTATGTGTATCTGGGACATGAGTTGTGTCTGTGTTCCAGCCAAGTTTGAATTTCTGACCAAAGAGCAAAAGAATTTTTTAACGATGGAGATCCGGTAGAGCGACACAAAGAAAGAGATAAAAAGATTAAGGATCAGTACAAAAACACACATATATGCAGGTTGTAGCTACATGGTGCCAAGCTGAAGATATCGGTTTCAATGTGCAAAATATTTCCAAACTAAATACTACATCTTAGGACATGAAGTGTAGACTGGTCTAGACAAGATTGGACAGATTGCACTGAGACTGTTTCCTTCGCCAGAGCATTTTTAGTCTTTGACAGTCAGAAAGGAGCACATACTCTACAACTTGGCTCAGAGAGTACATGTTGGGTAATTACTATGAAAACAGTCACATTGCCAGGCAACCATTGAAATCCCACCTGTTCGGATTGAATTCTCGAATGTTCCTGTTCTGAAACCGAAATGCATAAAAAGGAAAGAAGCAGTGGTAGAAGTCATGGATGAAGTGCAAAATGAAGGCAACACAGACTTCAAACTCTACAAAGAGACATAGCGGAGGGAGAACATTCTCAACGTGAGGCGCTCTGACACAGAAAATTCTGAGCACCCGCAGGAAAATTAGGCTGATGAGGTGACCATATCAGGAGATCAGTTAGTTTTTCAGCTGAGGACAGAGACAGGATGGGGGATAGTGTCAAGGCAGTGACCTTTAACTGTGAGTTGAAGTTGTGTGTCGAGACTGCCTACAGGCTAATATTGCCTCACTTTGCCTCACACTGTGAACCAGTCTTCTCACCAAGGTTAACACTTAGGGAAATGCAAGTTAAACAGATAAATAAGTAACTGAGGCCTTTGCAAAATGAGTTGGACATTAAAACTCATCATGCCCACTACAGACCATTTGAGAAAAAGACATTAATACAGCATAAAATTGACACAGGTAGCGACAATTGGATTCATTCCACACCTGTAGTAAGAAAACCTAAGATTTTAGTCTGAATGTGAAAAAGAGCATGAACTGTGCTTTAAAATTATTTGCTCTGTTTGTAGCTTAAAAATAACTGATCTGACCATGTGTGTATGTGGTGGGAATGTGGCCTGGCTGTACTTATGTTTGGAGCTTCAATGACTAATTGGTTATTCGATCGACAGAAATTAACCAGCAATTATTTTGATAACTGGAAATAATTAAGTAATTAAGTAATTTTTAAAGCAGAAGAGCTCTTAGCCGGTCTACTTATCAGATTTATTTAAATTTGTGCAATTAATGATGAATCCTCCATCTACTCAAAAGTTAGTCACGGAGTTCCACAAGGTTCAGTGCTTGGACCAGTTCTATTCACCATATATATGCTCCCTTAGTCAATATTATTAGGAAACACTCCATAAACTTCCATTGTTATGCAGATGACACCAAATTGTACCTATCAATGAAGTCCCGATGAAACCAATCAGTTAGCTAAACTTCAAGCATGTCGTAGGGATATAAAGATGGATGACCAGCAACTTCCTACTATTGAACTCAGATAAAACTGAAGTTGTTGTGCTTTGCCCACAACACCTCAGAAACACATTATCTAATGATATACTTACTCTAGATGGCATTGCTCTGGCCTCTAGCACCACTGATCAGAACGTCTCCTTCAACTCCCACATCAAACAAACTTCAAGGACGCCTTTTTTTTAACCAATGTAATATCGCAAAAATCCGGCACATCCTTTCTCAAAAAGATGCAGAAAGACTATTACATGATTTTGTTACTTCTAGGCTTGATTATTGCAACTCCCTATTATCTGACTGTCCCAATAAAAAATTAAACAGTCTCCAGCTGATTCAGAATTCTGTTGTGAGAGTATTGACAAGAGCCAGAAAAGAGATCATATCTCTCCTGTGTTAGCTTCTCTGCATTGGCTTCCTGTGAAATCCAGAATACAATTTAAAATCCTCCTCACCTCCAAAGCTCTTAACGGCCAGGCACCATCCTATCTTAAAAAGCTCTTAGTACCTTATTATCCCAGTAGAACTCTGCCTTCCCAGAATTCAGGCCTAATTGTGGTTCCTAGAGTCTCAACAAGCAGAATGGGGTCAGAGCTTTCAGTTATCAGGCTCCTCTGCTGTGGAACCATCTTCCAGTTTGGGTCCAGGAGGCAGACGCCCTCCCCACATTTCATAGTCGGCTTAAATCGTTCCTCTTTGATGTAGATTATGGTTAGAACTGGCTCAGCATTAGCTCGAGCCATCCTCTCACTATGCTGCTATAGGCCTAGACTGCTGGGGAACTTCCCATGATGCACCGAGCTCCTCTCTCCTCAGCTTCCCCTTCTTTCCCTGTGTACATTAACATTTCAAAAATGCTCATCACTAACTGTCCTCCCTCTCTCTCCTGTAGTGTTGTGCTTCCTCTTCTCTCTCCTCCTTCCTGATGCTCCTGAGTCTGGATCCATGGCTGCAGACCATCTACTGCCCCCTGAGCCTGATCAACACCCACTGCTCTAATTATTATGATTGCTCCTGATAACATTTCATTTGGTCCTATTAGTAATATTATTAGCCCTTTAATATAATTATAATATATATAGCTATTAGTCCCATTATTATGCTTTGCTCTCTCTCCTCCCTCCTGCCCCCCGTCTTTCCCTCTCTGTCTCTCTCCCTCAACCCGGCTGGTCGAGGCAGACCCCCCCCCCACCACCACCACCACCACCACCACCACCACCACGAGCCGGGATCTGTTCAATGTTTCTACCGGGTAAATGGAAGTTTTTCGTTGCTCCTGTCAACAAGCTCCTGTCCTAATCATGAGGGAAATGAGCAAAATGTTGGTTCTCTGTAAACAATAACTATAAAAGTGTATATGAAAATTCCCTGAGATAACGTCTGTTATGATATGGTGCTATTTAAATAAAATTGAATTGAATTGAAAGTGGCAAACATCTGATGGTTCTAGGTTCTCAAATTTGAGAATTTGCTGCTTTTCTTGGTTACATCACAGTACATTATCATGAATATTTGTGGATTTTGGATTGTTATTTGGAAAAATGTATTTATTTAATTTTATGATTCACTTTAGTGATGTCAAATTGCACTCTACGGCAATGTGATGAGCAATTTTTCCTTGTTTTCTAATGTGTTATAGATCAAAAGATTAATTGAGAGAGATTTGTCAGATAAATCTGTAAAGAAAGTAGCTCTTATTTGTAGCCCTTCCAATATTCGATGAATTCACTCCGTGCTCAGTGATGACTTTGGTGCTAATTCTACTAAGAGGTGGTACTTTGGTTGTCCACCCTTCCAACCTCGAAAAAGGTTACATGTTTCTGGCATCCCCAGGGAAAAGTCAGTTTACACTCAGATTACTTTAATACTCATCTAAGCGCTCAATGGTTTTTGAAAATTATAGTTTATTTACTGAACAGTATTGTTCCAGATTAAGGGAGAAAAAAACAAAAGTGAGAAACAAACAACATATAGTGGTGAAAGTAACTAAGAATATTTACTTAAGAACAGTTTTTTTTGTTTGTACTTTACTATATTTAAGTAAGTTCGTTTTATGCTACTTTTCATTTCTACTTAATAATTGCTTTCACATTTATCTGACAGCTATTATTATTATTATCATTTTTTTCATAATTATTATTATTATTATCATCGTTATTATTATTATTATTAATGGTAATAATGATAATAATGATGATGTTAGTAACACTAATAACAATAATATTATTCATTATCATAGATAAAGCAACACAATTGTTACATAGAATGATATAGTAGAGTAAAGATAAAATTTTCCCCACTATTATCATCTCCATTAAAATGAATCTTACACCTTGATGCATCAATAATTTTGATCAAATATTACAATACATATTATATACATACATTATATTTCATATTTTTCCTGAAATGCACCAGATCTGCATACAGTGTACCTTTACTTGAGGTACTTTAAATATACTTTGATGCTAATTTTTATGTATTTTACTTGTGACAGAGTATTTCTACATAAACCAACAGCTGGACAGTCTATTCCTGACATATTGACTCATTACTTCTGTTTTAACTCACTTCTGTAATTCACTAGCAGCCTGCCAGATCCATGAGTTATTGGACATTAATTCGAAAAGGCTGATCTACATCCAGAACACTGAAAAATGCTTATCTATAAGGCCAAAATCCATTCCAAGCATCTGAGATGTATATCAATACTAACAAGTCTAATTAACAGTTAAAGCGTTCCTGACTGCTTTTCCACACACATTTGCTTTTCCACGTATTGCCTGATAAAGCACCAGGCCCACATGTATTAAAACACTCCATCCCAGAAATTGCTCATTTAGTCATAATCATCTCGGTAAAATTGAATTGAGATTTGTGAACATTTTTGCAAGGAGGGGATCGATTTGTTTATGGTTGCAATCTAAAGCTAGAGCTGTATGATTGGTTTGCAGAAGTCCTGCTTTAAGGTGGAATTTCTCATTTGTTTTCCAACAAGCTGTCTGTTCAGCTGGAATGGGTGGCTTCTGGACTAATTAACATCCATAACATCCATATGCCACTCATATGGTTACTTATCATGTCCACCTCAAGCCTATGGGGGAAAAAAAATCACAGAATAAAGTTAATTAGAGTGAAGGCTTTTTGTCTAAAGCCAGTCAATGTTCACTGGTTACTGTATATTTTCAGTACATCTGGCTCCAGTGGATCAGAACCTACTTAACTGCCAGTGCCCTGCCCTGCCTTTTGAGCCGAATACAGTATGTCTATATTTGCATTATGTATACACACACTCATACAATTCAACATACAGACACTGACGGACCAATACACACATGCCTATACAGAATATATGCAGTTTCAGTTCATGTATATAATTTGTGTAATTCATGTGTGTTCATATAATGCATCATTGCTGAAGTTACAGATCAGTGCAGCTGGTTACATATTATATAAAATCTGTAACATGCTCAGTGTTAAAAACAACATATGTGTCTCTTTCGAACATGACACATTGATGGTAGAAAAACTGTAAGCACAGAGGTCCAGTCATTAACTCCAGAGCTTTTCAACTGCATCTCATGCTCTTCATTGATCTCAATGAAAACCGTGAGATACGAGCTTCTGTGCCTTTAACCTATTATTTCTTTTGTGAATGGATAATACCCCCAACACCAAGCTTCTTTAAATGCAGATTGTGTGTCTAACTATAAGTTAATACCATACTTATAGTCGTTCATCTTGCCCATGACCCACCTTTAAACTTCTACCATTGCTTTCATATGCCTGAGTATGAAACATTCTCTAAGATATTACTCTTTGATCCATTGCATACTAATGTGGGCCCACACTACCAATTTGTGCATTACGTAAGGTCATGATGGAAACATCCACCATCTGGTTACCATGATGTGACCCTCTCTCTGAATAATAGCCAAGGTTTTTAGATATTGCACAACACAACACACTTTCTAGCCTTGTACTTGTTATTACTTCATAAAACAATCAATCATTAATCAATTAAAACGGCATTTACCCACCTGATATGCGACTAAACCCTTTTACTTACTATGAATCAGGGCTAAATACCCAACTGCACAAAGTAGACATCTAGCCTGGGGGGGATACCTAGGGGACCAAAAGGCTGCATATTCATTGTTTCACTACAGAACAATAATGTATGACCACAAATGTCAAGTGGGTCATCTCAGGTCTAGAGTTATCATTATCTTGTCTAATTGATTTGCATGCCCCTTATTAAAGTATAAATGGTGCCTAAATAAATTTGTATTCAATCAAATTACCACAGAGGGAGTCCCCTTGGGCTAAGTTTTGCTTCTAGTCTCACTGAGTTAATCCTCCCATACTTCCATCAAAAACAACATGGAAGGAGGAGCATTTGAAGGCAGCATCAGTTTTTATCCCTTTCCACCCCTGAAGCAAGACTTTTGCTGAATAGTGCCCTGTCTGGCCACATGTGGTAATTACAGGATAATGGCACATAGGATTTTCCTTTACTTCTTAAGATTCTCAAGTCATTTACCAGAAAGACATCAGCATAAGGCAACCTGACTGAGAGCAAGAAGAAACACAAGCAGGAAACAACAAATTTCGTAAGAAGTGTTTACTTCATGGATTGTGTTTGTTAAAAAAATAAATAAATAAAATAAAATAATTACTTGTGACAGCAGCATGAGTAGAAAAGTAGTTCTCATTTGTAAGAAAAAGGCCGTGTCATGTTTTGTTTTTCAAAAATTGCATAGTACTTTATACAATGTCACTAATGGACCATTCACATGGTCCATTAGTGACATTGACTATTTAGTATTTAGGAAATGTGGCTGGTATTTTTTTCACACTGGGAATCTGTATATGTGTGTGTGTATATATCATCAAGATAAAATGACACACCTACTGTTGTCGGATCTAACACAGAAGGGGTTTTGAGCACTTTGGCAGGTGTTTATACGTCTGTATGTCTTTGATTTTGTCACCTTGTTAGCGTAACAACTGTGTGAGATACAGTCACTAATCTTAACAAGCGGGTAGCTGAGATTAAAATGAAGGCTGAGTTCGAAAAGATGGTTGTGGCCTGACCCATGGCTACTGAGTACTCATGGGACGGAACGTAGACATGTTGACAGGTGTAACGTCCAATGTGATCCCATCGCAAGTTTTTTCATTCTTGTTTATTCCATTAAGCATTTTCAAAATATTATTCTAATAATATGACTCAACTGGTTAGTTTATATTAGTTAGTAATATTATTATATAACTAGTTAGGTAATATTCAGGACCTGGTAAAATAGTGTATAAAACCTGATACAGGGCCCCACAGAACAGTAGGAAGTCTTGTTCTCTATTAGTTTAGGCAGTGCTGGGACTTCTGCTTGTGTCTTTTCTGTCTTTCTCTGCTTGTATGATATAGGTGTCGAGAGGACTGGGCTGTCTGCCAGACAGTAATGTAACTGCATTGTTAACAGTCATTGTGTCAGGCACTGTGAACTATACACAGGTCGTAGCCTTTACCTCTTTCACTTTCGGAGCTGACATTACACTTGCTCTGTCTTGCTCTGTCATCAAGGCACTGAAGGCTTGAAGGACTGACAGTGACTGTGCCAACGTTTAAAAGGCATTTGACTTGTAACTTTTACTGCCGTCCTCTCTACCTGTGCATTTCTTTCTCTCGCTGATGTTAAATTTGCTTCCACTGTTTGTCGCTGCTGTCAGTTTGTTTTCCATCTCTCTGTGATACAACACCTCCCCAACCTCTTTCTCTTTTTTTTTTTTCTTTCTGTAGGGCAGTAACAGCAGTCCCTCTGTGCTAACTGATGGTAGCAGTACATCTACTTTCCTTATTATTCCAACCACATTTCTAATGTGCAGCATTTTTAAGTATCTCTGTCTTTAAGACCTCCTGGAATTAACATTGAACAACTCCAATTGTAATTGAAGCCAACTAGTGATTAAAACTACATCTGAGAAATCTCCACAGAGACATTGCTGGACCATCAAGTGTAACTGAAAGATGTCTTCAGTGAATATGTACTGAGAAAAAAAATGGCCCTTTGGGCAGAAAACTTGAAAATAAGAACATCATCATGTTCCATGACAGTAAAGGTTCCATGGTGGGAGACCAACCTCATCCTGCCTCAGGTCGTCTTAGTTCCTGTGCCAGCCCATTATAATTATGAAACAAACAACTTTACAGGTATTATCCATTAATGGTCGGTAAAATGGCAAACCTTTTAGAAAACAGTTGCCTATTAACACATGGAGCAAACATGGAGTAACAAGCATTCATTTGGAGTCAAGCCTCTGCGCACAAGTAATGTAAGTTTACACTCACTCTGCTGTTAAGCACCTATAAGCTTAACTATACTAGCTAATTGCTAACTTTGACTGACTTTGACTGGTAGTCAAGCCTGCAGTATTTTTTTTTAATTTGCTGAAAAAAGCTGTTTTTTGCAGCTGAAAATCTAGACTGCAGTCAGACTGAACCTAACCAATAAAGCTGCAGGCCAAAAAGCTAAAGCAATGAGGTGAAAAAAGCTAAAAATCTCTGTAGAGCTAAGGTGAGCCCCAGAGTCATGTGGTAATCCTGTGGATTCATCACTGTGAGCACCACCTGTTACATTACATGTATTTATTGTAAACATTGCTAATATGAAAATATTGATTATAGCAGCTTTAATGTGTATCAAAGTCACCATAAGTCATTCAACACTACTCAAAAATGTGTATAAATTAAGAGCACTTTTTTTATTAGTTATTAGTGTTTCCAAAAATTTTAGCAGTCTCTTGGTTTTCACACTAAAAATAAATTGCTAAGCAGTGAGTCATTTAAACCAGCCCTTGAAAGGTTTTGACAGTACCATCATGTAATCCTTCAGCCATATCTCGACACAAGGCTGATACAAGTTGCTCATTAGGACACCATTTATACTGAGGCAATTAAATTCTTCTGTTTCGGCTGTGTGACTGCATTTTCAGTCTGTCATTCAAAAGTTCCTCTGGTAAACCTTGCATTCAGAGATGAAAATGTAAAATATGGACCGTATTCTCATCAGGGTTGTCTCACAGTAACATTCTAAGGTTTAATCCACAGCAACCGCCTTCTGAATGGTTGTTTTTTTGATCATTAGGATTTTTAAATCCCATTTTGGTGTTCTGCTATCGTTGCCTCCCCCATTTTACTGTGATTTGTGAAAGAAGTTTCAGCCCTTGTCTACTAAGTAGCAAACATCACACACTAGTTAAAGACTGCCTTTTTTTAAAGTAGGTCACGGCGCCCCTGTTTTTCTCATTAAAGCACTGTAGGATTATTGTCACTAAAAAGACATCACCCTTCTCTTATTCTAAGTCTGGTTCTAAATATTCAATATTGCTGCTTATGCACATAGACTGCAACCCGGAAACGTATTTTGACATTACCCGGAGGGGCTACATTAGGAGGGGCAAATGTCCGCATCGGTTGGCCAGGACATTAAAAGGACTTTACCCTGCCAGCTCCCTAGTACAAAATCCATATGATGTCTAATTGAGCCAATGTGTGAATAGAGCCAGTCATTGTCCAGGGAATTCACAGCAAGCGAGTAGGCATGTTTAAGATGTTTCTGTCCTGCATGCTGTACCCCAGCGCCACCCGTCGCCTAAACCCCACGGACTCTTTCCAGAAGGTGAGAATGTGTCTGATGTGAAAATTTTCCTGTTGTGTGCAACATATTTAAAAGGTAAATCTGGACAATGTCTAGACATGATTCTCTGGACATTCTCTAGAGTTCATTTGAGTAAACAGCCCCTACTCTTTTTAGCAAGATATTATCAAAAAGTTTACTTGTGTCTCTGCCTATGTCTTACTATGTTCTCATAAAAAACATTTTGTTAAGTAAAGGAATGTTCATCAACTGCCTGTTAAAAAAGTTATTTTATAGCTTCTAATTATTTGTGCAGATTATTTTGCCCAGAGAGAGTACAGTAAGAATACACATACTCACAGACACAGACACACAAACACAGACACAGACACAGACAAACACAAACACACACACACACAAAAACACATGGATCTCAAGCTGGCTGCCAAAACAATGTCACCTTCTGATGTATTCACTTTAAAGGTAAAGACAACTGGACCGTGACCTTGACTTACACTGTGCATGTGTTTGTGTATGTTTGTGTGTAGTTTTTTTTTTTATGTGTGTGTGTCTCTGTAGTATCTGTAGCTGCAGACATATAGCTATGTGCACACACAGACACACACGCAAACACACACACACACACACACACACACACACACACACACACACACACACACACACACACACACACACACAAGCATACAAAGCTTCACAGCCTGTTTGCACCTGCAGTGAATTTTATGGGAATAATAAATGAAGTGAACTGCTTCTAATTGAGAGTTCAAATGCGCATTATGGTGTACAACTAATTGCTTTTTTGTGCAGGCTCTCATGGCTGTACACACACACATAAATACACACAAACACACTTACCCAATAGGTCCAATGCAAACTCATTCAAGCTCATTTTAAACCATGTTGTATAAAATATTTACAGAATAATTGCATGCTATTGAACAATCGCATAATAATTACTTGAGTAATTATGATTTACACACATGCATGTACACTCAAAAATAAGCTTGTACAAACACAAACAAGCATGCATCCTTTGCATCTCATAAATACAGTAATATTTTCTTTGACTGATACAACAAATGGAGCCCAATCTACACATCTAAGTCTGCAGATTCTCAACAAACCAGCATCTTTTTGCCAAAATGGCGCAGGAAACAGTGTTGTGCTTTAGTTCTGGAGGGCAGCTCCTTGTTGACTGAGTGAATACAAGCACATACACACACCATAGGTTCCTCATACTTGCCCTCTCTTTTTTTTCTCAAGAAAAAATGCAATCACCCCTTGCTGACCATTATTCTCCCACATGGAGAAACATTTATGCTTTATTTATCCGAGTATGTCCTTTGGTCTGACCTCTTCTGTTAAAGGCTACTTTCCTGACTTCAGTAGTGACAGGTTCATCCTTTGGACTAGTGCTATTTTTTTCTCTGCTTTTCTGCTTTACCATATTGCACTCAGAATTCAGTCAGTTTCAGGGTTGCCAGGTCTGTGGTTTTCCCTTGGAATTGCGCTACTTTTGAAGTTTTGCTGCAGGTTGAGTTTTTTTGTCCACTGGTTGGGTCTAGATCTATTTTGAATGCAAATTGGTCCTGACCACAGAGCCATATTTCTTTTATGATAATATGCTGTGTCTATTTACATAAGACCATTTTAGTAGCTTGGTGAAAGAACTGTTTAGGAGAAAATGCTTTTAATGCTGGGGCGTTAATATTTATCTTGTTATTTTGTATTTATTACAATACATTTGGCAATGATTGCAATGCTGTTGGACTTTAAAAGCATTCTATATGGGTTGGCAGAAACTTATTTTGAGTTCTGGTATCAGGCTGGTCTTTGGGCTGGTTTTGCCCCATTGATATGGAAACCCTGGTCTCCTTGTTTCACAGTTTCAATATAAACATAGCAACCCTACTCAGTCTAGCCACAGAGCTGTATGATCTTTGTCTAATGAACCTTGTTTAGAACCTTAAAAGTTAATGTGAGGATATGAGCATAAGCAAACACAAGCTTGTTCCTCTACTAATATGTAACAGTTAAGAAAAAGATCATCAAAACCATAAAATATCATGAGATGATGTGAGCTGTTACTAATATAAACAAAGAATTCAAGCCAATATATTCCCCGTGTTTTAACTAATAACTCTGTGTATTGTAGCTTCTGTACAACTAAACTGCAAATGCAAATACAGATTGTAGAAAAAATATTAGCATAATGAGGTGATGTTGTTAATTTATCTATATGGCAAGTTGAAGACATGTTAATATTTAACATATCAGTTAAATGTTCAAAGTTAACACATTTGTTTTCTGCTAAAATATCCAATCTCGCAGAACAACATCTACCTATAGTGAGTACATGATTAATGCAATTTTCATGGTCGTGTTTAAGCACACACAGCACCTGGTCAAGGCTCCTGAGAGACGGTGGTCTGGTTTGATACAGAGTTCACTGTGATATCAGACACACTGGGCTCATTTACATCTGACCACATTCTTTCCATAACCTGAATCGAAGTGCTTTCGCTGCCTGAACCACAGACAGGATCCTGGATGTGAACTGTCTGTGGTGCGACAGTTTGTGTGATTTGAACACCACCTCCGCAGCCATTAATATTTATAGCACTTTGTTCCTTCAAAAAAAGGGTGTCTTCAAATGTAATTCAAAATCCGATAATGTGTCCTACAAAATGTATTTGGTGTTAACATTTAGTTATATATTAAGATAATTTTATATTAAGATAATTTTTAGGAGATAAGGTTGTAAACCAAAACAACTGGTAAACCATGCAAACTCAACATGATTATGATCCAAAATTTTCAACTTTAATCAAGTCCTCTTCACCTTCAGATATGTGACAGCCAACCATTACCACTTTTCACCATTTACCCTTCTTACGCAGTATGGAAATAACTTAAAACCTAAAACTACAGCTTGACTTTAAAGGAAAGAGATTCAGCTTGGTTGTCAATTTTAGACTGGAGTAAGGTAGTGTGCTCATCTTGAAATTGGTAGAAATTGGTCAAAACCCCACTTAAATATTAATCTACTATCCATCATGTGAAATAGAGAACTTTATTCATTTCACAGAACAAACGACTTAAGGCAAATAAAGGAATTTGAAACCGGATTTATATCCACTGATATGCTTTTTTTAAAATTCCATCCCTATGTGAATCCAACTAAAATTTGGAAGAGGCTAGATGAAGCTCTCCACAGAATTTAGTAGCTGTATATTGCAGTGAACGTAGAAATGCTGAACAAAGAAGGGGGCCTTTTTATTCTAGAGACATCTGTCACTCTGTGACTGAATGCAGTCCATGCGCTGAAACCAGAAACATTTTGATCTGATCATAAATGTATTTTCTTACTGCAAATCCACTTCTGTTTCCCACAGCAGGTTCGAGTGTTTCTGTGTTATCGTGTGATGTGTCTCACGGAAGAGGAGCTAAGAGGTGCTAAAAGCTCGTAATGCAACAGTGACAGGTTGTGTGTGTGTGTGTGTGTGTGTGTTTGTGTGTGTGTTCTTCTTCCCAGCAACATACTGTCACACTGCTGTCCACCAAGCATGCTACATGTCACAACCACTTACCTCTTGATTCATCACAGACGTAATTAAACACACACTTTCCCCTCACACACAGCTTAAAAATTACAACCACCAAACAGTGATTTCAACTCATCATCTGATTTCACACAAAGACAGTCGTGCACACAGTTTGCAATCAGTGAGGAATCAGCTGCATACTGATTGACTGCTGCAAGGTCAAACTGAGATGTGAATAGAGGTGCAGAGATGCAGAGGAAAAGAGAGAGAGAGTGTTTTGCTCCCATCTCTCCCAGTGTGTCATTACTGAGTGATTATGGTGGTAATGACCCTGTAACTCTAACACCTGTCAACTTTACGCACACACACTGTGTTACTGCTCTCTTTTCTCTCCATTGATTTCATCCCTACGTGTGAGGAGTGGTGACCTAAATCAGCGGGACTCAAAATAAGGGTCTGGTGCCACACAAGGGTCCTTTAAGAGGGTTAAGGGGGTCTCTAGTAAATGAAAAAAGTTGACTTTCTCTGTCCTTATTTAGAAGATGTTATATGTGTACAGAAAGCAAATAAGAGATTGCACTCATATTTTTTGTAACAATTCTACATTTTAAAACTTTGTTTACATACACAACTCCATCGACTTAATGTGAGTCTATTAAAGGAATGAAATACTTTATAGAGAAGCAAGATATTTCAACAAATTGCCATGATGCTGCTCAGTTGGCACATGAGTGCCATATTGATAGAAAACTCCCAGAAGCTGATACCAGAAATCTGTAACTGTGAATGAATGTGAGGCACAACTTTGCTGGAAAAGAACACAGCAAACACCCTCCTTGGAGAAATAACAAATAAACTGACAGCCAAAGTGCAGTCCTGTGAGGTAAAGGGAAGTAAAGGCTTGACAGAAACATGTTAGAACTGAGTTGATACACACAGAGCCAAGTTACACCAGACTGCATGATCTGCGGTGTGTGAAGAACATATTCTGATGTCGCCTAACTCAATAGATGCCTGTCTCCGTGGCTTGGGTTGCCAAGGGAAGGTCCTTCCCTGTGGCTAACACTCAGTAGCTCTTAGCAACTATATTTTAGTGCACAACTACAATGGGTTCGGATGTTTTTGGTCACAGTAGTCAGATTACTATCTGTGGCTGCAGAGGCCACTCTTACTGTTGCTCAACAAAAGTTAGATAGTCTTGGTTTAAATTGTTGAAGCCCCCCCTTTAGTGTTCTTTTTTATCATTATTATTTAACTAGGAGGCAGGGATGGAGGGAGACATTTGCAAAATAGAAATAAAACTTAACATTTGTTAAATGTCAAAGTACTAAAAATTTAAATAAATGTAAGGGCATTTGCATTTTTTAGTACATGCTGAGAAATGGGGACCATCCATATAATCAGCCAGACATTTTTTAAGGGTTATTATCACTAAAAGCCTCGGAAATGAGGAGACTAATGGTTTGGCTGATACAGCTTTGTTTTGTGTGTCTGAGTGTGTTTTTGTGATTTGTTTGTCTGAATTTGCATGTGCCACCATGGCCTTATTCCCTCTATCTCATGTTGAAACATCTCAATAATGCCTATGCACTTGTGAGTTTTCCCCTGTGTGTGTGCGCTGGTGTTATGTGGGATCCATTATGCCCCTGGTTTGTCAAGGAAAACAGAGACAGGGCTCATTGCCAAGACTGAGACCCTCCAATGCATGTGTGCATCACTCAGTGGCAAATTTATTCAGATATATCCTTGGAAATTGTATTTTGGCAATTTGTTGTTTTCTATCAGATTTTCCCCTGAAATCATAATGAAATCAACAAGCGCCTGCACAATTAATAGTGTTTCTCTAACAAGACGGGTGATAAATTGCCTTGAGAGTGTGTTTCTTTACATGTGTGTGCCCTACTATGAGTGTTTGTGTGTGAGCTACTTCAATGTCATAGCTCATAAGGAAAATACCTGTACTGAAAAGAGCAATGACACTAACCACTACACTCTGTCTGTGTGCCCTTCTGTCTGTCTATTGACATCCTTATAACTGCGATGAAGAGGCTTACTGGCAAAGTTAACCCAATGGCATATTCCCATTAGCAAACACTCATGCACACACACAGTGGGGGTATTTAGAGAATTGGCTGTGAAGCTGCTCCCAGCTTGCCCACTGTGAAAGGAATTGAGCTGTACAAACAGCATTTAAATTATCAGGCTAATGTGTGTGTGTGAGTGTGTGTATGTGTGTGTGTGTATGTGTGTGTGTGTGTGTGTGTGTGCGTGTGTGTGTGTGTACAGGGACAGCTGAGAGTTGAGGCAGAAGATACAGAGTGAGGAAATGAATTAAAACAGAGAAATGAGGAATAAGGGAAGAGAAGGAGGGAGGAGACATGGGAGTTTGGCAAAGACAAATGAAGCAATCAAACAGCGTGTTATTAGTGTCTGACCTTTTTAAAAATAAAAGTTCTGGCAATCACTGAGATTAACCAGCAGAACAAAACTTCAGTTGTCATGCCAGGCTGATAAAGCAGTAGTCAATTAATGATCTGAAAAACATCAGAGCAGAAATAACATCATATTATTGTTTGATTTGAAGTCATCCAGAATGAGTGTGGTCAAAGGAGCAAATCCAAATGAGTATGCCCAGCGAGGATGCAACTGGCACATTCTGCTGTCGAGAAAATGCATATTGCTGTTTTCCAGCCTTGGGTTTTCCTTTAACTGTGAATTACATTATACTCTGAACAGGTTGAAGGATTAGTCTAACATTTTGAAATGATGCGTGATGTTTTAATACTGAGTTAAATAAGAAGACCTCAGTGTCATTTCTGTGATCTAAAAACGTAACCATCTTTTTTCAGACATTTAGCTTTAATTTTAAACTAAATAACATAGCAATTAACATTTTGTATCCATCTTTTATCCAGCTTGTTTAATCCTTGCACAGATGTGAATATAAAGGTCACAAGTTGTAGTTTTCGGCAGAGTTATATGTGATCCATCTCTTTCTTGTCAACCATTTACTGGAGTCTTTTCACCATAAGGTTGACAGGCAACAGGTGAGACTTAAGTCATGCTAATTGACCAGTCAGAATGGGCACGTAGCTATGGTAGCTACCTAGCTGTATTCATTAAAGCAATACTAACAGATAAATGGAGACCAGTGTGCATGGTTTTGGCACAGCTGTACAGATTACTGTAATGGCGTATTCACCTTAGAGCGGAAAAACTACTTTTGTGAGCACTGCCTCTCATTATTGTGTATGCAGTGTGTTGTAAAAACTTTTCTGAAATTCCAGAACTGTACAACAGCAATTTGACCTCATATTCAGACTTGACAAAAAGGAGAGGCCTATTCACTTGACTGAGTATTAGTCGAAAGAGGCAGCGAGCAGGTTTGTTTCAAAATCACTTCCTGAGTTTTTCAAACCTAGTGATTTTACTACCAGTGACATTAGTTCAGTATTGTGCCATCAGGAGTTCTGGAGCGGGAAATATTTTACCGACAATTCAGAGAGCAGAGAAAGACCCTGTTTTTTCTGCTTGAATGAGAATACACATTTGGTCCATCAACATATGTATTCATTCAATGTTAAAAAAAAAAAATATTATGTTACATGGTCCTAGAAAATGCTACGATTTTGTTGCCCCACTTTCTCCAGCATTTTCAGTTGTCAGGGCGGTAGGGTACATGACTCACTACTGATTGGTTATGGCTAAACACAACAAAATGGCCTCCTCACTCAAAAGGAGTCAAAATGAACACAATATCAGTCTGAATGAATGAAATGAAAAGGAATGCTAATTCAGATAATCATGCTAAATTGTCTCATCTTCATCTTTTCTGTCTGTTCCTCACTCCTCCTCTCTCTCCTCTCCTCCCTCTATAATCTGCGTCCCTATTTGTCCTTCTCTTCCTCAGTGTGATGCACACGCTTACAGTTTCTAATTTGACCTCTGCTCTGCTGCTCCTCCTCCTAAATCTACTTTATCTCTCCATCCATCCCATGTGACTATCTCACCATTTTCTCTCCTCTGTTGCTGCATCCATCCATTCATCCTTTCACACTTTTGAATAAAGACTTTCTTGTGTTTCCTGTCTCCTCTCCTCTTCACATTCGCACCTCCCTCCTCCTCTCCCCTGCGACTAAACAAGCATCTTTCACTCACTTTCACACTTTCTTTTCTTTCTTTTCCCCTTGTTGTTCTCTCCCCTTTTGTCCATCCATTCCTCCTCTCAATTATCTTGTCTGGACAGCATCTGGTAGTCTGTGAATGTGTGTGTATGTGTAGGTGACCAGGTGTCTAGACTGTGTTGCACTTGGTTATTGTCATTCTGAATGGAACAGCTGCTAACAGATAACAAGTAGCTGGCTTCCCCGCAGGTTTGAAAACAAATTAGAAACATAGTCACATTATTCAGGCAGGACCTTTCCTGTGTTACCCAACTGAAACAAATGGCTACGTGTTGCCGAATAATCACCATCCAGTCTAATCAGTTAGTTGAGGAATAAAAATCCGACATGTATAGATCATGAAACGGCCCTTTGCTTCAGTCAATAAAAGCTTTAGGATATCAATATCATCTGGATCAAAGCTCATATATTTTTCAGGGTCTTTCAAATATACTATGTCAACTGAATATATAAATTATATGAGATTACAGACACTAAAATGTTCATTTTAAACCTTCTTCCCTTTGAAACCTTATCTACTGTTGATAAAATCTTCAATAAACATAGCATGTTGTTACACCTTGGAAGCCTAAATAATGAAAAAAAATGAACAATGAGAAACAAAAAATAAAAAAGAAAATTAACTAATATCAGAAAGAGGACAGTAGATCAAAGTTCAATAGATCATTGATTTAACACATGAAATTCAACTGTTCAACTGAGACATGGTTATATTATTTGCATATACTTCCCAGCCTGTGTTACATTAAGGCTATAATTCTCCAGAAACATTTCCTATGTCTATTATTTAGAAAGTTACATGAGGGAGTTATTATACACACATAACACAGGAGTCAGATGGACTCTATTGAGATCATGATTAAAGCAAAGCAAATGCTGATGAAGAAAAATCAACCCTTTAGACACTCTTTGCAGCCGTATTATGTAATGCACTGGAGTCATATTGAGGAGCATTGTTCCTGGGCTGTCAAGAGACATAAAACTTCTCATGTTAAATGATCGAAGTAAATAAACTTGGAGTAAGTGAACAGAATTAAAAATTCTATGTTGGATAAAATCAAAGCCTCAATTCGACAAATCGAGCTAAGTTGCCCTATTAAATCAAAATTTAATTGAAGTTTAAAATTTCATACATGTCATCGTCTGCCAGACACTACAGAAGAAGGCCTGCCCTCCCATCATGCATTCCTGATCCAGAGATTCCTCCTGCTCTTCATTCAAGCAGACAGCTGCACTGGTCTCCACTCTACACTTCGTGATGTGATAAGACTGCTGACATAGCTGTGTTCTTCTCAAGAGGTATTCGTGGAGAAGACCCTTATTCTCCACGAATACCTCTTAAAGTTTCCCCTGGGTGGATACAACTGTTTGCACTTCTTAGGCCACATCCTGGACACCAAAGCCTAGATTTCTTCACTGCCACATGCAGCACATCATACAACCCTGTTCTCCACTCTGGCCTAGGAAGAGTCGTGGGACACGGTGGCCATCTCCTCACCCAGGGCGACTGAAGGGAGAACCCTTCCTCTTCTCCTCTGAGGTGTTGAACAGAGGATGACTATGGGTGGATGCAGCAGTCTGCAATTCAAGTCCAAATGCTGGATGGCAGAGCTGATGCCCTCTTTGGCAGATAAAGTCCTTTTATCATAGTCCATCTGGTGTAAGGACTGTTGTCATTAAATATTTTACAGATGGCCCTGACATGAGCTGGGACACTTTGGTGTAGACCACGAACAGAAGAATTACAGAAACACAAAATTAAGAGAGGCAGGGAGATGCTGACTTAGTCAGCATTTGCATTTCCTAGTGTTGGCAGCTTCAGTCTTGTTCTTAATCTGTGGTTCCTCCAGGACAAACTTCACATTAGTGACCACTGCTACTCGTACTGTAGTGCTCTGCTCAAGCACCAGGAGCTCTGCACATTTAGAGTGCCCTGCAGAGAGTAGACCACTGGTTATGTGAATGCCAACAAAAACTAACAGCTGCTTGCTGTGCAGGGATGGGAGGAAGGTTTGTGCATTCTCCTCTGCTGCTTGGCATTTGACTAACACAGACATCTGAGGGCTCCAGTATGACCTTCCTGCTGAATTGCTGTGAAAGGTGCTTTTCTTTCACCAGCTTTTCCTGGAGCTCTTGCTCCAACAGACCGAGCCAGAAGTGCCTTGCCGTGTTGCAGGCCAGTTCAGCCATGAGGAGATGCTGTATATACAGTATGTCATCCTTATTATTTCCTGAAACTCCTCCAGGAAGCTTCTCCCAGTCAGCAGCCAGTTCATCAACTCTGACAGATAATTGATTAGAAACATGCTCCTGCTGTTTCCTTAGCATGAACTGTCTCATCATCTTTTACTGCAATATAGATTCTGCATGTAGTTCAAATCATGGTGGCAAAACCATATTATGCTCAAATGTACCATCCATGTGTGTTAAAAGTGCACCTTTCCTTTTGCAGCACCTTACTTCCGCTTGATAGGTGTGTCGCTGAGAAGGGGAAAGTCTTATTTGTTGGACATGTTCAAAAACAGAGTGTGCATCCATTTTTAAGAGATGTCAGACATTTAAAAAAGAGAAAAAAACATAAACAAGTTTGTAAAAGCTATGAATGAATACATTGTTTCAGGGGAGTTGGATAGCTGTGCATTCTGATACCAAATATCAGAAATAAGAATCAACAACTGTGCATTGGGTTCACAGTGTCCTGACTGACATCATGGTCGCCACAATACTGATGGTTCTGTCGAAAAGCAAACAAAACAAAGCCGAAAAAAACGGAGATCTTTAAACAAAAACATTTCTGACAGTAAACTGAAGAGTTTACAGAATATACATCTTTCATACCATAAACTGCTGCTTGTCCACTGATAAAAGACAAATAAATAAAATGTTTTTGACCATTTCAGAAATCAGTAGTAATATATAAGTTCGAGTTAAGGGAGGTTTTTTTTTTCTTTTGCATCCACATTTCTAATCTACTTTAGAGTTCTGACATCATTCATGTCCTAACCTATGCCTGAACCAACCGGTAAAATGTATAGTTATTTTTCTCTAAAAGCAACTTGGGAATGACTGGTTACTGGTGGTATTAATGAGCTGTGATTAAGCTATTATTTTATACTTCCCATTGTCTGACAACACAAATGAGAAGAACCCAGCTGTAAATGAGTCTGTCTTAAAGCACAATACAGGTGATCACAGAGAGCAGGAGAGTACTGAACAGAGATGTAAGGGAGAGCACGTAAAGAAAGCTCAGCAGAGAATAGAGGCCCTCGTGAGCTATGAGCGAGATGCTCTGGTCTCTGCCACCCTGGCTAGAATGGCAGGAGACCACCGTAGCAGCCGCAATGGAGCCAAAACTGAGTCGGTCAGATCTGCCCGACACTGGCTGTACTGCTGCCCATATTCGGTAACTATCACACCATCAATAAATCCTATGACAAGATCGAAATCAATAATGAATCGATTCCACAAACAAGTGTCACCGGTGTAGCCAAGGCCTGATTAACCTTATTACTCCTCTGTTTGACTTAAACAGACAATTGAGCTCCTTTCAGCATTTACATCAACTGACAGTTTAACTACCCTCTTTTTTCCCCTTGTTTATCCACTTTAAGTGGTGACACTCCAACTGACTCCTCCACCCCTTCATGTCTCTACTTTTGAGCAAACATAAAGTTCTTCTGAGTCCCACATCTTTCAGTCTCCTCACTGGAACTGGCTTTCTTTTTTTTCTGGACTTCCATTTTAACTGACACTTCTAGCTCAGTTTTTTGACTAAAACTTTGATGATTTTAACTCCTTTCAGCTCTTTCCGAAGAAAATTTTCTTTCCAGTATTTTTGTATCTATTGTCATTTCAAACACATCTGCTTCAGTACTTCAGCTATTTCGGATTTCTAAAATGCAATTGCAGCAGTGAGCAAATTTAATTTTTTTCTCATAAATTATAGCTTTTACTTGCTACAATAATTAGAAGATATCATTTCTAAAATTATTATTCATAATATGATATTTTTTAATTCTCGCGGTGTGATTTTGTTTGACAGGTACCAGGCAGGAGGGAAATTAGTTTTTCATGTATAAAAATAATCTAAAAAAGAAACAAAAGGAATTAAAAAGCTGACAAGGATCATCTCTTTCTGTTACTTGATGCCGCACTTCCATCGTGAGGGGGTTCTTCTTCCCCCTCTGGGAAGGTTTAATGTAAATCAGGACAGAAATGGCAAAAGAGAATGCAAATTACCTCATCGTAGTACTGTAGGACCCGCCTTCCCAAGTGACTGGCAGCCAGTTGCGGAGCTGATGGTTGAGGGATGAAATAAGAAAGAAGATTAGGAAACTTGATATTGAACTTCTTACAGGGTATTTTAAAGCCTCTTAGGCCCTCTCACTCTCACTTTACCTCCCTGCCTTTCTCTCTCATTCTCCTATTGAATAAATGATGAAATTCTATCCAGCTCCACAATCACTCCAGTATTTTCTTTCCCTTCCTCTTTTAGTCTTTGTTACAATCTCTCATCGTTATCTCTGCCATTGAATAAAGGATGAGATTGCAAAGTTTTTTCCTGCAGTTGTTTATCCTGTAATCCTCCCTTTTATCTCATTCATTTTTCTCTGTCTTCCTCCTGGTAATTGCAAGAAGAATACGACAGTATTACATAGCTACTAGTGTTTCTTTCCAAAACCCTTTCAGACCCTTGGTCCAACACCCGATGTTTACCTGACTAAAGGTGCAACATGCACAGCACTTAAAGATAATTAATCTCCAGTCTGTCTCCAAAACAGGACTGTTGGCATTTTCAGTTTCAGTTCAAAAGAATTCAGGTACATAAGTTATAGAAAAGCAAGCTCATGAAACACCAAAGACAAAAAAAAATCATTCTGCCTGTAAAGGAAAAACTACGTCCAGGAACTCAAACATCAGATTTGTGTATCGAGCATGCCGACAGTAGACAATACAAGCAGAAAACACCATTAAGAGAGAGAAAAGCTGCCATAAAAAAAGGTCAACTTTACAGATCAACAACAGTACTGTTGTACACATAACCTGAAAAATAAAATCAATTACTCATTAATTATTATTTATTAAGTGAAGTAATTATGCTACTTTACTAATTACTCCACAGCACAATTCATTTGTTACAGTATTCAAAGTCAAAGTTGTCAAACAACTAATTCGTTTCCTCACATCTTCTCTATTTAACAGATGTAGGAACAGAAAACTAGACATTGTGGTCAAACAAGCAGGCAGGTATTTAATGACCATTACCAGCCAGCTGAACGTTAGCTCCCGAGGCTACGTGCAGCACTCCAGAAGTCCAGAGTCCATCACAGGGCTGACACATAGAGACATTCACGCTCATATTCACACCTACAGGGAATTCAGAGTCGCCAATTAACCAGACCAGCATATCTTTGGATTGTGGGAGGAAACTGGAACCAAATACCCTCTTGCTGCAGTGCTAACCGCAGCACTACTATGCTGCCCACACATGGGGGAGCAAAATGCAGTAATGCACTGATAAAAATGACCTCAATTCAAGCAGAGCCATGCATTTTCTTAAGTGATAAAGCATGATCAAGATCACTGTTTTGAATGCACCGGTGGTGGAATAAATATTAAGATCCTTATTTGAACACAGCAACAATTCCTTTACATTTTAGTGAATATACTTAGTTTCTTTCTACCATTGAGTCTACTACAATGCTATGTCAGGGCCATAACAATACCATTACATTATCCTATGCAGACCACCACAATTGTTTGCAGTTGATAACTGCACTCACTAGCTACTAGGCTCATATTGGATAAAGCATCTGGACTGTGTGCTGTTACTGAAGCACCACCGCATCACTGCATTACTAGCAGAATACAAAAGAGGTCCCATGCTTAGATCTGATAAAGCGTATCTGGGTGGAAAGCCACACGGATGCTGTAGCTAAGCTGCTGCTGGCTGTGGATTTTCACAGGATAAATGCTTTCCTTCAAGTAGCAAAGCACCCCACAAGTCAGAAAAATACCCTGATTTCCAAAATATATGGCTTTACACTTATAAGTAATGCCATGTACTCTGACAGGGAAGTTGTTTTATTTATCTATTTATCTAAGTCTCTTTAATATTTTTACACCCTGTGGATTTTTAGACGTGGTTTACCAGATGATGGAAAGCCGTGTTCCTTTATCAAAAAATTCTTGAGGACCTTCCCAGTGTCTATTTCATCGTTACTTCTCATACAGTATAACATCCCTCTGTCCTTGTCCATCAGTCTCTCTTTTTCTCACCCACGCTCCATCTCCATCACTCTCTCCACCTCTCCCTCTAAGTCTCTCTCTCTCTCTCTCATTCTATTTCTTTCCCTTTATCTGATGGAGTGAATAATTCATGTCTATTATTCAAGGAGGCTCTTTATTCTCCCCCTTGTGTTTTCTCTTACAGCACTTCAGTTAGTATGCATGCGTGAGTGTGTGTGTGTTTGTGTGCAGCATTTGTGTGTTTGAATGAAGCTGAACTCATCCAAGATTCCTAAGTTCTTATATTCTAGCCAGACCCATACGCATGCTCATTCAGACACACACACACACACACACACACACATACACACACATACACGCACAGACACAGACACACACACACACACACACACACACACACACACACCTTTATTTTCAAAACATCAACTGGCATTTAGCAGAGGATGCTTCTTGCTGGTATTAAACTCATTAATTATTTCAAAAGCAATGTTATTACCCTGCAGTCTGTGTCTCGGTTGCTGAATTTCAGAACAATTGTTCCTTGATGTGAATATTAAAGTCATAATCCCTGAGATTTCAGTTCTGATTTGGCCCACATCTGCATTTACTGTCGGTAATGCTAAGGACATTTTAATAATACAAGTGCCAAAGTTATGTTTAAAATAAAACATTTATCACTCACTAGGGGAGGGAAATGCACTTTGAGCCACTACTGTGTTAGAAATACAAGGGAAGATTAGCAACTTGTATATACATTGTATAAAATGTGTTATATATCACAGTGCACATGTGTGATAGCATCTTGTCTAGTATCTATGCATCTATGCACCCCCCCTCCCCTTTTTCCCTCTGTTCAAGTGGGTCATACATCATTCTTCACATTTCACAGAGATAAATAACACACCTTCACATATAGCAACAATAAAACTATCCATATCCCTTCCACATCATTCCGTCTCCAAACGCAAACGCCATTTAAAGCCAGCATAACTAAACAGTGTATATAGTATACTTTGTGGTTTTAGTAGAATAAACTTCAACCTTTAATAGCATCTGTAAAATTCTGTTTGACGTGATGAAAATCTTAAGGACTAAAACTTCAAGTACTGGGTTGTGGTTGCTTGGCTGACAGGTGTGTCAGACTCTCAGCCACACTGGATAAAAATCAAACAAAATTAGATATAGACTCAAATTTTGCTTTGATATTATTATGATTGGCAAAGCTGATCAAGGGGCCAAATCTAAGGCCACAACAAGAGGAATTAAACATAACATCAACTGTTGGTGTATCCGTGCTAATGTTTAATTCATTTATTAACCAGATGAGTAAATTTGGCTGATTTATACAGTAGACAGAAGCTGCAATGGCAGCTCTAACAGCTCAAATGTACTGACAGTAGCTTTAGCAAGTAAACTGCACCAAGCAATTAATGACATTAAAGAGATTAAGAATTCAGCCTATTGCTTTGACAGTGTCATATGTTAGCTGACACTATGGCGCAACACCATCATTGTATGTTTTAAACCTGCTACTGCAGCTTCTAAACTGGACTGAGGTGCATAGTTTTCCCTGCAGCTTCTCACTAATTTCAGTGTCCTTTAATTTGTTTGTCTCAAGACGGAGGAAGCTTTTTCTTTTTTCTGCTTCCATCCGTCCCTCTGTCTTTCAGCCAATGTTTCCAAATTGTGATGTGCTTCAAATAAGGCTACCATGTGACCAAAGCAAATGTGATAATCCAGATACACATGGAGCTCGCCAGGGGGCCCACTGGTAATCATCAAGTGTCCTCGTCCACCACACAAAAGGTTGAGTTCATTTCTGTTCTGCTGATTGGAATCACAGCCACTCCACCCATCTACGGCCGGAAGGCAAAATGAATATTCATACCAGTTTAGACCCTGGGCATGAATATTTATAATGGTTAACACCAGATATGCAAATAAGTCAGCCAACCCAGATGGCTTCAGATCACGACATGATGATCACACACACATACATGCGCAAACACACTCATAAAGAAACAAGAAAACACACACTGTAATGTCTTTTTTCCTAAAGGAAAAGACAACATGCCTCATGCATCAGAAAGACAGCGTGGAGTCAGGAGAGAGATTAGAAGTGGGTGCAGAATTTAGCTGCCAAAAAACTGAAGTGGGGATATGATATTGACAGCAACAGGATGGGATTTAACGAGGATAAGTTTACACAGCAAACACATGTTGATACACCAGGAAAGGAAAGATATCAGGGTAAATTAATAGTTCCAAATGTAATCCATACGTATTTAACAGTCTGGTGTTGGTACTCAACAGTGGCTTAATGCACGATTAAAGCTGGTCCTCGAGGATTGCTGGCAGTGTTGTGCTTCCAAAATCTTCCCCAGGTTCCTCAAGTACAAGGTAGGCTGATAGAAACGATAAGATTAAAGAAGATTACTGCCACATAAACAGGGTAGATTAGTGATTAGTGATGGTGTTGCCTACAGAAACCCGTGAAACACTGTCTCAGAATTCAAACTGGGTCGATGTTGAGTTTGAGTTAGAACAAAACATACTTAGCTGCTTTAATACTGAGCACACATCTGTAACCAAGTGTTGTGACATTTGAACGAAACGAAAATACACACAAACAGAGCAACTGAGAGCAACTATGGGAAAGAGAAATGATCCAATAAGCCAAAAAACTTTGAGTAACAAGAGGATGTTTACAGAGACAACAGGGACAACTTGCATGACACAATGCGCATTATGACAATACAAGCATGCTGATGTTCGGCAGGTATAATTGGTCGACCGCCTCACCTATTTATCTCAGCATGTTAGCATGCTAACATTTGGATAAAAGTGACATCTAACCGGATCTTTACTCTTAAGTTGACACCACACGTTCCTGGATTTCCTTTTCTTTCTGTTTCATCCTTTTAGATATGCACACCTCTACCGCTCCTCACACACACATCACCGACACACACAGAGACAAAAACTCTAAGCACAATCAGACATTCCCTTTGAGCCAAAGCCTTCCTAACAAGCTTATTTCACCATGTACTTTCTGTGTGTTTAGGTGTGTGGTCTTGTGAACACAGGTTAATATGCTGCATGACACACCGCCTAATATGACAACACACACATTTGTACAACTATCTTTGTGGGGACACTCACTGACATTATGCCTTCCCTAGCCCCTTACCCTAAACCTAGCCCTAATTCTAACCTGAGCCCTTAAACCAGTACTTAAACCTCCAAAAGCTCTTTAAAGCTGCTTCAGAAATTGAGGACAGGCTAAAATGTCTTCACTTTCCAAAAATGTCCCCCCTCCAATGGTTTAAAACTCAAACTGGTTCTTACAATGTATAACTATAGAAGCAGAAACACACACATACAAAGAGAGAGAGAGAGAGAGCGAGAGAGAGAGAGAGAGAGAGAGAGAGAGCTGTGTTTGTTTTGATGGAGGATTAAGGCCAACTAGTCTGTTGTCTGAGAGGTGGACCACACCTGAGATCACACACACACACACACACACACACACACACACACACACACACATACAATAGTATTCTTTGTTGTGTCACTGCCAGTTCTCAGGCATTTTCAGGGTCGCTCGACGTCTTGGTCCTAATATAGTATTGTATCGTGGCTGAAGGGAAGTCAGGTAGTTAGTTATGCTACTTCAAATGACTTAAGACATTAATGATGCACAATTCTAAACAACCTTGAAAGGAGCAACAACTGTATTCATAGCACAGAGAAAGCCAGCAAAATCCACTTTTAAATAGAATAAAAAACACCTGAAATGCTTAATTACATTTTCACCATGTTGTGCTAGATGCAGTAGCATCTATTTTTTACTGTCAGAATGAGGTCACGATGAGCAACAAAGCTCAACTGGGTCACAGGCTGTGACACACTGTATGTTACAATATACCTGGACTCAGCATGGAGCTCTCGCTGACTTGGACTGCTGTGCATTTATTTCTTTATTCATGTAATTAATTGCAACAGCTGGATTGTTGATTCAATACACAGAGCAACAAAAATGCACTCGTAGTCACTGACTTAATATTGATGGCTTCTATGCACTGTATATACTAGGGACTTACAGCAGTCCAGCGACAGGGCATGGCCCTGACTCAGTTTAAGACAGTAAACAATCAATTCAACACAACAATACCAAAGATATGAATTAACAAACAATATCACAGACAGATAAATCACACAGAGATTCAAGCATGATTGACGTTTTTGATAATATCGTGTATTAGTTTTTCCTCTCCCTCTCAGACACTGTTTATTTCGTCGTAGATCGTATAGCAGCACAGTACCAATCATTATATCCGCTACTCTCTCTCCAAATGTTTTACAAAGCTATAGTTTTTCAGTTGTTAAATTACATATCCAGTCACTTTTACACAATTTATTGACCCCGGTTGCATGTTATAGTTTTTATTGTAAAAGGAGTTTCTCTTTCCAGAGAAAATTTTGCACTGGAGAAGCAATCTAGAAAATGGACAGGTCAGCTCCTGCCTCACAGAGGGCATGTGAAACGTGGCTTCTCAGCCTGCTTATAGGTGTAAAAGAGCAAACTTCTAACCCCACCCAACAGTGATGTCACAGTGTACTGAGGACTGAGAACCGAGGACTATACTTCTACAGAACTGCAGTAAGATGAGAGGTTAAAACAATGGAGGTCAGCAAAAGTAAGAGCATCTGCTAATGTTCATTTGCTGTCTTCACCCAGGCTAATAATTCTTACACTGTAAACTAGTGGGGACTATAGTACAAAGGTTCGTTAATATGTTTCACTGCATCTGACCACACGCACCTGTGATCAAGGGTGGGATCATAGGTTCAAAGCCCTATACATTTCAATCCATAGAGGTCAGTGCAGCAATATTTTTTCCAGAATCTGAATTCCTTTATTGTCATCGTACAGGGTGCAATGAAATCTGATCGAGTAACAATAAGGAAACTATCTGGTAACGACAGAGTTGCCCTTTGGTAAAATTCACAGGTCTGTAGGCTGAGGCCCAGACCCAAAGTAAAGCCACGGTCATCCCCCTGTCAGCTGAAGCATGACATCAGAATCCAATAAACTGATAAAATGATGCATCCTAAAACATATCCTAGGAACTGTTATGTGTCTGTGAATGTATGTCCAAATATCTGTGTACAGGTGTTGAAAAATTGATGTCTTCAATGCCTAGTCCATGTCTTGTAAATGTGCTGACTCACAGTGTGGTGCTGGTAAATGGTTGAGTCATGCTTTCACTTTAGATCCCAGAGGGCAGCTGCAGGAATGTTGTACATCCTTTATCAGCCCACTTGCTGCGCGTGTACATACATAAGTAGATGTTTTGTGTGCATGCTGTCCTTTGTATCTGCAGTCTGTGAGGACTCACAGGAAAGCTCCCGTAGTGTGTTCGAGGATACGTGTTGGTGTTTTATGAATCCAGACTCTACTACCCTCTGAGTATTATCAGCGCTTAACACTTACTTTTGAGCTAAAAATTTTAGTAGCACATAAAGAACTTTAGGGGGCAATGAAAATTGGGATCAAATTGCTCTAATAAAAGCTGCGCCAAGCCGCTCCGCATCAGGTCTTTGGGTTTAGACATTCAATGGTGGATTCTTGGTGAATTCTCGATTTGGTTTTGGCCCTTTGCAATGATGAGTGGATCCCGTGAGTCTTTTTTTTCATGAACACCGTTAGTTCAGCGCGATAACTGTGTCATGGTCATCGCTGTTTTCTTAGAAAACTTTTTGTTGAAAAAAAAAAAAAAACCCAAAACAGACTAGGTCAAAACCTAGTATGTGGCTGAACTGCCCTTTATCTGTTCGCTTCTCTCCTACTCTCTGGGCCAACATATATTGTAGTTTAATACAGATGAATTCCCTATAAAGCTGTTCTCATTTACATGTTTTTTTCTGTCTCTGTTAATAGAAAACAGAGCAGGTATGAAATAGTGATTTAAATGTGGCCCATTAAGACAACATGTTAACCAGCAGTCACTTCCAAGCCATTTCCAATGGCTGCTCTGCAACTGCTAAAATCCTGACTTTATAATCGTGATGTTGTCTGACAAAATCACCAGACACATAAATTAAAGGCAACAGCTGTGTTGTGATTTCAGTTTTATTTACCTGTAAAATTGTAACTCAGGGGTAACATTAGAAGCTCATCCATGTCTTTGTCAGCTGCCATGCACTCAATTAAATGAGATGTATAGAGAAGTGTGAATGGAAAGCACACTGGCAACTCTCAGCTTGTCCTAAAAGTCAATAGATTTGTCTTTGGGAAAAAAAAGTCGCTAATAGGGTCCCAGTCTCAGTTTTCAGCCTGTCCCTTTAATTTTGGGAAAGACGTAAAAACCTGTGTCTTTGCTTGCACCGCCACCTCACTACATTTACTACAGCTTCGCTCTGCATTTACATCTTTTATATTCACACCCATGTGCATCCAGTGCCAGGACAAACCAAATACTTTGTTTGCATAGAAGATGTGGAGGCTAATGTAGCCCAGAGATAATGTCGGGTACTTGCATTGTTGGTATAGTACAACATATGGACCAAAGCAACAACTTACATTTAGAGACTGAAAGTTGCAATCATGAACATCTCTATATTAATTAACCCACTTTGTGTGTTAAGGTCTGTTTTACACTTAAAGATGAGGTGTACATGAGAAGTAGGCCTCTGAAAGAAGAATTTATTTTGGTTTGTTTCTGTTTTGTAGCAGACCTCGTTAGTCTGTCACTGCAGTGTGTGTGAACTTAGGAGTTGTGTATGTATGTTTGTCAGTAGGGTGGCTGAGAGATCAAGCCATCCCAAGTGTCAAAATGACAGCTCATTATCAGGGACAAACAGTCCCTAAGGGTATGGATAGATACACACACAAACACAAACACACATGCACACATACACACTGTTCCATTAGCTTATCCCACTGAATTACAGAAGAGGATTGAAAAGAGAGAATCTGTTCACCAGCTGTGACTGCGTGTCTGGTATTGTTTTCACCTTGCGGGCCTGTGTGTGTGTATGGGTATGTGTGTTGGTTTGTGGGTCTGTGTGTGCATGCATGGGTACACAATTTTGTTCCCATTTTGGGACCTTTTCCAGTATACACACTTAGCTTGTTGGGACCAGCAGTCCTCATGGGGACCAAAGCATAATGAGGCAAAATGTCATTTCTGAGGTTCTGATATGGCCGAGGCTAAGTGTAGAGTAAGGATAGGTTAAGGTTAGGGATAGGCATAAATTTGCTTGCCTTTATTTTGATCTCAACTACCTACCTGTGAAGTTTTGTGACTGCATTTTGCATGACTGGGACAAATAAACACCTGAAAAAGTACTCGAAACTGCCCCTGTAGACAGTTCGAGTCTCCACAATCTAATTTTGCCATGACCGCACACGCACACACACACACACTCACTCACAAGGCAAAAACAATACCAGGCACAGTGTTGTGACTGGTAATAAAGTAACCTAAGCAGCACATTCTACAATTTGATCCCACTGGAAATGAATATTTACTTGCCCGTCTCTAGTCTCTATTTTTAAGGTCTTACTGTTTTCTTTGCACTTGGCATACATTATACATATCTCCATGCATTGGTACACACAGTATTTGTTGTACTGCCCTGATATACCACTAAGGATGTGCCACAGTTTTTCCATATTATATTTACCAGCAAGCAACAGCACAAGGTAAAAACAATATCAGCACACAATGCCTTGTGTGTGTGTGTGTGTGTGTGTGTGTGTGTGTGTGTGTGTGTGTGTGTGTGTGTCTATGTATTATCATAGCAAAATATGGCTGTGGAGATACCTACTGTGGGGGGAACTGCCATAGAGGTGGTTTTGAGCATTTGGCAGGTGTTTGTCTGTAGACAGATTTTGCCACTGTGATAGTGTCAGAACTGTGTAAGATACAGCACTAAACTTTACAGGTGTGTTGCTGGGAGCAAAGTGAAGGCCAAGTTCAGAGACGAGTTTGGTCTTAATAATGTAGTAATGACTACTGAGTACTCATGGGTTGGAATGTCAATATGTTGACAGGCGTCACAGCTTACATGATTCAATTGCAAGATGGTGTCTAGTGTTTAGTGTTAGTTTGATTTACGTTCATATTTCAAGGTAAGACTGGAAAATCTCGTTTTCACTAGTTTTAATCACAGGCTTATCCCATATTACTTTAGTCTATATAACAAAGGTACCCGGTGAAGTTTTTAGAGTAGTATGAATCACTGTTTTTAAGAGTTGTTCACTTTTTTGTCAGTACCTCATGCACATGATATGATACATAGTCCCAAGAGTGGTTTTCCACTGTTTCAATGAAAAACAGTTGGTGGCATGTAACATGTAAAGAAATGAGGCATTGTACCAACAAAGACAGGGATGAAGAAGACAAGCGAGCAAACATGGATGGTCCTCCAAACATCAGCTTTGGGAATGTATTAGACATGTTTCTTGAGATACACACAGTGGGTTTTGATGAAAACTGGTAATGTAAATTCAACTTTGTATGTTTACAAAAAAAATCCAAGAGATAAATCTAATTCTTAACTTTTAAATACTACTAACCAACCTCCGACAGCTTAAACCGATTTAAAGGAACTATTTAGTCTAAACAGGTCCAAGGTCAAACTCCCATTTACTGCATTACACATTGGAAGGAATACAGCATATCTGTCTTTATCTTGTCATCAGGGGCCAGGAGTTTAAACATGAGCCCTGAGCAGGCTCAGGGGCCTGAAGGCGCAGGGAGCCCCTTAGCAGAGCCTGTTAAATACAGTACAGCATGCCAGTGCGATGTTACTATTAAAATGTCTTGATTGAGGGTCAAATTTATTCTAAAAAAGATATCTATATATAAAAAAAAAATCAAAACAGAATAACTATCATGACACCTTCAAGAATTGTGTGTCTTACGATGTATTCGGGGCCTCTGGGACATCTATGCCTAGGGTTCCATCACGTCACAGGGTTCAACAAAAATAGTGCCAAAAAAAGTAGGATTTCCAAGTCAACATTTGATTCAAGCTGATTAAAGTACTGGATGAAAGTAAGTCATCGCTTGACCTACCCACAGTCTTTTACTTTGAAATAACGCCTATCATCACTAGGTATCTTTCAGCAGTTATTTCTGATCAAATGCATCCAGAAGCAAGCAGCTTCCATCCAGTCTGCTCAAGTCTTTCTGTTCTGTCCCTCGAGCAGTGGGCTTGTTTTATAAAAAACAATTAACTAGGTTGCTCAATATTATAAAAGTAACCTCTAAATATCCAAAATTTTCTGCCAACTGTCTCGAATCATATCAATATCCTTCATTTAAATATATCAAGTTATCAGATTTTGGAGTGTATGTTGGTGAGTAGCAGCTTGCTGAGCTTAGGTTTTTGCCAAGTAGAAAGAAAAAATATATATATAAAAATAGAGCCAACAGCTAGGATTAGCTGGCTGCTATTTATAGTATTTGGTGTAAAAGCTAGGTAAGTAGGATGTAGTGATTTGTAAGTCATCCCTGCGTATAAAGCAGATGGCTAAGCCTTAACTAGCCAAAGCAAAAAGTCTACTGAAGATATGATCTAAAAGCAAAGGCGCTTTACAAGAATGTTGTAAAATGACGAAATACCTCATTACAGTACCAGATACCTGAATGCAAACAACACATTGCCTAGTGGGTAATTAAAGGCATTTAATCATTGCAAATGTCAGTTAATGAACCTTTCCAAATCAAAACCAACACTTCCCAGCGATCTTGTGACAGTGAACATGGAATTAAGGGAAATGATCAAAGTAAAGTTTTTATGTTGTAAAATGGGACAACCAACACAGAACTGAGGAGAAGGAAAAAGAACAGGAAAATCCATCCAAGAACGAGAAAAAAATCCACCCTTGAAAGCGTTATTCCTGTCCCCTCAATATAATATTGGCAGTTGAACGATATTTGTATCGATGAACAGGTATAACATAAAAGCAGAAACCAATGATCAAAGACTATGATCTGCGATGCCATTGGACTCAAACATGGTGATTAATTTTTCTCCTGTTGCAGCATCTTGTTTAGACTCATGTAAATAACAAGAGCTCTGTTGTGGTTCCCTTCATTATGATCGTAGCTGCTAATATGACTGACATTTAATTTAATCTTAACACATGGTGAGTTTAATGAAACACACAAAATCTCATATATACAGCGTGGAACTTAGAAGCAATGCACATACACGTGATATTAAAGTCCCCCATCACCAAAAGTTACATCATGCAATATGATTTTAATCCCAAAATACAATCAATAATACAGTACAAATGCCTTAAAAACTAAGGTATCAACCATTAACCATATCATGAAACCACATCCTTTGGATCACTGTACTTAAAGAGTTTCTGCAGGACAAAGGTCTACTGAATCGTAGTCTATACAGTTCTGAACCAGAAAATGTACCCATAGCTAGCGTCTGCTGTTTAGCATTAAACTGTGTGTGAACAGATGGTATGCGCTAACAAGCTAGGCTAAATGTAGCTGCTGTTGGCATGAGCCAAGACTGATCTCTGACTTCCTGATCCCAAGCCTCTTAATTAAATGCGCCATTTAATCTACTCAGTTTTCAGTCACTCTGCTGCTCCAAAAAACAACACCGTTCATCACTGATGACCTCCTCGTCCTGCTGATTACAAAATCACACTCCTGAAGCAATTAGAATGACAGAAAGTCTCCATTTTACAAGAAGCGTTTTTTGTTTTCAAGAAATGATCATCTTCCTGACCAAATATTATGTTGTTGTTGATAATTACTGTCAAAAATATATAGTTGTTGTTTCCATATTTCACTGTCAGAACTCTTTGTTCCCAACCAGACTGCAAAAAATCCATAATATGCTACTAAAAGAACCTCAGTTTTACAGTGCAATCCATGGTGATATCAATGGACACGTAACTGAGGATACAGATGGGATGTTTACACAGAATTTCACAAAACATCCAGTGAAAACCGCCAGAAATGCATATATCTTGTCCAGGGTCGTTTATGCATCCTGAAGCTATTACTGAGTCACTGGGTATTTTACAAATAAACAACTATGCAGCAGTTAGTGTTGGGACTGAAGTTGCCAAAAGCAGGGCATGGCACTCACTGACTGTCCTTCAACATTTGCATAAATGTGGTACCAACGTGTCCAAATGATACAATCCCTAGGGCAATTACTTTTTAACCTTTCGCCATAACCAAAAGCTCTGTTGAGTATCATTCCAACTATAAACAGTTCATCTGACTAACTAACATAGTGTCGGCCAGAGGTGATGGAAACAATGCATCAGAAGGACCTTAAAAACTAACCAAGGTTTTACGTGTTAAAATTGTGTCCAGATTATCCTAATTTTTAATACAACAAAAAATAAGGTGTACCAGAGAAAGGAACACCTTACTTTGATTTTGTTTCAGTTGAATCAAATTTCTAAGTAATATACGGAAGCAACTGGAATTGCTTGAGGTTCTCGAAGACCTTCAGAACTGAAGAAATAAGAATAGGTAATAAGCTGTTTTATAGGTGTTGCCTTGGTTGTGTACTTCAGAACATCAGATCCAAAATCGAACAATGCATATGAGATTAAAGTGCTGACTCCCAGCTTTAAATCGGGAAATTGAAGTGCTTGGTTTACATAGTCCACCATGCATTAAGAAGGCCCCTTAAAGCCTCAATTACTGTTTATACTCTCTGTGTTATGCACAGCACTGGGAACGGAGTCCTATTTCTACACTAATGAACTAATGAATGATGAATAAAGACTCTGACTGATGTCTTAAAAGATCCAACTGTTATATACAAAGCTGCAAGCCTTAGGAAGACAATGGTGGTTTTTCTTGTTTTTAACCCTTGTTTAAGCAAAAAGTTGACTGTGAATGCATTGTTCTTTATGGAAAAGGTCTGGAGGAGCATTTTCTAAAGGTATACAAACACACACATACATTGCACATGTACAAAATGCACCTTGAGTTTTTCCGCCAAGGCAGTGATGAGTACTTTACGTAAGAAAGCCTCTATATACAATAATCTTTTTAAATGTTTGGTTTTTAGGACTCCGTTGAAAGGAATGAAACTGAGGTTAGACAGGGCTACGGAGCAAGTAACCATTTTTACTCTGCTATTCTCTTCTTTCAACACATTGTGTTTAAGCGCTCTCCAGCACTGCCTTCTGCAGTGGATTGTGGTGAGTATTTTATGCCGAGTATTTGTTGTTAGTGCTCCCACTGGCTGATTTTTCTCATGATTTTATATCAAGAAATAAAATGTATGCATGTAGGACTTTATTCGGTAGAAAAGGAATAAAACGATGTTCATCTCAACCTGCTTTTGTGCTGCAGAGGCTTCTTTTCAAGAGACAAAACTATTTGGGATTTTACAACAACCGCATCCTGATTGGTTTCAACAATAGCTACTCAGTGGTTTAGGTGTAGTCCTACAGATGTAGGATGAGATAACTTAAAAGTTAAAATAGTGTAAAATTTCAAATTTCCTGTTCAGCACAATTTCCTGTTCAGCACAATAAACATGACATGACATACAGATGTGGTTCCTCAGAAAATACAAACTACACAAATTGTCAGCATGCTTTGTTATATGAGCACCTGAGGGCTCACAGGCATCTGGAGCTGCACAAACTCAGTAAGTCTGTCAGCTGTTCTGAGGGCAAATAATGGTAAGAATACATATGGCAATTGCTAATTGGCAGGCCAGGAAGTGCAGGTAACATCTGATGGCATTTATACATCATAATAAATTTATTTTATTCCAGGTTATGTTATCATAGAGTGTTAGTTTTTAAATTTATGTTCCCCAGTCTGAACCTACTATGGCTGTCTATACAGGCACTTAATATTTTCAAATGGCAATACTACAAAGCATCTCTTAAGCAAAAGCATCATCTTAATTTATAAAAAGCTTTCCACTGCGCACATTTTACCCTTGGGTTTTTATGTTTTTTTCAGAAGAGCTGCTGTTGGATTGAGTAATCTAAAACGGTGTTTAGTGGAGAATGGTCTAGTTTCCTACACTGAGTGTCATATTTGGTGGGGGAAATCCCCTGGTGACAACTGTGTTGCAATATTTATAATAACTCTTATGATTACAGTGACAACAGGTCCAGCATAAACTAAAAAACTTCCATCACAACTGAAAAATTCAAAATTACTCTTAATATAATCTATTTTACTGCACTGAGATGACTTTTGTTGATAAGTACATTCATGTGCAACTAATTAGTAAAGCATTCACGCTGGCATATGTATCTCTAATATTGTCGCACATAGACTTTATACAGACATTATGCTGAAACTGTCCTTGGCCTTGATTAAAATGCGGTTTACAGACCTTGTACAAAAGCAGAACCATAATGTATTCTGTGTGAAGTTAAGGTAAGGATGAAACAGACAAATGTAAAAGCAAATGTCATGGTAGATATGCTGTATAAACATCAACTCAACATGAAAGCTGCTCTGTATTCTGCAACAGTAAAAGTGAAATTCAAATTGCTTGTGACATAATGTAACCACCTTCAAATCATTAAGCCAGTACAGAGATAGCCACTAGTTGTAGCAGCCAAGCATCCTTTCCTCCACACAGAAAACATGGCATAATGATGTGTTAAAATAATCTATGGGTTCTTCTGAATTCAAAGGTGAGCCAAAGCAGAAAAAAATGTTATAAAATTATAGTAAAATACCATCAAAAAATTCCAAGATTGAATTTCAAACTCTTACTTTTAGAGGCAAATACTGTATGCAGAATGATTTAAAGCAGTGGTTCCCAATCTGGGGTTTGGGGCCCACCTAAGCAATCACATGCTAAATCTAAAGGGTTGTGAGCCGCTTAACAAGATGGAAAGCAGAAAAACATTAACAGCAGAACAAAAGAGTAATCTTTTCAGGCTTTCTCTAATCTTTCCTCGTTCTCAAGTCATTTTGCCTCTTCAGACCCTTAAAAGTTGATTTTAAAAATCAGTCTAAAAAGGAGCATTGACCCGTTGGTTAATCTAGTTACAAACTATAGATAAACCGTATGCATCGTTTTGGGTTGAGGGGCAGAAATTGGGAACTGTTTTACTTTGTAAGCATGCAGATGACACTAACATCAGCCATAATAGAAAAAAGAAAATGCTAAGCTGTTCCTTATATTTTTCAGGTGATTTGCCAAAGTCGTTGTAGATTTGTGATACGCCAGTTTCCTTTGACATATCTGGCGCTAGTCTTTCTGGGGGTCATCAGAGTTGAAAGCTATTTCCAGAGACTTGACATTTTTCTACATCTTGCGAGCATAGTTATAACGTGTAAGCCTGCCACGTGGTTCCTTGTCACTGTCCCAGTGTCAGTGCTGGTAACACTAAACCATAATCTTATAAGTACGATTAATTGTCCTCGCCTGAGAATAACTAATAATAATTCATGGTAATGTATGATGAATAATTTTTGATGAGCATTTTTTATTTCATATTTCATTATTTTGATTTTTGATGCATGTATAACAATAATAACAATGATAAAGAAAAACAACGCAGCCTTCCAATACTGATTTTTAAGTTAATTACCAAAGGTAGAAGCTTTGAATCATCAAGGTATTTAGGTCAGCCCCTGGACAGAAGTTGAAATTAATTTCTAGTTTATCAGCTATGATTATAAGTTATTCATGCTTGCATATTGCCATACATTATAGATAGACAAACAGACAGACAGACATACGGGGTATTTAGATTTTAGGCACTGAGCCAGAAGTCTGTCTGTATGGTGTCACATTCATCCACAGTTATCAGTCCTGAACACAGCTCATTATCGCCCAACATGCCTCATATCTGTCACGTCACCTACTCCTCATGCTCAGACCTACATACACACACACACACACACACACACACGAACATCCTCCCCACAGGCCTCCTCGAGCAGGATCTGGTGTCAGACACAACACAGATGATTTTGAAGCAGCAGGTGTGCGAGGGTTGGGGTTGGAAAGGGAAGACAAATTTTGAGAAGACTATCTATGACTGAAAAAGATGCAACATCCAAAATTCCATGGATTGAACACAAGACCTGTTTTACAAAGATGATTTGTCTTTACGAAGCATGAGCAGAATTTACAAGAAATCGCCATACAAACATTAATGACAACAACAACATACAAATCGATTCTAATGTAATTAATGACTTTGAATGAATTTTAAGCAGGAAGTTAACTAGAGCTGCCAGCCAGCCAAAGACTAATCCTCCCTTGGCAAGAAAAAGCTATTTAGAGTTACTTGTATTTTAACAATGGTGCCAACACGCAACAGCTGCCCTAGTTTCAGCATATCAACAAAGCAATATCTTAGTATTGATTCAGAATATAAGGTTGTAAGCACCTGTGAAGTACACATAATAGTATTTTGGTAGTTGCCTGTTGGAAAGAAAATTATCAAAATAATTATAATGTATACTGTTGAAGAAAATGTGAATTGCAACATTGAGCAAAGTCAAAAGATATATAAATTGTAATTACTGCTGTCATTGATTTTTATATTTAATAAGGTAACGTGTAACTTTGTTTATGAGGTAATGTAACAGTATAGTTTGGTATGTAGGAGGGTTGAGGCTAGAAATGTAGGCTGAGGCAAAGGCAATGAATGTTAATATCCGGTTGGTTAAAATTTAAAACCAATTCTGATTTCAACAGGCTAAAATATAGGTAATATAATTTATTCTAGCCCCTTTTCTTGGCACCTGTTAAAGTCTCAGTACTGCATTTTGGAATTTGCTGATCCTTGAGTAATGAGAGTAGCAGTAGTTTGTTGAGATTAAATAGTGTAAAAGAACACCCCGTCCATGTCTGATACAGATAAGGAAGATTTGAATTTGGTTATTTTACAAAATGGAGTTAAACACAGCTGGGTAGACTATAAAATGCCCTTTACCTGACTATCAACAAACAAATCCAAGTTTAAAATAATACCATGACTTTGTGTAAGGCTTAATATCCCATGTCAGGCCCACCAGTTCTTCCTGAAATTTAGTGGCAGTTTCTGAAGGACAGAGGGAAACATTTTAGACTGGATTTCATTCAGTTACAAAAACTTCTCCAATACTTTGGTCAGGGTCTTTCAGGTCCAAGGGAGGTTAAACTGGGAATAATTTGCATAACAATTAATTTCCCATGTCTAGGCGCTTAGTGGAGGCATACACAGGAAAAAAAGAGGACCCTAAATCAAATCCTGAGGAATACTGGATTTCTGCAGATCTGGATAAGGAATTTTGTATTTTGACTAGGCGAGTTTTTTTGAGAGAGAAGGTCTAAACCAATCAGCAGCGACACAGACCCAATCATTCAGGCTGTGAGGATAAATGAAAAAGTAGGATGGTTAAAGGTACAGGGTGAGCGATAAGGATAAAACAGTCTGGTATGTCATGTTGTCATTAAATATCCTAAGATCAAGATATATCTTGATATAGTACAATATAGTACTGTACAGTTCAATTAAAATTCAACTCTAACCAGACAGTAATGCCAATTAAATATCTGGCAAGTCAAAGTACTTCATCACATTGCTGGAAAAAATTATATAAAATCCATTGTCACTGAATTGCAACAATGACCACAATGGCTAGTTAGAAGAGGAGATATTCAAGGACAAAAACTACATGTGTAAATGATCAGGCAAAACCTGACATGAATGACAAATGTACATATCTTCATACCGCTCAGTGCTCACCAGAGCTGGTGCTGTCAATAGCCATACTAAGATCCACAGAATGCTTGTAAGAAGCAACACTCGTAACGTCCATTAGGGACTTCCATAAAAATAACTGATAATAATAATAATAATAATAATAATAATAATAATAATAATAATAATAATAATCATAATCATAATAATAATAATAATGATTCTTCTCAGTAAAGGGGCTTGACTGTGTCAGAATTGAGCCTTGGGCATTTTACCAACAAGGGTCTTTGGAAAAACTTCTAGTCTAAGTCGTTGGTCATTTGTGTTTCAACCAATAGCTTGATGAGTGATGGAGAAAGGGAGATGATCTGTCTCTGTTTGCTCCCTTCAGACTCACTGAAGGCATTTTTGGAACATATTGTTTCAGATAATAATGACTACACCCTCACATACACATAATTCCAGTCACCTGCAGATAGGAGAACGAATCCAGATGTCACAGCACCAGGCCAGCTTCCTATAAAGCCTGTCCCTCCACTGCTAATAAGAAATGTTCCCTAACATCTGTGGTCTCCATCCCTCTCCCTATCTCACACTCTCTTCTCACTGCCTCTCTCTCTCTCTCTCTCTCTCTCTCTCTCTCCCCTGCTGTCTCTGTCTGTCTCTGAGCTGTAGAATAAATTGAATTAGAGCTCCACCACCCACTCCGCAGGATCCTGCAGCCCTCTTTCAGATAGCTAAGCAGAGGGAGAAAGAGATAGAGAGAGTTGCGGAGAGATAAACAGAGGGCAAGAAGAAAGACGGGTGTAATAAAAATCCCCTCTGCCCCTATAAAGAATAAAGACAAACAGTCCTTATAGCCTCTTTACGTCCCTGTTCTATGGCCAGATAAGAGTCCACAATTTTTTTTTCTCTTTTAGAACGTTGTTGGGTTGAAAGAGACACAAAAATAGCGACAGAGAAAGGGAAAATAGAGGATAAGAGATATGTTGCTTCTTCTTCACCTCCATCTACACTACACATGCACATTATGAAATGAGGAGTGACCTTTCATTATAAAAATACAACACACGTGCACATAAAAAAACACAGAGCAGGTCGTACAAAGAGATCAGATGTTTGCCCTTAAGCTCTGGGCAAATTTAAATGCTATTGTGCAACCTATTTCTTTGCTGACTTACATTACCCAGAAAAAAACTTGAAAACAATCTGTGTATGCATTGCCATTAATCCTGAACCTAATGGCACAGCAAACCATTCCTTTTAGATGTAAATAGGAGGCTAAACACAACTAAAATGGACTGAAAATCACCAGTTTCTCTCCCTCGCTCATTCACCCACACTCCTTTTATAGAGCCAGGGAAGCATAAAGCTTCCATATCCACGGGCCATTAGCGACAGCACGAGTGGCTTGTGTGCATAAATTTATTGCCTTGATCAATCAATGTGAGCTACTGTACCGGTACAGACTGTTCGAACTCCCATCTGGCATAAGATAGAGCCATGGGAAAGAAAAACGGAGTGCAAATTCTAAATGTTGACATGTCACAGTCTTAAATCAGAGAGATACTAAACTGCACGGAACCTCATTGAGAAAAGGTTTGATTTAAATAGTAATTTGAGATCACTTCAACTGATTTATGGCACATTCTAAATAAATTAAGTAACTTCTCAGATGTCGAGGAACTAATAGAACTGTTTGCAAAGGCCTAGTTGTTACCAGGATGTACTTTGATGTCCAGTGGTATAAAATTAGACTCGCTGTTTTCAGAGGAAGTCATTAAATTTGATAGAAGACAGTGAAAATGCATAAAGATGCTAATTTGCAAACTGCCTCTAAAGTGAAATGCTTTTCATAGAACTTGAAAAACTTGGCATGGCCAGTTGCTTTGCTTGACTTTTATGTATTAGGGTGAGCCATGTTTCTTGAGCTATTCCTGTATTCACGATTTATATCCCAAACAAACCCAAAATGCAAATCTATCAAACAGAAAAATCAGCATTTTTTTTTCTGTAAAGCCTCCATTATTTTTCTAGGTTCGATTTATTTCTGTGGGATGGAGGCAATATAAAACCTTCCAGCCTGTCAACATTAAATGAAAAAAAAAAAAACTTTTCTATATCGAATATAATTTAATGATGCTTTTTGAGAAGTTTGGCCTTAAAAACTGTCACAGGCAGAGAAAATAAAGTATACAACCAGGGGAATTATAAAAATGACAGACACTGTGTTTCTATTGCTTGCAGTTTATAGATTCCATTTCTTTAAAAAAAAAAAAAAAGCAGAGTGCATGGTTTAAATTGCTATTATTATTAAATTTGTAGTATGTCTTGGTAGATTCCAAATTCTTTATGTTTCGTGCTCCAACAGGATGTTTACGGTAACCAACGTCGTCCTGCAGGAGAACAACTCGTATGCTTCCACTAGCAGAAAGAGAGTACACTGGTAGAATGTATAAAAATGCCAGGGTACTTCAGTCCTTGTTTGAATCGATTTTAATATTTTAAAATATTCTAAGCTGCTTTTTTAAATCAAAGCCATACAGAAGTTCCACTACAGCGTGTGAGTACACATATTATTATTATCGAATTTCAATTATTTCAAATCACTTTGAGGAGAATGGTTAATGACTGATGATGACTGAAATACACCAGAATAATTCTATTTATTTATTACATTCATGTTCATTTGAATTCTAGAGCACAGGACCAGGATCAGATCATCTCCTGGTCCATTCACTGGTGTCACACAATAGGCCCTGGCACGCAGGCAAACACACACACACACACACACACACACACACACACACAGACACACACACACAAACTCTCTGTCTCTCTCTCACAAACACACACTCTCTTTCTCTCTCTCACACACGCACACAGACATTCTCATACACCAACACGCACACTCTCTCTCTCTCTCTCTCTCTCTCTCTCACACACACACACACACACACACCATTTGAAATTGATAAGCGAGGTGAGACTTACACACGCGCTCAACACACACACACACACACACACACACACACACACGGACAAAGCGACCGCTCCTTCATGATCCAGCTCGGTGCCAACAAGGTGAGGGGCTGGGGGTCCATCTGGCGCACGCGCACGCATAACGCACAAACGGACGCGGGTTCTGCGTGACGTGGTGCGGATTCAGTTTTCAGTTCACTGTAACGTTAGAACCACATTTAACTAGACCCGGGAGCTGGGGCAGGCGAACCCGGTCCCGTCTCTCTCCGCTCCGAGGAACAGGCGCAGTGTGTGGCGCACAAATGGGGGCCGCGGCGCAGCGTGGTAGGCGCGCGCCTAGTAAAAACCGGCCGTCCGTGCACACGCGCGCGCGAGTCCCCCCCTCTTTCTCTCCCTTTCTCCCTCTCTCCCTCTTTCTCATTCTCTCTTCCCTCTCTCTCTCCCTCTCTCTCTCTCCCCCTCTCCTCTCTCTCTCTCTCTCTCTCCCTCTCTCTCCCCTCTCTCTCTCTCTCTCTCTCTCTCTCTCTCTCCCCTCTCTCTCCCCCCTCTCTCTCCCTCTCTCTCTCGCGCTCCTGCGTGTGCGCGCGTGCAGCCTGGCGTTTATTCCCAGTGGGGCGCACAGCTGCTGAAACGTAGCCCGTCTACTAGCGCGAGCTGACGTCTGGGTGCAGCGACCGACGGTCCCAGGCAACACACACACGCGCACACACACGCACACCCGCACACGCGCACACGCACACACGCACGCGCAAACACACACACAGCTTCTGTAACTTACACCGGCTCAATTTTGACCTTGCAACGTTCTCACTGCCGGTTTTCGTACATTCAGTGGCACCTTCTCCCTCCACCCCCCCCCACACACACACACACTGCTATGCCAACACACACCCCCACCCCCGCCCCATTTCAGCAGCCAGACCAAATATCTATACATAGAAATCAGGCGAATAACTACATATGCTTCTCTCTACCCCCCCCCCACACACACACACACTACCACCACCATCCCTCTCCTCCAACAAACGCAGTTAGAAAGAAAGACTGAGAAGAGACAGAGGGGGACGGAGGGATGGGAGGAGAGGAGCGAGCCGGAGATACAGGAGTTTAAACTTTACCTCCTCCTCGATGCGGTTCCTTCGTTCACCGAGTGTCAGGGCGCAATTAACTTTCCAAATCCCATTATTAGAAGGATAGAGTCGATCAGAGATGTAACTCCACGCAAATAGGCTCCAGACGAGAGAATGCGCCCCATATATGTATATATGGAGGTAAATACGTGTAATATCCTTCGGGTGGGTGTAAATTCCGCACGGCTCTATAGTTCAATCCCGTCTTCCAGAGGGGTGCGTCCGTTTTGCATTCTCACAGCGCCCGACGACTACATCCTCCACTTCTCCCTCCTCTCTCTTTCTCTCTCTCCCCGTGTTTTTCTCCCGGTTTCATCCCTCCATTCGCGGGGCGAGCGAAGACTCCCATCCGAGAGAAATGTGGCTTGACCCCCACACCCCCCCCTCCTCGCCCCCCAGCTCTCTCCTCCCCTTCGGTCGCGTCTTTTCTCCTCTTTTTCCTCCTCTTCCTCCCGGCCGGTGCTCCTCTCCACCCCTCCTTCTTTCCCGCCGCTCACTGAACCTCGTGCAAGTGAAATAGGGAGAATTCCACTACAAGAAATAATAATAATAATAAAAAAAAAATATCCCAGGTAAAAGGGCGGAAAAGTCTAATTATCCCGATAAAAGGGGGTTAGGACTTAGCCGGTCACCACACAGCCCTAAAAATCCATAATGGTGCCCGATTAACCTGTTTCTGGAAGGAATTGCTGGTTATTCACTTGACAGCCGAGAGCTCCCAGCTCTCCCACCTCCTCTCTCTCTCTCCTCGTCTCCTAATCTGTGTTTACGTCGCTCGCCCTCTGTTAACTCGACTCTGCGCGTCTCTGCAGTCGGGAGTGAAATGAAAAGAGACAATAGGAAAAAAAAAAAAAGAAAAATTGATTAGGAACGAAGAGAGACGGAGGTCGACGTCCCGGTAAAGCCGCCGTCCGGTCACTCGAACCGAGGAGCTTAACGGCGCAGTCCCGCTGATCCTCGGTTCTCATCACCGGCCGCATCTCCCGCACGGTTAATCCACGCAGCGCGGCGGGCGCGACAAGCGCCGGGTGTGATGCAGTCGGAGACCGACGCTTCCCATCGCCGCTTTCAAAATAAAAACCATCATCTGGAAATTCTGTCAGCGATCCGCAGTCTTGGGATCGTTAATAAAAAAAATGTCAAAGTGATATTTCTGATCTCCTCCATATATTATATTTGCACTATTATCCCACCGAGGGGGAACGCGATTAGTCCATTTACCCTTGTGTCTGTCCATTTACCTAGGGGCCCCCGGGCCTCTAAGGGCCCCTAAAGCTCCACATTCGCTGCCTGTAATCTATAGTATTTTGAGATGTGATTTGTTCGGCTGAAACTGAAACACCCAGGTCCTTCATAATTAACCTACCGAAACTCAATCTTGGTGTCAAACCAAGTTTTTAATCCATTCATTATTCAAGTTTATAGTGTGCTTCTATGCTGTTTAATTTAAATACTTAAAGGTGACTGTAGTACACATACAAGATGTCGGTGCTACCAAAGGTCTAATGGCTCATGGCTCATCTTTGCCGTGGGGCATCCAGATAAGTGAATCCGGAAATTCAGTTGACCAATGACACTAAATTTAAACATATAACAACAACAACAATAATAATAATAACAATAACAATAAAAGTAAATTAGATAAGGTCAGACTGGCTTTTATAACAAACTTTAAAATTTATAGTGTAGTACAAATAATACACACATTTGTCACATGGAAATTAAGATGTTATCATCAGATTATTATCTATCTGCCATCACTATAACTATAAGAGTAAGATATTCTAATTCCTACCAAACCATTCAGTTATCCGTGTGGATGTAGAGTGAGCAAGGGTTGATTCTATTCATAAATGCTCAGTGCAGCCTATAGCAAATGCCATCACATTTGAGTACGTTCAGAGCTGACGCCAGGTTGCATCTAGTGGCCATGTCATCAAAATCACTCAAAAATAAATGCTTGTGTTGATATAGATGCCTTTTGAGAATGAAGGTTTTTGTTTTGTTGTTCTTCTTCTTTTTGGTAATTGAGAAACATAATAAGAGGTTGTGGTGAGCCCGCTTTGCCTTAACAAACCAGAGCCTGTTTCATCACCGTTTCAGATCTCAAATCGGACACTACGCAGGCTTTTATTTAGAAGTAGAAATCACCGTATTTCCGGACTGCGCCATGATAGTCCCCTGTCACTTGACGCAGTTTAAAGCCCCTGGCGTGGAAGTTGCTGAGGACCCCTCTGACTCCCCGCTCCTCGCACTGTGGCAGCCCACACCCTGCGTGTTCAGCTGTACGCCGCAGATTTGGACAAGTCTCCTATTATTTGTCAGAGAGGCTGCTCTGAATGTCCCTCTCGCTTGTGTCTGCGCCTCAATCAATGCCCACAATGCCGATGGAGCGTGCGAGCAATGGGGGAGAATGTCACCACCGCCCTTTTCTGGCCCGTATGAAACTAAATAGTTTCCTATCACCAGGCATGTATCACCTCCCGAGACTGCCTTTTCTAAACCAACTCTGCTCTTCTCTGGTTCTCATTCTTCAAGACTCATTGTGAAAGAGTCTTGTAGAATGAGAGTGATATGAGCTACTGACTGTCTCTCTCTCTCTCTCTCTCCCTCTTGCTCCCTCTCTCTGCTGTTGTACAGAATATTGTGAAAGGGTCGAGAGTAGAAAAGATGAAAAGGAGAGGAGGGGGAGTAGGGAATAAATGCATGTCTGTGAATGGGCTTCGAAATTAGGCCAAAATTTTAAAGCTGAAAAGGTTCTTTTCATCTATGGACAAGGTTTTGGGAGAAATGTATAATTTTCCATTTGTGGTTTGGGAATTGAATAAGATATGATCGGGCCTCCGGACTGGTACATCAGGGTGTGAAAAATAAAATGTTGCCTATATTTTCAGAGTCGCATTTAGTTTGGCATAATGCAGTCAAATGCTGGTTGATCTACAACAAAAATAATATTTCATCATACACTGTCTCCAGATATTTGGATTTTCTTTCTTTCTTTTTTTTTTTTTTACAGTTGATGCGGCCACTGATATCAGATGCAGGAGGGGTTCATTGAACTGATACCTCTGCTAACATTTTGGGGACCATATCAGTTGTCAGTGCCATTAAAGATAAAACTAGAGATATGGGGTTTTCTGTAACGCACTGATAAGCTGAATGGTGGTCTGTTGAAGCAGAGACTGGGAGGTCTGTGGATTAGGTCCCTGGAAAGGTAGGCCTGAGGAATATTAAGAGCCTGAGGGAGAGCATGAATGGGTGTCAGTGTGGAGCAGGATGTTGCTCAGTAAGTACATGTATTATGGAATCACCATTTACGGGAAATATATGATGAAATCATATCAGCGAAATTTATACTGGATTGTGTTCATTGTCCAGACGTTATATGGGCCCTTTCATAATCGACCAATCTCAATCAATCATGAGGTCTCACTAACCAGTGAATAACCTTGTTTCCCTGGCATTAACTTTTAAAGGACTGGTAGAGACTCTGTATAAACAATCAATAATTGTTATGGCAAAATTCGGAATCACGTGATTTGATGTGTTCACATATGATATATTGACCTACTCTAATAAAGAAGTGGGGTTGAGAGGATCTTAAAAGTGGCATAAATGAGTTGTGTGTTATTCTGAAGAGGCTGTAGGCCAGTTACCTATACTACGAACAATCACAACATTAAAACCAACCGCCTCATAATGTATAGATCCCCCTCATGACATGGACTCCACAAGACCTCTGAGGTGTCCTGTGGTATCAAGCACTAAGATGTTAACATCAGATCCTCTAAGCCCTGTAAGTTTTGAGGTGGGGCCTCTATGAATCGGACCTCTTCCATGCTCGATACTGGATCGGATTGAGATCTGGGGATTTTGGAGGCCAAGTCAACACCTTGAACTCTTCATCATGTCCAATAAACCGTTCCTGAACAATTTTTGCAGAGTGGCAGGGCACATTATCCTGCAGAAACAGTCCCCGGCCATCAGGGAGTTCTGTTGCTGTGAAGGGGTGTGTTTAAGTAGGTGGTACGTGTCAAAGTAACGTCCACATGCATGCCAGTAATCAAAGATTCCCAGCAGAACATTGCCTAGAGCTTCCCACTTCCTCTATCAGCTTGTCTTCTTCCCATGTGCATCCTGCTGCCGTCTGTTCCCCTGGGAATCGATGCACATGCACCCAGTCCACATGATGTAAAGGAATAAAGTGATTCATCAGACCAGAACACCTTCCTCCATTGCTCCAAGGTCCAGTTCTGATGCTCATGTGCCCATTGGTTTGGCAGTGGACAGGGGTCAGCATGAGCACTCTGACCAGTCTACACTGTGTTTTGAAAAGGTTTCTTTCATAACCAGCATTCAGGTTTACATCAGTTTATGGGATCGAACCACACAGGCCAACCTTCACTCCCCATGCACATCAATCAGCATTGGGCCTCCATGACCCGGTCACCGGCTCAGTGCCTGTCCTTCATTGGTTCACTATTAGTAGGTATTAAGTACTGCATACTGAGAACACCCCACGAGAACTGCTGTTTTAGAGACGACCCAGTCTTCTGGCCATCACAATTAGGGACTTGTCAAATACGCTCAGATATTTACGCTTTCCCATTTTTGCCTCCTCCAACACAACAACTTCAACAACTGACTATTCACCTGCTGCCTAATATGTCACAACCTTTGACATGTGGTCATGTAACAGCATAACCACATGCCAGGTTATTTACTTTACCTGTTAGTGGTTTTCCTTTTGTGACTGATTGGTGTAGATGTTATCAGTTGTATTTTGATTGATCTTAATTCATTTAGATATTTTTGTTTCATGACAGTGAACACAGACAATACAAACATACATACTACTTAGCACTGGGGTTGTTGGTGGGGATGGGAGAATGTACAATATGAAAAATAAGTTGTGTTTGACCCAGAAATGTAGACCAAAGCAAGGTTTGTGCTTTTTATTTTTTTTTATTTTATTACTTCTCTATTTAATGAACTAAACACAACTGGGAATCCTTCCAAATGTGACCAGGGTTACCTCGGTGCCACAGAAGGATCGGTCATGACAATAAACTGGTGTAATCTAACTTTCAGGCTACTGGTGCTGCTAATCGGTTTATTGATTAGCTCTTAACAAGTGTTAAAGTCATTGAGACATTGACAGGGGACTGATGGGATAGCATCCCACTGATATCGCTATTCATTTGTCAGCTAAGAGCTCATAAATGTTGGTAATCAACAATTGGTTAACAACTTAAAGTCTAATCAGGCTGATTTATTTTTCTTTTTTGTTATGGTTTCATTTAGTTATATAATCAATCCTGAAACACCACTTTGTTTTGCTTAAGGGACATTTTATGAGCACAAAAATGCATTTGTTCCTGTTTTACTGCCCCAAGGCATAAATCGACAACAATGGACTATATCTGCAGGGGCTAGATAAAAATGTTAATCACTTCGACTCTAGAATTGCGCAACCATGTGCAGAGTTTTTTGGCTTTGGATCTTTCGTTTACAATTTTACATTTACACAGGGACCTACGTAGTCAACTACAGTCTGCCTATTTCCGCTGCTACCCACCTTAATTGGATCCACTTGCTCATCTGCTCAACCAGCCCAGGGATTCAAAACATGTCCCTCCAACAGTACGACAGGCTACTTCCCAGCCTTGTTATTGGTTATGGCTTATATAGTCTGCAGTAGTCAGTGCAGGTTTATGCACTGCAGTAAGCTTTACAGTACACCCCTTCCAGCAGGAAGTGGTGGACATAAACCACCAAACTCAATTCAGCTGTCAGACCCAAGAGCACCAGATTAATTTCAGAGGTGGGGACGCCTAAAGTGTTTGCTAACCATATTGAAAACAAATCCATAACAATATTTGTTGAGTTTACGGAGCTATATACATGGCTCTCTGCTGACTCACACACCTCATAACGCTGCAGGGATTTTTGCACTCTACCAGCGTTTCAGAATGAGTAACTGGAAACCACTTGTGTGTAATGGCCAACTTTGGTTTTCAGTAGGAGGGAGGCTGGTCTGTTAATGTGCCTAAACCTGCTAAATATCCCTCTCGTTCAACAATGCTTCTTCTGTCAAAAACACCAGTAACCTGGCTTGTTGTGAACTGCACAATTGAGACATTTCCCTTCACAATGCGACTGACAGAGTTCCAGAACAAATGTACTGGGTGAAGCAGACAGATTGTTTACCCTGCAAGTTGAACATCTTATCAGCTGCTGGCTGCTGTCGGTCCCCCTCCTTACACAACGTCCTTTTTGATTGGATTAAAATCTAAATATTCCTCCCATCTTATGATTGCCTGCTTTATTTTACCTAATGTCTTAGTGTGGATGGGAACGACTGAAGCAGGGACCCACTAATCTGTAACGTAACAAGAATGTGGGGCAGGGGCATAAAGAGGCAGCTTTGGTCACAGCAGAGATATTAACAGCCAGCTAACAGCTTCTTAATACACTCATGCAGGATCTAAGAGACAGGAGTGTATCCTGGTGACAAAATTGTCTCTCAAAATAACGTTTTGATAGGTCAGTACAATATTTGCCATAGAATGAATTACTAAATACAGCAAGGTACATAATATTGAACATTTGCACAAAAAAGTTTAATAAATTAAAAAGCAATGTTTACATCATGTCTTCATTATATTGGTAGAAATAGATCCTGCACGAGTCTATTATAAAGCTGTAAGCTGGCTGTTAATATCTCTGCTGTGACCAAGGCTGCCTCTTAATGCCCCTGCCCCACATTCTTTTTATGTTGCAGATTACTGTATCCCCATTTCAGTTGTTCCCATCCACACTAAGACATTAGTTAAAATCAAAGCAAGTAATCATAAAATGGGAAGAATATTTGGATTTCAATCCAATCAAAGAGGACGTTGTATAATGATTATTATATGAATCAAAGAATCAGTTCAGATTTGTGAAAAATATATACCAGACGTTTAATCTTTTGAATTCTGTTTAAAACATATGGAAGTATGTCTTATAAGGGGATTTATGGGGCAGGTATCGGCTCACAGATTTATTCCTCAGGTGACTGAATTCAAAGCATACTCTAAGCACAAACCTAGTCCTAAAACCTATTTTTTTTCCCCTAGAATTTGTCCCTCTTTCTTTGGAACATGGTTACTGCAACTGTGTCTTGGCACCACAGTTCCTGTGGACCACTAGAGGTCATTCAAAATTTCTTATAATTTGATATAAAACTAAATCATTCTCACTTAAGGTTTATAAAATTTATAACAAGGTGCTTGCCCTTAAAGCCATGTCACAACCTGACACTGACCAGTGGTCTTGACAGTCTAAGCCACTAAAATTGTAGACTTCCGCTGGTGCTGATCAGTGCATTGATTGCCTGGAAATGGTGGTAAGACTAAAATAATTGGATGGCTGGATAAAAAAATCTGCCCAGTTAGACTTGGATCAGTGATGTAGGCCTGATGTACTGTAGGTTGTGTAAGTCAGCTACATTTTGCTGATCATTTCAAAACATTACATTTAAATTAATAAGCTATAACCTCTGGGTGAATTTTATACAGCTTCACCTGTCATGGTAGTATGTTATGGCTATCCGTTAACTTGTAGTTTCAGTCTGAACTCTTAGGAGCTTTTCTTTAAATTCTGTCCACCTGCCAGAATTTGACTGGGCCGGACAGGATTCTCAAAGCTGCCACTGAAGCTATAAGATCCGCAACCCTGGTAGTGTTTGTGTCATATACTATCCACACTCACAAAGGCACTGTCAGTATCAACATAAGCTGCTGAGGCTTTAGCCCTCTGTCACTACGGATCAAGCTATTGATTAGCTGTTATTGCTATTGCAGACGACAGCAGGTCATATCGATCGAAATACTTTTGCACACAGGTGACTGTGTAGGAAAGTATACACTCAGCAGTGACTGAAAGCCTCAATCCAGAATTTTTTCCACCTTTTCTGTCCTACGCTGTTCCCAAGGACAAGTCTACCTTTCTGCCTTTTTTAGTTTTGTGCTGCTTTGTGTTTACTTTGAAATCATTTACATCTTGTGCATATGTTATTTTGCTTCTAACCCTTGTGTGTTCTGCTGTGTTTGTGACTGTCTCCCCCACCCTCATTAGCTTCACCTGTGTCTCACTGTCTTCCTGTCACTAGAGTGAGTCTCTGGCTACACTGGAATAGTCCTGTTGCTTAAGAAGGTTCCCAACTGAGTGAAATTACCCGGAAGTATCTTAGTGGCAGCCACGATAAGAGCTGGTCGAACTCTCTGAATGCTATGGAGAGGAGCTATGATGCTTCCTATCTTTACAAATCAAGTAATCGATATAATGCATCTGTGGCACCTAGATGTGGAGTCTGTGTAAAAAGGGCAATTACAATCAAAAATATCTTATAGAATTCTATATACTCTATGTAGCAAACACAACTCATATATCTGCCAACTCCGTATATTTAGTGAACAGAATAATCTCAGGTAGATAGATACTTTCAGAGTCTATAATTTTAGAATATAAAATTCCTCCAGAAATTTGCATTAATATGGCAAGTATATCTGTCAATATCATCATACTGATTTAAGCTTAGATTTACTGATAACAATTGAAGCTGCCTATTTACAGCTTCAAAAATGCAGCCTCATGCAAACAAGACATTATATTGTGATGGGAAAATTTTATTCATAAACACATTTCTAGGGTGATTCTGATCATATTGTTTCTTTGTAGTCTATAGCCATGATGCTTTTGTGATAGGACATAATATCGTTACATATATTCAAGTAATTGACAACAGCAAGGAACAAGGAAGAAACTGATTTTTTTGGGTGAAACCACATTTTATTACACAGAAACCAGACTAATGAATAATCCCTCATTGGCCTTATTTGATCCTGTTGTGGAACGCAAGTTAATGAGAGTTCACCCTCATTTAATTCGGCGTTGCTGCTAAAACTTGAGATAATTTAAGTGTCTTGTACAATATGCCAGCGCAGACAGACCTACTGTGCCAAAGGAGCAGTAAAGTTGAATCTTACTACTTAAAACTAGACCTGAAGTGTCATCATTTCTTATTCACTATGGTTCTAAATCTGCAGTGCAGAATTTGGGTCCCCTTCTTTGGCAGTAAGAGTAATCACAAATACAGTGTTGGAAATACAGGAAGTTCCACAGTTCATGACAATAATTCATTCGTTAGGTAGAATAAATTCAATATCTATATAGCCTACTCCAAATATTTTACAAATTCCAACCTGTCCAAGAGCAGTAAGGTGACATCCATATTTACCCTCAGTCCTTTCTTTCAGCACTATCCAGTGAGAAACAGACACAGAAATGGTGTTTATCCTCACTCTTGATGGCTTTCTCTTTTAGGCTGGTTTCTGAACGCAGGATTCCTTTTTTAACTGGCACATCAGAACCTTTTCTGGGATTCTCCCTAGGTTTTTCCAACATAGGCTCCTCCATAATCCAAGTTGCTGTAGCCTAATCCTTCTCCGCTGACACGGTTGCTCTCCTCATCAACATTAGCTGATTGGTTGATGTAAAACATCAGTGTATTACCAGTGTGCAGCCTGGGAATGTTGACACACACACCAGATTTCTAACCTCAGTATACCGTGAAAAACAATGAGATTTGATTGACATTCAATTTTATGTAAAAGTCCTTCACTCCCAGTTTTTAAGATATTATGCCCTCGACTCATCAGTATTCTTGATGTACCTGAGACTTGAACCCTACAGTTGTCCAGGAAAACTATTGCACTTTACTTTTAACATCATTGTGTGTCCTGTAGTAGATAATTTTTTCTGTTGCGCTAAATCAAGACTTTTGTGGACAGTTTGTTAATTTATAGAATACTGACATTCTGTCACAGCTCTAAAGCTATATAGTTAATAATTAGGTTTCATTTTTTTGTTATTTCAGTACAGTATTGTGTGTTTATGAGCATTTTTAATGGATTTTTGATAACAGTTTGAGCCTGTGACTAAGGAAGGCTAAGCTGAACCTGAGTTATTCGATGAAGATAATCTAAGGATAGGGGTCCTCTACTTAACATCAAAGCTTCAATTGTATCTCATGTTACTTCAGTGAGTATATAGAGATGACTCTTGCTCAGGCATATCACATCACATCATCGTTGCCTCCCATTTACAACAAGTAGTTTTAATCCCATCTCTTTTCAGGGCTGGTCACCGGTGAAGGATGTGGATAGCCTCTTTGATCTTCCCTCTAAAGCCCGTGGTCTCCTGGTCGATGGTCGAGCCTCTAGCTGTGCCTTTGTTCTGCTTGTACGAAGTAGTTGGTGTCCAAACATAACACAAGGGGCTTTGTCACCCGTCCACATTAAGGAGATTTCTATCCTGCCAGCTGTGATCTTGTTCTCACCACCATCTGATGACTGGCAGCTTCTGACAGCTCGTTGGAGCTAGTCGTGAACAGTGCACTGACATAGAACAATACCAATTTAAGAGAGAGGGGTACCCCCAGTTTCTTGACTTCCTTGATAAATCACTGTCATAAGGTACTCGGCACTTCATACATAATACCCTCTATACTGGAGACGATGGGTCTGTAAGGTTTAACTATATCCAGAGGGCCAGGGAGATGATCTTATTCTCCTTCCAGCCTCTAGGGACTGTTACTAGCTTGGAGTTACAGCACTGAGTAGGATTGGATGTATCCCTGGTCATAGACATTTTTGTCATTCAGGGATGCCAATGCTAATGCTCTCCAGTTCATTCATCCGGGTAGCATTGCTAAGGAGGTAGAGCAGTTATTTAGTACTTTTCCTTGTCTAGATTGCTTCTGAACCAGCTATATTTACTGAATATAGACCTGCAAGCTTCAGTATCAAGTAAGTGGACCCTTGTGCATAGATTATCCTCATCAAACATTGTTCCCAAAGGTCAAGAATAAACCTGCTCTAGACTAGACAGTATATCCTCTGATTATAGCAAAGTCAGTATGTTCAAACTCAAGGGATTGATGACAACAGAAAAAATGTAATAAAATAAAACTATTATCTGTTAAGCTGCAACCACATGCAAAAAAATCCCCCAAATCTCCATTGGTGAAGCACTTACACACTAAAGTTGGCTTTTTATGCTGTTGAGTCATTTATAGTGCATGAAGCATCTACAGATACAGTATGAGGTTCATTAGCAGCCAAAGTTTTGACAGCTCTGACACAGTCAGCTTTGTTCTAGAATAATAAGGCTGAGAAACAATTTCTCTCCATACTAAAGCATGCACACACACACATACACACATACACACACACACACACACACACACGCACACACACACATACACACACACCAACTTAGAGCTGTCTTTGCACCAGCACAGTGAAGCTAAAATCCTACATTATACAACACTCACTTTCAGTACGGATATCAAACTTTAAAAATCAAACTGAAATTTGAACTCTCCTAATACTCCTGTGTAATGAATTATAAATTATGATAATAATTCAGCTGCCGTGCATGGTGAATTTTCTTATTTTTCTTAAGATGATAAACTTGTTCTTGGAATTTTCTTGGATAGCGTCTGGCTGATGTCTGAAAGTCAGCTGTGCTAGCAGACATGCTGAGTGCTTGAGTGATAAGTAACTGATTGAAGAACATTTTACTGTACATCCAAGTGTATTTTTCACCTTTTTAACAAGTTTGCAATTAGATTAGCCTGTCAGTGACCTTGTGAACACTAATGGGTTGAAGTCACAGCAGAAATATAAATAAAACTTAAATTTCTCCTTTTTTGGCAATTACAATTTGACCAGTTTGACACACCAAAATGAAATTTAGTTTCAGTTCCATTTAGCACATTTTCAATTGTAGTAATGCCAGATCATATTATTTCATTCTCTTTTTGTCGTTCCCAATGGCAGATGACGATTGGGCTCTGATTGCTTCCAGTTTGGTTAACAGATTGCTATCTTCTGGATTTAATGCATTTCCCCCAAACACCCCTATCTTTATCAGTCAGCACTGCTATATGCCTTTCTCACCACATACATACTACCAAGCTAACAGCATTGTTAGTCATGTTTGCCTTGTCGGGTAACTGCGCTTCAGGTCATAACATCCGCTTGGAATCGTTCATGTGTGTTTGAGTATGTGGGTTGTTTCCTAAGCCAGGTACATGTTCCATTCATGGCCAGATCTGCTCCTTACTCTCTCTGCCTTGCAATGTTATCTACCCTGATTCCGATAAGGCTTCTAAAAGTGTGTAGATGTGTGTTTGTGTGTGTGTGTTTGTGTGTGTGTGTGTGTGTGTGTGTGTGTGTGTGTGTGTGTGTGTGTGTGTGTGTGTGTGTGTGCGCGTGTGTGTGCGTGTGTGTCCGTGTGTGTGTGTGTGTGCATTTGTGTGAGAGGGAGAGAGAGAGTCTGTGAGTCTGCCAGACAGATAAGCCTTCCCTGCAAGCCTCTTATTCATGCAGCACCTAACAAGACAAGGCCACAATCACTCTGAAACCTTCTTTGACTTGTTTAGACCTGAACATGACCAAAGAGAGCTTGTATATACATATGTTTATGAGTGCGCTTGAGTTAATACGTGGTTTGTGTGTTATATGTCAAAGGTTCTGTTACTATCTGTGCTTACATGCATGCTCACATGGGCTTTGTGTGTTCACCAACATATTTGCCTTTTTGTATTGATTGCATGTTTCTGTATTGTGCTGTGTGTCTGTTCTTGTGTGTGTGTGCACCCTCACAGATAAGCCTTCCCTGCAAGCCTCTTACTTGTTCAGCGCCAAACAACAACAAGGCTGGCATTACTAATAAACTCAGCGTCTATGCTCTGATATGAGCAACGAATTTAGAGTTTCTCAGAGGGGCTCACACGGGCAGGGCTGACGCATTGTAAGCTCCAGAAATTTCTCGTTTCCAGTGATACATAAGGGTAGGAGAGACAGGGCAAAGAGAGTATCTAGAGTACATGATAGACAGAACCATTAAAAATATTGTGCAAAACATGACCTCTAGAGCATGAAGATGAATTATAACACACCATTAAACCATTCATGTCAATGGCTGCAAACAGAAACAAAGCTAAGGCAGTGTGCCCCGTGACTAATGCAGGTGTCATGTCAAGATGTGTCGTCTGTCCATGTGTAATTCTAAATATTAAGATAATAGTTTTCTTTTTTCTTTGCTTTTTTCTATTTTTCTTTTTAACTTTTACCACTTTCTAATTAAGCCAACAAGAGTCATTCTTAAACGGGAATCACTGTTAAATTGAGCTACACTTTGTATTTGCCAAAATGAGGATGGCGGTTATAAGTGGAAATCAAGAATTGACTCGCATTTTAGAATCACCTCCAAATTGTGTGGTTCCTGATATTTAGTTTGCTCTAACAGCTCCTGTTATTGATACCTGGGCCACTACAAGCAATGCCACAATACATGCCGCCAGGCAACATTTTCTAAACTGCCAAAAGCAATTTGCCTTTGCAAAACTGATTTCATGGAAGTGTCGTACTGTAAACCTGTTTAAAAGTTAGTCTGGTGATATTATCTTTTATCGTCATTAATTTCAATAAAAAGACCAAAATCAACAATGATTTGATCCTACCAGCAAGTATTCACTGTGTAGCTAAAGCCTGATACAGCTCATAATTCCTGTATTTTTGTTCAAAAACAATTAAAAGCACATAAATTAGTCTCACCGTTGCACTGGGTGACTTGAACCTTCAATAACAAAAACACACACTGCAGTTATTTTTTGAGTAAGTCCCACATATACATATGTCTGTTATAATCTGCAGTACCCAGCTATTATTGGAAATTGCCGATCCCTTTTTAAAAATGAAACTATACTTGCGAACCGACTGTTTCATTTAGGAAGAAACAGACTTGGGGATGAAACATATAAGGTAGGAAAGTCAGAAAGTTTAGAGTTCTGATTTTTAGCTCGGTAGAGACACTACTGTAAAACCAGCAGGTTCCTCAGGCATTTTAAACTCAATTAGTGATTCACTGCCAAATGATGCTGTAATGTGATCTACCGAAAATGTAACTTTTACAGACTTTTTCTGGTGCACTGTGCAGTGTTTGAAACTGCTTACTATTTTACAAGACCTTCTCTTCAGCACAGCATGAGGCTCATTAAGCAGGGAAACATTGGTTTTTCTGATGTGGCCCTATGCATTTGACCGTTTTATTTAATGTTCTATAGACTGCTAACTTATATTCAGTTGAATTAAAGAGAAACCCACTAAAAACTCAGTATGCAAATGTTGCGCGGAAAGAAAAAAAAGGTGAGTAACCAAGAATTCTGATCATGATTTTACAGAAAGCTTCAGTCTCGGCATTGCCTCAGTATGTCTTCGTTAGACATCACAGAAGAAAAGATAGTGTATAGAGGAGGCAGTGAGTGGGAGAAGGAGAACAGGATGGAGTGAGTCAGCTCACTATGCTCCAGTCTGAGATGCTGGACTGTTGATAACTAAAACCTAAATATACAGCAAGACACAATGAGCCAAATCAGAGAGCTATTCTCTACTATATGAAAATAATGATTCAATTATACGTGCTTTTTCACTCAGGCATAATTTCCTCTAATCCTGTTGCTTTTTCATACATTTCATACATTGTGTTTTGCTTGCCTATGTCACTGTTTGGCACCACACTCTACTCTCAGTTTATGAAGCTTTTACAGTTTCGTGCACTGAGCCAAAATAGCGACAAGTCACAGTATGTTTGGCCACGGTGCCTACACGAGTGCACCACCAAAGCAGTGATGCTTTTGCAGTGGAGACGCTGTGGAAATCTTTTTGACAGGCTGGAGTAACCTTATTGATACCAGGGAGACTTCTCCTGTTATTGTAATTGATTTAGAAAGGGTGTTTCCCTGCTTTTGAGTCACTGTAGGGAAGAGAGAACACAGTAGAATGTATGAATGGAAAGAAAATTCTGCTCCTCAGCCTACGTGCAGTATTACAGAGAAATTTGTACATTTGAAGAAAACATTTGTCATTTCCAGAATGAAGTCTGAGGCTAAACATTTTTAAGTTGTGGAATGGCTATAGGCGAAAAAGTATTATACTGTACTTATCTGACAAAATTATGATTGAAAAGTATTCTTTTATTGTATTTTGAAAGAGACTTCGCTGAAATTGCAGGAAGGAGCTTCAAAAACTTTGAATGCAATGTTACTTTATATTCAGCTTGTGCAGAAAAATGCTCAGTAAAGATGAAAAAAGACTAAGACTCTACAGCCATGCTGACAGCTCTGTCAGGCTGTAGTCAGGCATAGTGGTCCTTTGAGATAAATGTTAGCATCACTATACTGACGCTATGACAATGATGAACATGATAATTTACCATGTTCACCATTTTAGTTTAGTGTTAGCATGCTAACAGAGATTTGGTCATAAACCAAATAAAAATTTTGTTCTCATGATAATACAGATGAAGTCATCAGGAAACATCACCTGGGAACTATGAATAAGTGAATAAAATATTGTACCAGTCCATTTCCATTTGGATGATATCCACTCAATCCATGAAAATTTGATCCACTTGCTGCCCTAATGGAAAGACAGGGGATATTCCTATGTATTTCTATATTAATTTACATCGCAGTTAAGCCACTAGTTGTTATATCATGGTGCTTCAAACCAAAAATGTTAGTGTCATATAAAGAATAAAGGTCAGAGGACCACCAAAGTCACCAGGAAACATCATCTGGGTACAATAAATATCTAAGTGTGCCAATCTGTGTCGGAAATGCTGAAATATTTGCCTGGAAGATTTTGACCTGTTCGTACACGTAGATAAAATGTATGGGGATCATCAAAGCCATTGGGATTAATTCTCTGGGCACCAAGAAGTTCTGTAACAATTTTTCACGGCAATAAATTCAATAGTTGTTGAGATATTTCATTCTAGATCAAAACTGCTGTACTGGCAGAATAAAACTGAACAAGTCTCTCAGTTATAGCATAATAAAACTTAAATTCATGTCTCAAATTCTTGAAATTAGTGTATATGTCAGGATCAATGAGAGGAACTCTATACCCTAAGAAAAAGACAATACCATCTATCAGAGCGAAAGGCCAAACCCCCACAAAATTAAATTGAATTAAATCGAATACACTATATAATAAATATATACTATAACAAAACTATATATTAAACAATAGGGAAACTGTACCATACATACATTTTTGCAACAAGTCACAGGAATGCCAGCATGCATTGTGCAACAGTTCTTAAAAACAGACAAACAACATCCCCAGAGATTCAAACCCTCTTCCACCAAGTGACAGCTGTAATCAAACCAAAGCTGCACGGTAGAGTAAATATATTGCTGCTAAAGCTTTTAGTGTGAGCCCTGTTACTGTTATCACTACACTGGGTGGATGAACATTATCTGCTGTTTAATACATAAGGCAGCGATTAAAGGTCTGTCTATATTCATAACTGAACTTATGCAGCTAAGAGAAGGAGTAGGGTCATTACAGGATAAGGGAGATAGTAAATTAAACCAGGAGAACTTCTAATCTCTTCCCCGTTCACCTCTTCTTTCCTCAACTTTATTCGCTTTTTTTTCTGACAAGGAAGTGCCAGCTTTGCTCTCTCACTCAGTGTATCTTCTTTCGTTGTTTTAGTTCACACTGTTTGAGAGGCGATTACTCAGCGTGACTGGCTGGCACAGTGTCAAAAAGCCCTCTGACTGACTGATTGTCTAGAATGGTTGGTCAGAAATCTCTCTCACTGCAGGGCCAGGTTAGGCTTTGTTGCAGTCCTGTAGCATTTAATGCGATTTTCAGGGACTGACACCATTTTTGTCATTCAAATCAAACATGACTTATGAATTTTCACAGCAAGTGACAGGAGGGCTGGGCTCTGATTAATGTATTTTGTAGAGCCTTCTCTCTTTTCATCGCTTATAATGCCATTTTTTTTCAGCGCTTCCAACTCTTACATATTAAGCGTTATATTCACACAATGGATTCTAATCACAGGAAACCCTGCCACATTCCCAGTTTTCAGCTTTGAAAGAGAGTGAGTTTTATAGTATTGTGGAGTCAGACATACACACTTCACCAGTCTACAGTCTACGTGAGCAGAAACAGTACTCTTTGGTAATTGAACTCATCTTTACGGATTGGCATTCTAATCAATGGGCAATTACAGGATGTGGTCACAGACATGGACATTGTGATGACATTTGATGGGGTTTTAAGAGCTCTCTCCTGTCATCGCATCAGTTCTCAAATAGACCTATGTGTTGGTTTTAGCATGGTTCCAGACAAGCATAAACAGTTTTGACTTCCTCCATTTCCGTACAAAAGTCAAATTTCATACTGAGCTCTTTAAGAAAATGTAGGACAAACTCTTCATGTGGGAAATAGTTCCACTTTAAAATAGATAATTGTCACTGAAATTATTACGGGGGTGTGGGTGAAAAATTACCCACATACAGCACATGCTCTGGACAAGATTAGAATCACTGAAAAAAAACACCAGTTCCTTAAGAGAATAAAATTCACTCTTTTAGACATGATGTTATTTTTGTGGTGCTCTTTCCTTTTGTTTTGGAAAATGCCTAAATCTAATCAAGTTGTTCTAGGAAGTCATTAAGTCGACATCATTAAGTCGACACATGAAGAGCAGGCAGATATGATTCAAAATAAAATGTATTGAATTGATGTTTGAACATTATGATGAAAATGATGTTATCCTCTGGTAAACTTTTCGTACAACAAAACAAGTTATGCTGGGAAAAACCTCATCATTAATTGCCCTTGGGTGCAGCTTTCTAAGACTAAATATTCAACATACTTACATTGTTATTTTGGAAAGCTGTCTAGATATCCCTCAAAACACAGACAGGGATTTTAACCCTTTGTGATTTCTTTTTAAAACTGGAAGTAGCATTTGCTTGTTCTTTGTCTGTTTCACTCAGTCCTTGACCACTGCAGACAAAACCAGATAGTTACATGGATTTTTTTTTATTTTTTATTTATTTATTTATTTTTTAATGAAAAGTTTAATTCTACTAAACCCTGCTCCTTTGTTGGACTGACAAAAAAATGAAAGACTTCCTTTCAGCAAGACCTTTTTGGATATAGTGTGTGTGCATGTTTTTTGCAGCTTTAGTAACAACATCTTGCTAAACAGACAACGACAGATTAGTATAGATAATGTACAGTCTCCAGTACAGGGGTGCACTTTATACACAATGCATTTTTTCTTAAAGCTGTTTTTTAGGATGCTTCATTTTTCTAAAAGAAGCAAAGGAAGTTATGACTAGTAACTGTGGGAGTAACGAGTGTAACAAAACAATGCCTAATAAATTACTTACATGTTTTTTGGTAATAATAAGAGAACACAAGTGTGGACAGATAATCAGAGAAGGACCAGGAAAACAGAGGGAAAAAATCAGTTGTGATGGCGGTCAGTGAAGAATGACAAAGTATGTAAAATATAGAAATACAGTTTTTATGTAAATAGAATGAAGAAGAGCGACCAGTCGTAGAGTTGCAGAATCGGCTTTGCATTAAGAGGGCAACAAATGAAGCATGACATGTGCATCAGTGTTATGTTGTTGTTGTTGTTGTCGTAGTTGTTTTGTTGTTGTTGTTGTTATGTTCCTATCTTCCAAATTTTCAATCTGATTGTTATTTTTTTGAAAGTCATTGAATGTTGTTGTGGCCTGTTTTTGATCAGGTATAATTGTTTGTTTGTGTACTGGTGATGATTTCTGTCAGACAAATGAAAAAAAAAGACAAAAACGTTTTTGTTTCGTGTAGTTTATTCTGGTTTAAGTTCATTGAAATGCATTTGATTGATTAAATTAAATATTATATTAGAGTGCTCTACTATGGAGAATTACTGGTGTAGGGACGTTTGGTGCACAAGGAATAATTATAAAATATATTGTCAAGATCTTCAGAGTGTTAAATGTCGTATTCAGATGGTGCCTTTAAAGGTATTGATATTAAATTTTATATTATATTAATAAAAAAAAAGGGTACAAAGTATTAAAAGTACATTTTAATGTGTGTAGTCTTGTTATTATAATGTTTGCATATCCAAACTCATCAACGGGTTTCTGGACTAAGCCCAAGACATCCACTGAATCTAGAGTTGCCTTGATTTGCAACAGCGAGGTAAAACAATCAAAAGACTGTTAGATGATAGTGAAAGAAATAGTTGGGAAATCTTGGGAAATAGACTTATTCGCTTTCTTGCTGAGGCTCAGATGGCGATATTGATAACACTCTCAAAAATATGAAGCTCCAGGCAGTAGCCAGTTAGCTTGATTTAGCACAAAGGCTGTGAACAGGGGGAAACAGCTTGCCTGCCTCTGTCCAAAAGTAACAAAAATCTGCCTACCAGCACCTCCAATGCTCACTAATCAATATGTTGTATCATGCTTGTTTCATACAGGGACAAATTTACACTCTGATTTTGGTTTATGGTATGTTGTGGTTTTATGGGGGTTATGTGCTGGACTATTTCTTTGCCATTTGCTGAGACTCCCTGGTGTCTCTGTTGATTGCCTAGCAATCTCATGGTAATAACAAGACACCTGAAGGTCCGTATCTTTGGCACAGTATTTTATTTAAAAATCTTTGTGTAAGCTTTAACAGCAAATTATTGTGTCAGTGTAAATGTTTGCAATAGTGATTTAGGTAGGCAAAAAACAACACTACTGCCCTCCCAAGCAGTGCTCTCTGGGTGAAACAAATCAACTGCAGGGACCTTACCTAAATTAATGGTACAACCCAAGTGTGGAGTCTAGACTATGGAGAGATATCGGAAAACAGCAACATCCATCACAATATATTAGAGGGTATTTAGGCAAGGACAGCTGCAGTGACAACATGGGAGTTCTTGGAATAATTAACATATGACCTGAAAATAATGACAGGACGTATACAGTCCTGGTTATTGGCACCCCTGAATTTCAAGTACATACTTCCGCACATCTTCAGAAATAAGTGAAACATGACCAATTCTGTATAACCAGAATGTTTTAATAGAATGTCCAAGGTTACAGAAAAAAAGAAAAAAAAAATATAAAAACACAGAATGTACCCCAGATGCAATTATTGGCACCCTTTTGATGAATTTAAATTAGTTCCTCAAAACAAAATTAAAAATAGGACTGGCCTGTGCTTAATTGTCGGTATTCACATGATCTGATTAACCTATGAATGATGGTTTTACTTCATAAAAAAGGGCTGATTTTTTCCAGTTACCACTATACCTTAACCAAAAAAACATAAAATTCCAAACACTACAGGGTTGTCAGCTAAGATACTGAAATCCCTGTTTTAACAGGTCATAATGTTATCAAAGAGTTTTACAGTTACAAAACTGTTAAGATGCTTTCAGGTAAAAAGAAGAAACTCGTAGAGAGAAGTCTGCCAAGGTTGGTTCAGATTGTGACAAAAAACCCACACAACCCACAACCCACATCTTAAGAGCTTGAGGCTGATCTGGACTATTCTGGAGTGTTGGTACCATACGCTACACACTGAACCAAGTGGGACTCCAAAGGTGAAGACCAGGGAGAACACCCCTAATGAAAGAAAGGAACAAAACGGCAGAACTAATGTTGGCAAAAACTTTCATAGATGAGCCACGGTCTTTCAATGGACAGATCTAACTGAAGTAGAGCCCTTTGGGCATGCAGTGCTTCGATTAAGGAAAAGAACGCGCTACCTACAGTAGAACACGGAGGAGGTTCTATCAGGCCGTGGGGCTGCTTCACTGCCTCTGGTACTGGAGGCATTGAATGTATCAGATGAATGATGAAATCATAAGATTACCAAGGCATGTTAGAGCTAAATGTGTTACCCAGTGTCAGAAAACTAGGTTTGAGGTGAAAGTCTTTGGTCTTTTCAGCAGGGCAATGACCCAAAGCAAATATCAGGACAACAGAAGCACCAAAGAATGGCTGAAAAGGACAAGATGGACTATTTTAAACTGACCAGCAGTAAGTCCTGACCTAAATTCCATTGAAAACTTCGGGAGAGAGCTGAAATATGCCAGTAATTTATTCCTATGAACTTAAAAGAGCTTGAATAAATAGCTATGGAAGCGTGGCAGGAACTACCAGCAGACGGGAGCAAGAAGCTTCTAGATGCTACGAGGAACATATAGAGACATCGTTGTTCCTAAAGGTTCCGCTACCAAATATTAATGGATGTCAGTAGTTGTATCTGGGTTATATTTTGTCTTTGTACTATTTCACTACTAAGCTTGTATTGTTTTCTTTTCTTTTTTTTTCTTCTGTTTAGTAACCTTACACATTTTATTTAGATATTCTGGTTATACATTATCAGTTTATTTAGGTCTGGTACCAATAATTTTGAACATAATTGCATGACAACTAAATGAAACCAAAGTGTTGACACTATCCTTCCCTACCAGAATTTGAAAGAACAGGCCCTAATGATGAAGCTGTCAGTCCCCGTTGTGATCATGAAACACATGATAGAAGATGTGATGAATCTAAAGAGATTGTCATGGGTACACTTCTAAACTGTTTTCATCCCACTCTCTATAAACATCCTCGTCAACCAGAGTCTGTCCCTAGCAGTGCGGTTACACTTATGCACACTTAATGCCCATGAATGCCTTCTGTGCTACAGAGGGTTTCACTCTTAGCTTGCTGACTGGACTTTAGGAACAAATCCTAAACTGAGAAATACAACTTGGAGAGGATATAAGAACCATTTATCTTTATTGCCGGATCATTATTGATCTCTTGCCTCAAGCATTTTCAGGATTGGATGCATCTGCACACTAAGTTACAGATGCCACCTGCAAATGGCAGATGAAGAGGGTACAGCTCAAACGACTTTTTCTACATTATTTCAAGTGAACACAGACATCAGCAAAAGAATGAAATACAAGCAGGAAGAACTATAATTTTCACACTAACAAAGCTTCAACTCAGTTTATTAGACAGGTCACTTATTCATCCTTTTTTCAGTTTTTGAAAATATATGGAGTTTCATGTCTCAGATCCCATCAAAACAACTGCCTCTGCTCCAAGAAGAACCTAATATACAGGCCCTGTCAGGACGAGATCCGCCCCATTTATTATTATAATACCTATTGCTACTTCCAACTAGCCCCTAGCCCATCCCAGCCGAAGGTAAGGCTGATGGTGTCACACATGTGATTCTATTTAAAATGCCAATATCAGAAGGATGACAATGACCCAGGAACTGAGATAAATAATCCCAAACCAGGTGCATTTAAATCCATCCCCCTTAGAGACTGGCCAAACAGTTAACCAGCAAATCCCTGTCAATATTGAGAGTTGTATTTGTCGGCAGAGGACATAATTTTCTGGAGGTGATTATATCTATATTATTACAATATTTCAATTAAAATTCAGGAAGTGATTGATTTTTTTTGTCAAACTTTCATTACTATAAACTTAAAAATATAAAGTTCTAATTGTGGATGATTTAATTTGTCAAACTGAATTATTTAACTGTATTGTTTGTGTATACTATCAGAGGAGGGAGATTCACACCCCTAATGAAAGACTTATACAGGTAGCCAGATTGTGTGGCTACTGATTGCCTTGAAAATTCTGATTTCATAAGCAACTTCTCCAATGGCCCATGTCTATTTTGGAGTACATCAGGGCCTTAACTGACAGTGAATATCTGGGGGAAAAATCTCTGTTTAGAAATCAAATAATACCACTGGTGGTGATTCAAATGCAAATATCCTAGAAGTCATTGGTTCCCTCTCCGTCTATTCTAGTTTTCCTTCTGTCTGCAATTTTTATTTGAAGATGATGAATTATACTGCAAATATATGACCATAAAAAAAACTTTTCTGTTTTGCAAACTTGAAATCAGTTTTTTTTTTTTTTTTTTAATCATCTTCTTTCTCTTATGAGATAGTACATGTTAGGGAGGTGCAATTTTTTCTTATTGACTCACAAAGTCCTTCCTTGCCCCAATTGTCGTTGTTATACTGTTATTAAAGGTCAAATACGTAAAGTCTTTAAAGCGTATATGTTGTACAAAATGGTTTGCACAGGAAAGATAAAACCATGTAACTTTTCTATCTTTATATTGGCTTTAAACTTTGTTGTGATTGAAGTAAACAGAAGTTCTAAATATGTAATCAGTGTGTGTTCAAAATTTTTATCTAAATTAATTTAAAAACTCATAAAAGTAAAACAGGCACTACAAAAATGTGGCTGCTTTGCCTTGAACCTGAAGTCTTTCTCCCTCTCCATTCTTTCTCCCTGTCTGTCTTTCTCTCTGACAGTGAATGGATTCAGAGGTACAATTAGAATTAATCTGCCATACAGCTCAAATAAATCACTCCTAATAGACTCCACTACAAGATGCTGCAACAGACTGCACAATGAGATACAGTGATAAAGCCAACAATCCCCCACAAACACTATGTGTACTTCAATTTTCAATTATCTTTTATCCAAAAAGCATTTTCTTACATAACCATAACCACACATAAAACGGCAAAGTAAAAATACAAGTATCATAATTTTCAAGCAATAATAAACAATCTAGAAGAGAAACAGCGGTCAATATAACAAACAGAACATTTACAGTGATATAACGTTTAGATATTTTTAACATCATAACAATCTGGTGTTACTATAAATGTAACATCAAAACAATCTGTAAATAAATACAAAGAAAATCTGGCAAAGGACAAAGGAAAAAGCGGACTATATAAATGGGGTGGACTGAAAGGGAACAATAGCAGCTGGTAAGTTGATTGGGAATAGGTTTGGATGATCAAGGGACGGGAGACACATGAGTTCAGGAACTGAGGTAATTCACAATAAAACAGGAAATAAGACACGGAACGATTTAAACAGGACGTCGCAATTAATATTTAACAAGTATAATAATATAATAATAATGAATATGGCAGCAACAAATATTACATCTGATACACTATCATAATAATGACAGACACAATAAACCTAGTACCAAATCAACTGCAAAACAATCATTAATTAGACTGTTCACTAAGCACCGCCTCCCTTAGCTATTTTTGCAACACGTACTAATCCTTAAGTTTATCAGCTGTAGGTAGGTAGCTAATAAGCTAACATCCTCGTCATGAGTTGTTTGAAAATGCTGTTCTCCAACTGACTCATTTTAAAACAACAATCTCAAAAGAGGTGTTAAATGGCTACATACATGATATTGTGCTAAAACATAAGGCTAAAGCTAGGATGAGCCTGTTATTTAATTCTAACATAGCCATGTTTAGCTGCTTGGCTTAAATATTTCAACTTTAAAATACTACTGTATGTTTTTCCTTATAACGGTTCAAGAGAAATAGAAGAGAAAGGACTAGCTGTTCTTACGCCCAACTTCCAATTCTGTCAGCTGTAGCTAGCTGGCTTATTAAGCTCACATAGCTCAACCAACCAAAAATATAAAACAATGTTTAATTGAACATATTTGAAACATTTTTCCCTTCTACCTCCATTACCCTTCATGCAGCACCTACATAAGTACAGTGCAATGTGTCAAAAAGCTGTGAGTGACCCCAGTGAAAGTATCCACACTTAGAAGAGTCATCATTCTGTAGTTTTTGAGAAACAATGAGGCCTGAAAGATATTAAAAGACAACATTTGCTATATACCACATTTATACAGTACTGAAATATGATGAAACAATATAATAATCGGACCAGGTCTATGCCTGATGACTAAAGGAGAACCTTCTTTTAAACAACGGATTTTGAGGCCAGTTCCTCCCTCTAAGTTCGGCCTCTATCAGGTATCAAGTAAAATTGTACAAATTTCTTACACCATAAAGTAATACATACATTAAACAGATGCACAATACATCCTATTGTTGAATTCTAAATTACTTTTTGTATTTAGTTTTTATGCTTACCTTTAAATTTTTTTGTTATTTATTTGTCTTCATTTGCCTTTACTTTCACTATAAAATATTTCCTTGTCAAAGTGTCCTCGCAGAAGATGCTGAACCCCAAAGCATGAGGAATTACAGGTGTCACTGCCAGAGTTTAACAGCTGTATTAGCTTAATTAAGCTAATGTAAGCTTTATTATTTGGTAAAAAATAGTATCTGCCTGACTTTCGAGCAGATGTTTTGAGCTTACTTATTTTAGAACAAGAGTCAGTTAAATTGGTATTAAATATCCACTTGATGGCTGAATAGATGTTATTGTACTAAAGACTGAGACTTAAACTAAACTTAAGCTATTTGATCGCATGCTAATGCTTGTGTAACTAAACACCCGGATACATCCATTCCTTTTATTTATGCTCTGTCTTTGCTTTTGAAAAAGCTTATCAATAAAGACATCACCCTCCAAATTACTTAAATACCAAGTATCTGTCTTACTACAGTCTCATAAAAATTGTTTCAGTATATCGTTATCCTCATAGCATAATGCCTGGAACCATTATGGTTCTGAACCAACATTCATTTTTTAAATTAATAACTTATAATCCGACATAGTATTGTTAGCCCCATAGCATAATTGCCTAGATCATTTTTTGGCCAAACTGTGACATCTGCCTAACTTTACTCTCCTACCACTGCTGCGTCATCCTGCCTTACTGCCTATGTCCTCAGCCTATCAGAACGCTTGTTAGAGTCCAAAATCACTATCTGCCTTAGTCGGCTCTTTGACTCAGGCATTTTTGCCGCTACATACAAAGATGGCGGACTGCATGAGAAAAATTGCCTAAGTAATGATATATTCTGCCTAAGTCACTTTTATTTGTTATGCAATTGATGTTGTGTCTTGTTTTTTTTGCAAACTTGTTCACATCTGGTTGAACTTTCTGTTACAATATCAATATCAATATCAATATCAATAGAAATTACCAGTGTGCTTGCTAAAGATTGTGCTTTTTCTCGTTTAGACGTTCAAATATGACTTAGGCAATTATGCTATGAGGCTAATGATATGTAAAACGCCAAAGCCTTTCATCGACCATCCCACACATCCACAAACACATAAACACTCCACCATCCCTCTTAGCTTCCAGCAGCAAGGTTATTAAAAACAGTGATTAGTGACAAGTTACTGGAATAAGATACTCAACTCAGTGTTTTGTGGTGGTTTATATTTTACATCAGACTAACATGCATATGACAAAAAAATAAAGATATTTTGCTTTCTCTTGATATCCTTCCTCAATTTGTGTCCAGTTTGTGGCAGCAATTGAAGTCCCTTTTAGTTAAATTTTAGTGTTTGGGGATTCAAGCTAGTGCAAGTTTGAGTCTAAAAGCATGAAAATGACCCTTTTTAGAAAGCTGTCTGACTCAGATTTATTCGTTAGATAACCAGAGCTGACTGCATAGCCAATCACAGTCAATCACAGCACCAAAACAATTTTTCCTTAAGGTTAAGAACAGGTTTACCCAAAAAAGTAAGTAAGTAAGCTCGTTTGCAAAGGGTATTGAGATATACGGTTAAAGAAAAAGTTGCTGAAGGTAGAAAACTTTCCATGAATTGCCAACTGGACAAGAGTTACAACATATGATGACAGGAAGTCTACACACCATGAAGACAGCCTTGTAGACGCTGTCTCCATTTCTTCTCACAAACTGAAAATAATACATTTTTTACTATAATAATTCAAATGCTTCACATTATCTAAGAAGAAAATAAATTCAGTTTAGTCAAATTTTAGATTTTGAAGTCAAAGTAAGGCAGAAGTAGAAAAAACACATAATTTGGTGCTTCCAGATTGAGAATTCCAGACAAGTGATAACTACCCAGCACCAAACAGAAGACGGAAAAGTTACCAACTAGTAGGTGAAACTAGTGAACTATTTAGCAGCTAAAGAGTACCACAGGTGTTTTTGGAGATTAAAAAAGAGCTAAAAGATGAGTGAATATTCATTTTGGACCTAGATTGACGGTGTGGCTAAAAATCAATACAGGTTTAAAATTTTGTCAACAAGCCTAATAACAACCAGTGAACAATCCCTGAGGACCATCGTGTCTACATACATATCCAGGTCGCAGGCAAGAGTATGTGGGCTGCCATTATTGTTGTGGCCCTTTACTCGTAAAGCCCTGTGAAAGAGTCAAACGTATGTTAAGCTTTTTGAGTGCTTTTGCCAAGAAGGCTGTCCAGGAGATCCTGTGGAAATCATCATAGGTGGAAAATATACTCATCAAGTCCCATTGAAATAAAGTATATAATCTACTAAATGTAAACTTGTTAACAGAATTTAGTCCAGTTTTAAAAGACACATAAACATCTTTTCTGGGATGTGCTATCATCATCTGCTCCAACAATAAACTGCCACTGATTGTGAATAATAATTGATTGTGAATAATCCGTAGACAATCCAAACATCTCTGCTTTTACTATCATTGTATAAGTGATCAGTTAGACTCATCACAGTAATGGCTTTACTAAGATCAGCTGCTCATTAATAGTTTCTCAGTATGCACTGTTGATTGGCCCTTGCAAGAAAAGTTTTACACTTTCATGCTTTTGAATGTCTGTCGTCAGTCTGTGATGTGTTAGATTTAAATAGCTGAGGAATGACAGTAACACTTCCAGACACAACAGCGTAAGAGGTGGAGTTGGAATCTTATAGAAGATGAATCTTAAGTACTTAAATACTAAAGTTCATGCCTAAAACTTAAAGTACCAAGGCGTTTTGTGGTGGTATTTTTTTTCAACCCATGACTAGTCAAGTAAAGTTTACAAAGGATAGTCTTTATGCACCTGAAGCCTGCCTGTGAATAAAAGATATTGCATTTCAGCAATAATCTCACAATTAATGATAATGATGTTGTTGTCTGTCACTGTGTGGTAAGGACAGAATTAGAAGTGTGGAGGCCACATCAGTAACATTGGTTTTTGGATTCAGTTGAGAATGTGCCTGCTGCATGAGCTGTGCCCCATGCAGTAATAGTCCATCACAAACTCCACATGGGGCACATTTCACACCACTCATTCCATCTCTTTGCTTGTCCTTCCTGTCTCTGACTTTCTGTCTCCCCCTGTTCCTTCTCTCTCCTCCTCTTTTCATCTCCTTTGCACTGTCCCCTCTCTCTCTTAACCCACTCCCATGATTTCTTTTTTCATTGCCTGATGTACTTTAGATGTTCTGTTGCGTACCTACTTGTTTTTTCCACAGCGGGACTGGATATAAGATAAAGGAGTTGAATAGTCTTCAGCAATAAGAGAGAAAGAAAGAAAGAAAGAAATAAGGAAGTTCACATGCTTACATTCATGTCTCTTTTTGTAAAGGTGGTTGAAAGGAAATTTATGACAAAACTTTCCATACCTTCGTTCCTGTGGTTCTCTGCAACAAATAAAGATGATGGGTTTACCGTAATGCCACTGTACATCTCCCCCTAAACTCTGCACATAAAGTTGCCTGACACTTGGTGGAGTGCATACATAGAGCTGGAGATGGGTTCTTTCCTGTCAGTGCATAAAGGGCCGGGGAATGCAATCACACAGCCATCAGTGCCATCAATTAGTAAGCAGTTTTAACAGGGCATATGTGACATAGCTTTCCTTATTATGTCCCAGAGATGAGGAGGATGAAAAGCATCCATCTGGACGGTGTTGGATTTGAAAGACCTCCCAAAGCTCTAGGGTATGATAAAAGTGCCATGCTTCAGCATTACCATTGTTGTCTTCCCTCTGATAAGCATGCGGCTTAAAGTGACTAAGAGAGCACAAAAGTCATTCCCGCACGAAAAGCAGCTGAGCTGTCTTAACAAATAATCGCTTGAGACAGAGTCATTCAGTAGGATGGATGGGTGAAAATGAGTGTTTGTCCTGGACTAGCAATGCACAAAGCATGTTGCCCACTTTGTATTTGGGCAGATGGCACCTTCGGCGGGACCTTCTTCCTGCGTTCACTTTCTCGCTCCTTCCCTGGACACATTAATCAATGAGAGGAGTAAAAACTTTATATGGCATTTAGTGATGCATATTTGGTTCACTTGAATTTTGTCTGTGAGAAACGAAAGTAAACCGAGGGAAGAATGGAGCAAGTTTCCAAACTCATGCACTGAATTAAATACATTATCCTATCAGTAGTTGTGGATGTGGGTTATGAAATTTTCACTGTCCGACGATATTTTCCCACTCATAGGCTTCTACTGGTCGCCACCCTGGTAAAGGTATTTCAGAAGCAGATAATTCTGAAAAGCTCATATGTCAAGAGGGGGTAGCTGAGGTAGAATATGAGTAGCTGGAGGTGGAGGTGAAGCAGTGACTGAGTGGACACCCGTGTCCTTTGAAACCAATAAACTGTTCATGTATTCCACAGTGCTGAAGGATGTAGGCTCACTGTTTTCATCCTTACCACTCCAGGGACCAGTCCTCGACTCAGCAGGCTGACCCTCTTAAGCTCCAAGCTATGAGCAGAGGGCTTCAACTGGTCCTTGCTGGTATCACTATATTTACCTGCAATTTTGCTCCCTACCTGTAAGACTTGGCATTTGAGCCATCTCTGCAAATCGTAGGTGATTAAGAAGAGATTCAGCTTTATCCTCTTTGGCAGCGGAGGAATAAGATTGATGCAGGAAATGCACACACTGACGTTTTAGACCATAGTAATTGTGTGATTTCTTCCACTCGTTGAAATGGATAATTGTGAGTAAATTGTTATGTGTAAACTTCATAGCAGTTTTTATAAATACAGTATTTATGCACCACTTCTTCTCTTTAGACACTGTCATACCTGCATTATACATTCATCACTGAGTCTTTTTTTCCTTTTCAGGTCTTTTCAATAAAGAATCAGTGAAGTTACAGTTAATTGGGTCAAGGAGGCTCATTGTGCTGAGGTCATGTAAGAAAGCAGTGATGTGAACAATACAAATCCGTCTTATACCATCATGTATGCCATTCTCTTTCACCTTTCCTGTCAACATCAACAGTTGATCGTCTGGAGACAGTGTCAAAAATAGCAGTCCCATCTCTGTGATTGACTGTCCTACTTTGGTAATGCTAAATGACCAGTGAAACAGTACTCAAATTATTGAGGACAATGGTGAAGTCTGTCTGTGTGTCTGATACTAGGTCTTTGTAGAATAACCAAACTTTGCCCTCCTCTACTTTTTTCTCAAACAGGGACACTGTTTTCTTCATTCAGTGGACCGTATATCTAAGAAAGAAAATAAATATATGATATCTCTAAGAATAAGTGTGTACCGGTGACAATCTTCTTTTCTTTCCCTGATTATACACTACTGCTTCACTATCTGAGCTGAAATTACCAATAAATTAGAGCAAAGCAATGTATGTGGCAACATGCACTGACAAGACGATGTGTGAATATATTTTTGGATAGTTAAACAGATGGTTAATACTTTAAATTCATTGCAGTTGTTTTAAAATCCACATAATTCAGATTTTGCTGGACATAGGTGTGTTTTTGCCTCCTCCTCCATAACATCTACTGTCCTAGAATGACACAGATTTTGGGTTGTTCTGTGTCGTCAGTCATTGTGTTTAACTAGATGCCTGTTGTCTCGAACTGTAGATGTTTAATTTTGAGAAACAAAAAATGTCAAGCAAAAAAGTAAAAAGGTAAAATGTCAAAATGAGGAAAAATCTTAAAATTGAAACTCTTGCAGAATAGTACAAAAAATAGTATTTCTAAAGATTTGTAATCCAGTTATGGTATTCTATACTTTCTTCTCTTCACTGCAAATTCTGACAGTCTTTGATAATGTCAATAGAAAGCAGAACCACATCAGAGGGTTTCTGAAGTCAAATATGTCTTTCTAGGTTCAAAGGTGCTAATTTTACGAAACAATACAATCTGATAATAAATACCACTTGCAGCAACATAATTTTAGTGCTTCGCCATTCTGTTTATTTTTCTTTCTGGTATTATAACAAGGATTAAATATCTATCTTTCCTTTCTATTTGGAAGCATTCTCTGAAAACAACAACACAGCAACTTTTTTTTTTTTAATTTTTTGGCATAATATCCTGCTTAGTTTTAAAAAAAAATCTTTAAATTATCTAAATTAAAAATCATTAAAAAAAACCCACAGATGTTAAGCCCCATTAGCCCATAAAGACAGTTGTGGCAGATTTTCATGTCAGTTTGCGAAACTGTTATACATGGGAAAACTGCACCTTGTTTTCTATACCTCCATGCTCCATAGGGAAAAAAAAAAAAAAAGACTGATTTAATTTCATATTTTTTCCTTGACATCAAAAACAAGTAGTATAGTGGAACAGTAATTTACTTAAATAAATATGAGAAGACTTCACAAAAAATGAACATAAAAAATGGCCTTTTTAAAATGAAAAGTATATTAATATATATCATCTCCATAAAGATATATGGCTCTGATTCACCAGAATTTTATATAGCTATTAAAGAACAAAACAAAAAACAAAAAACAAAAAACAAAAAACGTGGTTATCTACAAGATTGGAAGGTTGATAGGTTAGTGGCGGCATACGTCAGACCACCAGTCCATAAACAAAATCTATATTCTGTCACTCTATCAGGTTCTACTGATTGTCTAATTCATCTGCTGTTATGCTTTACATTAGTTTATCGTCAGAAATAAAAACCAAACAACTGAATGACTCAGCACCCATAGAATAATTAGGAAACTGGACTGGCAACCTGTCTAGAGAGTTTCACAGTTTTCTCACCACTCCAGTAGCTCACTCCCCCTGAGACACTGAGTAGGAAGAAGCTGGTGAGGGAAATTAATAAATGCATACTCAGTTCAGAAGTGAGGGATTATTTTTGGCCTAATTTAGCTTTGTGATGTGATATGATTTGATGCAGCAAAGCAGATGCAGAAATATGTGCCAACTAAAAGTAAATGAATTCAGAGCTGCAATTAGCATCAGTGTGCCAAACAACTCAAATTAATGAATCATAATAGACTCCACTGCAAGATTTTGCAACCGACTGCATGGAGAGAGAGACACCGTGAACCAGCTTCACTCATTATCTTTATCCTGTTTGTGTCTCTGCTTATCTCATTCTCAGGTGTCCCTCCTTATTTCTCCGTTCTCTCCTATCTCTGTCCTTCCTTTTGTCTCCCTTCAACTCAAAGCCAAGTCTCTCTCTCTGGAGGAAGATCCAAGGCAGAGGAGAGGGGAAGGATAGAGGAGAGTAGGGACATATAGAGAGAGATGCGTCCCTGTAAAATAAAGCTGCTTATAAATCTGTTCAGCACTTTGTTTCCATTGTCTCTGGATAATTGTGTGCGTTAGCCCCAGGGTGCATTCTGCTGCATCTGTATGCATGTGTATGTTTGTGTGTAGATTAGAAGCTGCAGGTGTCTACACACAGAAAAAAGAAAAAAAGAAAAAAAACAAAACACATTATTGCACTAGATTATTCATGCTTGCATAACTCTCTTGGATTCATTTGTGAGGTGAGAATGGAGGTGATGGGGAAACACAGGAAAAGGAAGGAGTAAAAAAAGTAAAAGAGATATGCAGAAAGAGAAGAATGGAAAAGGAGAAAAAAAGCCCACTAGGTAAAAAATGAGGAACAGGAAATGATGAAATTGAGGCTTCTTGGGTAAGCTAGAAGACATGGCTACAAACGTCTGGCGTTTCTCAGGTATTTTGCACGGTGGTAGTTTGAACTAGATGCTATTATCACCTCACTAACATGATGATGTTTCTTAAATGCTAACATTCCCCAATTAGCACTGAAAAAAACTAAAGTGACCAATTAAAATTTTGACCTGAAAGTGAGTAAAACATCACAGGATCACCGAACTCATTAAGATTCACACTCTTGGCAGTAAAATGATCCATACCACAGTCGTCGAGAAGTTGAGATAGTGGTGAACTTACTGAGCACAGCTAGAGTCACTCGAAAATGAGTCTATGTATTACTAAAGTTTGAAATATTAGGTCCAATAGTAGGTAGGAGTGAAGGCTGGAGGCAGGAGAGCAGCTGGCCAGGTTGACAGCACGGCTAGCTGGCTGCACTTCTCTTATGTTTATCTCCATCTGCCTAAAACCTTGTGAAATTTCTCTGACTAAAGCGTTTTGTTGTTCTTTGCAAAGAAATGTTAAGAGCACCTCAGACTGACATTAATAACACTTCTTTTTGTGCTTTCATGAAACAAATGAGACACAAAATGTTGATTAGTGAGAGTTAGCTGCGCTTCTTTAATATAACACTTGGAAAGAAAAACATATTGAATACATCACTGGTATAAATGCTCTTCTCTGATGAAATAAAGAAAAGTGAATGATAAATCTTTTCCTAACATCTATTCTGAACACTTCTTTAACATGTCTTAACGCTGTGAACTATATGAGCATGACTATTAAAGGCAGCTTCCTAATATGTCCCATGAGCCCTCATTCTGCACAATATCTGCATATCAATGAGCAGGTTAACTACATGAGCTTCCTTTCCACCTGAAGTATACATAGTATTGCTGCATAGCAATTAATGCTTATGACACCTATTTATACTGCAGTGGTAATATGTAATTCTCCCTGTGGGTAACACAGAATAAGAGATAGCCGCACAAAGGTAATGCACTGTGTTTGCATATGTGTGCTTTGACATTGTCGTCAGGTAGGCAGAGCCCCTCTCCGAGCTGGTTCTGCCCTCAGGAAATGGTGAGATGTTTATAAGATACTCACAGAGGTTTACCCAAATGACTGTACATCAGCTTGGGATCTAACGCTATGCTGCGTATAGTTGAGAATCTGAGGAAAAAAGCATCATCCTGTTCTCTCCTTTTCATCTCAAAACCCTGTCCACATATAACGATACTCATACATGCACAACCTTTCATAACCACTGAGCAGAGGGAAGGCTTTTTTGAATTTAGAATATTGTTTTAGATTAGCGCCTTCATTATTTTGAACACATGAAAGACGATGTGTGCTGAATAACCTGACTCTAAATTATTCCCCTAGGCCCCTAAGTCAAATTAAACCTGGTCTGATGCATTTGTATGTGGAGCAGTGTGAGTGCATGCTTGTATGTGTCTGTGGTCTAGGACTGATATTTAAATGTAATTAAAACTACTTTAATGTCTGCCAGGTAAATGGTGCCTAATAATTAGGAGCAAATTCCTCAGAGGTCCAATTGGCTGTGGCATCTACCCACAGACAGAGTTGGTCTGATCAGTATTAATGATGCAGGCTGTTTTGTTCTATCATGAGATTTACCACCAGTTCTGATGTTGCCAATCATCCATAAATCTTAAGTCATGCCATGCATGAAGAGAAATCTTCTTTTAGAAAAATAAATCATACAAAATGGAAAAACATATCCGTAACATTTTTTTCCATCAACTCAAACTCGTAATTTGATGAGAAATTACACTTTGATTTGATTTCTGTTGCTGTCAGCAGCGAAGGCATGGTTTTGTCTCTGACCGCCATCTTTCCAATCAAGGAGGGTGGAATGTTGGAAATGAGATTCTGACCATGGTAGACCGTCATGCTTATTCCAAATGATGACATGACATTAGCGCTGATGAATCCTTAGAGCACAGTATGAAAAGGTTTGTGGTTTTCTAGTTCAACCTTGTAAGAGTCAGCTGCGGGTGCTTTCTCTCCAACAGTAATATCACAACATCAGTATGTCTGTGCATTATGTATGGAGCTGGTATAAGGGAACAATTAGCCTAGCTTAGCATAAAACTGGAGCAGATTGAAACATCTAGCCTTGCTCCTCCTGATTTAGAAAAAAAAAAAAAAACACTTGCGAAAGTTACAATCTCTAATGAACATAAATATAAAAACTGCGATTTGTGATTTTAGTGGGTGCTACATGCTCTATATCCCACCTGATAACATGTCAACTATCCACCCAGCACTTGTATGGTCAGCATCTCTACTATTAGTACAGATTGCATGGCAAGCTATGGTTGTTGACCAAAAAGAGCTACAGCAAAAAAATAAAAAGAATCCAAATTGCCGTTTTTACACTTACCAGTAATTAGCCATTCTGACCTGAACCCCATTTAGACTGGATTTTTTTCCCTACAGGAGATCACTTTCACATTACCTTTGCTGGTCAGAGGGTAATATGCTGGTTACATGTTGGTAATTTTTTTCACCCACAACCCATGAGTAATTAAAGCTGCAGTTACCTACTGTTTATCTGGTGGTCTACCTATAATTTAAAGCCCTCCTGGAATGACATCTTTATCTTTTAAAGCGGATCTCTGAAAGTTCTCAGGAAAGTTCTGAAACTTCTTTTTCTCTGATTTCCAAGGAGCTTTATAGATGTTTTTTTTTTTTATGGATATGGATATCGTTTAGTGACTAAATGATAACTGCTTCCCGGCTCAAGCCCAGTACCTAATGCATAGCCAAGTCAGTTGTGCTGATCTTCTCACCTAACTCTCTGACAGCTCAGATACTTTGTGTACCACACAACTCATAATGACAATACCCAAAATGACAGTATTACATATGACATCGCCTGGATATGCAAAGATATGCAAAAAAGCTTTGATTTATGCAAACACTGATGATGATGCAACTTTGGAATTTTTTCATCTTCCTCTAAATGTTTTTTTTTTTAATTTCACAACAAAGTATAAAAATCAAAATACTGTGATATAGAGATTATTGGGTTAAAATTATGACTGAGGATGTAGAAATGATCAGTCCCCTGGTGGGTAATCATTGTCATTTATCATTATGAGCTTAGACAAAACACAAATGTGTTTTGTTACACTCTGCAGGTGTGTGTGTACACATGCATTTGAAGCATGTCTAGACACTTAAGTTTTGGTTTGCTATTCAGAGCAGGTGCACGTATGCATGTCTAGCCATAGACGCAGGTGTGAATGCATTGGCAGACAAGGGTCCTGAAGCAAGAAAAAAAATCTCTTTCTCTCGCTCTCTTTCTCTCTAACTCTTTTTCACACACACACACAAACACCAGACAATTAAAACCCCATGATCTTCTAAGCATGTGTAATTGTCTGTATCCTTGTGTATGCCTGCGTGTGTGTGTGTCTGTGCAGCCACAGGGGACCTATACAGCTCATCTCAATCAGCCGTCTCCACACCGAGAGCCCCAACTCAACTACAAGTCAATTAGCTTCTGTTCCGCTTCATTCAACCCAACTGTAAAGTGGCAGGGAGAGAAAACTTTGAAATGCTGACTTAAAGAAGTGCACCAACGTTTAAGCAAATCAGCTCTTTGATCAACCTGCCGTCATGTGCGATAATTGGCCGCCATTTCCCAATCTCTCTCCAGAATTTAGTGAGCATTGTGTTCACTATCACTGCACATGCTACCAGCCCAAAAATGATTAGTCAAAGCTTATAAAGATGTAGTAGAGAGTAAAAACATCTTAAAGTGATACTCACCTCAAAATATGGCTTAGGCTTTAATGGTGACCGTTGGTATCTGAGTGGCAGAAGAAAAGGTAGTAGTCATTGTTTCATCAATACAGATAAGTATACTTAAAAAAGAAAGAAGTTTATCAGATTCCAGAAGTAATTTAAGATGTTTTGACATTTTGATACCAATACCAAAAGCCTTGGTTTAGTGTGATGCATTGACAACAGTTTAGAGACAAGGTCCCCCTATATTAATGGTTTAAACAGCTTATAACACAATTTTTTCTTCTGCTTACTATTAGTTACTATTAGCATGTATGAATTGTGTTGATGGCAGCAAGTATTTTGACTAAATATATAAAAACCGAATATGTTGGAGAAGTGAGAGCTTTGTTTTCACAATGGACTTGTGCAAAGAGTGTTTAAAAGCTCTGAAAAAAAAAAAAAACAAGTAAGTGGACCTTGTGTTAAGAATATTCTGCCAAATTATACAGTGCCATATTTTACATAGGGAAGGGATACATGAAATATTGTTTCACACTGTAAAAATCTTTTAATTTTCTTCTTTCTGTACTAATGTTGCAATGCTTACTGGCTATATATGTTTGTATATTCTATCAAAAGTAACTATGGTATATGCAGTACATCATCACTGATGACTTACAGTTATGAGATAATGGTAAATGCCTAAAACATCGTGCACCAGTAGTGCACATAGAAAAGATTTAACAAGTCAGTGATAAATTAGTACTTTAAATAAGCCACAATACACAAATGGCCACACTAGACCAAATCAGGCTGTATTGATATGTGATGACATGAACAATAGGGATTCTGCTTATGAACTCAACTCCTCATTTGTAGGAGGATGAAGGTGTTATGTCTTCCTTTAAATCTGTATTCAAAACAATAAATGTTTTAGTGTTGACATCACCAGTTGCGATCTATTTAAGCAAGTGGTTATCTAATTGGAGTTTGAGATCTCCAGGGAGGGCATTAATGTGTCTATAGAAAAATAAATAATATTTTAGTCAAAGAAAGATTTAGTTCTCATGAAATTGTGACCATTAAGAAATTTATCAGAATTACATAATGTCTTTGTTTCTAACCATTTTACCTAGGTGAAGATGTGGGACATAATCATAGATGCGTCATATCGATAGTATCAAAAAAAAAGTTTAATACCTTTAGTTTTTGAAATCCCAATCAAAATAGGAAAACAAGACTCTTTGGTCAATTTGTAGGTATCGCTGTCAGTGTAAGATGATGGACAGTGAGATCCAAAGGAGCACAGGTCTCTGGGTCTCTCCTCCTGATATAATCCAGGGCTAAACCTTTTGCTTTGCTGGCACTGTGCTACACCCAGGGAGCTACAAGACTAGACTAACGATCAGTGTGGACAATAAAACAACCGCTGTCGCCAACCACTGCTGCTGGTAATAGGTGTAATAAGAATATCAATGTTAATGACCTGGGGGTTATTTAGTGTAATTACTGAGGTGTGTTGTACATTAGAACAGATCTTCCACAGAGATTCATACAAGTAATGGAAGAGCTGTTCTTGTACTAACAGTACAGGCAGGCCTTCATGCAGCTCTTTCTTCGAAGAATAACAACACTGACCTTTGTGTGTGTTATGTTTGATATTTGCTACATGCTGTCCTCATGTGTTTTATCATTTTCTGTCACCTTAATTGTACTTGTGTCCTTTCAGCACAAGTATAAAGAAAGAACACATGTGCCAGAATTAATTGTTGAAAATGTAAAAGCCGATTACATAGCATCTTCATTGTGACATACGGTAACTTCGGTAGCGGTCGCACACCGCAAATCTTCATATCAAATAGAAATTAAAACAGTGCAGCAGCGAGGAGCAACATACTGAGTTCTTGCAAATGCCTAATTTTTTATGTCGAAATTCATATTGCCTTTTTCAAAGATGATATAAGTCAAGACACGGACGCCAACTTTTCAGAACACTCTTTTTCACTGTAGAAAAAAGAATGAAAGTCATAGAAGATGTGAAGTAAATGACATGCAGGGAAAGCAAACAGGAGACACTGAGAAGACAACTGGAAAAAAGGAGTGGGGGTGAAGACTACAGTGTTTTGCATCTGAGGGCCTTCTTTCTCTTTCTTGACAGCTTGAACGTGTTGATTGAGCGGAATGTGTGGTGCAGCTTGGATGTGAAGACATGACATGATCTTATATTTGCTTCCTATTCTCTCGACTGTCTGGATTGTGCTTTTGAAAAGTATTCACATTCAATAAATAGCCAATCTTTTTTCCCCTTTGTGTTTTCTTTGCAAAAAGAATAGTGTAGCATGGTCTAGACGGCATGGCCACTTACCGCTATAGTCCACACTGAAATATCCCAACAACTAGAAGTAGATGGATTGCCATGACATTTTTTACAGACATTCAAGGTTCCCAGAGGATAATTCCTATTGACTCAGGTTATCCTTTGACTTTTTCTGTACCACCGCCAGCAGGACAGAGTTGAGTATCACAACATCTCAACATCAAGTGCATTCACACAAAAATTGGTGCAGGCATTCATTGTCCCCATGAATTAAACGAATTAATGTCTTTGGTGATGCATGAAATTTTCCATACACATTCATGCTCCTCTCAGAAATACTTGTCTTACTTTGCTAATAGCCTAACTTTTCATCTAGTGCCTCCATTAGGTCAGAATTTTAATCTTTTTAGTAGAAAAAAAAAATGCCTGCAAAATGACATTCCTTTCAGCCTCAGCTTTGGTTTCTTTTTAGTGCCAAACTAAGATGGTGAACATTGCAAACAGCATACCTGCTTAACAAGATGTTATTGTTATTAAAACCTGTTAACATGTCAAAGTATAGGGCAGCAGCTAAGTCTAGAATAATGCTGTAAGACTACGTACAAGACTCTTCTTCATCATAAAGTAAAGCTTCACAGAGTGGTTAGCATGGCTGTCAACTCTTAGACTTGTTGAATGAACATGAACTTGTGTTACATTCTGTGTTTGGAGCTAAATAATGTTGACATGTCCTTGGTCAAAGCTTTTTGTCTCTAAAAGGTTTTTTTCTGTGGGTCCACAGAAAGTCCTAGATACACACCAATTTATATCCCTGATTATACATGAAATGTTTTTTGTGATATTTGCAATTGAATTTGTTGTTGAATAGAGTAATTGATGGTATTATTCATATTGTCGTCCCTCATAGCCTTTATTTGTCTTCTATCTCTCATACAATTTCTTGTTCTCTTTGGCTGTTGCAAACTAATTTCCTCACAGCAGCTCATGAAAACTTAAATTAATCCAATTTATCTACATTAATCATTGATGGGATACATGCAATGTTCTATCTGGTTATGCAGTTAAATGATAAAGTGAATAAAAGGACACAGACAAAAATTTTCTTTGTGCTACCAAAAAGCTAAGTCATTGAGTGTCATGCAATTTGTTTCCTTTAATTTTTTTTTTTTTGGTCTTGAGATTATACATCTATGTCAAGTAAAGTTTACATGTATTGCCTCCCCAAACACATTGGCAAAGCAGGATATCTAAGACAGGGAGGAAAACATCCATTAAGTCTAGGCACAGAAAAAAAAAGAGGGATTAAAGCATTAGAGATATTAAACAACCAGAAGTCTTTAAAATATGTTTTCAATAGTTACATAGTATCATGTAGTCAGATGTTTCAGTGATGCATTGTCTTGTCATCCTCTGGTTCATCATCCCAAAGGGCTGAGATCTAGGCCTGGGCGTTTCACTGGGATGAATACAAGTCAGTACCATGTTTCTAAACATCTTGAAATTATGCTCTGTGTAGCGGTCTAATATCAAGCTGTATGTATCGTGTTGAAAAACGGGAGACATTTTGAGATGCATCTGACAATTATTCCTAGTTCCGGTGCCGGGACTCTGATCTGGACCAAAACACCCTAACAACTGTTGCATGGATTGCAATGAAATTTCATAAAGACACCCATGGTGCCCAGAGGACGAATTCTATCAACTTAGCTGAGTCAGACATTTCCTATTGCCCCACTGACAGATCAAATTCTCTTCACTTCTTCAATAAAATATCTATGTATCTACAAGATGTATTGGAACAAAGGTTGGTTTAGAAATTTATGGTTTCCACAAATTTATTGTTTCATTGACCATGGATATGCCCTTTCCTGCATTTCTTTCTGAGATGATGTTTCTAAAACGAGAGGAAAAACATTACAACAAATACCTATACCATGTTCAAAATCACTTACTGTAAGTTACAGATTTCATTCTAAAGTAAATTGAATAGTTATTGAACCTCTTAACACTGTATGTAGTTAATGAACTGTCCACTAAGTTTGCTGTATATCCACAGCCTTGTGTACCTCCGCCTTAGTTACTTCAGACACTTGTAGAATAGCTTTTGACATCCCACAGACAAATGGAGGGATATCCGAATCCAGAAGTGCAGGATGCATCTCCAACTCCAACAGATCCTCTTGAACATGATGTGTACATATTATTTCACTCTCCTGAACTTTTGTCCATCTGTTTTGCACTGCGCTCAATCTCCATTCTTCCTCCATTCGTTTCTCTGCCCAGCCCCCTTTGCTCACCTTCCTTATTTCTATAGTTCTCTTTGTCGGTCTGTTTTATTCTCCTGGAGAAGTCTCACTGAGAATTTGATTGGCAACCATCCTGAACCACCTTTCTTCCTAGTTCATGCCATGTAGAGGTGAGCAAAACAGAACAACCCTATTGTCTTTAGCATGTGCATACATAATTCCTGGAAGTTGACATTGGTTTGATTGCTTACTCCTTCTTGTTGTAAAGAGGTATGTTGACAAGGCCAACAATCATTTTTTTTTTTCCTTTTTGAACGGAATTTACATTTTCATGTGTGTCATATTTTAATACTGAGCCTTGAAATACTGTCACAATTTTGAAAAAGTTTTTTTATTGTGAGGAAAATAATGATAAAATATAGACATTTACACTACAATTAGAAAGGAAACCAAATAATAAAAATGTACTGTAAATGGAGGTTGTCACTACTGCTAGGCAGAGTAAATGTGACAATAATGTGTCCTTGGTTCTGAAAGCTGTCTTACTTTGAATGGGATTGTTGTGTATATCCTTTTCCTCTCACTTTCTTCATTTGAAGTTTTTCTTTTTTTGACAAAACAAGTACATTTAAAAAGTCTCATATAAAGCTCTTGACACTGAAACAAATGTAAGAGCTACGGGTGTAAAACAAAGCAGTTATCTGGACCTGTTAATATCACATGAAACGATATATTTGTGAACAGAGATTAGAGTTTGTTAAAAATAATTCAGATTGCTTAAATTTCTGTGGTAATTATTTTCCTATGTCATTTTACATACATGTACAAGTTTCACTACTCATAAAATAATATGATTTTACTACATACATATTAAATTAAATAATAAAGCAAGATTTGAATATGAATGGGCTTTGTAAACTAAGGGGCTTTTCATTTCTACTTGGCTGGTTTTTATGGTCCTAGGTTGTGAAAAATTTAGAAAAAAATGAAAAGGAAATGGGGCTGTCGTAGCTCACTGGGTAATATTTCCTCAGTTTTGTTTTAAAAACTGGAAATTGTGTAGGTCAAATAAAAATGAAAGTTGCAACACAACTAATAAGCTTTGATAGATTCCTCTATTATGGACCCTCTGTTCCTCTGACCCCTCAAAGGTCTACACTGTATAGAAGACTAGTTATTACTCAATTGGCTGTGCATCAGAGTTCACCAAAGTTGATGAAAAATCAAACTGAATCAGTGATCTTTGTTTTCAGTCCGGGTATTTGCAGGCCATCAATCCTTATCTTGCATTGTTCCGCTAATCAGTTGAAAAGTGATAAGAAGGTTTTTAGCATAGACTCTGCAAAATGCCTGAATATTAGACCATTTACTATTAACACTGTATGTACAACAACCACTTTACTTTTGATACTAAAGAAAGCCTGAATCTGAAGATTATCAGCTAAGACCTGAAGATTTTATGAACATGTATCCTTGATGCACATCAGATAGACTGCTCCCACAGCAAGTGTGTGTATAACATCCCTGCTAAGAATACACAAGGCTGACTGACAGTCTACTACTACAAAAGATGGTACTGTTTGCTTTCTTGAAAACATCCCACATTCACTCAGTCATTCTTGTCAGTTATCTTTTTGAAATTCAGGCTTTTGTGGATCCAAGAAAATTCTTTCATACGCTTTATTCTTGGTAAATAATGGTGTCACTATAGTGATATGTGATCAATGTTCATTACATCATTAATGCTTTTATGCTGCCTAAAGGTCTTTGATTTTGATTAGTTTCCATAAACAAGCAAATGGTATTCCTTTGTTTCCTTAGTTAAAGACAACCCCTTTTTGAAGGCAGTAGTAATGCATGTCTGTTTATGCACTCTAAAAGCACAAGAGTGGCACACAGATGTAGAATATATAAATCGCACTCTCAGTTTTAAAAGTATGTGTCAAGATTACCAAGGATTTAATTGCCAATGAGCTTACTGTGTCTTAAAGGAGCCGTTATAGGATTTACTGTGGCTTGACCGGAGGGTATTACACCTCCAGTAATGGATTTTACTGGCCTATGCACCTGCTCTTTTAGTCTGTGATCTTTGTTCTGTCATCTCCCCATGATGACAATGTGTACACAAGATACTTTGAAGTTGCTAAACATCATATTCTGTTCTTTTTCATGGCTGTAATTTTCAGATTGGATTGAATTGTAATATAATCAAGGAGAAAATATGTGCCTTTGAAAAGATTACCTTGGGACATTGCTGTTTTTTTAAGACTGGTCAGAATAAAAAGACCCAGAGGACAGTGGTAAGAGATAACTCAGCGTCCAAACCAGATACAAATCTCTAAAAATGTTGGAATAACAGAGAGCATTTTTGTTAACTGAGCCAACTAGGTGTTTCCCCCCCAGGGCATTTTATTCCTGCTGCTGCCATCAGAGTTCTTTCTATATGGTATTCAAGGTGGTGATGGAGTCACCTCTCTGGCGTATTTTCATTCACCATAGGGCCTGATGGGTATCTGCTATCCTTTGGAGCTGTGCTGTCAGTTGGTGCAGTTCATGCTTAACATATCTGGGTCCATGTTTAAAGCCATGAATTCAGAGTTATCATGATTGCTCAGACAAGCCAGATTATATTTCATGGAACGGCTCTATTATGGATCCATTTTTTTGGCTTAACTCAGGTCAGGTTTGTCATATTAAACACTTTATCGTGTAGACTCCTCTGTCGCATGCTTCATTAGAGTCACTGTCACAGAAAAGTCATTAAAAACACTGATCACATAACACAGGGGCTTCAAGTAATGGGGAGATACTGTATAAAAATGTACAGTCCCCAGACACCAAGCAGGAGCTTAAATATTCTGTGACAGACCTTTCATTTTGTGCAACCCTGTCACCCAAAAATTATGATTATACACTAGTAATTTGAAACAATATGTTTTGAAAGAAACCTAAAACCACCCAAATGAACCTAATAAGATTTTAGTCTTAATGCTGATTGATTAATTTTAATTTAATTAATCTTAATTTAATAAACTAGGGCTGCAAGTATTATCCATAGGTAAGGAAAAGTATCATCCCGAACAATGGTAAATATATTACTATGTAACTATGTTACTAGGTTTTTTAATATTAAAAGAATAGAGTCAGCTGATGACAATAGATGTTGGAGGTGTAAGACAATGAGGCTTTGTTGGACGGCGCTGTATAAGACTTCTAGAGGAAAAAAATACTGAATTACTTGGAAGTGGGCCTGGGGATTTCTATTTGTATTGTCCCTGGTTAATTTTACTGTCATACTTCTCTAACCTACCTTGAGTGAATCAAATATAGGCAAATATATTATGTTCTGGAACAGGAGAACCCAGATTAAGCCCAGATCATTCAAAAACTAGAGGGATTTATTAACTAGAACATCAATGTTTCTTTTCAATTTTCCTTTTCAATGTTATCATAGATCATAAAGAAATATGGAATAAATTATGGATTGAATGTAATTTAATCCATTATCTTAAGATCTCTCTCTCTCTCTCTCTCTCTCTCTCTCTCTCTCTCTATATATATATATATATATATTTATATATATATATATTGCTTATTTCTCAGAAAATAGTCTTTGTGAGTGCGTTTTTAATTATATTTATATATATATATATATATATATATATTGAAGAAAGGGAGATGCAAAAAGGCCTGGAAAGCCAAGACACCGGCTGAAATCTGTCAGTAATTAGAAAGCAATCCTGCCTTTTGTCAGTGCAAATTAATATCAGCTGCTTCAGTCCTAACTGATGGTTATAAAAAGGTGACTCATTACCAAGGTACCACACAAGAAACATCTCATGATGGGTAAAAGCACAGAGCTCTCTCAAGACCGTCACAACCTTATTGTTGCAAAACATACTGATGGCATTAGTTATAGAATGATTTCTAAACTTTTTGAATGTTCCAGTGAGCACTGTTGGGGCCATAATCCGCAAGTGGAATGAACATCATTTCACCATAAACCAGCCATGACCAGGTGTCCTCACAAGATTTCTGACAGAGGAGTGAAAAGAATTATCAGAAGAGTTGTCCGAGAGCCAAGGACAACTAGTGGAGAGCTTCAGAAAGACCTGGAATTAGCAGGTACAATTGTTTCAAAGAAAACAATAAGTAATGCATTCAACCGCCATGGCCTGTATGTACACTCACCACGCAAGACTCCATTACTAAAAAAGAAGCATGTTGAAGCTTGCTTAAAGTTTGCTGCATGACATTTGGACAAGCCTGTGAAATACTGAGAGAATATAGTCTGATCAGATGAGACCAAAATTGAATGAAATTGGATGCCATAATATACATCACCCCAAAAACACCATACCAACAGTGAAGTTTGGAGGTAGGACCATCATGGTGTGGGTCTGTTTTTCAGCAGATGGTACTGCCATACTTCATATAACTGTAGGAAAGATGAATGGAAAAATGTACCAAGACATTCTTGATAAAAATCTGCTAAATCTACCAGGATACTGAAGATGAAACGAGGGTGGACATTTCAGCAAGACGATGATCCCGAACACAGACAAGGAATCTCTCAGTTGGTTTCAGAGGAAGAAAATAAAGCTGCTAGAATGGCCCAGCCAGTCACCTGACTTGAATCCAACTGAAAATCTATGGAAAGGACTAAAGATCAGAGTTCATTGAAGAGGCCCACAGAACCTTCAAGATTTGAAGACTGATTGTGTTGAAGAACCTGAGCAATGCATGTGACTAGTTTCTCCATACAGGAGGCGTCTTGAAGCCGTCATTACCAACAAAGGCTTTTGTACAAAGTATTAAATAAATTTCAATAAGCGTGTTCAATACTTTTTCCCTGTGTCCTTCCATTTTATTACACAGCTTCATTTCTGAACTAATTTGTTTTGGTTTCTTTGTATGGATGGATCACTTGAGTTGTTACCAACATCTGGTGAAAATTTCATGCTAATAGCACCTTCAGAAATACATTTACTGAGAAAAATGATGACATGTTCAATACTTATTTTAACCACTATATATATATATATAAACACATTTCATTTCACCGATTTCAACAAACAGACTTAACATTGTTTTTATACCTTTGAGACTTCTGACTTAAGATATCATGAGCATATCTTTATAAACATCATTTTGATTACACAATTTAAAGAAAATTGTGCTTTACTTCTGTTTTGTTATACATTATGGTTAAATACAGTGGATTTTTCTAAACTTGCAAAACTACCTCACCAAAGTCCAAATACAACTATTGTGATAGGATGTCTAAGGAAATTTGACCTCTGTTGATATCTGTAGGGTAACAAATTATACAGTCCTTTAACAGTTGTGAAGAAGACAGATTATAACCTGACATAAAACACAAAATGCTTCCTTATTTGATGTAATACAATGCTTTATTTTCTCAAAACACAGGTTGTGGCAAAAAGGGAAGGGTTACAACTTCAGTACTTGTCTATATACAGGGTTTTAGATTAAATCAAAAGAAAAGAAAAGAAAAAAAGGATTTCACACAAATACCAGTTGGGTTTGTTGAACCCTAAACAATTAGGAGTCCGCCTATGTGTTTGAGAGTCTCTGTGTGTTTTGAAAGGCAGCTTATATCAGCTTTTATTTATTTTATATGCATCATATTTGAATATATTATTCTAATGTCACAGGAATGGCAATCGTGAAAGCACCAGTGATCTCTGTGTTGTTCTGAACTGCTTTTTGTGCTTTATATAATGTGTGTCAGTATTTTGTTCTTGCTGCCTGCAATCAGATATCTCAGCATCATCTACAACAGGCTGAAACTTCAGAAGAATGTGACCCTTTCAGAAGAAAATGAAAACGATAAAAATATAAAATAAAGAATTGAGGCTTGGTTATATAATCGAAAACTGGAGTTATTTTCCAGAGATATGGACACAGTTTCTGTGCCATAACCGTTAACGCTACTTTGATCTAAAGCTCCTTGGGGTGTAAAAGCTCAAGCAAACATTTTATGAGTCCATAAATTCTGTCTCCTGTACATTGTCAATGGAGCAGAAAAAGTGTCGTTTGACAGTAGAGCAGATTAAGGGTTTTCTAGCTTTGTGAGAGACTTCATGTTTTCAAGTATTGATTGAACTGTCTAAGATCATAATAGAGCTGGGGATTGGAAAGTTGCTCCATCAAGGCAGTGCAAATTTTGGGTTATATGACAGGGTTTGCCATTGACAAGTGTGAATGAGGACAGGTAAGGTGGGATTCAGCCTTAGACCGCTGGTGAATATGTTTATATTTGCCACATTTTATGTTTTTAACATCTCACAGGCCATACACCTACTGCATTTAATCAGAATGGAACCACAGATTATCTCAAATACAGGCCTCTGTTCCCAAACATTGTGTAGCCTGAGGAAATTTCAGAACCTTACCTGCTAAAATCTACAAATGTGATGGCCATGTTCTTTACCTATTCAAACAGGCAGCTTTAGAGAAATACAGTAGCTACTATCAATTATGGACAAGATCCACAGTTCTATACACTTTACCTCACTTTAAAGTATCATACTGAGGATGAGGTAAATGGTTTAGGTTTGTTTTGCAGACAGATGTTTTATTAAAACTTCATTTATTTTCATTTGCACCAATTCAGTGGAGCTACATTTTGACTGAATGCAGGTATGAATGCGACAATGCAACTGTCAGGGTTAGAGGTTTAATTTCTCACGGTGCAAACAGATAAAGGGTTGTGGATTACATACTCCTCTGGCTAGGAAAACTGCTGGGCTGTTCACATAAATTGCAAAATAAACATCTTATCAAAGATCACACACACTCTCCCAAATTGTTATTTGAACCAACACAGTTTAAATCATTTCATACGCTGCATATTCAGAAGCTGTTGATTCATTATGTGAGAAGCTTGACTGAGGGGCCATTTTTTTTGTATCCTCTGATCCAATATTTAATACATGTATGGTTAAAGTAGGTAGAACCTAGCAGTAAAGTATCTAGAAGTCAAGGGTCCAGGGTCCAGGGTCCAGGGTCCATCTAAATGCAGTAGGGAAGATTAGGGAACAACCCCCCCCCAGTGCTGTCTTGAACTTAACACTTCCTGGTCACTGGTTCCTGACCCTAGCAGTATCAATCAGCTACGGGAAATTTAAAATGCTGCACTCAAGATAAGCCAAATGTGTTTTCTGTTAGATAATTGTGTATTTATTTTTACCATTCTTGTTGCCATTCTATTGTCTGTCCAACTATCATACCCCAGTGGTAAGTCGGCCCTGAACAAATTTTATGCTCATTAATTGTCTGTGCAGACGAAGACAATATCAAGGTGATTCTTGGTGGGTTTCCACCTTCTGCTGTTTTGCCTCAGTGAAGTGTTTTTGCATGTTTTTTAGTCTTTTACTATCAATTAAAACAACATTGTTTGCAGTTGTATTTCTTTCATTAAGTGGAACTGAGTGCTTGTGGTTTGAGGAGGCCTGGGTGAGGTCTCCTCACTAAAGGTACCGTGACCTCTTTGTGGTGTGAGTGTGTTTAAATTGCAGCGACCGCACTTGTGAGTATAAGCTGACACCCTGGATACTCCTTAGCATAGCCTGCCGCCCCATTCATTAACCTCAGCCCACTTAAGTTTCGTGGTTTTATTGATCAGTTTTACTGGAAGAACATTTTTAACATGTAAAGCTAAGTTTAGAAGATTTTAACTATGTTAAGCTTTGTAATATAATATCGTAACATCCAAATTTGGATCCTGTTTTTCATTCTTAATATTAACCCATCTGTTTTGTCTGCTTTTAGCATAAAGTTCCAGTTTCCCTTCAATCCAATTATGTCGATAAAAATGACTTTATCTTTGAATCACATCACTTAGTGTACACGTGTGTGCCTTGGTGTTGTCAAAGCAGCGAACATAGGGTTATTGCAATCCAGTATTACCTAATTTATTGAAAATAGCCTTCCTTCACCAGTACCCGTGATATTTTTAGGTATAACTCCAAATTCTCACAAGACCTGCGATGTCAGTGGTACAGAATGTGAGCACTGCTAAAGCCTCGATCCATTTAATCCACACCCACTCCAGCCTGTTAAAGCATCAGGATCCTCAACTGTACTTCAGCAGTATAGATTGTGAGACGTTAAGTTTGTCGTTTATATCACTTCCTCCGCAAAGCGTAGCTCTTAAAGTCTATAATGTACCTATGAATGTATGAGTATAGATATGTGTGATTTTGACTGCTGTCGATGGTGAAAAAGCTCTCGAGAAAAAAACAGTGCACAAAAACAGTTCTTCGGGGTCACACCTTTGATGTGGATTACACGCATCTCTTGGAAAAAGAAAAATGAACCTTGAGAGAAGTGAAGAATGTCCAGGAATCACTTTAAAAAGCCTATTTGGAACAGCTTGACCTTAACAGCATTCTTCTTTCTTTTAAATTAACATCATACCTGAAATAGTACTTTGTGTGCCAGCAGGTGTGGAACTAGCTGAGAATCTCACTTATTCCTTTGCAATACAAGATAAAACTTATTTACAGAACAAAAAAGAAACAGTTACTGCTTAGAGATGCTCCAGAGCTTATTCTCAGGTCCACGATTTCTATCCCACATGATTCACATTAGCTCAGCCCATCCACTTAGCATGTTTTAATCTTTCTTTTCTTGACATGCAAAAAACACTTTGACTCCGACTGAAAGTGGAAATGGTTCAAGGATTGTCAATGCAATTTGTTAGGAAAAGGCTCAAAATATAGTACCGTTATGTTGTGTTTCAGGGAATGATGCATATAGAAGCTTGAAAAAGTACCAACTAACACTAGAAAATTACACTAGAGCGCAACACTACCTGATCAATGAGCTTATTTGCAAGCAACTTGGTATTGAATCTGTTAGTACAAACATTTGATGGATCAACACCACTGTCAGCGGTAGTGTGGCACTGTTAGTGTGAAATTACATCCTGCTGCCTGTGAGGAGTACACCTCCTGGGGAGGTGAAGCGAAGAGTTGGGAGGGAGAAAGGTCTCGGCTTGGGAAGTGCGGCTCCGACAAGGTAATTAAACGCACCTTGGGCTTGATGGATTTCTAATTGGAGGCTGGTCACATCAGAGGTGTGCTGGATTATAGTGTCGGTAATGAATGGGAGAGACAGAGCATGACAGATTAGTACTGTTACGCCTCTCCCTGAAATGTAGGGGGAGTGTATATGAGTGGCAGTCTGTGTGTGTCTGTGTCTGCATTACACCATTTTGATGTGTGTGTGTGTGTGTGTCTGTGTGTGTGTGTGTGTAAATGAGGATGAAAAAGAGAGATTTACAGTATGTGTATAATCCAGTTTATGTACAGCGTGTACCTCGGGTCTGTCTAAACGCAGTTCTGCGTATATGTCAATGTGAAAGGTTACCAATGTGTGTGTGTGTGTACATTGTGGCTGCTCTGAAATGTGGAAAGCAGCAGTGAGGGAATGAAGACGAGGGGGAGGGAATGCAGAGGATCAACAGGAGGAGAAGTGAAGAGGGAGGAGGAAGAGCAGGAAGATTAGCGAGAGAATGTGAACACAGCAAAAAGATGAGAAAAAGAAATAGAGATGTGAGAGAAACAACAAAAAGCAGGAAGAAGATGTTATCCAAAATGAACAGGAGTCCAAAAACATGTAATTCTTTTTTTTAAAACGACACATTTATAACAAAGGGTCTGACAAAAGAGGTCAATGAGATTATGGAAAGTGTAGCATCAAGTGCATGAGTTATCTCTGCTGATTTCATTTTGACTGTTCTTTTTTTAGCCTGTCTCAAAACTTCATGGAAGTGCAACACTGCCATGTTGGAGTATCTTTAAGAAGCATCATAAGCACAACGTGAATACATGTGTAGTTTTATGACCACCAACTACTGGGTCAATGCTTCATCTTCTCACTAAGGTTCTCTTTAAGGAGGAAAAATCCATGAAAACATGATTTCCCAAACAACCTCTCATTCACTTCAGTTTACCTGTTGCTCTGTTTCTGATCCTGATGTTTTTTCTCTCCTCAGATACACAATATTTTTTTTTTGTAGAAAACAAAGAAAGTGTCAATTTCGGCTGGAAAAAGATGTTAGTGTTATGGAAGATTGAAAGTCTCCTAGGAATTGTTCATACTACTAACTTGCAACAGCAAATCCACTCAAGCATATCAATTTTAACCGTACATTTAAAGTGTCATCTTCAGTTTAGACACTGGTTCTGTGATGTGAGCATGATAAGCTTTTTAACATTAAATTAATGTATATAAAATCCCATGGAGGAATTCGGACCGACTCTAATACAGTGCTCTCCATCACCGTCATCAAAACACCAAATGGGGGAAAATCTTTTTGGAAGAGTATTGTTCCATGCCTCCAGTAGAGGTCCAGAGATTTGTAGAACTAATACCAAGCTCTTCCGGACACTGCTTTTTCCTTTAATCTGCTACCCAGATTTAGAGCAACTGCATAGATGATGACAAGAGTGCAATGCTATGTATGAATAATGACTGTGTTGCAGCAGTTTAACTCTGGATCTACAGATCTACAGTACAATAAGTGTACATCAAGTTAAGTGTTACTTAGATGACATTGAAATGAGCTTAGACAGCAATGGGTGGTTGGGTGAGCAAGATAGAGATAAAAAGGGCAAAAGAGGTAAAGAAGAAAAGGAGAATGAGGGGGAGAAATCGACTCTCCTTGTTTTTAGCAGGCAGAGGGACAGGCGGCGAGGAGGCGGAGAGTAGGAGAGAGAGGGAACCTGAACGAAGAGAGAAAACAGAGGCGGAGAGAGACAGGAGACAGTGAGTGTGTGTGTGTGTTCTGGGGGTAGGAAGAAAGAATAGGAGAGGAACTTTTAATGGCCCTGCTGTTGTCTTTGTCAGCACACTGTGACAGCCAGAATCAATTATTAACCGGAACCACAAGCCTTTGGAGGAAGAAAAGAAGAAGAAAGTGCGGCAGGAAGGTGATGAGAGCGAGGGAGATAAGGGCAGAGGGATGGAGGTAAGATGAGAGCATGAGCATCGATGTAAAGAAAGGAAGATGTAGGAGGATGTATGGAAAGGAGAGAGGAGGCTAAATTAGGAGATGGGGATAGTGAGACGGGGCTCATGCTGGGGGAAAAAAACAGTTAAGGAATGAAGAAGGGATGCAAGAACAAGAGGATGAGACATTCTTTCACAACAGTGGAGGAAACGAGACGCGAGAGACACAGTCTATGTCCTTTTGTTTGTTTTAGTCCCTCAGGTCACGCTGTGTGTGTCTTATATGCTTGAGAAGTCAAGCCTTAGCACAGACGTGCTGGGTTATGGTTGCATCATGCTACAGCAGAAGACAGGTTCTGACTGTATGTCCTTACACCAACATTTTTCACAGAGGTCAGATTCCAAAGGGTTGCATCCTCTTAGAAATTGACCATTTTGAACATGCCTTCATTCAGTATAGCCCGCTCGCTGTGACCTCCTGATTCGGTCCTCCATTACCACTGATGTGAGTCATTTTGCTGGGATTTTGGGGGCTGTCCTAGATTCTGTCCCTGTTGTCTCCCACTATAATGCACTACATGAAGCAATCGTTACATGTGGAGCTCCATGTCTCTCAGGTGGGGCCTTTATCAGGTTGATATTGTCTGGGTTCAGCATTAGAAGCTTCCAGACTCGTAGTCATAAGTTAGAGTAAGAAGGCACCTGGGAAGACCTCAACAGTGTATTTAGCTATGAGTGCTAATTACTGCATTAGCCGAGGATATTGATTGGTACAATTTATACGATGGATTCTATGATGTTATATAAAGGTGAAACAATCTCGACACTAAGTCAGTAATCATCATGCAGTGAACAACCATCTTGAATATGATGCTACATAAATTATTATTATTATTATTATTATTATTATTATTATTATTAACAGTAGCAACAGTAATAGTTTTATCCCGATTTCAGCGACAATTTTCACACTAGACTTGAAGATCCTGTCTTTCGTATCTGTGTGTTTTAAATAGGTAAAGGATTATGGTTGATGAACGCTTGGCTTTTAAGTTCCAAGCTTCCCATTCAAGACAGCCCGCTGGCTTGTTTTTAGCATGGGAGCTAACTAACTGAGACTTTTCTTTGGAGCTCTAGATAGCAAGAGTTACACAGACACTATCCCCAGAGGAAGTCAACTAAGACTAAAACTCCCTTGGTCCTCGGTGGTAAGTTTCTCCTCTATTTTCTGGGTTGGACATCTGCTGACTAAGTTTTCTCCCGGTCCTCTGATATCCTTACTGCGGTTGACTACTCTGCATGGCGCTACGTCTGTCCTTTGTATTGTTTGCTGGCTGTGGACTTCCCTTTTTTACAGCTCGACTGACTGTCCCATCAGCAGAGGTCGCGGAGCTGCAAAGTGTATTTAGATCCATTGAGTGGCTCAGTTATGATCTCGTCTTTCTCCTCATCGCCAGACTCGCCGTCTCTTTCTTCGGGCGCTTCCGTGTGCAAAAATCCCCATTTGTCACTCCTGCAGTTGGAGTCTGACAACTTGTTTCACTCGGTCTCAGCTTCAATGACTTCCTCTCCTTCACCACAGCCACCTGTTACTATTCAAGCGTCAGACCGGGCGATCAATCACTCCGCTAACCTGCTCTCAGCTCGTTAATGTTTGAACATAAACTCAGATTTAAGCTCTCAATTTACAAAGGCAACTCTGAAGCTGAGCAACGTAGAATTTTAATTGTTGTAGACTCCTTCATCATATTCATAAAGCTTCCTAAAGACTGTCTCTGAGGAGGCCAACAGTTTTTTTTGGAACTGATTCCATCTCTCCTTGACCCAAAACCCAGTGTCCACATTGTGATAGTGCATGGTGGTACCAGTTACATCATGTTCAGGCAGTCCATTGAGATGCATTAAGAGTTTGAGTCTCTCACCTGCCCAGTTGAAAGCCTGGGGAGGAGATGCATCCTGTCTGGTCCCACTCCCACTATGATCAAGAGCTCTGAAGGTTTTAATCTTTTTAGTCTGCAACTTTGGATGCAAAATGTGATGACCACCACTTGATTTGATTTTACCAGTCAATATGATTCCTTATGGACCAAAGGTTTGAACATCACGGGTTGCATCCTAACAGGAAAAGATCGGGAAAATCAATTGTTTATTTTGTTATCTTTATTTGTTTGGCCTTACGTGATGGTTTCCCTAGCGAAACCCTACCCATTATCCTGGTTTTATATATCAGAGCCCTGTCATGGATAATGTGAGTCCTGCTGGTGTTGGATTTGTTTTCCTCATGAATTAATCAATTCCTCAGTATTTAGTATCACTAAGAGGCAGTGTAAAACATCGAAATCTACTCACAGTCCACACAGAAACAATCTCAACACAGTTAAAAACACTTCAATCTCTGCAGTTGAGTCAGCTAATTTCTGTTTACTCAATGTTGCAAAGTCTTTTATTTCCCAGGATTTTATTATGACAAACAATATTGATTTTTTTTTTTTTATCATGGATAAATCCTGATGAATGAGCCCCTCTCATTTAGTCATCACCCCAAGCATATTTATTTTTTCACGAATGAAAAGCTGAGGGGGTGTCCTTGCAGTCATATGCAGAAATTATTTTAGTTGTGTTCTAGTCTTGCTTGGCTGCTTCTTCACCTTTGAGAATCTTACTTTTAACTAAATATAAATGTGTCTGTTTTATATGTTTTGACCTAAAGAGCCCCTAAACTTACGTCTGGTTTTATTCAGGATTTTTTTTAATCTTTTTACATTTTATTAGTCATTATGCTAAAATATGATGCAGTTCTTATTCTTAGTGATTTAAATATCCATGTTTGTTGACCCTCTTCCTCTGCGTTTGCTTCTGATTTCATAAAACATTTGTTCTTTTAATTTGACCCAATATGTGACACTCCTGCCATGACAAAGGATCCACAGTTGATCATGTGCTCTCCCATGGTTTCTGTGTGGATGATGTGAACTTGGTTGATTTTGCCATTTGATCACATTATGCTATTCCAGCTTCCTCTCCTCTCCCCTGACCCCCCCCCCCCCACACACACACACACACACACCGATTCCCTCCACCCCCTTAATTAACTCTCCTTTCTTTGTTTCACATATTTGTTTATACATATTTCAATGGCAGTGTAACACATGGTCTCACCGTAGACGAGCTTGTTAGTGATTTTAACAACTTTTGCACAAATATTCTAGAGGAGACAATGCAGGACGGCGGAGCGGAAATGGAAAAAGGACAAGCTCAGTATCTAGCCAGAATCCTTTTTAAGACCATGAATTTTGTGATTGCCCCCCCACCCCAAAAAGCCAGCGAGTTAAATCTCCAAAGGAGAGATGTGAGGAATTTATTAATTACTTTATTAGCAAAATAGCTGAGATACAGCACTTTCAGCTCTGATTTCAGAGAGCTTGATGTTGACTTCAATGACTTTACCATTAACACAGTTCAGAGCACTTTCTAAATCATTCACCCATCATTCAGACTACATTCCCACTTGGCTTTTAAAAGCAGCATTTCAGATAGGTGGTCCAAATATTTTAGCCATTATATATTGCTCTCTGTCGTCTGGTATTTTCCCCTCCTATTTTACACACGCCATTGTTTACTCCCTTCTAAAGTGTTCCACCCTATATCATTCGGTCCCCATCTCCATGCTGCCATTTTGTCTCCGATCAACTGGTCACTTTTATAGAGAACAATCCAAGTCTGCTCAGGTGATCAAGGTGTTGCAGTCTTACTTTGCCCAACTGAGACATTTAACCAAGAACTTTAGTTTGAAATCAGCGAGCAAAACATCCAGAGACGGCAGGTAATACGAAACGCTGCTGCCAGGATTTAAACATGAAACAACCATAATACCCCAGTGCTGCCCTTCATTGGTTATCTGAGTTTTAGAGTTGATTTTGAGATTTTACTGCTTGTTTTAAAAGCCTTTAATGATCAGGTTTGTGTCTATATCTATGAGCTCCTAACTAACCTCTTCTGAGCCTGATTGCTGACTGGGATGCTTCAGCAAAGCCCTACTAATGGTTCTTTCGGTTTGTCACTAAAGCTGTCTTGGCCTTTGCTGTTCAGGCTCCTGTGTGGTGGAGCTCCCTGCCTACAGATCTCAGGATGGTAGGCACAATATCCTCTTTTAAATCTCTTCTACAGACTCAATATTAGCATATCACATATTCTCAACTTTTGGTAATTGTTGTAACAATTTTAGTTATTTTAATAGTTAATTATTTATTCTTTACAATTTATTTTTTGGATAATGTTTACTTGCATTACTAGTTTTTTTATTATAAAGCACCTTGTAACTTTTTTCTGAAAGGTGCTATATAAATAGAATTATTATCGTCATTTGTTGTCATTTTTTTGGCTCTTAGTCACCCACATAGGATTAGCAGGCAATCTTTTATTTGTGTATGCCCAGGGGCCATTTCCTCATAATCTGTCCATGCTAATGAGTAAAAGTAGAAGTGGCAGTAACTCGTTCCTTGATAGGCCTTACAGTAGGTTAATGACAGGTTGCCATTGGTTTGTCGCAGGTATTCATTTATAACTTGACTGTTCAAACTGCACAAAATGTGAATTATATCTCTCTGAAAGTAAAACATATAAACTTTTCCCTTAATGACTCCCCTGATAAGCTTCTGCCAGCTGCAAGAGAAACAGAACTGAGAATCTGTGTAATTTCAGCATCTGATCCAATCATCAAGGCAGTGCTGCTCATTAGCATCATTCACTCATTCATCCATGATTCCTTTTTTGTGGAAGCTAAGACGTTACTAATTATTCACTAAACAGATTAACAAAGACCACAGCTCAGCAACCAATAACTAATTCCTTTTATTATTTATTTACTTGAACTATTAAATAAGCCTTCAATTAACAAGAAATGCCAATAAATGAGGAAACAAATTCTTTATTTACAATGACAACACCGCAAAAGACAAAGAGGCCTGCAGAGATATGTGTGAGGAAGGTAGTAATAAAACAAAAAAGCAGAGTTATTATAACTGATTTTAAGGTCACCCCTGGAGGATTATTAGACATCAGAGCAAGCATGGCATGTAAGAGCAAAGCAAAAATCAAACAAATTGAAACCACAGTGAAGATCAACAAACACAGAGGCTACATTTTGTGGCTGACCCAGCCTCAAGAACTGTGGGGGGACAAATGCAGAAATATTGTTGAAAGACAGAGAAATTTTGTCTCCTTTTTTATAAACTGTGAACAAAGATATAGATGAACCCACCTGTATATCTCTGCACAAAACCCAATTCTTTAGGAAACTCTGAAGATTTCAGGAGCAGTTTCACACAGCAAAAAATAATCTTATTTGTTTCTATCAAAACATCAGATTTAATGGATGAGAGCTGTACATATTCTTTGCATTTAGTATTATTTAGCAAATGTTAGCAGAAATGATGATGATAAGATAAGATAAGATAAGATAAGATATGATAAGATAAGATATGATAAGGATTTCGTATCCACAGTGCGGAAATTCAGTCATTGCAGCAGCTCAAGGATAAAAATAAATATCCCCAGAATATAATATGAAAAAAGGAATAGTTATAAAAAAAGAAACTATACTGGCACAATTACATTAAAAGGCAAGAGATTCACATAATACCCATGCACGTATTTTACATGCAAATATGTAGTATTGTAGTAGCTAAAAGTGAGAGTGAGCTAAAATACAGCAATATAGTAAAGAATAGAAAATATTGTCCAGAATTATATAGAATATAACATATAGTATATTGTAGTATGAAATCGTATAATATAATATTTGATGAGTTATAAATAGTAAATAGGGCAGTATAATACTTAATAGAATATGATAAATATGGCATGTTGGAAGCCAGTAGTTGTAGCATATTATAGGATCTATTAGACAGAAGTGATATTGATTGGAAATTGATGTTATTAATGTTAATAATTCCTGTTATATTGTAAAGAGAAGTTGGCCTGGTGTTTTTCTGTTTGAATATTGTGATACAAAGCTGGTTGACAGTCAGAGCCGACCTCCACTCCTTCTCTGTTCACTCTAGAAATACCAATAATTTCTAAATATTGGCATTTCTAAGTGAACACCCCTTTGAGACTGCATCCAATATTTGGTTATTGGTCCGGGTTTTCCCGGTGGTGCCCCGTTTATTATCAATTTCAATTAATAAGATTCATTAATTTCAATAATAATTAACAATTATTTCTGATAATTATTAATCATTACTAATAACCAAATTTCACTCCTGCACTGCACAACACCAGCTTTTTATTGATTTGGACCCCAAGGTACTTGTAGGAGTCCACCCTTTCCATTTCTTCTCCCTGGATGACAACCAGGACATGATTTGTTTTTCAACAATCATTTGTAACAGTTTCGGAAGGCACAGACAAATGACAGTGTCCTGCTGAGAGGGACTTCAGATCAGAAAACCTTCAGCGATTCATTTTTTTGATTAAGTACTCAGACTTTTTGAAAAATCAGCAGTTAGAATTGTCATTGAGAGCATGTTAGCATTTATTAAGCTCACAGAGCCCCCAACATTGCAACTACATTATAGTTTTGTTAAGAAGAGTTGTGCTTTAAATTGCTATGGTGAATGCTTTGATACCCTAGATATTTAATGGATTTCTCAGATGGCTGTGCACCAAACCTAGGGCCACAGTGCATAATTCAATACAATAATCTGTAGTACCATGGTTTTGAAACTATTAATATGAAACAAACAACAAAGCGAAACAGTTTTCCTCTCAATTGATGACAAGTATATTTAAGAATATATTTAAACTTTTTGATCATTCCTGGAGGTAACGATAAAAACTGCAGTCCATCTGTATTAATTCAGTGTATGTTTTCCATTCAGAGCATTCATTAGATATTAATATTAAGATGTTTGATGCATAGCTGATTGGTAAGGCTAACACTCCCAGTCATGAGTCACCTCCCTCCATATGACACACATGAAGCATAGCAAAACTCACACACCCACATCCTGCCATTTTAGCATCAGAATAAAACTAGTTATTCTTTGTTTGGTGGGTTGACGTGATCAGTCACTGGAGCCTGTTACTGTAGAAGTGGTATACGAAAGAGCTTTTTCGAAATAATTTTAATTAAAGCAAGAGTGTTGATCTAAAGCAGCAGTAAATGCTGCTGCAGTGGTTGCTTGTTTAATACTGTGGATGCTTTGGTGAAACTTCTAACTCGTGGACAGTTTCTCTTTCAAGCTGCAGGCAGGGCTTCTGGTGGGTTTCATAAAGTGGTTATCCCATTTGGGAATGAAAATCTTCAAGCTCACACTTTTATTGAACCAGGAGGGAAGGGCTCTGCATTTCAGGAGTCAGATTGACCAGCAGAGCAGCTGTTCTGCACCCACTGGGTCGATATGTGCAGTCAAGTGTACAGAATGGTCACATCAGCAAAGCGTGAGCTGTTTTGTCTCATGGATTCACTTCACAACAAAGCACAAAGACATGAAAGTTAACTGTTATGTGGCTGGCAAAATTCATATGAGCCCAAAAGCCATTGAAAACAGGGTCTGATAAGACCAATTTTTTTTCATTATACATTGATTCATAAATTTTTTTTATTTCTATTTACTTATTTCTGCTAATGACAAACACATTTTTCCTTGGTCCTCACAAGAGGTATTTAAAAATATTGGCTGAATTACTACTAGTCAGTAGTTGATTATTTTACAGAAAATGTGGCTGATCACTGCTTTCAAAAATAACTGGGATTCCAGTGTTTGGGGGTAACTTTCAGCAGTTTTGTAAACTGCCTGTTTGACTGGTTTTAAGGTCAGTACCCAAAAGAAATTGTACAGGAAGTTGCAGTCTAGAAGAGAAAAAATGTATAAATCCATAAACGACCTCGTGGATCCCCAATCACTTCTGCCAATTATTGATCTGTGCGAGTGAGAGAGCATTGATTTGCATGGGTGAGTCATAGCCTGTGAAGATAAAAAAAAAGAAAAATTGTCTCACTTGAAGTTCATAAATAGGATTCATACGTGTGTTTGTATCAGTATGTGGATTGCTGCAAGCTGTAGCTGTAGCTATCTAACTTTTACTGGTAACTGCTAATTGTTTAAACTGAACAGCTAGAGTGTATAAATCATTTTTCTCCTTGTGTTTTTCAGCTGTTAATAACAAGTTATAGGTGCATTACTGTTGCCCCCTCATCTGGATTTTAGCTGACCCTGATTTGCATGTAGCCTGGGAAAAGGTGGATTGGAATCAGATTCGTGAGTTGGCAAGAGATTGCAAAGACTAGAGATGCATATATATATGGCTTAGTACCTACTTCAGAGGGATTTGGTGTTATGGCACCTTTGGGCCTTTACAGAGAATGTAATTTAAAAATAAGTGAAAATAACTCCAAGCCACAAAATTGACTAAAAAGAAAAAAACAAAAAAAAACCCAAAACATTTCTCACCTAGTTGGATCTTCATGAGGTCAAAATGACATGCGCAGGCACTGCTTTTGCAACGGAACTTTCTGGCCTACAGCCATCATCCATTCCCGTTCCCAACTTTCTGTAATGTGAACAGTGTTTTGTATGACATGAGGGACCTGATGGAAAAATCCTGAAACTGGTCACTTAAAAAAAATAAATAAATAAAAAAAATCTAACTTGTTGTCCCATCTATACAATATCTTCCCTACTGTTTATGAACCTGAGAGGTTTCTATTGATAATTTGCTGTTTAAGCTTTTTTATGAAATGTTCAGCTCCCAGGTCATGTTGACCCAGCATCATTTTCATAAATTTACTCTGAGTATTTAAACTTTCCTGCTTTGATTACGCTCCTCTCTCTGATGTTGGCTCTTAATAGTACACTCTGCAGATGTGGAAACTCCCAAGGCAAAGCAGATAGAAGTCGTGCCTGTTTGAACATTCACAGCAAAGGCTTCACTAAAAGCACACCACTGGGTACTGGCGTTAACAGATTTGCTTTCAAGTTGATTTTTACAAAAAAAAACCAACACATGCACATTTTTGTTTCAACTTTCACCCGTGGGAATTGTCTAAATACACTTTTCCCCTGTTTTTAATTTTTTACAGTTTATTCCCTTGTCTCCAGATGTATTTGTGTATCTCTCGTGTTGTTGTTTTTTCAGCCTCGTAAAATAAAGCTAAAATAAAACTTAAAAGGTAACATGGAGAGGTGGAGAAAATAAAAATGCTTTGCGAAATGCAAGCACCTGTAGCTCTGTATCTCAACCAGGCAGTGTTTTGGATGTTTTTGCGTGTCTGCAGGCACATGCTTGTGTGTGTGGGTTTCATCTTTGCCTCAAAACCGATTGAAACATTAATGCAAATAATTCAGTTTACCATTCTTACTCCGGCGTTTTTCCAGCTTCGCAACAGGAAGTGAAGCTTACAATAAACTCTAGCAAATAAAGACAGTGTTTCAAGGACACAAACAGCAAAAAAATCACCCTTTGAAGCCAGAAGAAATGCCAAATGCCAAACTGTGCTATGTCTCAGTGCCCACAAGAACACACTGTAAATCTTTAAATGCTTGTTGACTCTTACATAAACACTGCACATTGACTTTGAGCATTTTACATAAAAGTTGTTGAATTGAATATGAAGCACAGGACCAGGCCTCACTGCTTGTCCTGGCACTGAGCTCTCAGGCAAACACACATGCACACATTTAGATACAAAACAGGAGCACAAAGAAGATTACTACTGGGAATCTCGACAACAACCGAATAAAAAAAGTTCAGGTTGTCTCACACACACACAGACAAACACACACAAACACACACTTACACACACGAACACGCACATGCACACACCACTCAGGCAAAACATCTTTTGGAAGCACAAGTCACCAGACCCATATCACAAGTCATGTGAACTCAGATGGAACACAGAGTAATGCAGGAAAAGTTATTTCCGGACAAACTTTTTATGTTATGGTGCTGCTCAACTTATTTAGATGTTCATGAGGCAGTAATTTCCCATGATCTCAGTAGGCTCCCCTCATTCATACATGTGTAATGAAATAGTTTCTTATTTATGCTGTGGTCCTAGAGTCTGCCACAAAGCTGAGGAAAGGCCACTAAAAGGTCACAAAAGAGTGACTGTTGCTGCTAATGTGTGTGGTTTGTGCCCTAACAAGAGCTGAAAACTCAGCGAAGTATTTGCTCAGAGGAACAAAAAGGTCTGTATGTGTGTGTTTTCAGATTTTGGTTTATTCACATGGAAAACAGAGCTTTATAGGCATGAAAGAATAGGCTGTATTTGTATTCTTTAATCTTGTGCTTGAGAGACCTGAACATACATGCATTCACAAACACACTGAGCAGACTGAGCTGGGAAGATAGAAAAGAAAATGTTGTTTTTAAAGCAAAAAGCTTGACAACAGATAAAAAAAAAAAAATTGCTTTTTGTTGGGTACCAATGTGTCTATTTCATCATTTACAAAACAAATGTGTATAGGACACAGAAACCCAACTCTGTTTGATGCAGTGAATGCTATTATGAATTCTTACATTATTATAGAACAAATAAAGCAGGTCTAAGTGGGAAAAAAAGAATGCTTTCGCTTTCCTACTTACAGGTTCCCTTTAATCTTGCAAACCAAAGCATTCGCTAGAGTAACATCAGTTTAACGGCATTGAAACTGACTCTCCTCCACTTTGCAGTTTGCCACAAAACCTATGAAAGCAGTAGTTGTTTTTCCTTCTTTGCTCTAGAGAAGCTATCTGATGATGTCACCAGGGTTATCTCAGCTTGGGCTTTGCAACTAAAAATAGCTGAAGTCAAGCCTGTGTTATAATCTGAGGGTTTGGAAAGGATGTTGGCATTTACCAATTAGGAAAGGTCTAACAAGGGTCACTATCAAGGTGCATAACGGGAAATGTAGGATCTAGTGAAATTGGAACTTAATCCATTCTGTGAAGTAAAAATCCGATGTCTTAGCCTCTGGTGCTTTGACATTGACCACATTTTACTTTCTCTGGATTGCACACGAAGTGCAGTGCTGCATTTTAGTATTTCTGTCATTTCAACTCTACCAAATAAAAAAAAAAAAGCAAAGAAGTTTTAGAAATACTCCTAAGGTCAACTTTTTTTTCTTTTTAAATAATTTTTACGTTCTTCTACTGCAAAGTGGTTGTAGGGAGGGGGCCAGGGTAGAATTTCAGTGTACAAAGCACAGGAGTTTGACACTTGATACTGTGTAGTCTGGCCAGGTTTAGGCTACTAATAATCATCGTTTAAACATTAAAAACATCACATCTTGTGCTTAAGCTCAGTCCTGACTTTTTTTCGATATTTAACCAATCTTTAAAGGGGATTCATATTTCAAGAAATATGCTTTTTTGCTTTCTTGCCTGGAGTTAAATGAGGAGCTCGATACCACTCCATCATATCTGTCTGCCCAAAGGTCGACAAATCCACCCAGCTGCAATATTAACACTCAAAACTACTTAACACTGACTCACAGCACTTTAACTAAGGTCAGATTTTGACTCCAAGGCTTTGACTTATAAAAAGGAATTGTACCTAGTGTTATTGCCACTGTAACCTAACTATAGGACCTGATTATCTTATGATCATACTATCTAGGACATAAAACAACTCCTAAACTGGATGTTTGACTGATCAGGTAAATCAAGGATGATTTCTCTTTGCTCAAACTGCATAGGCATTTTTCAAAAGCAGCCAACAGTTAGGCAGCGGTAAACTGCATATTAACATGTAGATTCTTGCTGTGTGATACACAGTGTGCTTGCAAAAAGCTCGTGTCCCCGAAGGACTCACTTACTTACTGAGGCAAAAGAAATAGTTTATCAGGTGTGAGTTGTGTTACAGGTCTCTGGAGCAGACACACATAACAACAGCACAATGGGTTGCTCAGTGTTTGGAAATGTCACATGAAGTCTTGCATGATAATGTTTTAATGAAGATAAAGTGTAATAGTTCTGTGTGACCTTTATTCTTTATCCAGAGTGCTGCAGAGGATCCATATGGGTAGCCACATAGGGAATCAAACTGTTTTCCATTGACCAGAAAAATACTAAGGGACAGGATTCTATTTTTTTTACCTTATACTTTATCTCCTTTTACCCTTGTTACGCTTCCGAGTATATCCCTGTTTTTTCTAGCATTCCATGGCCAGGCCATGACTTTGGAGTAATTTTCCAGAATTTCAAGCCATTTCCCCATTCATCCTAAAAACATTCTTCTCCCTCCTCCTTTCAATGGCAGTTGGCAAACAACAAAGAGCTTTATAACCTCCACTGTCTGTGTTGCACACACACACGCCTTCTACAAAGCAATGGCTGGTTACTACATTTGGTCTTGAAGGTATCCCTCCATTTTGACCTCTTTGACTCTGTGATTTTCCACAATTCAATAAGGCTGAACAGGTGCTTTCACTGACATGTTACATTCCAGTAATTCTTGGGTTGATGCATTGGACTAATGGATCAAATTCTTCTGCTTGCAAGGGACAATAGAGAGATGGCAGAAGCTCTTCATATTGCTGCCACCTTTTTAAAATTTACTCAGCATGTTTATTGTTTGGTTGTATTTTCGTTTCGTAGTGCATGTGTCTGCCCTTGGTTGTGTTTTCTCACCTCTTAACATTATTTGACTGTGTGGTCAGTTTACTGAAGATATTGTCTTCACTTGTCTGTAATCCCTGTCTGTCTATTTTACATCTGTTTTCCTTAACTACCTTGAGCTTTCAGGGCCACCTCACACTCTCTGTATATTTTCACTCCATCGGCGCTGGTTGAACCGGTTTCTTCAGATTCACAGATATGCATAACACTCTGATTGATTTACATGTATGCCAGAGCTCCAAAGCAGAGACTTTATCTGTTGAGGGAATGAGCAAAGAATGGAGAGATGAGCAAAAAAGGCAAAAAGGAACTGATTATTTACTAGATCAGGGTTATTTTCTGAATGCATTTCTAACATAAAATAATTTCTTTGTTTACAATGTTTATTGTCCATAATAAAGACTTGTTTTTTTTTCTCTTGCATTAATCTTCAGCTGTTCCAGCCCTCCACCTACACATACACGCCTCTCTCTGGACACAGAGAGAAAGAGGTGATGCATCTGAGCATTCGCAAGCAAACCTACCTAATGCATGCTCACTCTCTCTTTCTCTCTCTCTTATTCTCTTTCACACACTTAAACAATTGGGCCTAATACATGTGAGAATTTGTACACAGTGTAGTGATGTATTCATGTGCGATAATCCCAGGACTTCTGCTTATGTGCACAGAGGGGCTTGGATCAAGAAAGGGAGGATGGATGTATTATAGGATGGATTATAGGGTCACAATATTTTTTTCATAGTATTCAATATTTATAATTTTGGATATAAGAATATTAAAACAATAATGAGGAAGAAAAAATTTGTTAAAACTCCAAAGGGGATTTTTTTTTGATTGAAGTTCAAGTACATTCAGTTTAGGATTGAATCCTAAAGAAACTGCATGGATTCATTATGGTTCTGAACCAACATTCATTTTTTAAATTAATAATTTATAATCTGACATGGTATCGTTAGCGTCATAGCATAATTGCCTAAATCATTTTTTGGCCAAACTGTGACATCTGCCTAACTTTACTCTCCTACCACTGCTGCGTCACCCTGCCTTACTGCCTATGTCCTCAGCCTATTAGAACGCTTGTTAGAGTCCAAAACCACTATCTGCCTTAGTCATCTCACCAAATCACCAATGTTGTGTGATCTCTCAGATGTCTGACTCTCCTCATGGCCACTGATTTTTACGTTTCCAGCAGTTTGTTTTTTTTTTCCTTGTTTTGACCCTTAATGTATCACCTACATTACTGTACTGCTGTAGCCTAAAGGGCCTTAATAAAGAGTATGCGTTGAACCAAATGCAGAAAAGATACAGTTTTAAAAATTAATCAGAAGTTTATCATGTGTTTATCTTGTGTTTATTGAGATTTTATCACCCAGTCCTAATGGAGGGATAAAGGGAAGGAGATACGTACAAGGGGTTGCTACTGTCAAAATTTCTCTTCTGTCACTGCATTTATGTAGTTTACAATGATGGTGGTAGGTCTACCACTTAAAGTTTCTTATTTATGTTTGAAAAGAGATCTCTGGGGTGACCAAATGCAGGCTTCCGATTAGTAGCCATCGAGTGTCAGTTTTGCTTGCTGAAATAATTGGTTAGCTAATTAAACTAAAATTACAGCACAATGTCCTGGGTAGCAGTTAAAGTGCATTTAGTGTGGCTGGGGCCTCCATTGTTTGATTTACAGCTGAATCTTTGCTGCAAGTCACACCTCTCTCTCCCCATGATTCCTGTCTTTCTGCACTGTTGACTAACAAATAAAAGAAAAAAAGAACAAACAAAAAAAACAGCCAACAACACCCCCCCCCCCCCATGAGATATCAGGCTGTTATTTTGTTCTAACACAGTTGGAAGTTCAGCTGCTTAACTTGTACTCAAACAGTATTTCTTTTTACTTATAATGTCATGAGCAATAAGGCTTTGACAATGAGGACTAACCAGGTAGTGTGGCAAACATATTGCAGTCTTAGGTAAAGTTAACTGGCTTCACTGGATTTCAATCTCAATCACTGGTTTAACCAGATCAGATATTTTTTGATCCAATTTAATCCAATTCATTTTTTGTGTTGTTTTGATCAGTTATTTTTGGACAAAAGCCGGAGTCCCACAAATGAATGTAGTTAGGTTATTACTAATGTGTTCCTTAATGCCTGGTTACTACTGAACAGACATGCTAATGATTTCAGCTAAAACTTGAGCAGATAAACCCATTTTTTAAAGACCATTACAGTTTAAAAAAAAAACAAAAACAAACAAACAAAAAACCCTCTTTAAATGGGTTGGCTGGGTTTGGGTAAGTTTGCTTATCACAGGTTTGAGGTTTGGGTCAAAAAGTGATGCAACAGCATTCTGACTAAACAGCTTACAGAAACATTCTATGTCATAGGTTAGACTGTGACAACTATTCAACAATCTCAAAATAAAAGCTAAATCAAGTGCTTATCAATGTTGTTCCTGCTATTCCTGACTACAAAAAAGTGAGAGAAAGAGAGTGAGAGAGAGTTAGAAGTTGGCAGACTGGGTTTGGGTGGGTTGATTACAGCATATTTTTGCAGGTCGGGTGGAGTGGGTTGGATCAGATAATGCGGTACTTAAAAACCCTGACAACAGACCAATACACAGAAGCTAAGCATATCGTTAGCCTCATAGCGTAATTGCCCTAGTCATATTTGAACGTTTTCGGAAAACAAGATAAAACACAATCTTTAGCAAGCACATTGGTATTTTTTATTGATATTTTATCTTAAAGTTCAACCAGATGTGTGAACAAGTTTGCAAAAAAAAATAAGACACAACATCGATTGCATTACAAATAAAAGTGACTTAGGCAGAATATGCCATGACTTAGGCAATTTTTCTCATGCAGACCGCCATCTTTGTATGTGGCGGCAAAAATGCCTGAGTCAAAGAGACGACTAAGGCAGATAGTGATTTTGGACTCTAACAAGCGTTCTGATAGGCTGAGGACATAGGCAGTAAGGCAGGATGACGCAGCAGTGGTAGGAGAGTAAAGTTAGGCAGATGTCACAGTTTGGCCAAAAAATGACGATATGCAAAGCTTGACAAACCCGGTGCGCCAAGCTATGGTTACTAAGCCATGACTAAAAACTGCAGTAGAAGGGTTTAGGAAATGGTCAGTTGTGAAAGAAAAGCTTTGAAGATTTTATATACATTTTTTCTCATATCTATAGCTCTAGAAAGGAGTGAAATCTGTGAAATTTGAGTACCCAGAAATACTGTACGGCGATGTGACCACTCCACACATTTAGACAAACATGAATTATCTTATAGAGAGCCACAATTTCCATGTTCTTGATGGACTTATCGTAGAAAGCATTTCTAGATTTCTTGTTGATAAAACAGTAGAGGGATATTGGAAATCTGATCTGAAATCTGAAATCTGATTTTGCTCTTCCATTAAACGTTAACCCAAAGCCTTAGTGGGAGTTTCGGTTCTGTTCTGCATGGTAGCTCTGTAAACACAGTCCCACTCACACACATCCCCTCTACCTTGTGATAATGCTATGAATTTTAATGTTTGCTCTTCCTCACAGCATCTGGTAAACAACAACAACAACAACACTGAGCATCACTTATCTTTGTTCTGCTGCTGGCAGTATTGTTTTAACACTGGAGGTGCACTGTAGAAATCCCCTGAGCTCTGGAAGCCACAGCCAGACAGCTTCAATACTATTTTGGGCATTGCTGCTCAACCACATCACATAGTTTCCTCAACATTTTCTCTTCTGATTTTTTTTCTCCTTCTTTTCCTTGTCCTCCTTCTCCCTCCTCACTAATATCCTCTACTTCCACATCAAATTATAAGATATATATTCCCTCCTCTTCTAGCTCTTTGACTCTAGATTTCATCAATTTTCACTGGGAGGACAGCAGGTCCCCAGGGAGCACTGTGATATTTCCTCTTCACTTCCTTTCATCTTGCAAAGAAAGCCACCAGACTTATCTGTGATATAAAACTATTGCTGATAGCAGAGGTAGACAGGTGGCATCATTAGAACAAGGCGTATTTATAGAGGAGTTCTAGGGTTTGGCATTCATCAACGCTGCATAAAAGCAGGCTCAATTGAATTAAAGAAGTCTTAAAAGGAGGGATCAGATATGTGATGTATGTGTGAGCCATTAATGGATGTATAAATGCTTTAATCAAACACAAGAGCGACCTCAAAACTCTTGACTGAAAGGTCAAGGAAGGTTGGCAGTCATGACCGGGATCTTCGAAGCCCCGTGATAACCTTCTACTATCAGCCTCTGTTATTTTGCTGCTAGAAGTAAAGAATCTTTCTCATTTTTGTTTTTATTCAATTCTTTGAATCACTGTCATTTACTTTTCATAATTTTGGCGATGGTTGACAACGTAATGGAGGCTTGAAATTATTTGTTGTATTAAGAAATCAAAACACAAATATCATATTTATTACACCAGATTCCAAACAACAGGGAGATGACTATAAAATGTTTTCCCAACACAAAATATATTTGACAAAACATAGTAAATAACAAAACAAATAGTGATGTTTACTTAGACATTAGACGTTTACTTAGATGTTTACATAGTAAATACAATTAGAAAACTTAATATCATCTAAATGTGGAAGGTAAGTGACAAAAATATTACATTTTGTGGCAGTTAGCAAAATCAAGAAAAGGGATGAAAATCACCAACCATTTACAGTTGCAGAAAATCTCTATATTTCTATATAATAGTTGTGCAATCAGTCCTATTTTGTAACTCGTTACGAAAACGTGAAATAGGAAAGTTGGGGGAAAAACAGAGCTGGGTACGATGTTATTTGACTGGTGTAAAAGCGCATAAAGCTACTCTTCTTTTTTTCCACAAATTTTAAGCATTGAAACATTTCAACACTTTGTCCATTTTGGTGTCTATATGAATAAATGGCCTTTCCTTTGGTGGAGAAGCAGTTGTTTCTGCCAAGGGAGGTGGTTGAGGTAACAATGCTGCCAGTCAATCAATAGTATTTGTTCAGGAATAATGTTCCTATTAACTTCAGGACCCCTACACAGTTTTTTTCACAACAGTCACATTTGCAACTGGAAACCAAATTACATTTCATTAAATGAGTGACCTGTGTTTTGCAGAAGAACAGTAATAGTGCCAATTTTTCATATAAGCAGAAACAATACTCACGTCATAGTAGATCTGATGAATCAGGCTTTATTTTTCTTGTTTTTTCTCTAAAATCCATTTAAATTCATGACAAGTTTGTTTTTGTCAGCCTTTGACATCATTATCTGACCATAGCAGACACCTGTCAAACTGACTCTTATGTACAATGAAGAGTAATTTAATGTAAAATGTGCAATGTAAAGAAATTCATATTTTCTAAAAGAATGTATGTGGTGGTGCCCAGTGGCAAACCTGGACAACTTGCAGTGAGCACTGAGTTAATGGACATTGGCAAAGTGAAACATTATTTATTTCACAGCTGCCTTTCATTATTTTTCTCATCTTTGGCACAATAGCTGTGGGTTAATTTTGGACAGCTGCTTTTCTGTTCATGTGTTCTGTCAGCAGTGTCACGGTCTGTGAACTTTGCGCTGAGATTCAGTTATAAAACAAGTTGTGACATTGTGTACACTGGTGATTCAATTCAATTTAACTCAGTTCAGTTCAATTATCATAACAGAGGTTATCTCAGGGCACTTTTCATGCAGAGGAGGTCTAGACAAAACTGAAAATTAGGACTCCTAAATATGGTCAATAATGGGGGGGGGCATATGTTACAAATACTCATTAGTTATTTAAAAAGACTTTCACATGTAATGTAAATTAAAAGTTGTCCATTAAGACAGACGGAGGATATTAACAATTAACTTAATGTTGTTTTCGGTTTATCATTTTCACATGCATTCACCAGTTTATGCTTGCTCTCGAGGTTCATCCATCAGTGAGAGCAGCTGCCGGGCGGTGGATGATTCCTCGGCGGCGGAATATCCTGCACCAGTTGGATACATGTACCATTGCACCACCTGCATTCACTTTACATACATTGCTTTGTCCAAAGAACGAACTCTGTTCATCTGTCTTGTGATGTATGGGAGAAACAAATTTACATATGAAGAGGATTACATGGGATTAAAATTGCAGCAGTATAGTAAATCGTTTAGATTGAAGTTTTTTTATCACCATAGTACAACTTTATCTGTTCTACTTAAATAAAACTTAATATATTTGTTCATACTGAAGGATGTTGGTTCCATCTATGCAAATACTGAATCTATAATGCTCCTTTTAAATGCTGCTCTGCCCAAAAACTGAATTCAGGCATGCTGTCTAACCTTTCTAGCTTTAAATTGTGTTATTGTTAACCTTTTTATATACATGTGTGAATGTGTGTGTGTGTATTTGTCTGACAGGTAGAATATCTATACAGCATGTGTGTGTATGTATGTTCAACTGCAATTCCTAGTTATTTGATATCTAACCACCATTCCTACTGTGAGTCTCAGAAGGGATTGTACTTTCTGCGGACATTTGTGTCTGTGCGTGTGTTTGTGTATGTGTGTGTGTGTTTGTGTGCGTATGTGTATGTGTATGGAAGTGGGCTGGGGAACAATCGGAGGGAAGCTGATGTAATTTCAGTTGGAAATCCCATCATGAATTCTTATGGTCTTTTCTGTCTGTTATTATAAGCTTAGTGTGTGTTAGTGTGTGTGTCTGTGTGTCTACATACAGCCCGAGTGTGCGAGAGTGGGGGAAGACAGGAGACCAGCGAGGATTTCTTTTCACTGTTTGGAGAGAGGAAGAGAATCTATGTGTATGTGAGTGAATGCAGATGTACAATCTTTAAGTGTAAATCACTCTTTTACTCTTGAATCCCTACTAACAATATTTTCATTCACTTTATCCCCTTTTTCACAACCCTTTCTCTCTTTTCAGAGCTCTTTAAGAGCTCTTTTCATGCCGTGAGAGCACCTGTTTACAATGATCAAAAACCCATGGTAGAAATCAAAGTGGATGCTATTAATGAATGACATTTCCAGCAGTGCTGCTGATAATGAGTGAGCATTGTTTGTCTCCTTCCTGCCCTTCAACTTGTTCTCTCCTCTGCTCTTCACTGCCTCTTGATAGACGCAAATGAAAGGTGGAGTATGCAGGGAAAAGCATGCTGGGTACACAATGAGCTACCATTTATAGACCTTCTTTCAAACCTATAATTTATAATGTTGTTGGATCAGGTTTTGTGAGCCTGCAATGAAACAGATGGGTTAAAAGAGCAGGCGTTTAGATTATATTTATCGATCGGTTGTTATTATGGGCAAGGTAAATCCAAATTTGATGAAGTAATTAAGAATTTTTCCAGATATCCAGTTTAATTTTGAGGTCATGTCTAAATAAAATAAAAGAGACTTTTGAGGTCTAATGTTAAGCGATTATTAGTAAAATAAATCTGATTGTCAGTGCTTAAATAATAATGTCAAGCACTGGGGAACTGGCCATTGGGCATACCGGGCCAAACACCAGGGCACTACAGGAAAAGGAAACTTTAACTAGAGGGAATCACTATTTGAGGAGGGAACAGACTTTGACACGAGATCCGCTCCCCTGTGTATGTGTCACTCGGGATACACATGAGAGAGTGCTTTGTGCATGTCAAGGACGGGGCTGACTGGCTAATCACAACAGATTTAGTTAATGCACATTACCATTATATAGACTATTATATAGACTAATGCAAAACTAGCGCACAGCAGTTTACATCTGTAATCGACCCTCGTCGAGAGCACCCCCAAGGACTGGTCCCAGATAAGTGCAGGGTTTACTTTCTTTTACAGCAGCCTGATTTTCCTTCACTGGATCTTGGGGTTCCCCCACCTGGCAAATCTCACTTTAACCCCTGCCTGTAACCATCAAGTGGTCCTTTGAATAGAAGGTCAGCTTGGTCTAGGACTGGAAGGATAAATCTCCTCCTCGAAGTGTTACATAGCACTTGCCCCTTCCCCATTACCCACCATGAAATGTGCTTAAACGAGATGCTTAATTCCCACGTAGCTTCTGTAGTGCTGGTGTGTGGCAATGGTCTGCTCATGCCTTCCTCTGCAGCAGGCCAGAATAGATGTGAGCCTCATAAGTACAAAAAACCACAACGGAGGTTCTCTGAGTGTGGCTGTTTAAAACATGCACTAATATTTCTTTATGCAACATTCAGAATGAGTTTGGTAACAGTGTCTCGCAGGATCCAGTTTTCCATGACATGAGCTTGTTACATGAGTAATGAGATGATTATTCATGATGATATTATTAATGAAAATACATTATATATTAATAATTAAAGAGTTGGGTGAAAAGTTGTACTTTAGCTCATGTTGATTTAATCCAAGCCAACAAAGCAAGAATCAGCAGTTTTTGTGGTCATTTGTTGAACCTTGTATTGGTACTAGTAAATTAAGCATCAATGTCCTTGCAATTTTCCAGCATCGAAACATCGAGGTCATGTACTGCTACAACAAACAGTTAACTATTCGGCTTTGCAGGTTGGTTGCAGACAACATCAGAACAAAGGACGGGCTGCATAAGGTCACAAGATAAAACAGATGCATTATATATACAGATCACTCACGACGTTAAAACAGGCAACTGTAGATAGGGTGGTGGTCATTTGATATTAAAACATCATTTAATTGAAACAGCAGCAGTTTCACATTTCTGTTATAAAGTCAATATATGTAGTCATCTGCTATTTAAACTGCTGGCTACATGTTTTGCATCTTATATGGTCCCTCATTCTTTTTCTCTTTGGCTCGATTCCAGCCTCTCCCTACTTTGCTCGCTCTTGCTCGGTCTTCCTTTCTCCCAAATGCTCATGCACATGGCCACACGCATGCACGCACGCACGCACGCACGCACGCACGCACGCACGCACGCACGCACGCACGCACGCACGCACGCGCGCACACACACACACACGCACGCACGCACGCACGCACGCACGCACGCACGCACGCACGCACGCACGCACGCACGCACGCACGCACGCACGCACGCACGCACGCACGCACGCACGCACGCACGCACGCACGCACGCACGCACGCACGCACGCACGCACGCACGCACGCACGCACGCACGCACGCACGCACGCACGCACGCACGCACGCACGCACGCACGCACGCACGCACGCACGCACGCACGCACGCACGCACGCACGCACGCACGCACGCACGCACGCACGCACGCACGCACGCACGCACGCACGCACGCACGCACGCACGCACGCACGCACGCACGCACGCACGCACGCACGCACGCACGCACGCACGCACGCACGCACGCACGCACGCACGCACGCACGCACGCACGCACGCACGCACGCACGCACGCACGCACGCACGCACGCACGCACGCACGCACGCACGCACGCACGCACGCACGCACGCACGCACGCACGCACGCACGCACGCACGCACGCACGCACGCACGCACGCACGCACGCACGCACGCACGCACGCACGCACGCACGCACGCACGCACGCACGCACGCACGCACGCACGCACGCACGCACGCACGCACGCACGCACGCACGCACGCACGCACGCACGCACGCACGCACGCACGCACGCACGCACGCACGCACGCACGCACGCACGCACGCACGCACGCACGCACGCACGCACGCACGCACGCACGCACGCACGCACGCACGCACGCACGCACGCACGCACGCACGCACGCACGCACGCACGCACGCACGCACGCACGCACGCACGCACGCACGCACGCACGCACGCACGCACGCACGCACGCACGCACGCACGCACGCACGCACGCACGCACGCACGCACGCACGCACGCACGCACGCACGCACGCACGCACGCACGCACGCACGCACGCACGCACGCACGCACGCACGCACGCACGCACGCACGCACGCACGCACGCACGCACGCACGCACGCACGCACGCACGCACGCACGCACGCACGCACGCACGCACGCACGCACGCACGCACGCACGCACGCACGCACGCACGCACGCACGCACGCACGCACGCACGCACGCACGCACGCACGCACGCACGCACGCACGCACGCACGCACGCACGCACGCACGCACGCACGCACGCACGCACGCACGCACGCACGCACGCACGCACGCACGCACGCACGCACGCACGCACGCACGCACGCACGCACGCACGCACGCACGCACGCACGCACGCACGCACGCACGCACGCACGCACGCACGCACGCACGCACGCACGCACGCACGCACGCACGCACGCACGCACGCACGCACGCACGCACGCACGCACGCACGCACGCACGCACGCACGCACGCACGCACGCACGCACGCACGCACGCACGCACGCACGCACGCACGCACGCACGCACGCACGCACGCACGCACGCACGCACGCACGCACGCACGCACGCACGCACGCACGCACGCACGCACGCACGCACGCACGCACGCACGCACGCACGCACGCACGCACGCACGCACGCACGCACGCACGCACGCACGCACGCACGCACGCACGCACGCACGCACGCACGCACGCACGCACGCACGCACGCACGCACGCACGCACGCACGCACGCACGCACGCACGCACGCACGCACGCACGCACGCATTCAATCAACATTCAATTTAGAAGATGTCAGAACATGGTTAAAAAATTGCCCAGAACAATTTTCCTGCCTGCTTTGAGCCAAAGCTACAATTGCTTTTCCTATTTAAAGGCCAGATTCAAAAATATTCCATTTATATTACGGATCACTGAGAAAATCAGTGGATCTCCACATCAGATTAAATCAAAACCTAAAAATGAGAATGTTCAGCTTTCTTGCTTGATAAATGACTATAACGATTAACCAATTATTGGCTGATTTTTAAAAATGTCAATGATTTATTTTCAGTTGATAAACTAATTTAATAATTGATTAGCTGTTTCAGGTTTAAACTCCTGTCAAAGTTTTGGCTTAGGCCTTAAGGCCTGGTCATACTAGAGAGTGGCACGGTGAAATGTAACAACATGTACTGGACTGTTTACTTCCCCTCACCTTGTGTTTTCATTACTATGCACTATGCAGTTTGCTGTTTTAATTTATTGATGGCTGACAAACTTATTAGCTCATTTGCCAGCTGGACACTGAACTTGCACACTGTATTAGAAAGATGTATTTGTACTACTCCGGTCTCTTAACTGTCTGCAACTATGCCTTTTGCTGTTAAATGAAAAAGGATACAGAATCCCTGTTAATAAGTGACATTAATGTCCTCTATTTCTCTTTCTGTTTCCTAAAAAGGTCGGCACTTGAATGAAAAATTTGTATGGAATTACATCGCCCCTACTACCAAATCTGCTAATCATAGCAATTACATTAAAATGTATTGATTTTTTTTTTTTTCTGGCAAAAAAATGTTTCATTTTCAAATTCTGGTCTCTTCTTTAAAGAAGAGACATGCCGAGGAACACAATGGTAAGAATGCTTCTGATGGACTGAGGAAATAGTGCTTTTGAAATGTACATTACAGTGAATTTATCAACACAACATGTAAAGATGGAGGCAGGTTTGAGTGTGCCTAAACTAGGAAATAGGGAATATTTGAAATATCAGCCTGTTTTAACCAAAAGGTCTCTTCTTTTGGTAAATGTAGCTAGATAAAAGTTGCAACCGTTAATTGAGTACATACGATGTTCTCTGATTTTTGGAAACAGGTTCTCATTGGCTAGGTAAGATCATAAATTGAATTTCTGTTCTGTTTTTGCATCAGTCTTCCCATTTAACAAAGTTTATATGATGGGTTGATTTAATTTTGACAGATATCTATATTTACTGCCTTGCAACTCAGTAGAAATCTGACCATAGGAAACAATCCAAAGTGTCGTGCCTGCAAACACATCCAGCTCTGGGAGGATAAAGAAATCATGCACTCCCATTTGAGTCATCTATCTGCACATGCAACCAAATCCATACACTGAGATAACACACAGGCAGCATTATCCTCTGCATGTTTCATGGCCCTGGACAGTTTCACCACTGCTACTGGCCTCGAACAGATCTGAAAATGTATCTGAGAGGCCATGAATATTTCAGATCCACGGGAGGCCCATGGTGGTGATGAGTCAGCACAAATTGCTGCCAAATAGCTATGTTTTATGGAAAAAATGCTAAGTAGCTGCATGATGTTGGATCTCCTGTTGGGATGAGAATGATTTAGGGTTCGTTTCTGAAAGGAGCAAGACACCCTGCAGAATGGATCCTTAAGAATTGTAGTGTTTCATGTTGTAATTCCTGCCAATCCTATCTGATACTGACACTCGTTCCACTTAGAAAAGTAATGATAGCACTCTACTTAGTCAATGGATGCACTGTTTCATGATAAAATATGAAAAAGGTGCATTTTTAGCTTTTTTCTCCTCTACAGCAGTCAAATAATTTCAGAATCTGTCAGTCGACTTTTAAAATTTTGGGAATGGTCAGTGAAAGTGTGCTACAAAGCTGTTGGATTCTTGATCTGTTTGCTGGAACAGAAGTAATTTATACCAAGAATCATATTTTGATCACTATGACATTTCAAAACTTTACTTTAAAGTTTGACAGTGGGATCGAAACACAGCGAGTGAATGGCATTTTCTTACCACTAAGAGCCTTAAACAACCTCCAGGGCAAGGAAGCATGCAGGGAGTCAGTGGTCAGCCACACTCTGAAAGTTTTAACTGCTCCAGGGAACTACAGACTCTCTGGTTTTACTGATGCATAGCCTGCAGCAGAAGAGCTCAGTCAGAATTTAAAGGGCCTGTGAAAGCAGAGACAACACTTAAAACAAGAGGCTGTATAGCACAAAAGGCACTGATAAATGTTGGAAAAACCTGAAAATGGCTGTCTTTAATGTGTCCCTGTTGTTCTGTATTTAAAGGTTGTTTTAGCCGACAGGTAAGAGAGAGGTGAATTTGTAGTCTTTGTAAACATCAATGAAATGTCAGTCCTTGAAACATGTACGTTCATTACCACCACACATACGAGAAGGCTGACTGACACTTTACGTGTATATCACACTATAGATAAAAATAGTAATCTTGTGTCCTCGTGTTAATTGCCCATGCGTCTCTTGTTATATAATAAATATGTGTTTATATTTGTTTTTATTTTTTATTTTGATATCAAAATGTCTCTCTTTCCTCTTACTCTAAGAGAGAGATATTTCTGATGACTCATCGCACACTCTGGAGCAGTTACATAAATCTATAATTCAAATGTGACTTCGAGATAGCTAGTTCAGTTAAGTACCCCATCATATGAAACTGCACTTAAAGGTGGCTAGAAGAGCAGTATCATAGTCAGAGGTCTGTGTGTGTTTTTCAGATGAAAGACCTTACTCGGCCTAAAGGTTCGGAAAATCCACCTATCAGCGCCACTGGTGCTCACTAATTGACACTTCATATACCATTTGTTAAATCTGTCCCAAAAAACGTGTAAAAAACACAATTGATGGTCTTAAGAGGGGTAATGTACAGACTACTGAATATTTTAGTCACGTACAGTGACTCTTTACATTTCCTCTTACTTTTCTCCATTTCCAGTCTTTGTTAATCTAAGTTAAGTTAATCTGCAGCTGTATATAGCTTCATACTTGACAGACAGAGCTTGATATGAAGAGTGATTCCTCTCTCATATCTGTCTACTCAGTGCTTTCATTTTCTTGATCATATTTGCACTATACTCTGATATATTGTACAATTTCTCTCCCAATACATGTCATCCAAGCACTGAGTGCTACCAGGTATACGGTACGACCAGAGACCGAAAAAACGCTTCACTTTAACTCCTTTTTTAAATTAAAATATCCAACAGGATGTTAATGAAATTATTTATTTTTTTGTCTCATATTTTACATTGAATATTGTTATGAAATTGGTGTGTATGTGTTTATGTAACAATATATATGTATATATACACGTTTGTGCAGTGAACCCTCTCAGGTTGAGGAAGGGAATAGAGGCCTAAGGAGAAAGAGCATTAATCCAGCAAACAAACTGTGCATGTCACCTACCAGCACACACACACACACACAAACATGAGCATGTGAATGTGTTTCATAGTTTCAGGCATAGATAATTTCACAGAGCCCCAGGCAAAAGATGTGATGCTTACAGGTACCAAGGTTGTCACCAATGTGTGTGTGTGTGAGTGTGTGTGTGTGTGTTTGTGTGAGAGAGAGAGAGAGAGAGCAAGGGAGCGAGAGAGAGAAAGAGAGAGAGAGAGGGGAAGAGACAGAGAATTGTAAATGGTATGGTATTGTGACAGTAGCTCTGCCTTTGATTTGTGTGAGTAGGTGCGTCAATTTGTAATTTGTTTGCATTTTCACTGCAGATTGCAGTGGAAGTGAACATCTCTGCCCTTGTGAGTGTATTGTGTGTGTGTGTGTGTGTGTGTGTGTGTGTGTGTGTGTGTGTGTGTGTGTGCGTGTGTGTGTGTATGTGCATCTGTTTCTTTGTGCGTGTGCATATGTGTGTCCTGCAGTCCTTGTGTGCATGTCCTGTGTGTAAAGTGTGTTTCTTAGCAGGTTATAACTGGGACAGCAGCCTTAATCCCCTGGAAGACTGATGACCCAAGCTCTGCACAGTTTGTGCTACCAACAATCTTACACAGAGACAAATGCACATACACAAACAAATCTGCCACTCTCTGTGTGCTTTTGTGTGTGTGTGTATGTGTGCATGTGTGTGTGTGTGTGTGTGCGTTTGAAGTTCCAATTTATGGCCTTTGTCAGGGAGAAATATTGTTTAGGGAATAATTGGGGCTTTGGGATAGTATTATATTGTTAGTTAATAGTCACCCACAGAATGCAATATCTAAGTGTGTAACAGGGTGGTTGTGTGTGCTAGATTTTCTGTGAGGTCCCTAAAAACATATGATCACTATACCAAATTCTTGTCCCTAGAAAGGTAGAGGTTGTTTGTGGGTTCAGTCTAAATCTAATTTCACATTATGAGAAGTGACTGAAGTGGGCCAGACAAATGTCTCCAGATTTATTGTGACCACGGTCCATAAACCTTAAGGGAACACTCCCCAGCAGACTTGAAAAGTGCTTTTGAAAAGTTTGGAGCTTGCTCTGTAATGGACGGCAGCATATTCAGCTTGTAGGGAAAACAGTTGCCATGGATTCCAGTGGTGGCCGTGTTTCAAGGCGATATATAGTAAGAGTATCAAAATGCCCGTATAAAATGCAAATGAGTTATTGCTTGGCTTGTTTTTCTCTAGCGCATTCAGCTGTTTGTGCTTGTGGCCAATTTGAATGACTGTCAGCTAAATACACAGTAGCTGTGTATTTAGCTACATTTGGCTAAAATATGTATGTTAAAAAATGCATCAAGCTGAACTATGCTGCAGGGAGGGTTTAAGGAGTTTCTATGGACATTTTGATGCTTTGTATAGCTGTTCTGTTGCTCTGTTTGAATCAACTGTGTCTGCTGTGAATCTAACTGGGAATCCACTTTAACACAGGGACTCCGACCACTGGAGTCTCTATCCTCAGACCCAGCTGTCCGTCTGTCAGCAGCTCCAGAGGAGCTCAGAGGGCAAAAGATATTTTGTCCTCTGTCTTCAGAAGGGTGACCGACAATAAGTCTGGTGATAATTTACACCGGTGAGCCACAACATACTTCATTAACCAATCAATGACATTCAGTTACATTGTTGTCCAAAAATAAACCACGCCATTGCACTGGGTCTCTTCATTACCTCATTACATATGTACTGTAGTTTTTGTGTGTCAGTCGAGCATACACTGTCTTGCTGATGAATATACTTGTTAGACACAGGCAGATTACTTTAGCGTAAAAGTAACGCATTACACGCCACACACTTTTTGCATCTTTTGTATTGTAGTATATGTAGAAAAAACAGAAAACAAGACATTTTTGTTGAAAAGAGGTCAATCCTTATATTTGGAGGGATTTACTCATCCGGTGGCTAGCTGACAGCACACAGCCTTCAAGCAGTCCCCACCTCAGAAGTGGGGTTACACACCCCAGTTCTAAATAACAGGTGACTCCCGAGCATATACCTGACGGCACATCAACTAGCGAACAATACACAATATTTAAATAAGCCAACTTTGGAATTACCTGGACTCGCATTTATCTTCTTTCTGTAAAGGGCTCCGCCTACCCCAAACCTCAACTACATCGGTGACCAGTCTCCATCAAACTCAAGTAAGACAATGAGCACAATGTAGGAACTGTATGTTAATTATAATCCCTCAAAGTAGTTCTTACTAAAAAAAAGTTTTCACCTTTCTGTAACATTTTACCAATTAATGTGTTACTGCCCACCACTGGTCCTTAGGAAAAACCCGCTGGCTTGGGGCTGGAGACAGGGTGGGGAAGTTAAGAAGTATTAAGAGATAGACTAATACTAATGTTAAGTGTTGTATTTGATTTTGTTGATGATGAGAAAAATCAAATAATAGGCCCACTGCAAGAAACAGTATTGTTATTAACAGTGGCCACTGATACTGAAGGAATATAGTTTCTCCTTGTATAAGTTTGAGGAGCCACATGACAGATGTTACAAACAAGGCATGAAACAAACAACAGCTGTTAGCCATATGTTTTTCACATACAGAACTACATGTGAACCACTCAGCACAGTAAACAAATGCACTGAAAGGCAAATACACATGAAAGCACAAACAACAAAATATTATGTTTGAGATATATGTATCTATTGGAGCAATTGCTATTACTCATAAATGAATCTAGATGCTGCTACTGACATGTATAACTGCATGATGTTACATATAAATTAGAATAACAATAACTCCCACACACTGTCTGCATTGATACAAAAAAAAGAATTAATTGAATGGGGGCCAATGCTTTGGTCAAGGCCCTTCAACTGGCATCCCTATGGGTGGGTGTTCACTGTTTTTGTTTATGCCACTCTCCTACCTTGTAGCTGTCACCAAAACTGCCTCAAGTGTACAAAACTGCGCAGGTGGGGAAAAAGAGCTGTGATTATTTTTAAGCAGGTAGATACTTTATATCAAATCATATCTAGAGTATAATTAATTTAAAAAGGAGACAAAACATGTCGTGTGTGATGGTAGTAATTCTGAAGTGTCAAGTACTTTACGGTAAGTGCTTGATGATGAATGTTCTCGTTATCTGTAATGAACAGTTATATAAACACAGATAGCTCAGCAGCCAGAGCCCATTGCTCGGGATTGGGGATTAACATTTCACTGTTTGTAAACAGTAATCTGATCCTTAGTAGATCTTACATTTACTCTGTATATATGATCCAGTGTTGGGTTACAGAGCAGTGATAATCTTAATCTAAGTGACTTTAAATAGTAAACAAAATAATTTTTTTTTGTTTTAATATTTCCAGCCTCATGATTGCAAAGTTTCAAATCTTGGAAAAGGAAGATGTTTCAACAATTTTGCCTTTAGGCTTTTTCTGTTTGTCTGTCTCGGTTTGTCTCTTGCTGTGTTGTGTATTTTCCTGATTAGACACTCTTTGGGTGGATGTCTGGACGGTGTATACAAATACAAAAAAGAATTAATTGAATGGGGGCCAATGCTTTGGTCAAGGCCCTTCAACTGGCATCCCTATGGGTGGGTGTTCACTGTTTTTGTTTATGCCACTCTCCTACCTTGTAGCTGTCACCAAAACTGCCTCAAGTGTACAAAACTGCGCAGGTGGGGAAAAAGAGCTGTGATTATTTTTAAGCAGGTAGATACTTTATATCAAATCATATCTAGAGTATAATTAATTTAAAAAGGAGACAAAACATGTCGTGTGTGATGGTAGTAATTCTGAAGTGTCAAGTACTTTACGGTAAGTGCTTGATGATGAATGTTCTCGTTATCTGTAATGAACAGTTATATAAACACAGATAGCTCAGCAGCCAGAGCCCATTGCTCGGGATTGGGGATTAACATTTCACTGTTTGTAAACAGTAATCTGATCCTTAGTAGATCTTACATTTACTCTGTATATATGATCCAGTGTTGGGTTACAGAGCAGTGATAATCTTAATCTAAGTGACTTTAAATAGTAAACAAAATAATTTTTTTTTGTTTTAATATTTCCAGCCTCATGATTGCAAAGTTTCAAATCTTGGAAAAGGAAGATGTTTCTACAATTTTGCCTTTAGGCTTTTTCTGTTTGTCTGTCTCGGTTTGTCTCTTGCTGTGTTGTGTATTTTCCTGATTAGACACTCTTTGGGTGGATGTCTGGACGGTGTATACAAATAAAAAAAAAAGAGTACGTCCCCTGTCAATGGACAATGGATTTTCTTTAGAGTTGTGTGTATGAGATCAACGGACACAAGAAAGCGCTGAAAGTGCTACTGGCCAGTGTAGAATAATGCAGTTGGTTTGTTCAGGCGGCATCATCTGAGCTTCCCATGTAGGATCATAAACATGAAACATTCTTCATTTTCTCTGAGAAATATCCTGTTTAACATAACTACTTCAGTATCAATATATAACATATGCCATATGGTGGATACCTCTATCCAATGCTATTCAGTATGTTAGTGGCATATGTTCAATACACAGCAGGCAAAATAAATGGTGCACCCTGGTGATGCATGTGCCTTGTGATGTGTCTCACATGTGAAGACATATGAGACATCATTTGTATCTATCCACCTACCTTGACATGAAATATCACAGAAAACAGTTTAAAGCCATCCTTATACCAACAAAGCAGTAAAAAGTCCATGATGGCTGACGACTGTCACCCTTAATCTGTTTTACCACAGCAGCCAATAATGTGGCTTAATTTAATGACACATCCCACCCACTGTCTTTCTGATATCAACTTAGCATGCGTGCACACAGACGCCCTTCAGCAGAGCTTATAGTGTCCGTGATATGGTGGTGTTAAACCCGTAGAACGTCTACCTGTAGAAATGGAGATAAAACTGAGATTTTCGACTTTTATTCTCTGTCTATACTGAATTTCCACTCATGCCCTTAAACTGGGCATTAAACAAAATGCAGACATACGGACAATTTGCTTTTTCCAAAACACAGAACACAGAAAACAAACCTCTATCTTTGGTCTTGATGATTGCAGCAGCTTTTTTAGGATCAGACTTAGAGTAAACATAAATATTAGTAATGTAAAGGATCAGACTTAGACTAAACATAAATATTAGTAATGTAAATTTTCAATAATTGCAGTGGGGGATAAGTGTGGGACCTGTTCTATTAAACCACACTTGCAGTTACTACTAATAATGGTAAGTGTTTCAAAATTAGCAAGGACGGAAATCTCATAGTTTTCAAACTTAACTAAATTTAAACAGGTTGCACCATTAGTTTTTATGTGGACATTAGTTGATACCAAAACAACCAGTATACCCTATAAATGTGAGGTGTGACTGTTTCATACCTAACTGAATGACCTTTTAAACAAATTTAACATTAGCTTGCTACTATATGACCCATTTAGACTTAAGATTTAAAGAGATAATATATTACACTTGATAAAATGGATTTTCCATGGTACCATACTGCTGTTAGGGATCGTTCCGGCCCACTTTAAACCATCGGTTTATTAATATATCTTTTTTCCTTAAGATGTTCCCTTGAAGGCCATTTTAAAGCCATCGATGTTTACAGCAAGTGATTCACACATTAATAAAGCTAAGACTTTTCTTAAATTCCAATGGTGCAACACAGTTTAGTACATTGCTACTCTGAAACTATCCAGTAGCTGCAAAAGCTCAGTTCCAGGTTAACAAAACCCAAATATTTCAATTAGATGTGGAGCATGATATGTGTGTTTTGCATTAATTTAGATGTTTACACTGCATTTACATGTTAGATGTTAGTTTGGTCTAGCAAATTCATATATTGATGCCATCTGGAAGGAAGTGGTCAAATGAGGCAACAACTAAAACAGTCTCTTAAGGCATCCTGTGCTCCTGGCCATTGTTAGTAGGTTGCCCTATACCTTCTACTGACAGCAAATTGAATATTGATCCCTACAGGTTCAGTCAGGTGTGTTCGATAATTTAATTGTGTTCCATAATTTAATGCTCTTCAGAGAAGTTTGGGGAGTGACAAATCAGAACCCCCTTTCTACTCTACTGTAATTAAATGCATAGTGTTCTGATGTTGTTACTGTTTTAAAACTAATTACTGTGATGGAAAGTATGATGAGTGGAATTTGGGAAGATACAATCAAGCTGCACTTTAACCGGAAACATGAATCAACACTATCGACCAAGAGTAGAAAGTGGTATCTGATGTCCACGATACAACTGATTACACAATTTCAACTATCCTCTTCCTGCATTAGCTAAATCTAATGAAAAAAAGGAAACTAAATCACAGAGGAAGTCTGGGGGCAAAATCTGTTCAGGTGGAATTTTAGGTAGAATATTAGAATTATGTTAAACAAAGTAAGACATCTGCAATCCATACTACCGTCATGCAGACTGTACAAATAATAAATCTGGTAGAGACGAGACTCCTCTTTAAAAAAAAAAAGTGAGCAGACAGCTCATATGGGCTGTATGAGATTGGAAATTTAAAAAAAAAATATATCAACCAAGTGTGTTGTGTAGTTATTATAACTGTTTTAAAAACAGTTTTCCTATCTGTGTTTAAAAGAGATAAAGATTCTAACCAATACATAGCTCATCTGTAGCCAGATGTCGCCTTTGCTCCAAAACACTGAGGCTTTCTGCAGTTTTTAAGGGAGGCAGCTTCCATAATGTTTGATCCATTGTAACCATTGTTACCATTGTTACTGCCACCTAACATTTAGGTTTTGTGGCCCATTTGTGATGTTTCTGGTTTAGAAGCAAAGTGTTTTCATCATAAATGCAGGTGTTTACATTTATTTGTTCTCCCCACCATCATTTGGTCTCCGCTCCTCTGACATGTCTCAGTTTTTCCTAAGAGACTTTTTCTTTCACCTAATTTTACTTTGTGGTCTCTCACAGATTAGATTTATTTAGATGAATGTCCTGATTACAGTTTATTCTCAGGGTGACATGACATAGTTGTTCAGAAACTTAGCTAAAAAACAAAAATGTCAGCCTCCTGGAGGCTCTAATGGAAATGTCAGGGGATCACTAAAGTGTTTAGGAATAATACTTTGGGCACCATGAATATCTGTACCAAATGTCATGCAAATCAGTTTGATAGATTTTGAGATATTTTAGTCTGGACCAAAGTGGTGGACTGACAGACTTTTCGATGCCTGGTGTCAAGCCACTAGCATGGCTAAAAAACACAGTGAGATATAAATACTTACTATCTGATACCTGACACTCTCATTATCATACATTTCCTTTCATCTATTCTCTCTGGATGAAACTAACCTGAGCTGCACAACATATTATGCCAGAGTCATTGTAAGACATGGAAATCTTAACTTTTTTCATTAATTTCGCTCTAATTTTATTAGCCATTGTTTTACCAAACAATCAGAGAAGTGTAGTAATTCTGTAGCAATGCATCTACAAACACCACTCATCACATGACAACATAATTAGGGCTCTCTTATCTCACCATGGCATCCAGAGGAGAAAGCAGAGAAGTGCTCACGCATATTTTAATAGTCATTACATTTACATTCGAAACATTTATCTGATGCTCCCCTTGTAAAGCAACACCTAAATTAGATTTAGCATGCAGATTATCAACATTCCAATCCACAAGAGGTACACTTGTGTAAAAGCATTTCCTGTGAGTGTCAATTCATCATGTAATGAAGCATTGGTATAGTACTTAAAAAGATATGTAATCTTACTTTAAGGACGACCATTGTATTGCAATCAAATCTGTATACTTTAATGGTGTGCTGCAGAAAACTTTTCTTGTAAGCAAACATTTCCATTATATATACATGTTAGCCCGAGGGGCAAAAGCAGAAGAGATAACATTGACATACAGCTAACCCAAGATAACAAGATACCTTGCATTCATACTCATGCATTATTTATAGCTTCAGTTTCCTGCCAAAAACTAGTCTCTCCAAAAGACGTTCACACCAGTAGTACATTTACTTCTCCATCCATCCATCACTTTGAACAGCAACGGAGATTCATGATCAAATCACAGTGTCTCCACTCTGAGTTCATACTGTAACCTCTGCAGGAAATCACTTTAACTTCCGTCAGTCTCCTGCTGTCTCTACTTAAAGGTTTATGTCCAGATGTAAAATCTGTTATTATAATTTACATATCTATCACTCTCTATCTAAATCTTCCAAGTATTCCCTCCATTTTAGGCTCTTATTTGATGCTCATTTTTGGAATTACCTAATGGAGGAGTGCACCTAACAAAAGCAAAAATAACATACTATACAAGGAAAAATAATTAAAGCAAAAGTCTTGCAAGTATGTCTCTAATTTCTTTAACATCAACCTGAGCCAAGGCGGTCCTTAAAATACATCAGAGAATGGGCCTTATGCAAGAATTTTCATATTATTTTCTTGAGGTTTTTTTTGTAAAGTTCTAAATTAGAGTGGGCAAACTTCATTAACTGCACAAACGTGTCATAAATAGCTTAATTTAATTAACTTAATGACCTATATGTAAGCAGGTGAAAGACTTGATAGTTTGCAAAGTCAGTGCCCTAAACTGTTATATAAGGTTATTTGTTCATGTGGGAAAATTTAATTAGCAAAAGTGACACACAAAAGTAAAAAGAAGAATCTCTGATTGCAGAGCTTGAAGTTCTGCTTAATGAAACTGTCAGCCAGAAACAACCAACAAAATGTTGCAATGCCATAAGGGGAGTAAGGTTTTTTATTTTACAAAATACAGCTGTCACCGGCTTGAACTTGATATGAACTTGAATTGATATGAAGTTAGATGACTAAATGGAAATTTCAAAAATTTAGTTTATTTTTTTTTGACTAAAAGGAACAAAAATCAAATGACTAAATTTAATCGTCACTGAAACAGTGACAATAGAATTATTTTTTTAGTTTTATTTTATTCAATCCAGTGACAAAAGTAAAATTAAATCATACTCAGAGCAAATATGTTTTTTCTTGTATGAGTGTTTCTTGCGTGAACCCTAATAATCCTCTGAAACAAAATACTTTATCAGCTATAGTCTGACACGCCCATTTTTCTCTAGATCAATTTATAAAAATAAACCATTGTATTTGTCCTTTTATTCTTACATTCTCTCCACATCTCTTGTCCTCGAATAGCTCTTTCGAATTTTTGCTATTTCTAATCTCTCTCTCACTCTCTCTCTTTCCTCTTCATATTCACTTTTACCTCTCTCTACCTACCTTCCCACAGATGCTTTTGCCGCCCATTGAAAGAGGCAATTACCCTCTAACCTCAGATTGATTTTATTGGCCGGCATCGCAACCAGTAAGCTGCTGGCTAACGAGATCACTGCTGGTTGCACTAAATGCAACTGACAACAAAGAAACTGGTTTTCTACCTTGTGGGAATAGATACACACATGCACACACACAACACCGTTACCTGGTCAGCCAAGCAAAACCCCTCTGCATCTCACAAGTGCTGGGTCTCATCAAGCTAAAACTGACTATAGATGCAGTGCTTTGTGTGTGTGTGTAGGACCATGTGTGCAACAGCGTGAGGAGAGGCACGTGTGTGTGTGTGTGTGTGTGTGTGTGTGTGTGTGTGTGTGTGTTTGCACTGCGTGTGCACCTGCATATCTGCACCTCTGCTTTGTTCCAGCATTAGTGTCTGTCAGTGTCCTGGAGGAGAGGAGGAGGTCCCACAACAACACACACACACACACAATGCTGCCTGCTCCTCTCGCTGTTTATCTCAATCTGGGGTGTGTGTGGTGTAAAAGTGGTTGTGTAAAGCATTGTTGTTGAGATTTTTTCAAAAAACTGCCAATATAAAAATGTGTGTGGTGCAGTGTGCACCTGCATGACCGCACCTCTATCTTGCTCCCTGCTTGTTCAGCATTAGTGTCTGTCAGGTGCCTGGAGGAGGGTCCACACACACACCACACACACCACACACCCTGCTGCTCTCTGCTGCAGCTTCTCATCTGGGGTCTGGGTGTGTGTGGTGTGTGTGTGTGTGTGTGTAGTGTGTGTAAGTATTTGTTGGAGAAACCTGCAAAAAATGCAATAATATGTGCCAAGTAATTGTATGAGCAGTGAGCATACCCAGACTTTTGAGGACTTTGACTTTGAGGTGTGTGATGTATGTGCATTGAACAACAGCAACCCATACCCATACCTAATGCAACCACCCACCCTTGTTTTGTGTTCACTCATCACTTTCTATCATCGTTCATATTTTTGTGTGTACAAATGAGTGAATCAACACGAATGCTTTTGAGGAGACACTGTCAATAGCGTTCATCATTATCCTATTTTGTTTGATTCTCTTTGCTGCTGGGCTTTTCAGCTTACCACAGGAAACCAAAACTTCTGAGTTTTGTTGCTATGCCAGGGATTAAAAATCCAGCCTTAAAGCGAAGGCTTTCTCAACAGTATTCCATATGGTGCACTTCACATACCTGTATAAGGATGGTATTTCTAGTGGTAAAACTCATTTCGTTATTTATTTGATTTTCAGTTTTTAGTGGTCCTTTGTGGTTTAAATGTCACAGCTAAACAAAAGGCCAGCTGTGCAAGGTAACTTCAGAAGAAAACATTGAATAGTTTTGAACAAAACTGAGACAGGATGAAATACTCTCCAGTGCTGCCACACTTGTACTTCATGGGAGCTGTAGTTGTTTCCTGCGCTCAAAGGGTAATCTGTGTTTAATTTCAGTAAAATCACAAAGGTTGCAGTTTCTGATAGCAAGTGCTGTAGTTGATGCCGGATTGTCTGAATAACCCCAAGATCCCCAAGAATGCACTTCATTTTCAGAAAGAACAATAAAAGAAAGGCTGAATGAGAGAGGTGAAGCTAGTGGAAAAGAGACTAGACTGGGCGTGATGTCATGGCTTTGGATCTCTGTTAGGAAACCCAATTTCTGTTGATGTCTCCTGGAGAAGCCTGTACTTCATATGTTCATGTAAAAGACTTGAGATAGGGAAAGTTCTGCTGTGACAGAAATGTGGCAGAATAAAATTAAAGTATCTGGATGACCCATTGAATGAACCAGTTCCTGTAGATCCCAAATAGACCCAAGATATCTATTAGGCTATTTATCCCAATCTCATCTATGGGCCTCAGGTTTGGCTTTGCATCATTAGTTGGTGAAGAAAACATCCGCACATTTTTTTATACTTGACACAGGACAAACTTCTGGGCCGGACACTGGACCACCTGTGTGAACTGTCTTACACAGTGTTCTGCCCTGAGATTCATACATTGGTATCATTTAAATTCTTAACATCCGTATTTACAAAATCTTCAGCAGGAAAATTGGCCGCTACAGTGATAAAAAACTATTTGAGAACTATAACTGTGGTCTGGGGGTTCAAGAACGAAGCACATTCTAACACACCGTGTTACAAATAAGACACATGGGTATGAAGAGACCATGAGATGTCATAACATCAGAACACTTGAAAGCCACAAGTCATACATCACATCAAGCATACCTTATCTCTAATTCAGTTGCTATGGCAACATCTTTCTCTCCCTCTCTCTGTCTGGATCTGGTTCCCAGCTTCTCATTTACCCCTGTGTCACTGCCCAGGTTTCCAGCAACCTAACACAGCGCATGTCCTGTCTGTGCTGTCAGTGAATAGAAGTTGGCAGATGAACCGTACTTTCTGACAAATACCACACAAGTTTCTGCAGAAATGTGGTAAAAGATAAACACGTAATCTATAAGTGATATATAATTAGTTCATAGGTGTGTGCTTCATCAAATGAATATTGTAACAGCCTGTCAAGTGACATTTCTGGTGTACCTTGAATATAGACCAGCAAAAACAAAACGGGTCTTCCAAGAAATATGCACCATTGAAAAACACTGACTCACTGATGCAAATGATCCATATCATTGATTTCACTCACGCTAACTTACATAGATAGTTTTGGCATCTGGCCAATGGTAGTTTTATTGAATTTCTGAAACATCTATTCATTTCTGCTGAATGGCTATGTTCCATGCCAGGGCAATTTGATGAGTAAAAGTTTTAGTAAGATTTATGTGTTTGTTAGTGTGTTGCTGTGCTCAGGTAAATCAATGAAACTGAAAATGTAACATGATGCAAAACAAAACTTCTACAGGAGAACCTCAAACCTCTCCTTCAGTCTAAAACACCCCTCCCATATGCTGAGGGTATTTTGAACTCTCATAGTTAAACTGATTGGAAATCTACATTAATCTGTGTTCTCAAATGCCATGTATACGAGAAGCCCAGTTTCTGTTGATGTCTCCTGGAGAAGCCTGTACTTCATATGTTCATGTAAAAGACTTGAGATAGGGAAAGTTCTGCTGTGACCGCAATGTGGCAGAATAAAATTATTGCTTGTTACACGTGATGAAACATCTGCTTATCTAAAATGATTTAAGTTCTACTGAAACTAGTAGTCTCCCTGAGTCAAGATAGGTTTCCACAGTTTGACCAGTTGACCTAAGAACATGCTGTGAATTTTTTTTTTTGTGCATTTTGTGCATTTTGTGTCACTGATACACTCTGAAAATTAAGCCATGGTTTCCAGATAAGGTCAAGTGAAGGAGAAATATCAGTACTGCTCATAAACTCTATGGGAATTTTACATTAAACTAGTTTGTAGTCTAGGGTGCATCTTTCTGTCTAGATTTGGTAACTTATTAGACTCGTAGAGACTTTTTGGGCAGACTTGAACTCCTCTCTCTCTCAGTGTGCATGTTTCTCATGTGGCTTTGGCTCTATGCAGAGGCTTTGTACAGTGAGACAGCAGCAAGCTCAGTCGCTCAGTCAGCAGCCAGACAGACTAGCAAATCTGTTACTACCAAACACTGATCCCTATTGATTGTTCGTGGAATTCTTTTTCCTCTGTTTCTATTTTAACAAAACTGTTAAATATTTCAGCTTGACTCTTTAATCTTTATCTTTTATCAAAATACACAAAGTAAGCTCATTCCAGTGTTTTGGGTCTCTATTCCTCAGTTCCAGTGTGTTCACAAACAGGTTTAGAAATCAGATCTATAGATGTATATAGACGTGATGGCAAGGATTCAACTCCAGGATTCAAGATTTTTCTACAATACTGACATATTCATTTTGTCTGTTCACAATTGAAATGAGCTCAGCATTGCCTTTGTTTTTGTATTTTAGGAGCTCACTGACCTTAATTTGCATGCATATAGGGGTCTGTTGCTGGTGTCCCCTGATTGGCTATATATGTATGATAGTGTTTGTCCGTATGATTTTGCCTAATGAAACTCTGGGAACTGAAATGTTGTATTAATAAAATCCTAGTGATGGACAGTGTGTTGGGTTTTTTTTGTTTTCTTTAACGTCATTTGCATTAAAAATCCAACCAGTACATTTCCATATACAGCTATATATACATACCCTTATACACATACAAGTAGAGTCAGTTAAGTTTAGCTTAACTTTACTTTTTAATTTTTTCAGAAGTCTTGTTTAATATATGTAAATAATTATGTAATAATATCACATACAAATTAGTGCTATTTTGTTTTCATTATTCAATTTTCAATTGAACATATTTGGAAAAAATCTCCACAAATTTTCATATTCATTTTTACTTTTACACAATCTAGTTCTCAAATATCTCAAATAAGAGCACAGAAAAAAATCCCTGATAACCATTTGCTTAAACCAGAATTCACCAGATCAGTTTATTACAGAGAGAATAGAGAATTTTAGAGTTGGAGTGCACCATTAAGACATTTTAACCATGTTTCTGCAGCCATTTCATCTCACAGCGCAAAGCCTCACATACATATTAATACAAACACACATGAGGTCACATTCAAGTCCAAATAAAAAAGATTAGACAGTATTATGACGTAGGAGGACATAGCGTATTCTTTCCCTGCATGTTTGCATGCACCAGAGGATGTCAAATGTCAATGTGCTGTATCCATCTTTAGATGACATTTAAACACAAGTGAAAATTGCGGTAGCTTTTTCAGAAATATACTATGGTTGGGTGATTGAGGGCAGCTGTGTAAGCAGCTGTGTTGTGCCTTAAACTGCATAAGTTGCAAAACTACCGCTTGGAAAATGTTCAATATCCCAACAAGCAAAAGCTTTAATGTTAGAGTGCATAATCATTTATTGACATATAACAATCTGGTCAGAGCCATGGATCTACTTGTGTAGAAGCGCTCAGTCCTCTGGTGTAGAAGAAAAGTCTGTCGTAACGTAAGACTGCTCACATTGTTACTGTCACGATAGCTGTTGCTGTAAAGGAAAGTGCAAAAGATCAGACTTGGCGTGTGTTTGATGTGTTTAAGTTTTTCAGTGTGTAACCTGTAGTCAGTTCATAAAGGTGTAAGAAAATGAAAAGTGGAAAATGCATAATGCAGTTAAACTAACACTATGCAGAAAAAAAAAAAATAATGATCTCCTGCAGCTTATTATTAATACTTGTGGATTCTGCACCAACACAAGATATCTTCCATAGAGAGTATCTCTTTGGTATAGTTTAATGGCAAAGACTACATGAAATTTATACAGCCAACAGTATTTGTGCTCTTAATGTGTTAACATTACTTTTACTATTTTATGCTGATGTAGCTTTTAAATTGTTTAATTTTGTTTAATTTTTTAACGCTAACATTAGTTTTACTTTTTTGATGCAAATGTTACTTTTATCTTTTTACATGCTAAAATCACAATTTGATTTTTTTATGCTTACAATACTTTTACTTTCCTTAAATGCTCACGTTACTTTATCGTGTTAAAAAGCTGTTACTTTTACTTTTTAGATATTAAACTCCTTTTATTTTCTTTAATCCAAATGTTACTTTTACTTTTAATTTAACTATTTATTTTCTAACGTTACTAATATAAAGGGGTCCTGTGTGCTGGTTGATACTCTGGGGCCCACTTAACATTTATTGCTCACAAGCTACAACAACAAATTTTATGTAGTCTTGGTTATCACTACTTGCTGTGATTTCCCAATGGAAATCCATGTGTCATGTTTGATAGCTAGCTAGCTCTAAAGTTCATTAACATGATCTGAAAAGATATATTTTGGAAATGTAAAGACCAGTGCTGCATGTAAATTTATCTCTCAAGAGTAGTTTATCTTTTTTTTTATCTGTACTCTGAAAATGTCAGTTTCTAAGCTTCAATGTGGAAACCAGTTTTCTACTCTATATATTTGTGGATCTGTTTAAATCAGACTGCTCTGATTATTTCCTCTGAAGCTGTGACATATGATTAAAGTGGAATACTACAGGTTTTAACTGTGGGCTCACTGTGTGTGCTCTCCTGCTTTAGCCACGTTATCTGCTGCACTGACAGCAGACACTTCAAAGCCTGTTAATTGGCAGATTGGTGCTTGGCTATCTTTCATTAGTTGCTGCTAACTGACTGTTGTGTCTGTGTACTGCCATTACTCGTGTTGCTAACTTTGTCACAGCACTTGACTTAATTGTCCCTTGCTTTTCCTGCATTTCATGTCCTTTATAATTTGAACTCTTAAGAACATGGGAACAACTTGGTTTACACTTTATCTTTCCTCTTCCTCCTTCTCTCCTCACACACACTGTGCCCCCATGCCCACCGGTTACAGATTATCAAGATGTCTTAGTTTCCTCCAACTCTGTACTTCTACCTCTGCCATTTTGTCAGTCAGGTGGGAACATATGATAAATTCATTACCATAAGTCTCCTCATCTGATTTTCTGATGTAACATATTTTGATTGTCAGATGTGAAGCAGATGCCTCACTATCTGTGCTGACAGTGATAGCTGTCATCTCTCTCCAAGTATAAAGACAAAAGATAAATATCTGCTCTTGTGATTTGTGATCTATTGATTATTCATTTGTTCATCCACACATTTTCTGTAGGGGGAATCTGTCGTTCATTTTGAATCTTAACATTCATTTTGCATATCATTGTCTATAGTGATACGAATGAGCAGATCCTTATCTACTTGTGTCAACAACAAGCAGTCCTGTACATTTTGACGAGGGCTGCTGAGGGCTGCATTGCCCGAAACCTGCAGGGTATACAGTTCCTTTGGCTTTGGTTCTTGCAGTTCGCATACTGATGAGTTTTATTCTTTCTCAGTGAGAGGCTGGGTGGCTCTCTTATTGGAGATTCATCAAAAAAGTCAAGACACACAAGTATGTTCAAATCACTTTTTAAAACGGATGCACAATGGAATAAAACCACCAGTACACCAGAAACAGTATATTCCCATGGATGGTGGAGATGATATAGTATGCAAACATGACATTCTCCTACTCTGCAGAGAAACAGGAAGGATACAGTTGTGCATCTTTGCACTCATCAATATTTTTATTGACTCGGGCAAAGAGGTTATGTTTTCAGCCAGGTCTGTGTGTTTGGTGGTTTTTTAGTATGTTACTTGTCAGCAGGATTATGCAAAAAGTATTGAACAGATTTGCACTAAACTTGGTAGAGGGATAGAGCAAGGGCCAGGGTAGAACTAATTCAATTTGGGACAGATTCAGATCATTCATGAATGCGAAGTCTGGTGTATATTTTCTTGACATTGGCCTTGGCAGGGTTATGCACTCTACTGAATGCCATTATTATATTAACAATGTGTCAAATGATTATCTGTATGTGAAAGGAATTATGTGCAGTGACAAACTCTGCAGCCCTTTGGACCAGCTTTGAACAATTTTTGCTAAACTTATCTAACCCAACGTTACTGTTTAGTTCACTCTAATTCTTCTAGTCAGCTTTGTCTTCAGCAGCAGCAGGCAGCTGTTTTTAATTTCCAATCTATTGGAAACCCAAAGTATTGGCTGATATATCAGAATGATTAATTCATCAGTCTAGCTTCAGTAGATATCAAAACATAACTAAATGGAGAGTGAATCTTGGAGTTTGATTGTTTTGGTCACCAAACAAATGATTCAAACAGAATGCTAATGTCTGTGTCTGTGTAAATTGACAACTCTTTGTTAACATTAACTGCTGCTGTTTGCTCTAATTGCTAATTATTCCAACTTTATGAGATGATAATATGTCAGTATTGTCTTTGTTTTTTTCCTCTACAGCTAATTGGTCAAAAAACCTAAACTACTGCTTTAAAGATATTTACAACATTATATTTAAAATGTTGATTCTGTCAGCTCAACACTTCAAGCAGTAACAAGCGTCAAGTTCAACTCTAAAAACATCAGATTTGAGTTTCTGTAACTTTACCTTAATTTTCAAGGACCTGTCTGCTTTGAATGACTGTCTCTGAAAAGATGACAGAAACTGGTATTTAAGGGCAGTAATTTTTTTGCCACATGAGTTCCGATGGCATAATTCTCAACTGAACAATCAAACCACTTAAAAGATGTGTGGCATGAACCATCCTCATTAAAAGATGTGTTTGGCCTAAGCAGAGAGGCATCAGGCATATCTAAAATTAGTATATAGGTTTATCCCAAGTTCATATATTATAAACCTGAACGGTAAAAGGGTAAAAGGGTAAAAGATTTTCCATACGCACAGTCTCAGCTACCCTTGGCACTGAATAGCACCTTCTAAACTGGATGATCAACTATATACATATTCATATCCCTCTGCGTCTAGGTTGCTACCACCTAACGGCCATGGTTTTATATTCGTTAACCCGTGGCAGAGCAAAATGTAAAATAGAAAACAATGAAATTTAAAAAAGCAGGACGAAAAAAAATCGGACCAAATTTGAGACAGGAATGAAGTAACACTCTCAGCTACCATCAACCAAACCATTAAATGTAAAACATCAGGTAGCTTGTTTGGTGAAAGGTGGAAAACATTTGACAATTCACCTTCCATATCAACATAATAACTGCAGTATTGTGTCCGGAGTACCTTAGTTTTTAAGTACAAAAACCTGTATCAAAGTAAAACACTTCCCTGCACCCATTAACATTTCTAGTCCTTTCGTCTCATTTCCAGTTCCTTCTTTTATCTTCTTCTTTCCTTGTCGAAAAAAAAATGTAAAAATGCAACAGAAATAGTTGATGGGAGTGATAGAGCGGCGGATATACCCACTGAGTGCTACTGATTGCTGCTCTCCATTTCCTAAGTCTTGCATTCAACACAAGGATTTCTTAATAACACAGGCTAGAAAAAGGTATGTGGCAATGTGACAATGGCATGTGTAAAAGACAGCACATCATCATACCTAAACAACAAAACTGTTTGTCACCGCCTAGAAAAACACTTTGAACAGTTTTTGCCATTTTAAAGGGCCCTGACAAACTGCCACCTCACACATGGTAAAATGCTAATTTTAAATTTCACTTTTCCTTTTTGAAGGTGAACAAATGACTGGCGATGTAAGAATTCACTGGAAAACTGAAATGGAGGAAAAACGGATTAAACTTTGGCAGGAGAATAAACTCCTCTACAACATTAAATCAAAGACTGCAACCAGACCGAAATGTTTTCCCTAAAACCCTATAGCTTTGTTCATTCATCTCTGATTTACTCTGAGAGTTCTAGAGCCCCTGTTGCCCACACCTCTCCATCTAGTGTCTCACTCAAACTTTTTTCCCTCTTTTTTGGCTTTTCTAGTGAATATATCACTGCATGTAAATGGTGCAAGTTGCCAGGTGTCGCCCATGGCTGGTTTGCTGCAAGAACACATGACAGCACAGGATTTGCAGGGTCGTCTGCTCAGATATCTGCTTTGCGAATCAGTGGAGACAGTCTTCATGTTTTGTTTGTCCAGTTTCAGCAATCCTTAGGTTTGTCCCAAGTTCTGAGAAAAGTTCTCTTTTCTTATCGTTGTTTTTCTGGTGAGGACAGTATTTTGCAAGATAAGCCACTGGCAATGATTTTCTCTTGTAGCACTGATACGGTTAATTCATCCTTGTAACTGAAATAGACTTTTAATGTGTGATATAAGAAAGGTTCTTTGACTCTGTCACACTACAAACTCCGTCTCGAATTTGTGCTACAAAGCCTTGAAATCTCCTCAACGCTCATTTGATCAGGCATTAAGTGATTCCTCATCTCATTTGTCATTTTTTACTATTTGTACTGAAACTCTCATACTGCCTTGATGTTAAAATAAGTATGTTAATCACAAAATGTGGATGAATGTTTGGGAGCTGTCAGTACAGTTGCATGGACTTCACAGATGTTATTCTAATGTGGGAGAACGTGCATTCACTTGTCGCTGTGTATAAATATCTCGCATCACCTCAGGTGTGTTTGAAGCAAATTTTCAGGAGAGTTAGAGATATATCATCTGAATCCTTGCTGACATCAAAACCCCCGAAGCACTAATCAGTAGTGGTCTCAAACAAATGTGAACAGGCAGTGAGACGGCCACTATGTGGGCTTCAGTCACTACTGCACTGATGATGTCTCGTGTGTGTGTGTGTTTAACAGGTATCTGGGCTGTTGAGGGAAGAGATAAAGAGATAGGAGAGGAGAGAGGAAAGCAGAGACGAGAAAAAGGCAGAAAAATCAAGGCAAAAACACAGACATTCACTGAGAAGTGAACGACCTTAAGTAAGATGCATTTAAAATCTTAAACAATGGCTGCAACTGAGAGATTTCAAGATTTGTTGTTTTTAATTCCAGTATGCTGTGGCTATGTAATGAAGTGCACTGAGCAACCGATGTGATTAAAATGTACACGGTATGTCACAGAATGGATCAAATATTGAGACAATTTTTATTTCAAATCCAGAATCAGAAATACCCTGGAAAAGGATGTCCTCTGCCACACAACCAAAAGTGAGCCTGCGCAGTCTTATTTTGGATAACTTTATACCAAGCCCAAGGGAGAATGCACTTTTCACTGACACTGTTTACCACGGATCCTGGGTCGGTGTTGGATGAAAGCCTTGGATTGCTTGAAGAAGGTATATGATTGAGGAACAAAGTGAGCTAGCAGGACAGCAGTGGGTCAGTCGTTATTTTTCCATCTATCCTTCAGCTTTAGCTGTGGTGAACACTGTTATGCTGTGCCAGCAAAGGTCCCCTCAGAATTTGTAGTGGATCTATAGTTGTGTATCAATATAGCAGGTTATATGACTCTTTTGTTCATTTTCCAGTATGCATTAGTTCATTCTTACACCCCTATGACGTTGTACCATGATGCTTTGAGCTCAGTCCGACAAATCCTGATGCATCTCATCTCCTTATCAGTGTGTTTACCAGAAGATGGCATTGTAACAGATGGGACTTACAAAAAGTAGTCAAGTCCAAGCCTACCATCCCTCCAGTCATTATTATGTGGCCCAGTTTTGCCATCTAGGAAAGGTTTATTTGTGGATGCGTGCTTATTTTTGTGAGAATGAATTTTAGTTGAAGAACACTGTAATGAGGACATTCCTTCCCACTTCAAAGGGCTGTTTAAAGGTTAAGACTTTGAGGACAGAATTGGGTTTAGGTTAGGACAAGGGCTAGAGTTAGGCATTTAGTTTTGTCAGTTAAGGTTAAGGGAAGAGGCTAGGGAATGCCTTATGTCGTGTCTTTGTGGCTGTGGCTCAGGTGGTAGAGTGGTGGGCGGTTTCCCACCAACCAAAAGGCTGTTGGTTTTATCCCCTCCAGATCCGGCTCCTCCAGTCCACATGTCAAAGTGTCCTTCAAGCTTGGGCAAGATACTGAACATCGGTGTATGAACGTGTAGGTGTGCAACGATGTAGAAACATGCTGGGTGAATGTGACAAGGTGACAGTACTGTAAAAGTGCTTTGAGTGGTCAAAAAGACTAGAAAAGCCCTATACAAATGTGGCCCATTTACACACACGCATTAACATAACATTATAATATGTTATAGTTTCACAGACTATAGTTATAGGAAAAACTGCTGCTCAGCTGAATGTCCAGCGATCCTGAATAACATGAATAGGATATCTATGTGATTTGCTGAAATGCATAACTGAGGAATTCCAACTATGACTCACCCTCTGTGAGCATTAGCTGACATAAACTACTTGGCTGCTATCTAACTAAGGGGTTTGAAATTCACGTTCATAGTCAAATGTTAGACTGTTCACTCTGCTCATCACTCTGTTGATTGTTTTATTCACCAAAACCCTTGTTAATTTTTTTTTTTTTAAAACTAGAAAATGGCATTTCCCCTCCTAACAAGCCACTGTTCGGTAAGAGCCACCAATTTAATTAGTTTTATGGGATCATTCTTGGAATAGCAGGAACTAACTCAGTTCCTGCTTAGTGTCCTGCATTATCCCGTTGTATCCATATTTCTCTCTGTCAGATACAGAAATGCTCTTGGAGGGTAATTGTATATTCTAACAGAGACCTGTGTGACTTTTTCTCAAAAAGGTTGTTTAAGATGTTTTATTCTGTAGACCTCAGCTTTGGTATGGTAAATGTGAGTATACACCTCTTTGTCCATTTATCCCAGACACCCACATTTCCCTCTACTCCAACACTGCAGATATGCCAAGGATATAAATGAATATTCCATCAGTTTAACCGCTCAAGCAAAACATCCTGCCTACATAGATTTCTGCCACATTAAAGACGATTCAGTGCTGAGAAGCAAAGCTAATTACCACAATTTGTCTTATTCCTTTTATCCACTGGAAAGCTGGAATTGCTACTTATAATTCAACTGTATATACAGACAAATGATCTGACACTCTTAACAGATACGTGCTCATGAAAAAATGTTGTGAAACCTGTTTAGTACTGCTCTTACTCAGTGTGGGAAGACAGACCCATAGCTTCATTACAAGTAGATACAGTGCTGAAATATAAATGGATACATTCTTGAGCACTGGCATCTCCTATACACCCAGATTCAATAAATAAATAAAATTTAAACTTCGATTTTGATGCTTTTCATGGTCTTGATTTGTTGATACTTACCTTGACCTGTCTGCAGTTTTGCATCTATAGCCAACCTGGTGTAAAACTGTTTGGGTATTACTGGGAACTGTCCAGAATTAAATGGATCAGAAATGGGAGAACTCTCGTTAACCAGAAAAGCTACTTTCCATAAAACCTGAGCTGATGATTAAGCTCTGAATGACAATGCACGAGGTGATGATTCATGGGTTCCAAGCTAAACAAAAAAGGCATCAACAGGATACTTTCTATGCTTGATATTCTGTGTCAATTTATCTGGATGCTCAGAATTTGATGCAGCTCACCAGATTGCTTGTATTTTATAGTCGAGCAGGAAGTTCATTGTGCACTTGTTTCGGACAGTTCACCGTAATTCATTAAACTTTATCCTGCTTTTAATCCAGTGTAAAAATGACTATGGATGTCCATGAGCCATAATGTGTGTCTGTCAGCCCTGGTATTTTTAATGGGTCGGATTTGTCTTGGTTGGATGGGCTCCAATCCCAATCCAATTGACTGCGGTATAATTGGGTAACTAGTTCATATCAGGAAAAAGCAGTGACCATATAACATTTTATTGGTAGAGAGAAAATGTATTCATTTGGTTAATTACACTCAAATGGACAACTGGAATATACCCAACCTGGTGTAGGACTCTGCTATACAGTATATTTTTCCTCTATGGCTTTTAATTGTAATCTTCAAAAGGGATGTGTTTATCCATTTAATAATTCATCCATCCATCCATCATATATAAGCCAGGAAGCCATATGTGCACATCTTCAATCCATTTATCATTTTTACATCAATCCAGCTTGGACCCATCCATTCATACAGTATATCATCTACTCATCAATTCATCAATACATCATCTATCTCCAGAGTTCAACTTCGTATAATAACTTACTGAAGACTTATTGCAGTAATCTCATTTAATATACAGAGGTGACAAATTTAAAGAAAACCCACATAATATGTATGAGTGAGGTGTTGGGCTACCACAAGCCGCCAGTACAGCTTCATTGTGACTTGGCTGATTTCACCAATCTCTGGCCTCTACTGAGGGGGAGGAACATACTCATCTGTAAGATGTTCCCTCATTTGTTGATTTGATGATGGTGGTGGAGAGAACTGTCTAACACAATGGTCCAAAATCTCCCATAGATGTTTGGTTTGAGGCCACAGCACATGATTTAAATCATTCTCACTATTTAGTGAACCCTCATGGAGGAACCGTCATGCTGTTTCCCTGTTCTCCTGTTTTGAGGTTTTTCCTTTGATAGGTCACCTGTCTGTAAGATCTGATGGCTCTGCAATCCCTAATCCTTAGTTTGTACGAATACATCTCCTTGACTTCTCCTGTAGAGTAATGCTAAACCATTGCCCTTGATTTGACTTGCAATGCATTAAAAGAGAGAGAGAGCCAGGGGGTGGGCAGAGAGAAAGATAGGGGGTAAAACAGGCAGAGTAGGAAGGTGATGAATTTGTGTGTATAGATGAAAACAACATCAGTGAAGGCACCCATTCTTCAGACTATGTGAAGATTAGATAATCTCTCTGTTTGTCTCTCCCTCCCTCTTTGCATCTCTGTCCTCAACACATCAGTTTCATTCTATTTTATCTGCTCCATGGCCATGGCAGTTGAAAACCAACCCTGCCAAATTCATCAAAACAAAACTAATCAATATTTTTGGGCCATAAATTGAATCCCATCTCCTATGTAGACCTCCCAATCCCTTCACTCACCAAACACACACACAAACACACACACACACACACACACACACAAATACACACTCTCACACACACTTGCGCGCGCACGCCATACAATCCATTTCTTACTGAGATAAATAGATTTTTCTGTAGGAACATGAAAGGGTTTTTAATGCAAAATGTGCAGGACATGCCAAAAGATCAAAGGGCCATTTTACTGAAAATCATTCATACTAAAGTACGGGTTCATCTCCATTGGGCAGGAGAGGAATGGATTCAATCCATCTTACATTGTGGAAACAAAGCCCTGCCAACATATCAATTTTAATGTTTCATTTGTAGTCTTCTATCTCTGCAACACCCTCCTTCTGACTCTTTCCTCTTAAGATATTCAAATATGTCCCAGAGATATGTAACCTTTTCTTTGTCATTTTTACACCAAATCGCTATAGAGTTCCTGGTTGAATTTCATGCTCATCTTCATAAAGTTATATAGGTTCACCTTTAGATACAAACATATTTTGTCCCCATTGAAATCACAAAATTTTTCCACAAATTTGTTGGTGCTGGTGCTCAAACGTGGGTGTGACCAGGCCTCTTATGTAATTTTTCATGTTTACCTTAATACAATATTAGCCTATCCTTTAAGAGTTTCCTTATGTCACACTCTCCAAATGTAGGTCTATTTAAACATACATAGACAAATCAATTTGAAGTTTATTATTTAATTTAGGTTTGGATTACAATAACTTTGCACTTTGCATTAGTTTATTTTAGCCTCAGATTTTTCACCCGTTTTTTCATTTTTAATAAATGTGATGTAGAGTACCTAATGCTTGTACAGTATGAGCTAAAACAAGTCTTTGCTCACTGTTTGCACAGCAAAGAAATGCCGTCCCTGTAGTTTGATTTCACAAAACCCTAAGCAGTCTCTGTCCACGCTCAATTCACTCTGTCTCCCTCCATTTGGTTACTCAGAAAGAATGTGTCCATGTATTACTCAGTTTCATGGAGAGGCACATCAAATATGCTACAAACAACACTCTCTTCCTCATTCCCTTTCTCAGTTACTATCTCTTCAGTTGTTTTGTTCTCTCTCTGTTTGTCTCTCTTCTTCTCTTTGTTTTCATCTCGCACACTCCTCTCCCGACGTTTCGTCACACCAGGTCTGCCTTTCCACAAAGCCACTCTGCATCCACTGACTGTTTGCTTTGATCACTGTCTGTGTGTTTCTGTGTGCTGGCCATGCATTCCTGTGTGTTGTTGTACCTCAAAAATGTACTTTTTTTTTTTTTCACAGAACAAGTTGAGGTTGAGACTTGGGTTTAAAGTTGAATTGAATGTAGGATTAGATTGTATGTTTTGAATAAAAGAGAGCTGATTGCAGAAGACTGAAAGCTTTGTTAAAATCTGAGAAAAGCTGCTGAAAAAGACTCTGTAATCATTATGTAACTGACTAATGGGTGAGTACATGTTCACTCTAGGTACGAAAAGAGCTAAGTATAAGTGCAATAAACTTTAAAACAGCACTGGTGGATTCAGTTAACTGCAACTTTAGTTTCCCTATGAGTAGCAAAACAATGCAAGGTACATCACAGTCACATGTGAATTATAAATAAAAAACTGGACCCTTTTAACCTAAGAACATTGTTCACCATTTCCAATAACTTCCATGTCAGATTAAACCTGTTATAAGTTCACTTCTTCTGAGTTCAAATCAAATTTTTCAGAATCTGATGAGTCAGAGTTTAAGTATTATGATGGTTTGAGTTGGTACCAATTCAGGTGACTCGTACAATCCTACTACAAGGCAGAGTATTCATCTGCTATATCATTGTAACTGTAAATCCGGTTTCCTGGAAATTTAAGCTGGGAAGCTCGCCATCCACTGACTGAGACATTGGATGTCTTCACTGGATATCTTCAATAAAAGACCTGAACTACATTTACAAACAGGCTTATAGTATCTGTTCTGCTTTCTGCTTTTTCTGTTGTCCTTTATATTTAATCTCATGATGTACAACATTATCCTAGATCATAATAATGTCCAAGTAAGCCCTGACTGTATGCAAATATTGAAACATATTGAAAATTAATTCTTATGTCCAAGTATTAAAATTATATTATAATTTTTTTCTAACAAAATTAAATAAATGTTTAGCATATGATTAACACAATACAAGTATCAGAAATTAGATTTTATTTATATATATATATATATATATATATATATATATATATATATATTTATATATATATATATATATATATATATATATATATATAGTCATATTCTAAATGAAATATCTTTGAGGTCTGGAATGACAGAAAAATAAATAAATATTTTGAAGATGTCCTCATGGCATTTTTACTATTATAGATCCCTTTAGATGTTTGGGTTTTTTTGTCTTTTGACTTGCACCAGGATTTTAAGGGGTCGCATCTTGGCCATGTGCTTCTTTCTTGACATCGTTCCCTACATGACTGCATAGCGCCATTCTCACTGGATGCAGCATACAGACAAAAAGATATAGTCATAGATTAGTAGTTGGGTTGTGTATCTGAAAGTGAGGTCAAAGATGCTCCTGAGTTGAATACAGATGTATCAGTGATTTGTCCAGGCAGAGCAGAGGAGGGAGAAGGCCAAATATTCGTATATAATGGAGGAGTTTGTAGGTATACTATCCCAGCATGCACTGTGCAAAAGGCAGGGTACATTCTAGTCAGACCAACATTCTATCACTTGGCCAACACATGTAGAAAATTGTTTTAAATCTATGCAAATTTCACACAGAAAGGCCCCAAGATCTGTTGATTGCATAAGCATAAAGTTTAGTGTTTTCTCTCTAAATCCAGCTTGGATCCAATATTCCTTCCTTAAATCTAACCCTTGAACAAGTTTGTTCGATAAAGTCCGACGTGTGATCCCTAGATTCAGCTGACAATAAAGCATGTGTGCTCTACACAGCAATGTTAACAAAATGAGCTGTTATCAGTCATCTGGTGTGTAAATCTTAAATCTCTCCTCAGTCTGTTCAGTGGTGTAGTGTGTCCTCAGCCTAACCAGATTATCTGTCCACAGCAGTAATGTCTGTTGCTCTTTTCTGTTGCATCCGATTCATTCGAACTGTGTCACACTGTCAAATTACTGTACAACACATTACCTCCAGGGAGTCTCTCACACACACACACACACACACACACACACACACACACACACACACACACACACACACACACACATACACAAACACATACAAACTTTGCAAACACATAAGATGGAAGGATAAAGCCAATGCACAGGCAGCAACACTGATTGCTATCATAGGAGACAGGGAAGCAAAATCCTAATCATAACTACATCTCCTTCCATCACTTCTCTCTGTGTCTTCCTCTGTCACATGCATCAAATGATGTTCTGTTGTGTACAATTAGTTTTGTCATTTTGCATGATAGTGTATTTAAGTATTGAAATGACCCAGGAAACCTTTAAGGGTATTTAATGTGTTGAGCATGCTTGACCTCTGTGCATTTGTTGTTTTATCCACTTTATCCCAGTTTTTTCTCTATACCTTGGTGGAATTTTTTGATTGTAGCAACACCACCAATGTCTATAAATTTCATTTCCATGACCAAGAACAGAGGCAGAATATTGTCAGCAGCGCCAGGGATCCAGGCCCCTTGTGTATCTAGCTCTAACTATCATGGCTATGGCTTACTTGGGCAACTTTAGCTAGTTAACCTACTGATGTGAGACCAGCTAGTGGTAGGCTAGAAGGTTTAAGTTTGAAGACAGAACACAAAAATGCTTTTGAAGAAGGTCTCAATGATAATTTTGGCTGCAAACACCTGATACCTAACCCGACAATCTGAAACAGAAATATCCATACGAAGGTCTGTTATTTTTGGAGGTGGATCCATACTAGGAGCTGAAATCAAGATACTGTATTTTGACTGTTCTTGTTTAATCTGTCTTTTGTGAAATTGCTTGGATACAATTTCGGTGCGTTATAACTGAACTGATCGTATGTGTATTAGTTGACAATTCAAATATATTTTTATACTCAGATAGTGAGACACAACATACGTTTATTATTCAACCCAGAGTAAAAATTTCACTCGCTTTGTGAGACAGTGAAATGAGACGAGTGCAGACATGCACCACTTCACACATCCTTTTGTATCTCTGCTTCCAGCAGCTTTATACCTTTACAACAAAAAGAGACAGATGAAGCAGGAAGTTCATTATTGTCTTGCATTATACAGCTATGGGTGGTGCTTTGAGCAGCCTATAAAAGAAAATTCTGCCAACTGCATACAAACAGTATAGAAGTGATGTACATGACTATTTGAATATCAAGTGAGGACATGAATTACAGTCAGAATTTATAAGGGGAGATGGATTTGTATGGCAATGCCAGGTGAATGTACTCTGTCTCAGACACAATATAAATATACAGTATCTTGACAGTATTAGCCAGGTGTAAATGGGTCTCTGAGATAAGCACAGTCAGGAAAAGATTTAAAGGACAAAACATTATAGAACAGGGGATATTAGAGACAGGTGAGGAGGTAGAGAAAAAGAATTCTCCTAAGCTTTCCAGGCATCCCACTGTATGTACCATGTAAAACACACACACACACACACACACACACACACACACACACACACACACACATACACAAACACATACAAACTTTGCAAACACATAAGATGGAAGGATAAAGCCAATGCACAGGCAGCAACACTGATTGCTATCATAGGAGACAGGGAAGCAAAATCCTAATCATAACAACATCTCCTTCCATCACTTCTCTCTGTGTCTTCCTCTGTCACATGCATCAAATGATGTTCTGTTGTGTACAATTAGTTTTGTCATTTTGCATGATAGTGTATTTAAGTATTGAAATGACCCAGGAAACCTTTAAGGGTATTTAATGTGTTGAGCATGCTTGACCTCTGTGCATTTGTTGTTTTATCCACTTTATCCCAGTTTTTTCTCTATACCTTGGTGGAATTTTTTGATTGTAGCAACACCACCAATGTCTATAAATTTCATTTCCATGACCAAGAACAGAGGCAGAATATTGTCAGCAGCGCCAGGGATCCAGGCCCCTTGTGTATCTAGCTCTAACTATCATGGCTATGGCTTACTTGGGCAACTTTAGCTAGTTAACCTACTGAAGTGAGACCAGCTAGTGGTAGGCTAGAAGGTTTAAGTTTGAAGACAGAACACAAAAATGCTTTTGAAGAAGGTCTCAATGATAGTTTTGGCTGCAAACACCTGATACCTAACCCGACAATCTGAAACAGACATATCCATTGGAGGGTCTGTTATTTTTGGAGGTGGATCCATACTAGGAGCTGAAATCAAGATACTGTATTAGGCATCATTTTGACTGTTCTTGTTTAATCTGTATTTTGTGAAATTGCTTGGATACAATTTCGGTGTGTTATAACTGAACTGATCGTATGTGTATTAGTTGACAATTCAAATATATTTTTATACTCAGATAGTGAGACACAACATACGTTTATTATTCAACCCAGAGTAAAAATTTCACTCGCTTTGTGAGACAGTGAAATGAGACGAGTGCAGACATGCACCACTTCACACATCCTTTTGTATCTCTGCTTCCAGCAGCTTTATACCTTTACAACAAAAAGAGACAGATGAAGCAGGAAGTTCATTATTGTCTTGCATTATACAGCTATGGGTGGTGCTTTGAGCAGCCTATAAAAGAAAATTCTGCCAACTGCATACAAACAGTATAGAAGTGATGTACATGACTATTTGAATATCAAGTGAGGACATGAATTACAGTCAGAATTTATAAGGGGAGATGGATTTGTATGGCAATGCCAGGTGAATGTACTCTGTCTCAGACACAATATAAATATACAGTATCTTGACAGTATTAGCCAGGTGTAGATGGGTCTCTGAGATAAGCGCAGTCAGGAAAAGATTTAAAGGACAAAACATTATAGAACAGGGGATATTAGAGACAGGTGAGGAGGTAGAGAAAAAGAATTCTCCTAAGCTTTCCAGGCATCCCACTGTATGTATCTTTCTACCATGTAAAACACAATCATAGACAGACACACACACACACACACACACACACACACACACACACACACACACACCATATCAAATCTCTCAAGGCATTTCTTATGCCACCCCGAAGTGTTGTCTTCCATTTGAATTATGCAGAGAAGTATGGAATCATCTTCAATGCTTCCCTTAAAGTTATATATACCGGAGGACACACACACACACACACACACACACACGCACACACATATATACACACACACACACACACACACACACACACACAGGCTCTCTCATTCTCTAACCAACTACATCACATGTGGTTATGCATATCTAACACTTCCCTTCATGTCTCCACTGTTGTTTATAGTCCCCAGTGTGTCAGTGTTTGAAGCAGCGTTGCTGGAAGCCATTTTAAATCTGCTCTCTGTACCTGATATCAGAGAAACATGATACCTGATATCTGAATTTATTTGACCATGAAAAGTCTAGATATATTCAGGTTAATTCTCCAGCAGTCTTCTCTCTGCTCTCCACTCTCCCGGTCCTTTGTTTCTCAATACAAAGATCTGGGACTTAAAATATAACAGGAAATGGTCTGTTCCGAATGCATTGAATGAAAATTTTGCAGCCGTAAAATACTCTGCATGCAAATTTAAATGCTGAAGAAGTAGAGTGTATTTATTAATATGTTACATGCATAGGTCAAAGTGTCAGAATACTACGGATCTTGAATGGAAAAAAAATTGTAACACAATTTGTAGTAAAGATCATGAGACAAACTCTAAGCAAAAAAAAAATATATGTAATAAAGGTAAGTCTGCTGATTGATATATAGGTCTCCAAAGTCAAATGGGATGAAAAAGTGAACAGTTTCAAAACCAGCACCAAGTTGACACCAAAAAAGTCACTTGCTTTGCCACTAGCCCTAATCATTCTTAAGATCCTTTAAACTGTACCAAGTCTTAAGTGTATGTAGTCGCTGCTTCGCAATGTGTATCCTTCCTCCTCTCTGCTGCAGGATGGCAGCAGCTTCTTGTGTAATTTAATAACACTTGTTGCACACATGATGTATCAAAGAGAAATACTTGTCAAAGTACAGTAGCTGTTGTTCTGATTCAGGGAGCAAATGTGATGAAATTGCTGCTTTTCTTAAGACTTAGCATGTGAGCATATTTGTAATGGAGTGTTTTCATACAGTGATATTTCTCCTTTAACATAAGTTTGAAGCATCTGAATACTTCCTCAACCACTAGTGACTGTTGCTTGTATGAAATGTCATTCATTCTAATACCAAAAAGGCTAATATGTGTAACAGTTTATAACTGTGAATTCCTCAATCAACATGACATGCTTATAAATTAATAATTTTCCTATTTGTGATATACATAATTGAACTTAGCTCCCTCAAATGAAATGTAGGACCCTATGTGCCCTGGCCCAATTTAACCGTTAATGATTGTAATTAAAGCTGATCAGAGGCACGTTATTACCAAAATTGCTTCTTAGTGTTTTAATAATACTAATACTTTATAGTTCAATACTGGTCCAAATACTATACAAACACAGACACAGACACACACACACACACATAGACACACACACAGATATATATACATATATATATATATATATATAAACACACTGTATATATATACCATTCAGCCAAAACTTTAAAACCAGTAACTGGTGAAGGTTGTGGCTGATCAGTGTAAATAAAGGTTTGTCTTACTACTACATGACCTGAGGATTATTGCTGCTTTCTTCTTTATTACTTCTCTCATTTTCTTTCTGTTGCCCCTTTGCAGTGCTGTAGTGTTTGTTTTTTTAAGTTGCTTATTTAAATGCAGGAATCATATTAAGTAAAAATCATTTCATTTCTCTCACTTTGGTGGGGTGGGTTTAAATTTTAGACATGCTGCTTTAAATTCATGTCTGACAGGAGGACTTTTCGCTGTTTTTATTTTCTTTTTTCTTTCTCTCCGCTCTCCTCTCATCATGGGGGAGTCTTGCTCTAAAGGAGCTTATTCAAATTTGTATAACAGCAGGACTCACTGATTTACTTCACTTCCTAAGTTCTCATTCAGTCTTTTGTCTCTGTCTTTGCCTCCACCCACCTGAATCTCGCTCTCTCGTCTGAGATTTCAGAATTCAGCTTTTGCTGAGATTTTCTGGAACCAACAGAAGGAATGATAGCAGATTTGGCCTACTACTGTGAAATTCTGTGTGTGTGCATATGTGTGTGTGTGTGTGTGTGTGTGTGTGTGTGTGTGTGTGTTTGTGTGGATATGTACCAGAGAACTAGGCACAAAATTGGCCATTGGCAGTCTTTTGTGCCTGGATGTAAAACTAGCACCAGTCTGCGGCTTGGTTGATGTAGCTTGTGAGCCTGTATATAACTTAAATTTATTTTTCTTATTCTTCCACCTCCTCCAATTCTTTTTGGCATCCGTAGCACGGATGTAGAGCGTTATGAAAACTGGAGACTCAAATATCATGACCATTCCTTCCAGTGAAAGCTTCCCCAGTGCATCCCGTGAAAAAAACAAAAGACAAAAACCTTTCACATTGTGCAGCCCCCTGCACATGCAATATATGACTTCAGAATGTGGAGCTCTAGCTACTGTGGATCGATAACAAATATTCATTTTTTGCATTATTCTCAATCCAAAACAGCAGCTCTTACACCTGCCTCACCTTTCAGTGGGAGGCTTATGCGAAGATATAACATAATAATGTCACACACTTGAGAGAAGTTCTATCCATCCGATACATAATCACATCAAGGAAACTGCAATATCTTCAACCATTTAGCACATATGTATCTATAGGCCAAAGCAAATGAGCAATAAAAATACATGGGATATAGATCATCATTCAAGAATTTTCTTCAGGTTTGGCGAAACAGTGTATTATATAATATTATATTATATCATTCTTTAGAATAAACCAGAACTGTATTTTAAGACAAAACAATATATCTGAAAACCATGTAATAATTTCTCTCAATACTGCAAACAACAGTTTTGATACAATTCATGTTTACATTGGCATTTACTCATTCAAGAATTTTCTTTATACAGTGCAAGACACATGTACAGAACATATACATGAACTACTGAATATAGACAGTGAGCAGGTCCTGTGGGTGTGTGATTAGGGCTGTTAGCAGCTCATCTCTAATCTCAGCCCCTCTAACGGCAGCTCTGGTTTAACCACAATCTGCTTATGTTGGTTTGTTTCAGCTGCAGCTGTTTTATCACCTTCCATCCAAAAATGCTATTCAAAGAAGAGACTCTTGTGTTCATTCATTAAGATCTTCTTTGCGTTAAACTTATCATCTTTATGCTCAGACTATCTTGTTCTCTCTTGTTCACTATCTTATAAAAAATAAAGATAAGTATTAAGACAAGCAAACAAACCCGGTGGCAGACGGTGCAGTTTACATTTCATTCATTCTCACTCCCATCTCCAAGCCACTGGTAATCATTTCCCAACTCCCTTCGGTATTTCTGTTATCTCTTCCTCTTTTTTTGATGATCATGGGTCATGAGAAGTGAGAGGCAGGTTCATTGTTTGGGTACTTAACATGACAGGCAGGCTGAGGGAGAGCAGGGTTCAAATCTTCCTGTCTTCGTAGTCTAACCTGTAAAAATTGTCTCCCATTTTATTCTCAAAAATTTGGAAATGACCATTTTCAATTCAACACAGAATATGTCTTTTGGCTTCCAATTACGGTATGATCGTGTATTTTGCCCATGGGTAAATGTACTTATAGAAAAATGAATATATTTTGCAAAAAATATGGATAAAAATTTCATTTTAGCATTCCTTGTCAATATTCAGATGTTTTTAGTTGTCATATTTAACTGCCAAACATGCCTGTGGGGAACATAAAATTAATTATACATCAATGAATTCCTAAGACTGACTTTTATCATCTAATAATGAAATTTAACAATTAAATATTTTCAACAGAGTACATAAAGGAGTTCTGTATGTTGTGTTCCTATCATAACCTGTCTGGTCATGACAAAACTAACTATCAACTCAAAACAAGCTGACAGAGAATGTCATTTCTAAATGATAACATGCTTACTTTTTCCTTGTATTAATATTCAGTCTATGAATACACATCATATGTTTGTGTCTACTGTCTCTTAGAATAAGAAAATTTAAGCCAGTATTGAAATTTCTTTACCTTTCATCAGTTTAGGATTCATCTGGGATTAGAGGTGTGGCTAAAAATCTCAGAGGACACAAAAAATGTTACAATGTCTGCAAAAGAATTGTTCTTTTTTGAATCTTCTCTCTCCCTGTAGCCCCAGAAGAGCTCAGACCAAGACCTCTTTTCAGTCTAATTCCCCCCCTTTCTCTCTCTCTCTTATGCTGCTCTAAGGGAGAGGGATTTTAGGGAGAGAGACTCAGATGGCTAAGTGAGGATAATACTGTCATTAAAGAGAGAGAGCAGCAAGACAGAGCAGGGGATGTGGACAGAAAGTGGGATAGGTGGGAGGGATAAAGCAGAGAGAGGGGGAGAGTGGAATCAAAAGAAGGCATTCATGGCAGACTTAGTGGGAGAGAGCAAGAAAAAGAAGTAATTTTTATTATTCAGGATTTGACAAAATCCACTGATGTCTGCATCACTTGCAAGTGTTAGATTTTTGTCCCTGAAAGAATATTTGAGTTTGTCTGTAAGCCTCTCCGTGCCTCACAACAATAAAAGACACTTGAAAATGAAAGGAGAGGGAGGGAGGACGGTATGGAGAACAGGAAGAGAAGGAGTAGAAGAGAAGAGTGGGACAGAGGAGAGGAATCAGATATTACATTGACTAGTGAAATAAGATTGTGTCCACACAAGGATACACAACCCCTACTTTACTTTTATGGTGATTGTATGTCTTCACTAAGAACTCCCTGAAGAAATGTCCACCCTGAATAATTAAGGAACTTTGCTCCATAATTCCTGGACATTTTTAAACTTTTTTTTAAAAATAAATGTATTAATCATGTCTATTGTTTAGAATCTAATGAACATGAGGCAAGAGATGTTACATTTCCACAACTGTGATGTTGTCTTACTTGGTTCATCTTTGATATCTTTATCTAGTTGACTCGCTCATATGATATATATATATATATATATATACTCATGTCTGCCCACTGAAGGCAAAAAACATGGTTCCTCTACCTTTGTGACCGTGAGGGTCAGCGTGTGTCATCTTGATGTAAATTTTATCATCTGCCCACGTAAGTGGGGGTCTGCAAAGATTCATGTGGACGTCCATGTGCAGCTCTTTCCATGCAGGATTGGACTGTTTGCACTCAAGCTGACTGTAAACTGGGAGCATGGTTTATGCTTTGTATAGGTAGGTCCTAGGTATGATCAAGGATTAATTAAAAGGTTGCAGCCTGCAGCTGGTTGGTTTAGCTTAGCATGAGGACTGGAAACAGGGGAAACAGTTAGCTTGTCAGTGTCCAGAGGAAACAAGATCCACCTATTAGAATTTCTAAAGCTCAGTAATAGAAATGTTATATCTATTTTTTTTAAAGCCATACAAAACAATTACTGGTCTTACAGGGGTTAGGTTTGGCACTGCTTCTTGGCCGGGTGCAGTGACTTCCTGAGCAATGGATGAAATCTCTCCCTTTTTGACTTATTCACTACTCCCAAAATAATATACTCTTTGTAGTGAGCAGTAAATAGGCTTTGTTCTTTTACTGTAGAAGTTTTTGAGGGCATCTGAATTCAGAGACCTAAGGAAACAGAAAATACGGCACAGTGTATAGTAAATAGGGAGTAATTTCAGAAGCCCTGGAGACTTCACATTATAATGAGATTTCCAAAAAAACAGCTAAGAATGCAGGAAGCCACTGCACCAGGCCAAGAAATAGTCTGTTGACTGTTACCCTGTAATAGCACAACTTGTTTTATTTAGATTTTTGTTTTTGTATATATTAAACAAGCAGGATACTGGTGCTGGTTGGAAGATTTTTTTTTTTCATGGCATAGCGCTACACTAACTGTTTCCCCCTGCTTCCAGTCTTTAAGCTAAGCTAAGCCAACTGTCCCCTGGCCCTAGCTATATATCTAACGGTACAGATATTAAAGCGGTATCCATCTTCCTATGTAAGGCTTAGACAGAAAATGAATGAGCTGAACTATTCCTTAAATGGACCCTGCTCAGCTGACATCATCATTAGCTTCTTCTGCTAATGGAATATAACTGTTCATCTTCTTCTTCAAATCGTTTACACAGAAATATTATTTTATCCTTTATCCATCAGAGCTAGAAAGATCGCTTCATCCTCTTCTAATGACCTCGCTAAGAAGATGATCCAAGCACATTACTGCATGCTGTAACTATCAAAACAGGCAAGGAATAGAAATCGTAACGATGGTATCTTCAGAATGAAGTAACATATTCAACATATGATGACAATATCTCTACCCATCTGGGCCAGTACCATTTCTTTCTTTGCTTTATTGACATGAATATTGAAGGTTCTGTCCCTTTGTGTCTATGGGTTCCCTTTCTGGTGTATAAGGACTGTAATTCCCTATTGACAGAGTCTGCAGAGATAGAAGCCATTAGCAGTCTTGCTGTGTGCAGGGTGTGTACGTTTGAGTGTGCGCTTCCAAGAGTTGAAGGTCAGGGTAAGGAGAGGCAAACACCATCACACTTGTCAATCAGAACACAACAGAGGGACAGAGAGAGAGAAGGGGGTGAGGATGCGATGTACCGATAACATTAGAAAAAATGGGGGGAATGAAGGACGAGAAAACGGGAAAAAAAAAGGAGACAGGATTCAGCACAGACAATGAATAATTGAATCGGCACTGAGCTTGCTTTGCTGTTGCAAAGAACTGTTTTAAAAGGGACACCCCCACAGACACTTCCATTCATTTCTCTGATCAGGGTGTCTGAGTGTGTGTTTTGCTTCTTTTACTGCCTCCCTTGCTGCCAGTTAATCAAAAATGACTTTTAAAGGTGGCCAAGACGCTTGTCAGGACTAGCTAACACTCTGAAGGAACCAGCCGAGAGCACCAGTCGTACAAGTCTCCCATTCTGCCTCTAAGATTTAAAATACCAGCAAAATGTGGAGACAGAAGCTGAGTCAGGCAGGTAAGACCTTGTTGATGACTATTTCCGATCTATGAAAATGCCACATTATAGGATGCAGGATTATTCCTTATGCAAATTACGTTTTAATTTGTTTGCTTTTTTGTTTTGTTTTAGGAGCAAATAAATAAGAGCAAAAATTAAGAGAAAATAAACAAATTGTAAAAATGCAACTTTTAGTACATATCTTAACATCTTTGATGTGTTATCATCCCCTTATCTTTTGCAAATGGGAATAAACAGAACTTCATGGGACTACTTCAAATAAACCATTTATTTTGATTTTTAAGTCCAATCTCAATTTCACACAAATGGACTGTGAAACAGTTGAGAATCAGAATCTGCTGAAAACTTCAAACTATGTCTAGTAAGAGAGTTGAATAATCAATATTTTATAGCTCGCCATTGCAGAGAGGCCATGTAGCCTAAGGGAAGCCATAACTCCTCATGTGTGGACATACACAGACATGTTTAGGCATGATAGTCTGAGTGATACATCCTCCATAGCTATATAAAAACACTAGCTTTTTATGTCCCTGTGTCGGGTGATTTGATATGTGGGGCGTTATGTTGACTCTTTGCCATCTGTTTGTGTGCAGGCATGTTCTTGTAAACACCAGCGATTCAGAGCCGTACGTGAAATACACAAAATTAATAGTACACAGCTGGCTATGGGAAAATCTGACGGTAAGTATAATTGCACAGTGATGCTGATTCTCAAAGGCTGCGTTGAGACTGCTGCAGCCTTTTCAATCAGAGCACGTCACAGAATCATCCATCTCTAAGTAGTCAAATCGATGGTCAGCTACAGTATAGTCCTTGAAATGGAGTTATTACTGTATTATAAGATTGTTTTAGCTGCTATAGGTTTTTTTTTTCCAATTACTTGCAAAAACACCATTTTATAATCCGGTTGTTTGGTAGAATATCTTTTAATCTTTATCTTTTGAGGGGAATAGATGTTCTGCTATGGCATTATGTAATAAATGTGAAAGACTAATACCAGAAACTTAAAGTAAAAATAATTCAATATTAATCATCAGTTCTATGTTTAAAATTAGATTTTGTTTATTGGGAAAAATCTCCTGAATCCTGGGAAAAGAGTGATTATCATAGTAAATCATTCAACCCTGATACAGATCACAGTGAAGAGACTGTCTGTCTTCACATGCTGATTGCTTGGCAGGTTTTTATTCCAAATCAAGTAGAGCCTTTTTGCAAGTTGAATGTCAGCTGCTGGCCTGTTGATTGTTCAATCACTGGTATTGACCAAGATCCTATAAAAACTCATTTACTAATCAAACATGTAATGTGACCTTTTCAAGAAGTGATGCAAGAAAAATCTTTCGTATCAAAAAATTTCAATAATCACATCCCTGGATCGTGATATGCAGTTGAAAGGTAATAAAAGCTAATAAGTACAGCTTTGAGTTTAGATTATTTTGACTCATACACTGCGAACTTCCATTTTCAGGCAAGCTATCTGGTCTGGTTCCAAGTTTGATAAAATCCTCTAAGAGGAAATTTGAGTCAGCATCAGTTGGTGCTGAAGACCACAAGCCTGAAAATGAGAAAATTTGCAAAAATATACTCAACATATTCAGCGGCATCATTATCTGTATTGACACAACAACTGCTCAGCACAAAGCAATTATGTCAGTTATAATGTGTGGATGGCCTAAGAAGGCTGAGTGTTTGTGTGTCTGATGGCATTACAGATGGGGAGATGGCTGGAATACTTTCTATTTGAGTTGTGATCTATGTCGGTGTGCTGCAACAGGGTGAGCGATACCCCTTAGGCAGCAGCGCCATCAGGCCTGCAGGGCAGAGTAAGGCCAGAGGGCCAACCAAGATGCTGCAACGTGCTACAAAAGCCCAGCCCGGTCTGACTGCAGGTAAAGGCCTTCGGCAAAGGGACTACTGTAGCTACTCCCTCATGTGGTAAACAGTTGTTGGGATGCCAGCTTACATTTCGCTGGGTGGCTTTTTGCCAAGTGTGGGGCTGATCTCCAGAACCCCCCCCCCCTCAGTCCTTGATACCTACAGATATCATCCCTGTACGACGGCACGGCACACGCAGTGACACGGCACTGATTTAGGCCTGTGTGTTTTCAGGCTTTCATCTGATGGCAGGATGCCACTTGTGTTGGACTCAACACCAGTAGCTTTTTAACATAACACCCATGGATCTGTATTCTTGAAAAGAGCAGGACAGCATTTTTGGGGCAATGTCTGTGAAGAGAGTCACCAACAGGGACAGTGGCATATGTTTTACCAATGTTCAGATGCATATTTTCATCTGCAGTGAGCATGTAGGACTGCATTATGTTGTTTATCCTATCTATAAAATCCAATATATTCAGATAAAAAGTGGCTCTTTCAATTTAAATAAAACTACCAATACAGTTACCTAGTCTTTGGCAATTTTGGTGTGAATATTGTCAATTAAAAAAAAAAAATATCAAGCGATTATATCAGTAAGATACAGTAGGTTTTCACCATCCAAGAAACAGCAATTTATGCAGGAACACTGGACAGTCAGAATTGTCCAGAAATATATGTGCAGTTTTGTATAGATTTTAGTCTTTTAATGACAGAACAGAATAACTTTCAAATCATTCTAATAACAGATTTTGGATATTCTACTTACCGCTGTCAGTGTTCTTCCTTTATGAATGAAAATGAAAATAGAGTCTGTTATTCTACGAAGTTTGATGAGTCAAAAATAGAGGGATATTGAATTTTATGTTTTAATAGTATTTTAATGTGTACTGTACGCCATTGTTTTGTCTAACAGACATCATGTGTAAAGCCTATTTAACGGGGATTTCCACATTTTTTCGGAAAACAAAACACCTATGCCCAAGCTTGCTCTTAATTTCCAGTGAAATGCTGTTTATGATTGATAACTTTAATCACATTTCTGCTATACTAGACACCTCACAATGAAAAAAAAATAAGAGAGAAAGGATGTCAGTGTGTCATGCAACAAAGGTTTTAGGTTGAATTCAAACTCAGAGTATGACAGTAGCTAAGCCCCAAAGTCACCCTGAAAGAGATTTGTACCCTTTCATTTTCAGCCTGTCACATGCCACTGGGTTTGAATGAAAAACCTGCATACTCCTGGGCTTTCACATTAATGCAGCATACAAAATGCAGTGTTTTCAGCAGGAAAAACAATAACTGGAAATAATGCTGTGCAAATGTCCATTTTACTGGTAGACACAAATTAGCAACAAGAGATGAATTTTCATAAAGTTTGTCCTCTACTTCAGTGGTGGAGAATATGATAATTGAAGTCAATAAAAATAGCTGTAGACACACATGGGATCCATCTGCTTCACTCTTCTGATCTCTTCTTGTTTTCCCTTTGGCTGTGATTTCTGATTCAGCAGGAATCATTCATAATACCATTCCTTACACATAATGAAACTGTTATCCGGCCTTGAGACTCATCTTGGTAATCCAATGAAACATTCACTTTTCATAACTACTAGCTTGATGATAATAATAAAGAGGATTTGGAAACTTTAACTTGTGGATTTCAACACCTTGTCAAAGCATGTGGCTGTCTGTTGTAAATTATCAATAGCTGTACTTGTCCTTAAGAGAATCTATTGTACATTGAAATGAAACAACCTGATCCTCCTTTGTGTTGTTTAATTTTTTTTTATAAGGGGATGGGGGACCAGTATTTTACTTGGATTTCTCTGTTGGAAGGTTGAAGGCCATCAGCAGCAGAGTAAAGCAGAGAGTGCAATGGAGACGGGCAAAAAAATCAGATAGAGACAACATCGATTGAGTGAACACAGCTGAGACTTTATCACCCAGAAGCGTAATCATCTTACATTTTGTCTGGGCACAGGGATTAGTGTGGAGCCTGTAAGCCAAGACATTTGTTCACTGTATTAACTGCACAACTGTTAGAAGACAACTATTTCCAAAAGAACAATACTTAAACATGGGGACGAGATGATCCAAAGAATTTAATATCATACATGGCTTGTTGGAATTGCCAGTTTATCAACTACATGCCAGATTTAACTGTACATCTGCCTTTCCTTTTGCTGCATCATTCTGGGATATGATTTTTAATTCTTTCCAGTTTCTTATCGACCATGTTTATAGGTCAGCTTCGTGACTGCAATACCAAACAGCTGACCGTTTGTGTCTGCCACTTTGCTTTTCTGACAAAGAGTGAAAAATAAGGTTTGATGCTCAAAAAAGTGGCTCAGCCTCAAACAGGCCTTGAGCGATGAAAGCCTTGGCTTGGCGCATTGCATTACAGATTTGTCACTTCCTCCCTGCTTTATCCTGAACTCGAACCAAACCTCCTTCCCACCAAAGACACCAACTGACTCAGCTGTGATGGATAGAGCCTCTGAATGACTGCCTGTCTAAATAACTGACTGGCTGAATGATTTCACTGTGTATGCATGTAAACCTATACAAAGTGTGTAAGACAGTTGCAGGACTCCTCCTTAAGTCAAAGCACTACACTCCCAAGTGATCAGGTGAGAGCTTTGCTTATCAATACGTAAAAAGGTATAAAATTTGATTTTAGCTCATTCACCACATCTGGCCATACCCGATATGGTTTGAAATAAAGCGATCCTGACCCTGTGGTAATGCTCATTATAACATTTTTAGTTTAAAATGGCCAAAAGTTGATGATATAAGAAAGTTTATTTCAAATTTATATTAAAGAAAAATCTAGAAACACTTATTTACACTATTACCTGTTGCACAGACTAATGATTATTTGAGGGTAAAGACTCCATGCTCTGAGCCCAAGTTATACATCTTTCCTTTTGTTGCCTCATGTTCTCCCTCAATCCACCGACTCAAGATCTAGTCTCAAGTATAAAGGTAACAGACTGTTTGCTGCCTGGCTATCAGCTGACTCCTTAAGTCCCACTACATTCATTCAGATGTGCAGCCAAACCATTATAGCCTGACACTTTTCAATATTAGTATGCTGATACACCCGCACCAATTTTGTTTATAGCCACAGCTACCTCCATCAATCCAGCCTCCTCCTCTTCTAGAGCCCCCATGATCAGTTGATCAATGGGTCAGTTTATCAAAAGAAAATTAAATGATAGCTATTTTGATATTTCATCAAAAGTTTAAGACAACCTCCTCCTGAGATTACATAAAAATGTCAAAGATTAGGCTCCTCCAGGTGCCCGAAACTGAGGATTTGCTGCTTTTCCTGGTCTTTCATTACAACGAATTGCATGTTTTGGGTTTTGGACTGTTGGTTGGACAAAAAAAAAAAAAAAAAAGTAATGATGTCACATTGTCTGTGGGGTAAATTGGGCATTGCTTTTGGACCAAACTGTTAATCATTAAATAATTGCCAGATTAATCAATAATAAAAGAATCATTGTTAATTGCAGCTCTACTCTCTTTATTCTTTTATTGTCCTCTTTACTGTGAAGGCTTCTGCTGGAATTTATTCTCCCAGCAGAAGCCTTATTGCTGCTGCTTGGATTCTCTAAAAGCCTCCCCAGAAAAGCCATTTTGTCCAAGTCTAACTGTATAACTTTCTACAAATGATCAATCTCTTCCGTTTCTGACTGAGCTAATATCCAACAACACATTTCATGATTTTTCTCTGTTGGTTACCTTCCAAGAGAATAGTTTGCCATATTTTTACTGCAGTGATTTTAGAGTACATATAAAGAATTTGAGACAGAGTAGAGAGGTAGATCTGAAAATCCATCCGGCAATTTTGGCTCCAAGGCCTTTATACAGTATGTACTGGACAAGTGTGCACAAGTGTGTGTGTGTGTGTGACAGGCAGCAGAAGTTAAATGAAGTATTCATGTGGACAGCTATCCAGGTATAGGTGTCTTAACCTGCTCAAAAAGAACCAAAGAAAAGGACTTCACAGTCAAAGCTGATGCAAAATTCAACCAGCAGAACGTGACTGCTGCTACGACTGTACTCGGCTGAATGATGGATTCAGCTGTCTGACGGAATCACTCCCATGTGTGCGTACGTGGTCACATTGTACGTCCTGTGTGTTTTCTCTCAGTGTGTTACTGTACCAGGCTGATGATGAAGGATGCAATTCCATCCGAGGAACTTGTGTGTTTATGTATGTGTCTATGTGCCTCCGTTTGTTTGGGCGTGTCTGGCTTGTGTGACTCTGCTTGTGAGAGATGATGAATGTGTGTGACAGGTGTCTTGTAGGTGATGGATGGCTGATATTTCAGTGGTACAGACGCAGCAGGCAGCCAGATTTTCAGTGACTTGCTGTGGCAGAAATAATATTACTGGGGTCTATAAGTATTCGACTCAGGTGACAATTTGAATAAAGATACAGTAAAACTTTTAATGATGCTCGTGGGGAAACTAGGTCAGAGTAACCACAAATAGTAACACGAAACAGCATAGACAGCACTATTTTCACACTAAAGCACATGAATTGGAAATACACCAATCAGCCACTGTGTTAAAAACAGGTACCGGTTTTAACACTGGGACTGGTGATGTATGCATCCATTCACACATCTATTAGCGATACCGCCTGTCCTTTGAGGGGTCGGGGGGGGGGGGGGGGGCTGTATCCAATCCCAGCTGACACTCAGCAAGAGGCATGTACAGGTCACAAGTCTGGTGTGTACGTGTGTACTTACACACACACACACACCCCCACACACACACACACACACACACACACACATACACACATACATACATACACACACTCAAACAAATTTTGTTTAAAGGTCAGCATTTTTTTTTTACGGAATTTTTCTAGAAACTGCACTTATTTAAATGCCGCTTTGAGCAGGAGTTGACTCTGAATGTAAACATAACTTTGTTTACGATCACCCCCAAAAGGCACCTTTAACTTACTCTCAAAATTATTACATTGGAATTCAGGTTGGTAATGTAGCTTGGAGTAGATACACAAACATTGCAGCTTAGCTTTGTCGCTTTGTGAATATTGATTTTTTTTTTTTTTTTTTTTGTTGGTTTTTTTTTTGCTACGGCTTATTCTTACTATTTTTAATTATTGTTTACCTCTTTCTCTCTGCTTTTGGGTAGGCTCACCCATACCAAACTAATCCTTTGATAGAATATGGCCATAATGTGAGTAAAAACAATTCATAGATCACAAGCAAGAAGCCATTAGCACATCTCAAGTCTCAAGAACACGTAATCCATAGACCACTTGGAACAAATATTTGATTTTACTGTAAAAGAAAGAAATTATTTTCTTTCTGGTAAACAAAATAACAGAGAGGGTAAGACAAAGGGCGCAGCAGAGAAATCAGAGTGAATGGGATGAAAAGTAAGAAGTGAGTGCACACAACAGGGAGAGGAACTGACAGGCAGAGGTTAGGGTAGAAAAAGAAAAGGGCACTGGGAGAGAAACAAAAATTAATGAAAAGACAGAGAGAAAGAGAAAGTCAGCCAGTCAGAGAGAAAAAGAAAAAAGGTGAACAGAGTCTGAAAAAGAAGTAAGAAGGAAGGGAGAATCAATCTGCCATCACAGGTTGCCACAGCCAGACTGATTACAGCTGCCTACAAAACAGCCTTTGGTCTGTGTGAGTGAGCGTGTGTGTATTGATTAGCCCCAACCCTTTGACTGTTACAGCGTGAGGTGTCCATGACTTACCCAATCACTGATGAGCAGGAGCCTGCTCACTTCCTAGTCTGTCTCACACACACACACACACACACACACACACACACACACACACACACACGCATGCACACACACACACACTCATGCACATGCACACATGCACACGCACACGCACACACTCACACATACACACACTCACACGCAAACACACACGCACACACACACACACACGCACAGACACGCACGCACGCACACACACACACACGCACACACACGCGTGTGCACATGCACACATACGCACGCACAGGCATGCACACACACGCACACGCACACACACATAGACACGCATGCACACACACTCACACTCATGCACATGCACACATACGCATGCACACGCATACGAACACACACACAAACACATACACACACTCACACACACACGCACGCATACACACACACACACACTTATGCACATGCACACATACGCATGCACACGCATGCACACACACACACACACACACACACACATAAGCAGACCTGCACTCTTTTATCAGTTTTCTTTGTAGCTTACTGAAGCAATAAATTACAGTATATCAGGATTCTGGTACACATGCAGCCACGCAAACACATATATGCACACATAGAGTATGAACACATATACACACACATATATACACACAGGTAACTGTATGATAGTAACGCAGTTGGTTTTCACTCTGCTGGGTTGGTGCCAATTGCTTCACTCAATTGTTATTAACAGAAACCAGGAGAGAGGAGCGAGGTGGGGGAGAGATACTGCACTCTAGTGTACTGCGGAGGAAAGCAAGGGTGCCGAGCGTTTTGCTTACATCCCGGCTCTTTGGGGCTCTGCGATGAGCCTAAAAAGCTAGGGGACAACTTGCTGAGTGCCATGTCCGAGACGTTCCACTTCTCCTCCGAGAGGCTTCCGTGGTTTCAGAACTGAATAAGCCTTTCAGTTGAGAGGTGAAACGTCCGTATATTGTGTGTACACACCTGCCGTTCAGCCACAATATCAAAACTGGTAACTGGCTTTAATGTTTGGGGTGATCGGTGCGAATACACACATACACATCAGACACAGACATAAACGACCTAGACAGGGGACAGACACATTAAAAGCACGACAGACAAAAAAGGGATGTGTAGTTAAACAGAATGTGTAAATGAGGAAAAAACAGTAATGGTAAATAAACACATGACAGACATAATAAAAGAGATAATATACTCCCACGCACACGCACATATACCTACTATCTATCCCCTTTTGTGCTTCAGTCTTTATTAGACTGTGTTCACTACACCCCACACAAAACACCTGCTTTATGTGTACATAAATGTGTTAAATTGTCTGTCACTTTTTATAGCTGCTTTGTTACCTAACTGCCCATGTAACTGAGTGTGTTTGTCTTGAAGAATGATGTTAAGCCATGGATTAAATTAAAGGCAAAGAAGGACATTTCATTAGTAAAAACTACTGTTGGAAGAAATACAAAATACTCCGTTCTAGCCGTTCTGCTCTGTTAACTGATTCACTGTACATCAAGGAAAATAACTATACAGCATTTTGTTAATTTACCCATTCTGTCTTATTTCACTCTGCTCTGCCTGAGTAAGTGTATTTTACTTTGCTCTCCCCATTTGCCTTCTGCTTTATTTACCAAAGGGTAATTAATTTCTCAATTCATATTCTTCCATTAGTCTTTTTTATTCAATATTCATTTTTTATCCACTTACTGTTTTTAAGGGTTATGACACTAGCTTTTGGGAACAATTTGGGCTTTGTGGTGTCTTTGGCAAAGTGGTTACAGTTGGAATGTCGTTGTACACCCTGTAACCAAGATGGACTTTTTCGCCTTGGACAATGTCTTAAAAATGAACTGCTGTATTTCATGAAAAAAATCTGAGCATTACACATATTCAGTACTTCCCTTGTGACATTTTTGCCCAGCACTTATGTTGCAATCATGCAATGTCAGCAGAATGGAAAGCAGAGGAAAAACTTTCTGTTGTTCTGTGTTCACGTGTGTTTCCAAAAGGGCTGTCCCAGCGGCCTCATAGTTCCAGCCTTTAATCATCTGAAAGTAGGAACTTTGGTAGTGTTTGGTATTTGTAGCTACCCATTAAGAAGTACAGCAAATGAAAAAGGCGCCCACCTCCATTATATAAGACCAAGATCCAAGATTTAAAGAAACTCTTTGTGGCTGTTCTGGACTTTTTGTGTTCTGTCTATATCTGTTTGTGGCTGTTTATTGATTCTCTTATGTTGTTTTGCATTTCTGTTTGGAAGTTCTTCATCTCTTTTTAGTAGTTTGTTTGATTGTGTATCTGTAGTCTTTTTACAGTTTTTCATCATGTTTCGTGTCTTGTTGTGGTCATTTCATATCATTGTAGTCACTATATGTCTAGTCATCCCCGTTTTACATCACGTGATTATTTCGCATCTATTTTTATATTTTGTGTCTAGATGTGTATGATTCGCATCTTTGTAGTCATTTTGATTCTGGTCATACTTGTTTTGTGTAACTTTGAGGATATTTTGCATCTATTTTTAATCTTTTTTGTCTCTTTATAGTTGTTTTGCATACTCTTGTAGTCATTAATTGTCTCTTTGAGGACATTTTGCATCTCCTTTAGTCATTTGATTGACCTCTGGCTCTGTGCCCAGAAGGCCCATGCATTAATCCATTCATGGAAGCAAGATGCAACAAAAATGTATAGCTCCTTTTAAATTACCCATATTGATTGTATGTACTGAAAATATTAATATTGTGCGTTGTTCAGATGTGACTACTAGTGGTAGGGGCTTTCCACCAAGTAAGTACACGCTTAATGATATTTTATAAACGCAGAATTTTGCTGAAAATGTTCATAGAATAAGAATGAGGAAAGCAGCCTTTCTTGGAATTAATGGGCCATCATATTTAAATTTGTCTCCCACTGTTTGCTACATACACAGTTATGAAAGTGCCATTGTAGCACGCATATTGAGGAGTGTGGGGATTCACTGTGGACAGGACACTTCTTCACTGCGCTTGTAACAGATTTTGTCGACCCTTGATTATGATAGTGGGCTGGGGTAAGTATGGTTTTAAAACACAGATAAAGAGATAACTATGAGCTCCAGAATGGTTACTGCCAAAATAACCAGCTGCTCTGAGATGGATGCGTTGCCCCAAGGGAGTGTGTCCCAATCGCCCCCTCGCTGCATTTTGAATGGGATTCATAGTGTGATATCTTTCTTTCTATTTATTTGTCAGTCATGTGGAAATTACTGCAGCCTTTCAAAAACAACATGATATCATTGCCCATTAGCTGTCACCTCAGTCACAACTAATGGGCGATGAGAGAAATGATAATTTGAGGGAAAGAGCAAAGGAAATCTGCTTCCTCTGAGTCATAAATCAATGTCTGAGATGGAGTGACTGGAGTTTCCTCCATATGAAAATAATTCAAAAAAGATGTACAGACAGCTAATCAAATAACCTAGCAGCGGAGCTATTCAAATGATTTTCTCTCAGTGTCTGGAAGAATCATTGGAGCACACACTGCGACAGAGAGCGTGAAAACCAAAGTACTGCACCACTGGTGACCTAAGTCAGGAGTCCTTATAAAATAAAACTAAGTAATCTCACAATGGAATTAAAGACAATTGTTTTATTTTTAACTAAGTTTCCATCAGTAAAAAAAAATGCAATTTTCAATCCACTGCTGTTATGTGAATAAAAGTTGGGCCATCAAGATAAACAGGTGGTGGTGCTAATTCTCTAGTTGGTGCTATTAAACCATGCATAACAAAAGGCTTCGACGAGATGAGGTCATTAAAAGTGATAAAATATGGTGCAGAAAACTGACTAGAATATGGAATAAAGCAAGATTTATTCTTTAAGTCTGTTGCCACTGCAACTTTTCCAGCTTAGTCAAACATAAACATTTTTATGTGATATTTTGACATTCTTTTGAATTTTCACTATTGATTCCACTATTTGAAGATTCTCATAAAACCAATCTTTTTTCCCCTGACCTGTACACATGAACACAAACCTCCTCCCACCTCCAACTGCCATTCGAGGACACACTTAACTTGTGGCACAAGCACTGAGCAAAAATGGCTGGCTAAGAATTCCCTAATTAATAACAGCTGATCTCTAGATGACAAGGTGCACTCTGGCGGACACGCTCTGTGGAGTATGTTGATGAAGTCCATTTCAGTTTATTTCAGTGCAGGCTCCCAAAAGCAAATTTAGATCATAGCATAAAAAAGAAAAATAAATCTTACATGATCCCAACAGATCAAAAGACATCCTTTAGACACATATACAGCTATATACAAGATGTACCTACTCAGATATACTGTACTTTATATCAAACAGTTGCTTAGCAGAGCTTTCAAGTGCTTTGCTTGCAGCTATTATAGCTGAAGTGTCTGTGTTCTAATGATTGCAGAGCTCTCATAAAGAACAAATCCAATGCATCTGACCCTAAACCACCACTTGAGACACAGTGAATTATCACAAGAAAAATGAAAACTCAGAAAAATTCACTGAATGTTCAAAATGTTCCTGTCATCTTTATTACTTTGAAGCCAAACTTGAACCTGAATTTGGAATTGGATCTAATTACTAGTGTTAAAGAGCCATTAATCCATATCCCCTTTCAGAGCCAAATTTGGTCACTAATCTTCACCCACATCACGTCTTAAGTTGTGAAGAAGAGTTGATAAGGTCTTAGTGTCTTATACATTCATGATAAGAAGAAGGTGTCTCATGTTCCTCATCTGTAACTTCCAAGCTAAGAATTAGGCTCTGAAAATTATACTGCACTTGATTTTATAAAAGCCGGTATTAAGCAGGTGCATAGAGCTGCATAGTTCCAGCACATTTTTTTCTAACAGGACAATATGTTCAGAGTTTTCTGGAAAGACATGTGTGTACCAACGACTCTTATCTCATGATTGTCTGGAAACTATTGCTTTTGTGCCAAGCAGGTTATACTCAAACAGAGGAAGGTTTAATAAAAATGTATGTAAATGCATTTTGTAGCAGCTAAGAGTCTTTCAGTTTTTGTTTGGGGTTTTTTTGCCCTGTATTTGGGCCATCTTCCATGCATTGCTCCTTTGAGGTCTATTCACAGACTTTTAATGATGTTTAGGTCAGGGGACTTTGAGGATCATGGCAAACCCTCAGCTGGCGCGTCTAGTAAAAGTCCATTGTGGATTTTGAAGTGTGTGTTTAGGATCATTATCTTGCTGTAGAGGCCGTCCTCTTCCCACCTTCAGCTTTTTTACACAGTGTGATGTTTGTGCCCAGAATTTGCTGGTGTTTAATCGAATCCATCCTTCCCTCTACCAGTAAATGTTCCCTGTGCCACTGGCTGCAACACAAGACCAAAGCGTAATCGATCCACCTCGGTGTTGGACAGTTGGAGAAGTGTTCTTTTCATGAATTCTGCACCTTTTTTCTCCAAACATACCTTTGCTCAATGTGGCAAGAAAGTTCTATTTTAGTTTCATCGGGGTCTGATAAATCTTCCTGAGGGTCTTTGCAGTCCAACAGGGGACATTTGCCTTTCTAGCAATTCCTCAAGCAGTTCTCTCTGAGAGTTTCTTGGTGTTCCAGACCTCAACTTCACTTCTACTGTTTCTTTTAACTGCCATTTCTTAATTATATAACGAACTGAGGAAACGTCTACCTGAAAACACTTTGCTATCTTCCAATAGCCTTCTCCTGCTTTGTGGGCATCGATTCCTTTAATTTTCAGAGATTTAGGCAGCTGCTCAGAGGAGCCCGTGGATACAGATTGTTGACACAAGGTTTAAGAAGTCAGAGTATTTATGAAGCTTTTAAAATTTGCTTCATTTGGCCTTTCCTAACGATGCCTGTGAACAAGCCGCAGCTATAACAAGCTGATTAAGGTCAGAGATCTTGGTAAAAGTTTTCTGGAAGCTTAATCTCTTGAGTTGCCTGAACTGTTTTATGGTGTTCCTTTTCTCTAAAATTGTACAAAACAAAAATAATATATCAATCTGGTTTAAAATATTGAAAAGAATTTTTAAACTCATCTTCTACTCACTTTACTATTCACAGTAACAGGAATTCTCTACAAACTTTTCATGCTATATATTTTTTACTTGGTTAACCTGATAGCATAAATTTGAAAAATGCTGTAATAATAGCTGGAGCTGGGAAATAGACTTGTGAGAAAGTGTAACTTTATAGGTTCACAGAGCAGTTAAAGGATCGGGATGGCATTATTATGTTGTTTTTTTATCCACTTAAGAAAAAGAGCAAAACCAACAATTTTTTGGTCTCTTTTTGAATTCACTCCCCTTTCTGTGGCCCTCAGCCTCAAGCCCAGAGCTTCCTCTCGGCTCCTATTATATTCTCAGAATCTCCTGGAATATTGTTTAATCTTAAAAAAAAAAAAAAAAAGTTTCCACTAGTCCACACTGTATGCTGAGGGGGAATCAGGGTCATGTTGCCTTTTAAGTCAATAATGTGTTTGCAATGCTTGTTTGATTCTTGTTTACAATGTCTAATGAGTGGAAAGCTCACAAAAATATGGATTTTCTAATTCATTAATCAGCTATATATTGCTTATGTCTTGATCAATGGAAAGAGGCACATTGTGAAGTGTGCCTGTTCTGACCCACTTAATAATGACAGTATTAAATATTCTGTGATCTTTACTGATCACAAACTGCATTTTCCTTATTTTCATCCAGTTATCGTACAGTGTATTTCATGCCTATCCTTGAAGAGATGATGATCTTTTGGTTTTAAGCCCTTGAGCTGAGCGTTAAAGCCCCTTTTTTTCTTGTTGCACTGCTGTACACACGGCAAACATTCAAACAATTAATAGACCTTAAAAAATAGCAGAGTCATATTTATTCCACAGCGACTGTCACTATATGTTTTTAGGCTCAGGTGTTTAATATGTTTCCAGTCTCACATTGTACAGCTGTAATGAAACACCTCCTTTAACAATATATTAGCTTTTGGCTGCTTTCTGAGGCTTTTAGCTGGAGGTTAATGTTCAGACTTTGTTGTGTGCCACAAAAGTGCTATAAATAAAATGTGGTGCTTATTGTAATGTCAGCACAACAGTCCCCCCCCCACACACACACACACACATACACATAGCACACATTGGCTGAATCATGGTCAGAGGTCCAAATATTCACTTATCTGTGAACACATTCAAACCTGTATGCACATTATTCCTTCATTAAAGGGCAAAATAACTGCCAAGTGAACAAACACACAGACACTCATGCCTTTTTGGTAACAGGCCAAACACTGCATTCTCTGTATTCACACTGACAAATGACAAAATTATTTGGTGCTTGGTAAAAGGCCAAGACAACCTTCTCTCCATTCTTTAAACCCACGCACGCACGCACGCTGACACACATACTAACAAAAGACTGGAAGCTAATAACCTTTTGATCCAACTCCCAGTAGTCTGCTTAACTCACGGACAAGACAATTCATTACGGTTTGTAAATTTGGACACATCAAAAAAGGTATTGTGCTTTTATACACAAAATAACATTAACTATTCATACACTTATATGCTCCTTTTTACACACGTACATATATACATATATATATATATATATATATGCCTAAAATGTGCAGTTTCACAATGGTGTGGGGATTTAAATTATGGAGACATACTGTCTTGCGTTTGAATGCTGCAATGGAGACTGAACAAGAAGACATGCTTATTTGTCCACACGCACAGTATCAACAGTAATGGACAGATTTTGCAGGCTTCCAGATCACTCGTGTTCCTTTGTGTGTAATATTGTGAAAACCTGCTCAGTCACAAGCAGCACGATGGTATAAACATGACACTGAGTAGTCACCATCAGTCAGAAACAATAATAACACACATGTTATCATTGAAGGTGCTATATGTAGCCTTTCACTGCTGCTGAACATGGTTTTCTTGCCAGGACTGGCTGCCGATGATGGTCACTTGCCAAGAGCCTCAGCCACCATTGCCTTCACAACACAAGAGGTTGTAATACAGCCTCTGATCAGTGCTGCTTCTTCAGGGAAGCCTGGACACTACAGTAACTACCAGAATTAACAAGAGGGGCCAGCCGGGCTAAGGCTAACCTTAGTAGAAGAAAAGAAGTAATAGAAACAGAAGCGAAACAAGAGTTCAGTTGGTGCTGCTTTCCACCACTGGAGAAGAGCCATTGGTGGGCAAATGAATGAAGTTTAATGCTGAACTAACAACGTCTTCTCTAGACTGGTAAATAAACAGCTGTTAATGCGAACGTTGACCATGTAGCTTGCAGAACCTACGCATAGTTCCTTTAATGTTAGCAGCGAGATGTTTGCAGTGTTTGCAAAGAAGAGATAATTTGACAAAGGAAACAAAGAGAGGTGGAGAGAGAAGATTGAATAAAATCTGCCAACATCCTGCACTAATCCTCTGTGCTACTACAGTAGCTGCTCAACCAGTGACCACTTAAATCAGTCCGGATATGGCACTCTTATGCCCAGCTTTAAAGCAGGGATTAAAGGCAAATGTGCCATATCTTACTGTGTCATGCCACTATGCTGTCTACATCAGTCTGTTGTCTTATTTCATTTATATGATGGGTAGTTGAATATAATTTTTCAAATGTTTGTTATAATATGGACAGTTCCTATTTTTTTTGTGCTATGGTCTGCGCACTATTCAGACCTCTGTTTTCAGGTAAAATATAACTGTGGACCTTTGACAACCTCTGATCTAGTGTGATCGCACTTACCATTCTTTTTATTGTTTTGTAAGACAATATTTGTAATCATAACCTGAGAAGGACATTAGTAAGGTCTAGAGCTGCAACTATGATTATTTTCCTATTGATTTTATTTATTAATTACTTTTCAATTGATATATTATTGTTTAGTCCATAAAAGGTCAGAAAATAGTAAAAACTGCACATCACTTTCCGAAAACCAAAGATGGCTTTTTCAAGACAATTTGAATCTTTTGTCAGACACTCTGATATTTTTGATCAATAAATCTATTTCTCATTTCAGCTCTGGTTAATTTATGTCCATGCAGATATGAGTTTGATTGCACAGGTGTGAATCAGCACCTGTGTTTTTCTGTATCACAGTAAAAATAAAATACATCTCTTGATTTCTAAACGCTCTAACCTCCACTTTGGATTAACTCAGTGACAAAGCCAAACCCGCAGTTTACACTGAGAGGTTGAAATTATGATGATATGACAAGCTGACAGTCCTCATATATGTGCCAGGGACAAAAAAAAATTGGACCAGATGGCCAATCACACCTACCACCTACCTGCACACCATCTTTGCTTAAATATGTATACCTACTGTACTATTCCCCAACGTCTTTACAAAACGAGGAGGTGAGTGCCATGAACATATGTAGCAGTGCGTGTCGACCAGTGTACTCACTTGGATTTGACTGACTCAGTGGTGATCAGAGGTGGCTGTGGAGTAGACAATGTCCATGCAAAAGTAGATGTACAAATACTTGTCAAAGAAAATGTTCTGCTAGGAGTTGAGGAATCATTTCATGTTATTTAAGAAAACATAAATGTTCCATATTTTACACCTTTCCAGTATTTTATTTCAAGTTTTGATATTCATACAGCACAGCTAACTAACCTATGTGTCCATTCTCTGGTGCATATATCTCCAGTTAGACATTCTGGTCATGAAAATGCTGGAGTCAGTTGCCAAAAAAGTCAGTCAATGGCCAAAAAAAAACCAAGAAGGAACAACAAAGCATGCTGTTAATTACAATACGTCCACTACTTCCTGCATGTGCCCTTTGTATTGGTAAACACCTTCTTAACCACAGAATGAGTATCTCATTCAGGATGGTGATTTAAAATCATGTCATCATAGCAGGATGAGCATAGTGATCTGCAGCCTGTTGCTCCCTGTCCACTGCTAACTCAACAATACGGCTTGACTAGATATGCACAGAGAGAGAAAGATAATTACTTTTAGTTGGCTGAAGTATTAAAAGTACACTTAATAAATTGAGTATTGACTTTCAGTTGTATATTCTTGAAGATTAGGACTTCTAGATGGGCAATATGCTTTTTTAATTGTTATTAATGCACCATAACTCAACATACAAGCTTGTTATGCCTTAATGTTTAAAAAAATATGACTGTAAGCAAACCTTTTATGACTTTAAAGTACACCTTAAACTAATTTTTAGTTCATGCAACATGCTATTCATTGTATCAAGAGCTCTGTCAGAGATACTTTAATATGTAAAAAAAAAATAGTAAAAAAAGAAGTTGTTACTAATGTGTTGGAATTCCCTGAAAAGAGGTGCAATAGGCTGTACGGTTTAAATAATATCATACTTGTAATGAGCAAATAGTTGTTTATTGAATGAATGCATGGATCTGTTCCATCCTTTTTGATACTAAGTATTCAGTTCGTACAGATTCCATGCATCCAAATATTGATGATGAATATTGCACAAGTTTTACACATTTAACAGGTAGATCACCTTTTTGTTTTATATTGATATTCAGAGAGGAGTGATAGTTACGTCTTTGTATACAATAAGGCAATTAAGTCAATGATGTGCTTGCTGGTTTGGGGGATTTGACCAACAGTTCTTCAGTCTACTATCTACCCACTTTGTTGCCTGTTGTAGGAAATTACTGTTTTTTTTTGTTTGTTTTTTGTGAGCTAATACATTAGCAGGCATACATTTTAGCAGAGCACAGAGCCACAGGGGTTGTATATTATACAGCCTTTTCAGACATCTTTTTCAACAGAACCCTCAGCCTAATAATAATTAATAACCAGCAGTAGGTGGTGGTCTCACTTTATGATGACATAACAATTATGTTATCTTATCTTACTATCATCAATATTATTTAATTAATCATCATCATCATCAACATCACGGCATAGAACACATACTACCTCCCTGCAAGTCCCTGTTAATCATGACACTATACCATCTTACCGCTTCATCCCATCACACAGCTGCTCCTCCGCCTGCCTCTCCCCCTGGAAGTGACTATGGCCATCAACGAAAGAAAAAAAAGGATTCATAATTATATCGCTCCCAAGGTGCGTCGGACCAGCAGGTAAATGCCAGATTACCAGTCCACCTCTGAATATGACCAGTATCTACCGCTCTGACTGTTTGAATATTTAGGTACACTTTCTTTTAGTTGTATTAATTATTAACATTCACTAGACTCTCTGTCCTGAGAGACAGAGGGCACTGACTGAGAAAGATGCAGAAAGAGAGATGATGTAGAGAGGAGAGAGAGATGGGAAGAAAGAGACACTGACAGAGATATCTCACCGGCACTGGGTGAGAGGCGGGTTACACTCTGGACAGCTCAGCAATCAGTCACACAGCCAACATATAGACACGCCAGTCAGGGTAACATTCATATCAACGGCTGATGTAATGTCACCAGCTCACCTAACCCGCTTGTCTTCGGACTGTGGGAGGACGTTGGAGGATCCAGAGGAAACCCATGCTGGGTTCCTTTGTCGGAGAAAAGACCCCGTCTGGAACCCGGTTTTACTCAGAATCTTGGTGCTGTCAGGCAACCACTGCACCGCCCTGGTGTAAATGTACAATGAGAAAAATGAATGTTAATGGGAATGTAATGTGCTGACTTTCTCAATGTAATTTATTTATATCTATAATATATTATAAAATATAAAATAAATGAGGATAACAGTAACAGTTACAACATTATATTGATTCTGATTTTACATTAACCTAGTTACTAACATATTCTCAAAACAGAAAGGATAGATTTTTTTTTTTTTTTTTTTTTAGCATAGTAGCAATTTCAGGCTAGCAACTGTTTGGAAAAAAAGATGCTGTAGATAAGATCGAATGCTGAACTGTCAAAATTTTGATTATCAAAAGAAATTACCTCAATAAATCATGCTTTATTTCTCCTTATACAGAAAATGAAGACATTTCAAATTGCGATCTGAATTTAAGGTGCCCAGTTGTATACTATTGTTGATTAAATAGCATAAAATGTTTGTAATTCTCATTACCTGCAATGACATGTCCTAACCATTTCATGCCCATATTTCCAATATGCTACAAATATTCCCCTTAAAATAATCATTTTATTATTTTGGTAAATGTAATATGATTTTGCTATAAATGTTGCAAATAAAAATAATGTTGATTATTTTAATGATTATATTTTGCACATTGCTTACTGAAAAATCTATATATTAATCATAATAAATGTCTTAACCGTATTGCCTTGCTAAAATACAACATGAAAAGTGTCACCAGCGCCTTACTGATGAACAATTTGTAAATGTAAGGTTCACAAACAAGAATTATGATCTCAGTGATCTGTCAGTGTCACTTTACTGTATCAACTGCATATGATATGTCAATTCATGGTTTTTTATTGGGGGGTTTTTTTCCCCTTAGTTTTATTCTATCCGGGCCAGTTCACCCCACAGCAGCCGGCCAACTTTGACAGCATCTATGGACAGTGACCTCAGGAACCAATTTGTAAAGAATGATTTCAACACCCATTTTAACTTTGCAGCAGGGCACCTTTGGGTCCCATGCAAGTCTCTGAAAAGCTCTATATGTCAAGAAGAAACAGTGGCTAGCCTCTGTAAGCCAGGACCATGCAGCAATTTGCTGGAGCAATGTGACACAAAATCCCATTTCCCACTCTACAGTGGTTAACAGGATGGAAGACACAGTCTCTCTCTCTCTGTATGTCATTCTCGCTCTCACTTCCTCTGCCTACCTTGCTTTATCTTTCCCTCTCTTTCTCTGGTTCTGGTACCTTTGCTTCGAATTTCTTTCAAGCCTGTGTTTTCACACTCCCATCCTCTTCCTCGAGTCTGTTCTATCACTCTCTCCCTCACATACTTTCTCTCTCCCTTTCTCTTCTTCTCTCCTGTTTCCTTGTCTTTCTCTAACTCATTCAGCCTTGCTTTCAAATACACCCTGATTCTCAAGCTAATCCTCTTTGTCCCTGTTCAGCCTTCACTATTCTCACTCTGATCTCTCTGTTCTTCAACCTGTGCCCTTCCTCTCTCTTCTCCTTACCTGTTTCTCATACATCAACACAAAGACAGCCAAATCTGAGAATTCTGTTTAGTTGTGCAAACAATTTGTGTCCACAGTAGCTCTTTCAGGGTGGTTTTGTAGAGGTCTACATCTACACTAATACAACAGGAAAGCAGCTAAATGTCTTACTCTTCTTCTAAATGTTTTCTTTTGTTTGTCAAATAGCAAAATTGTGCAACACAAACAATATCTGGTAAAGAGTGGGACACGCAGCCAGACAAATCTGCTGAGTCTCAGGTGGTTAAAATAGAGAGGTTATGGAATCATTGGGGTCTTAAACACAAACCCAATATCACGCTACCAGTGTGGGTGTTCATCATATTATTATTATTATTAGTTGATATAGAGTGTATTTAAACCTGTTTGAGAAGAAAATCTAGGTTTAGTTTCCTACTTCACAATGTGGTGTTCCCAGTCTCCAAATTGTTCATGTACCTGGCAAACAGTTTGTTTGTTGTTTGTTGTTTGTTGTTTGTTGTTTTTCAAGTTTGTAAAATTTCAATGTTTATGTGGAAAGTGGCGTATGCATCTTCCAAGCCCAGTTTTTGCATACATAAGGGTTATAAATGAGGCCCTTGGTACCTACGTTACATACAATGCATTTCTAACTAGCAACAGACTGTCAGAGATTTGAGTATGTAATGGTCTTAGCGGCTAGTGTAGCCTAGAGCAACCAGCCTCAAGCTACGATTTGAAGCAGGTGATGGAGATCTGGTAAACTCACTTCTGTCTAACTCCGCATCCCTAGACGTTTTCAAATCTGTAACCTTCAGATTCAATAAATGGCAATTTAAATGGCAATTTATGACAGGTTATCTTCATAAATGCATTAGTACTCCTCAAGACTTTCATTTGTAAAATTTGTGGAATTTCCCTTTTGATTATAATGCTTAATAAAGAAATACAAGTAGTTGCTTGAGGTTTTAGTGTTTTTTGTTTTATATTAACAGCTGGTCCCTGATCCTGATTCAAAAACAACTTCAAATATTGTTGCATCACAAACTCACCTTATAATAGGAATATATTAATTGCTATTAAATATATTTGTTTCTAATCAAGTGACCAGGGTTGAATTCAACCAGATGAGTGACTGTAAAGACCCATCATACAACCACCCTAGAGGTTAATACATTCTGAAATCTTAAATTTAAGTGAAAGATACTGCAACCGATCATTGCCAAGAAATCTCTAAGCAGAAAAACTAATGTTTTTCTCCCTTAGTTCAGCATCAGTGTGGTTTCTTATGTTATCTAATTTCACTCATAGCCTAGCCTGCCCCTATTTTGATGCAAATGTGTTCAAGGAGTATAAGGGCATGCATGATTAATTCAACTACACTGACTGTAATGTCTCTAGGTATTAGTGAGGTATCATCTTAAAACTGCCTCACCAAAAGCAGAAAAAAAAAGGGCGTGTACACACGATAAGTTGTTATCATCGGTGTTATAGGGATTGTCTTATTCCATTTGACACGCACAAAAACATAATAAGCCACACAAGTGAAAAAAAAATATAGCTGCTGGTGGTGCTTGTTGGAAACAGCAGAACAAAACCCAGTTCACTGCAGAGTCAAAGATATATGCACACAAACCTTTATAAGTTTTCCTCAAATAGAAACTCTCACAAAGAGAAAACACATATATTGTCACAGTTCTCAGAAACGGGACCCAAGAGCACAACTCGGGAGGCAGACGTGAAAGTTAAGTCTTTACTTATAAAAAAACAGAAAAAAAAGGATACAAAAATCCAAGCAGGCAAACAAAACACAAGCGATTGGGTTGAGGTAAAATCTAAAGAAAGACAAGCAAGGCTGAAAACATGACCTGGGTCAAATAACCGAGGCGAATAACAGAGGGCTATTTCACAAAAGTAGCATTTAGAAATCCTGGATAACAGAAAAAGCGAGGCTTGACATAGTCTGCTCGGCACATCCTGGCTTTTGACGTTTCACAAAGGCCCAGCCCGGATGACAAGGTGCAGCTATGTCAAGCCAGGTGTAAGTAACTCCAAAACATACGCATTCACGGCTTCCTTCACAAGACATCAGGGGTCAATCACAGATTTACTGATGCTGAAATGGAGAAGCCACATGCGTCATATGTCACGTCATGTATTTCACTTTAATCTGTTTCCAAGTTGTCCAGTCATGTTTGTTCTGTATGAACAGAAATTCATACAGATATTTCCTCAGAAGCCGAATAATGATTTACACTTCTACAGCAAAGTGTAGGTGCAACTGCTAATGTTTGCAAATGGAAACTCCTTATAGGATGATTCAGACAGAACATTTATATTTTCAAGCTCATTCTGCTATTGTCTGACATGCCTTTTTTTGCCTTTTTATAATAGTCGCCATGTTTCTTTTCTTGCGAACAATATGCTTCACTTACTCGTAATCAAAAGATGTTGCTGCCATCAAAATGGTGACAAGACGTAATTTTGTGATAGTTTAAAGCAAATCAATAACAGAAACACAGTGCAAATTTAACCCAGAACAGCAGTCTCAGTTTTCCTAAAATTACAAGATAATTGAAAGAGATTGAAACGAGCCACTAATTCATCATTATTTGGGTTTGTCAGCTATATATAAATATGCCGTTAAGTCATCATTCTTATTAGTTAACAATTTGTTGTATAAGCTGTATAGTGATAGTTTTGTTTACTTGTGGCAATAGTTGCAGAGGAAAGAAGAGTCATGTTTCTTACCCATAACGCCATATGAATTGGCTGAAGATATAAAAGAACGAGGATTATATGAAAGATATATATATATATATATATATATATATATATATATATATATATATATATATATATATATATATATATATATATATATACGCACACATAAAACAGGAAACAAGATGGCATCTATAAATAATGATTTCTATTAAACAACACAATCACTACACAATTACTATTAGATGATGAGTGATCTACATACAGTATGCCAATGTCATTAATAAGTACGGGGTTTGCAGGCATATACAAGGAGAGTAGTAATATAGTGCATAGTGTGAATTAATATTTGCAGCAATGGATTAACTTTGATCAAAATCTTTAATTCACTGACAACGTGCCCTCTTCATCCTGACATTTTCGACAAAGCCCACTTCAGCGTTGAACATCTGTCCAACACAGTCTGTAAAGTAACTTGAATTGAACAAGCCTGGTTTTAAGTTAGGCCTTTTTCTGACATTTGGGGATCTTTCCCCTTCCTTTATCTGGTAATCTATTCAAACATCTCTCCTATAACACCCACAGTGAGGACACCCTCCTGCTCAATTCCACTAAGCGATAAATGATTAGTTTAAAGAATTAACCACTCTCAAGATTTGCCACATGGCCTTCTCGCGTCTCAAAATAAAACTGTCAGAATCAACATTGGTCACGCATGGAAACAACCTTCTCAAATCTAGAGAGACTGATGATTCGTCATGATTATATAATTAACAGCAGGACGTGAACTCTCCTCATGACCTTTCCGGGGTACTCTGTAGGTGAATTCCAGGAGAAGGACCAGATAAGGTGAAAACACTCATGAAAAAGGGGACTGGTGTTCCACTCAACAAACTGAAATATATTTCACAAAGGAAAATCATCAGTAATTAAACATATAAGGATCTGCCATCTCTGTCTTTCTGTCTCTCTTGCTGCAAAAACAACTCAAACACCTGCATTCTTCCCCTCTCTCTCTCTCTCTCTCTCACACACCCTGAGGAGCCTCTAAGATAAGAGGCTTGCTAGATTCCCGCCAAAAATTGAATATGCATTCCTGAATAGACTTAACACTAATATTTCTTGTTGGTTAAGCACATGTCTCAGTTAACATGAATTAGTAGTCCAAATATTTAGTGATCAAGTTGATATTACTCAGCAAATATCTTTATAGAAATTGTACATAAAAACCCCATGTCTGTTTGTTATTTTGGCCAAGTAGTGAAATGTAAAATTGAATGCATTGTTTGCAATTTTGTGAAAATTGTAATCCTTGAATGTTCTGTCATTATACTTGTTATTAGTAAGTGGACAGTTAATCAGACATTTATAACATTTTGAATAATTCCTTGATGTTCTGCACTAAGATAATTGTCAAACCAAATGCTGTTCTTCATATTCTATGTCTTACATACAATTTATGTTTAGGATCACTGCTGAGTGAGTATAGTGATGAGCTGAAGTGTGATCTTAGTGCACTCTTCATTGCACTGTCTTAGTGCTTCTATTTGCACTGTTTTCTTGCACAGGCTCAAAATCTGAAAATGTCCAAATTACCATTATTTATATTGTACATACGACCAACTGTACATTTTGTTTTATATACATTCTTTATCTATGTTGATCTCCTCTCACAAATACGCTGTAAACACTGTAAGATATAGCACAACTTATGCTGTAGTACTTATATATACACTTTCTCTACATAACACTATTGTTTTGCACTTCTGGATAAATCTTACCTGCATTTCCTTGACTTTGTATCCGTACTTTGAACAATGAAATAAAGTTGAATCTAATTTAATAAAGCCCCAATAAAATTAATCTTATTGGAGTAAAAAAAAAAAAAAAATCCAAATCCATTCATCTCTATTCCTTTAAAACGTAGAATGAGTTCTGATTTACACTTTGGGAGCGAAAGGCTGTTTACCTGCCCATAATGCACAACCAGACCTGCCAGTTGATAAGAACAGCTGACTGCCCCTTTTCCTCATGCGCTTTTTGCACTCTTAACTCTCTTCCTTTTTGCAGTAATTTTAACTTTGACTTTACTTTTGGCCCTTTTCCTTTTTCCTTTTTTTTCCTTCAAGATTTTCTCAGAACAGCTCACCAAGCCTCTCCTCCAGTCTTATTTTCCTTTTTCTAAATTGCATGAAAAATAACATGTTTTTTCTCTTTTTTCTCTTAATAAGCCATGTGCATTTTTATCTTTAGCTGCTGCAAGCCTAAGGTTGTAACACAATATCAAACTGAATAGGCTAGTGTTTTTATAATAATGTATTTAAGTAAGTCTCAGTAGTACTTTGGAAGTTTTGCCATTTGACCAGCGAAACTTTCAAGACTTTTCAAGACTATTCATTGAGTCTAGTTAAAGAAAGTGAGTGTAGCAGAGACTATCCAATGACCACAATGATGGATCAAGAAGCCTGCAACAGCTAGAAAGCCCACCAACTTCGGCCTGCTTGCAAATAATCATCCGTCTTAAACTCTGTTCCATGAACTTTGGGGTGAGACTGCCACACCTGCTGAGCAACCCCAGCATCTGACCCTCGTTTATTGATGAACCCCAGCGTCCCATGGAGTCTTGCCTCTCTGGGGGAGACTTAAAGGGTTCAGCTCTGAGCTGCAAAAGTAGGCAAAAACTTTCTGTCTGCTGTCTTTGGAAAGAGTTGATGATGGATAGTGTTCTGAATGATCAATTTTTAGTCCTAGAGAAGTTGGCTATCCCCCTAGAATTCCACCATTCTCTGGGAATCCTGCTCTACAATTTATTTCACAATTGCCAAACTAAATGACTTCATAGTGTCATTCAAAGACAAATCTCTTTGATTATGACCTCTTTGTTATTTTTCATTAATGATGCCTCCCTTATACAGTTACTTATAGACTTTTAGTTGTATTAAATATCCTCCGTTTTTGCCAAGTTCTGGTCTTGTGTATTCATTCGAAGTGGAGACAGAGATCCCTTAATTGAGATCTTACAACTCCTCCTCATAAGATTGATTCACTTAGTTTATCTATTTTCCTTCAAATGAAGGTTGTGCCCTAACTTTCAACAAGTGCAATTTTGATTCATTTAATCTTAGTTTTAATTCAAGTGTAGTGGTCACTACACACCTGAAGCGAGGGGAAATGTTTTAACAGCTGACTCTGCACTTAAGTGTAATATAATATTAATTCTATGACATTCCGCAAATAAAGTATAAGGTGTCCCTGTTTGGGACCCTTTAATCTTGGTATGATCCTTAGATAAAGCATTTAAATACAAAACAGAATGCATTTATTGCATTTATTTTGAGAAAATTAATTACCACAGTCAGAGTACAGATGCAGAATGCATCTGTACTGAAATGCTACTTATACGTGGTCTGCTTTATAACAGGATCATTATTATTCTATGTCATTGCATTTTACTTTGATTTAGTTCCAATGAGCCTCAATCTCAATATCCAACTATTTTAAAGACTTACCCTGACATAGGTGAGAAGCGTAATGCACTTAAAAGTGGATTTTTATGACTCACTTGATTTGTCTTTATTAAGAAATATTGTCTGGGTTAAGATCATCTCATGGTCTAATATTTCACTGTGCTTCTTTTCCCGATCAAAATTCATAGTAAAGTCCCTGAAAAGCAGGTACATGAATAACTGAGTTTCAAAGACAGTTCAGATTAAAGATGTCACTGTATTTATGTGGTTGCCTTCAGCTTAGTACTCACATTCAATGTCACCCTTTGCATTCTCAAAAAGAATCTGAAACATCTGTGGTACTGTGAAATAAATAAATGAATCAATATTTCCTTTTCATTTAAGTGGACTGAATGTGTTCAAGTGCTTATGTGAGTCACAAAATTGTCCCTGCACAGAACCATGTGTGTTTATGCAATTTTGTATGTTGGCATGTGTGTATGTGTGTGTGTGTGTGTGTGGGTGTGTTTGTGTGTGTGTGTGTGTGTGTGTGTGTGTGCATCCAAGTCATTGTCTAAGAGGTATTAGTTGACCATTTTCAGATGCCTGCAATTCTACTGAACGATCCTTAGTGTTCTTACACATTCCAACACACACACACACACACACACACACACACACACACACACACACGCACGCACACACACATGCACCTAGCAACCCTCATACCTATCAGTACAAGCTGCCAAAAAAAGCTTTGATTCCATATGGACCTGTCTCCAATGCATCAGCTCTCTCTCTTTTTTTCTTTCCCTCTTTCTCTCACACAAACACAAAAACAATGAAAAGCTCTCAAGCGTCCTTCAGCATTTTTACTCATTAAGCTTGTCATTGTGTGAAAGGAAGGGACGGAAGAGTGGAAAAGATGGAAAGACCGGTAGTGCATTCTCACTAAACTGGCTTTGGTGAAAATTAATCTTTTGCTTTCTGCATAGGCTTTTCATCTGCACTAAGCCAGCATATTTTAGCTTGGAAAACAAAGATTTTTAGAAAATGTTTTTCCAGCAACAGCCAACAACACTAAAAAACAGCCTCACATTTTCGAAGGGCACTAAGCATTTAGAAAATGATGATAAAAAAGATCAGGGGCTGTGTTGCATTAAAGGCACAGAAACTAAAAAAATCCAGCTTAGATATGTGTTTATCCTACACTGTACGTTGTCTTGCCATCGGCTTGTCAGTTTCATTAATAGTTGTGAATTTCTTCAGTGCTGGATTTTTGTTTTGTTTTTTTATCTAGATGTTATTCTCTTTATTTCCTTTGTTTGTCTGTTTGGTCACAGAAAAACAAAATCCATACTAGGAAAATATATTGACAATATGTTAATACTTCACCTTGGCATCTCCTTTGGTGTCTGATTGACAGTCATTAGCTGTTATATTTTTGTTACATACATGTTTAACTGTTAGAGACAAAGTCAAGAATGGCAAATCTTAAAAATCATAAAATTAGTTGTCACATGACATTTTCTATTACATTCAGTGCTTGCACAGGACATCTTTTGTATTCATACATAAACTGCAGATATGGAAGAAACAGGATTGTAAAAAAAAATTTCTGTAACTTTAAGAATGCAACTTCATTTCATCTCTTATACTCTTATTAACCTGTGATCACTCATAAAAAAAAGCCAGTCACACAACATTGGTATGTCACTATGTCAATTTAGTCAGGTGATAATCATCCCCAATCAAAATTGTGATTTTATGGGTTCCAGCGGTAGAATATAATTCTGTTTTTTTGTTTTTTTGGGATATCACTGTACTCACTAAAGGAACTGCTAAAACTACAACACGGCAACTGTCACAAACTGTCAGGCAGTCGTATAGGTTGTAACTAATCCGGTAGTCTAGGAAGATTATCGAGAGCACTTTATTTGGAGTTCAAACAAAGAAAGAGCACCGTTGTTGCTAATATTAATCCTGATTGCACAGGGAAGCCATGACTGTGCACAGTGTGTGTTACAGTTTATAGCTGTATGTTTAGGCCCAAGGATTTCATAATGCCTTTTGAATTCTCCTCTCACTCCTCTAACCTGAGGGTTTCTTTACACCCTTAGATGTAATAAATCATAGTTTTCTTTTATTAGGTTTAATTTATGACCATTAGTCAAATCATAATCTTATGATGATCAGTAACAGAAATAGAAAACTGTGTGAATGATAATGAAGCCATGAGCTGGGCTATATTAGAAAATAAAACAGTATAGTTGATACCTGACTGATTTCCATGAATCTATGTATTGCTTAATATCTTATTGTGCAAATATTACAAGACAGGCTTGTAATATTTAAAGGCTTGAATTGGATACTTGTACCATTAAATATATCATCATAAATTATTTAATTTATCTTCATGAAAAAATAGGAGATTAAACTCACAATTCTTGTGAAAATAATGCATTTGCACAATGAACCTGCTAAAACATAGATTATAAATATCTTTGCAATTTTTACATTTGTTCGCTTTCACACATCTGGTCCACAATTGTAAGAATTTTTGGGTTCATATGTAAAAGTACCATGTTTTAAAGAGAAATTAGTCCCAGCAGTGTACCCTGGTGTCCACATTCTCCAACCCTAAGAGCTCATGGGAGGGTGCTTGGGATAGGATACTCACTCTGGGTCCCAGTTGGCTCTGGAGCACACGACTACGCCACTGAAATGCCCAGGATGATGCCAGAGTGCATCTGCAGATTCTGTGAAGTGTGGCTCACTTCTCCCTGTTATTAAGCCCGAATATCCTCTTGTTTCTTCTTGTTTTTTATCTCAACTAATTAGTTTTCATATCAATTTTTTGTACAAAATCACTTCCGTGTACACATGACTGCACTGTCAGGTGCACAATGCAGGCACACAGGTTGCACTGTGGAAGCTGCCAGGCTGATACGCCCTCTCCAACCAGCTCACCAGACACCTCTCAGCCATTTGCATTAATTAACTGAAAATGAGAGAAACACCAACATGATGGTTTTTTGAGCTGAATACAGCATTTATCAGGCACCTTGTGGGGTCTATACTTTGGTGGTGTGCAGCGGAGCGTTTCACGCATTTACCTCCATGTCTGACCACTTTAAGTTCAGGAACTGTCCCTTGTGTTGCATTAACGACTGCTGCAGCTATCAGCTTATTGAACTTTATTTTGTTTGTAACACTGCCCCCACTCAACATATCCTCATTTCAAAATCCGGGCCAAGTTTATCATGACAAAACCGAGTAGAGTTGTGTTAAATTCCATTTGTTTTATAAAATTCCATTTCAAACTATATCCAAGTTTTGTGGAAACCACTGAATGATGCTGCCCGGCTGACTTTGGCAAAGTGTGAGACAATAAATCTAATCCCTGTTAACGTATAAATGCAGTGATAGCAGTCTTCAGAGACCGCAATGTTTTACTGGCCCATGATGAGGACTGGATAATGAGCAAATTTATATTCACTAGAGCAGTGCTCTTGGATCTATGTGCTGAATTGGGTCCAGCTTTAAACAGGCCAACCCGACAGAACCGTGCCATCCCAGAACAATACAGGTACTGTCCACATTAGGATTTCTGGCAACTGACTTTTTTCAATGAGAATTAGCAGTCAGGTACTGTGTTTGATATCATTAACACAATATAATGTCTACTTTTCCCTAGTGATAATGATATAATGTTAAACTCTATCATTGCTCTGGGATAGCACAGCCATCCCAGAGTTATAAAATGCCCGTTACTTTAATTTGCCTGGCACTGTAAAATGACTAGTCATTACCTCAAGTTTGTCTACACTGTAGGAGAACAGGCTAACATCAAAATGTAAATGTGTCCGGTTTCCCAAATGTAATCAGCGCAACTGACTGCACCAATATTGCAATAAGGTTTCAATTAAAAAATTAGTTGGTTTATCATTTATTCACTCTTGGTGATGCTCTTATAGAAGTTTTTAAAGTCTCTAAGGGGCTTTATAAAGATGTCTTGAGTTCAAGGGGTCTACATACACACATACATATATACATAAATACAAGCAATGCTTGTCTCATGCACGATTTATGACTAATACATGGACAGCATATGTGAACATCTTAAAAGATGATGTGTTCATCTAGAACTAAAAATAACCAATGGGATCTAATTTCTTTGTCTTAAGAAACTCTATAAAAGATCAGTGCAAGATTATTTATATTGAGAATCTCCAGTGGTATGATAGCATGGCTCAACAAGATTCTTTAATTCTGGCACTCAGCAATGGATGGGAGAGACTACAGTCAGCTGCTGTGCGCAAAGGGGTGCTTGTTGGTAAATTAAAAGTCATCTCAGTATAGAAATTTTAATCATTTAATGATTAAAATGTATCATTAATCTCAGGTTTAACTTGTAGGTGACAGTGGCTACTCCGTCTGGTGCTTGGAAATGTGTGTATGTGACATTGACGCCCACATCACTACACACTCAGAACACCATCAGGCTACTTAAATGCCATATGCAGCCTTAAGATGCCTCAAGTGGCAGACTTTTATACCACCTAAAGAAGGAGTCTGTCAGATTGTTTGATGGCCGTTTTACAAAACATGGAAAAAGTTGATTGGCCATCTTCTCCCTCTTGGTCCCGTTTCGAGTATAGCAGCCATCTGGGTGTCCGGCGCTGAGAGTTTGGGTGTCCAACTTGCTCCCAACTGTTGCTGACACATTCTGACTGTGTGCACCCATGCGGTTTTTGGCTTCCAATTTTTTTAATCTCGCGGATTGTCCTATTATTGAAACCTACTGCAGTCTCTACCGCAACAAAATGAATCCACTCAGTGTACTTTCTTTTATTTGTGACACCACTGAGGCCACCAAAGAAAATATCCCCTCTGACCGCCTCCTCATCCGTAAGCACCTTAATCCCTATATTAGTGAAATTCCTTTTCTCGGTCTTATGCTGGGATGCTGTCATGATTCTTGATGAACAACACTTAGCATGCTGATGCAACATTAAAAACAGCAACTGGTTCTCATGTTGTGGCTGATTGTTGTATGCCTCAATATTCAGAAGGGGCTTTGCACTGACCATTTATAGATGGTTATGGGAGTACAGAGGGCAGGATACAAGACTAATCAACATTCGCACATTTCCAGGTTGACTATGGTTTATTTGCTATTGTCTATTTTTTGGCACACACCAAATTTGCCTGTTGTGAGTGCAGAAACTTTTAGAATAGATCATATACGTAGTTTTATAAATGAGAAACCAGGTATAACATGGACCTCTGCTGCATCAATTTAATTCTTTTGTTAGTATTCATCGCCAGCCCGACAGTGTTATACAAGTTCAGTACTAAATAATTGGTGGGATACTTTTTTAATAAGTACAGTTTCTAATTTATATAACATTTCTCTCATTTCATCACGCCCACCTCCTTTCAAGCCGCCACTTCTACGCTCTGATTCTAGCTTGCATTTAGAGAGTTGAGTCCCTGAAATCTGTACATGCTCCATCCTCAGTACTTATATATGAATCTGTTCAGTGTGAATTGGCTGTATGTAGAACACATGCATGAAAAATATAAACACCAGACAGTACATTACAGTATATTTAATATGTAGAATTTCTCTTGGTTTAAATGTCTCTGTCTATAATTTACCAGCTCTCTATGACACACTGACTCACCTAAAATGACCTAGCGCATGATTTTCGTTGAGACACTATGACACACTTTTGTGTATATTAACATGGTGTATGTGTGTTTCTCAGACTGTGTGTAGGTGTGTGTGTAAACTCACTTTTATGTCCGTCTTCACCTAAGTGCTTGTGCCACTCAGTGTTTGTGTGCGTACTGATGTTTCAGACTGTGTGGGTGTGTGTTGTTATGTCCGCCTTCGTCTGACTTGTTGTGACACACTGTTCACATGTCGATGAGTAAATGTATGTTTTAGCATGTCTCAGACTGTGTGTATTCTGTGGCTGTGTGTGTGTGTTTTCCCGGCCTGTGTGCTTAATTTTTTTCGGCAGCATGTTAATTTATGAAGTCTGTGATAATTTGGCTGTATGTGCCAACTCCCTCATCTAGAGGATTGATAATTAAATCTCATGGAAACAACAATGGCAGACACACACACACACACACACACACACACACACACACACACACACACGGACACACACGGACACACACACACTCACACAGACAAACTCCAAACAAGGTTAGAGAGAGATGCGAGAAATTGAGAGGGCGAAAAGAGAGAAATGAGCTGTATATGAAAAGAGACAAAAGCAGGAGGAAAGAGAAGAGTATTAGCTGGAAGAAGAGGACAAGAGTAAAGGGTAATAAAGACTGAAAATAAGGGAATAAGAGAAATATGTGGAGAAAGGTGCAAAAAAACAGGCAACTAAAGGAGACTAAGTGGTGGCAGTATTGAACCAAGAGTTCAGGTGAGTGAGATAAGGGAAGAGGCACAGCTGAGAAGAATAAGAGGGAGAGAGAGAGAGTGAGCGGGAGGATCATGGGAGAGTTGCATAGAGAGAATGCCAGGTTTAAAATGCCAAGAGGCAGTGTGCAGTAATTAAAAAGCTCTTTATGGCCGGCTGAGCGATTTAGTGGATTTATCCCCCTACAAAGGTCAGTGCCGGTTTGGAGGACGACCAAAACAACAACAACAGAACAAAAACTGGACGGGAAAAAAAATTGTGAACCTGTTAACAAATATGACAACAATGACAGCCACTTATAAGACACTTCCATGATGAAAGAAAAATGAGGTGAAGGAAACATGGACTATTATAAATGAAAAATAAAAAGATTAAAGTGACACTCTCAAAGATTTCAATCTTGGTTGATTTGGCAATGCCTGTTGTTACTGGCGATAGCAGCAAATGCACTTTAATACAAGTTGAAGGATTCTTGGGGGCAGCAAAAAAAAACAGTTGTTGTTTTAATAATGAATCAGGTAGTAATTGGCCTATTTTCATCATTCTGTGAGAAACTGTGATCAGATTTAATGCTGCACATGGCATGAGTCTGCAAATTCCAGGCACTTTGAAAGACGTTACGTTACCTGGCTGAGAAGTGCGCAGCTTGTCGCCTGCAGCTCTTCCTCTAACAGCTCATTGTGCTCCTTATTCCATTACTCCCTGCAGTATTTCAAAGTGATCTGTGTCAAAAATGGCCAAAATGACCATTGTCTTGTTCTAACTTAACAGTAAAGGCTAAGCTCACTGACAACAACACCGCATTTCCTGACTGCTTCATAATAAAAATCATCTTATGTTTTGCCAGTCAAATGCTTTTAATGTGAAACTGAAGCAGTAAAGACTGTCTGGTTCACGTTGGCAGTAACTTAATATAGAATTTTTGTGATTATTTTTTATAGTGAATGCCACCACAGGCACATAGTTTGTAATACTGGAAATATATAAATATTGCTATACATTCATCAGCGGGGCATGGACTCAATCACAATTGTGTTACTTCATTCAGTAATAGTCAGTGACTTAACAGATGTTTATTTGTATGCATTTCTTCAAGATTGCCTCTTTAAAAGGTAAAAAGTCCCAGAACAGAGGCCTCGGCTGCTGATGGAACTTGAGAGTAATTCAGAGCAGGGGCAGAAGATTCACAGGGCTTATGACAGCTTGTGGATGTTTTACTAGAAGATTTGCATAATACATTATGTGGTGCTCTGTGGTTTGACCAGGAATGGAGATGAGCCAATTTTCACTAGATCGTCATCCTGGGAGTTAACATTTGAAATGTCTGGTAATGGTTTTATATGAAAAAACATGCCTCTTTACAACGTGAGCCAATGTTTCCAACAAGTGTCTACAATACTCTACACCACATTCTAATGTCTATATTAACAAAACAACATTACTTGTATGCTAAAAGTGTTACATATCATTATAGAAAAAATGAATCTGATTCAAAATGTGAGAACACGATGGTTAAGGCCCGGTTAGGTTTAGACACAGAAACAACTTGGCCTCATGTTGACTGCTGGGGAACGAACAACAGTCTTTTGGATTAAGGTCCAATGTTTTATTGACCCATCCATTGACCCCAACCCACTCTTTACATTTCCCCCTTTACTTCTGTCATAATGCTGCTGGAGGGCTTTGTCACTTGAATCTAGACAGAGTTCATTTTAAGATACTTGCTTAAGTAACTGTCTGGTTGTTTCACAGACCAGTATAAAAGTCTGTCCTTACTTTAGGGTTGTCGGAAAGAGAATATCAACTTCCTACCGATGAATTACCAACTCAACCGGCTAGATAGTTATTTACTGGGTAGGGCGCTTTACCTATATGCTTTCATCAGTAGGATTGTTTTAGTGGTTGATTGCTGATACAGATTTGAACAGCCAGTTGAGCACTTGTACAGATGCTACCACAAAGCTAGCTAGAAACAGGTGCACTGATTGTGTGTTTTACACTGTGTATGAAATTGTGTTCATCTTAGATGCTGACGGATGTAAAAACTTACCAGAAACCCGAGAAACATTCTCAACTTGCATTAATGCTTCGTGTCACTTCTTCATTTGGCAGATGCTTTCATCCAAAGCAACATACAAATGAGAATATTTTAAAATGTTTTTATCTTAATAGCCTTTGTCTTGTGGGTAGATTACATGATTGCCGCTCCAAAAGTGTCCACTCTTCAACCATTATTTCAAGTTCAGCAGCAGAGAAAGGTGAAATCCACTCCATCACACTCCATTTCTCTTCTCACATATGCAAAGTGTAACTTACAGAGAACTCTGCCATTAGTTTAGTAAATATCTTCGCACTTGCTTTAGATCTATAACAAATCTTTAACAAGTTTCATACGTTTCTGTTTGATAAACTGATTTTAAATATATAATAAGTGGTTGCACCAATTCACAATCATGCAATATAAAGCTTTAAACAGCCCTGCAGCTAATGCTATCTTTTTGAAATACTGCTGTCTTTTATTTAACACTTAGCATGAAGGAAAATTAGTCTTCAGATACTAAAAACACGGTGTCTTTTGGGTTACATGTTTAAATTCAAATATTTAAATTTACTCTGCTTTGTTACAGGAAAATAGTGACGTAGGAATACATAGATGAATGTTTTTGGTTATTAATCATGCTATTATTCTAAATGCATTTGATGCAATAGACAGAAAAAGATATATTGTAAAAATCATTAAAAAAAAAGATTGATACAGTGGACGCAACACAGTTTTCATTTTAATTCGCTAATGTTTAATAAATTCAATCAAGTCTGGTCTTATTCAAACTTCACTTTAATGAAGTTGGTTCCAATCATTTTTTTTCACATAGTCAGTACTTAATCTTTAGCCTCATAGTTTACATATACTAATGTGTTTCTCCTACCCATATGGTCACCAAACAGTATCATCACATACAATTAAGAGCAAGGATGTTGCATCAGCCTTCTCCTTTAAGAGGTTATATATTTTTGTTTTATTAGCTAAGGTTTCAGACAGTACAGGGAATTTTCAAGGGCCGAACAGCCTCTTACAGGCCTGGGGGGAAACATAGAAGGGAGGAGGCGGAGCAAAGGGATGAAAAGAGAGAGAAGAATGATAAGACACAAGGTTGTCGTGGGTAGAAAAAGGTATGAATGAATAGCGGATGATCAGTGAACACATTTTAATCAGAAGTAAATGAGCAGAGAAAGAGCAAAAGGGAGACAGAGGTGGATCATTAAGAAGTCTCTAGCGGAATAAAGAGAGGCATTATGATTTTAATGCTTAATATTCCTGCTTGTGAAATATGTGGGAGGCTTATGTACATACACATACTCTACATACTGCATTTACTTACCATCTCTCTCTTAGTCACTCATTGCCTTTATTTTTATTTTTCATGCCCACCTCTCTTTTAATGCCAATATATTTTTAATTCATTGCTTTATGTAAGTCATTGTTTAACTCAAATGCTCCCACTGAGCTTGTGAATGTTTTCTTCCCAAGGAGACCAGGCACAGAGCCATTGGGTGAAAAAAAAAATAAAGACCATAAACAGTTTTCATAAGCAGTAACAGGCAGAGGAAGAAGAAAATAGAAGAAAGTGATGAAAGAGAACAAACCTGCCTGGTTCTGCACTTCTGAAAACTCAACAGCTTGTAATTCATTAATTACTGGTAACTTGTTGATTGTCAAATCTTCCTGCAGGCTATTACAAAGCTTTGATGAAAAACAACCTGGCCATTAGAATGTCAAACTATATTGTTCTGAATAATAACTGATAAACATGGACTTTTTAGCATTTGTCTTTACTGTCATAGTTTTCAAATAAAAGCTCCCCATGTGACACAATAAACATAATGTGAATTTGAATAAATAATGAGGCCTCAATTTTTCTATTATTTTTATTAGTTCATATTATATATTTATCACTACTGTTGATTGATGACAACAATGCCATGTCCCCCAAATGATCTAATCATTTGAAGATGAATATTATTTCCTTATGCCCTGTGGCATATAAATTCCCTTATGCACTGTATTCAAGTAGATAGTTAAAAATAAAAATATGTTCTATTAATATGGGTTAATTCAATATAAAAATACACTCACAGGTATTATCGCACCTGCAATCATGGTTTAATTCCACAAACCCGTGTTAATATGGCTGTAAGTATGCTTATAATGCATTACAATAAGAGTGTATGACTACATGTGACTACAATGTGAAAAGGTTGGTCAACTCATAAATCTAATGTTTTTGATCACTCACCACTCTCAGAGTTTCATTTTGGGGCATAAGGTTGTAGCTGTGCTCAGTGAAAAAAAGCTTTCAAATTTGACTGTCCGTAACCCGACCAGCAGCAAGCCACAAGCTGACAATGTTAGCGAACCCCTGGTGGACCTAGCAGAGCATTTAGTGGCTAAAAAGCCAGTTATTCCCCTCAGGAGTTGGTGGAGACCAAAACAAAACCAAAAAAAAAAGGGAAAGAAGTGAATGTTCTCCTTACACTCATCAACTTGTCATAAGTACAACCACAAATGAATGCTAATATTACTCCATATCTGTTTAAAAAGTTAAATGTTTGCCAACAAATTTAGCCTTGTCAGCTTAAAAGCATTAAATGATTTAAAGACATAATGAACTTAGATATAACGTCGATGGTTTTAAAGTTGTGACAGAATGGTGTATATAAATATACACATTCAGATTCACCATTGAGGTCGCTGAGGTCCAGACCTCAATATTTTTTTCCAAGGTTAATATAAAAAAAATGGTGAAATAATTGCCTAAAAATAAATCTACTTTATTGCTGCAAAGATATTGAACAATGATAGGATCACCAGCTTTCTCATCTGATCACTTGTGTTATTGCTAGTGTGTGGCTGGATGGAGTGAATGATTTTGTTCCCATAGAATCTTTACTCAACATTATGTCAGCCGTATCACTGACATAATGTCACGTGACATAACACCCGTATCACTCTGCCAAAGAGTGATACGGGTAACCAGAGAATTTAACCAGCATGCATTCATATCCAGTTGTTATCAAGTTTTGTTGCCCTTTAAATATCTTATAATGTATATGATCCGAGAAATCAAAACCTTTTCAGGAGCAATGCCCCTAAACCCTCTAGCAAGCTCACTTTTACAACCTCAGCATTTCTAAACCCCTGCATATGGTCATGTATATATGGATTGGGAATGGGGTCTCAGACTTTTGGACCCCACTGTATATATACTTAATATTTACAACATTCTGCAATGCCATTAAAACCAGAAACAGGTTTTAATGTTGTAGCTGAATGGTGTTTGTAAAGACAACAAAATTATTTTTGTGTATTTCTGTATCTTAATCCTTCTATTTTCTATTCCTTTATTCTTTATGACTCATCTGGCACTCAGCAGCATAAATCTGTGCTTCACCAATATCTTGAGAGCTTTAGAATTAAGAGGAGTGATCATCATAGGTCATGAAGATATTAGTCGGAAAAAAGAGCATGGTTGAGGTCTAGTCCACTTCACCATGATAGCAACACGGGTGAGAGAGAGATGGGTTAAGGTGAACAGTCCTCAACAGAACCATATCTGCCTCCAGTTTCACATCAAGCCACTGTATTTGCTAAGCCAATTAAGTGAGCCAATCAGATCCGAAGGATCAGATTTTATAATCTCTCTGATTATGTCCTGTCCACGAAATTAGTTCCATTCACCAATATGTCGCATTACACAAGATTAAGAAGTAACTACTAAACTTATTTCAGTGTGACTTTAAATCAAGAAACTTGGAGAATACAGCCAACAGCTGTGCTACAATATGTAGTTCTAGAGGATGGACGTATGTAATTTTCCTTTGTATACAGCATTGCTATTTTACCACTGCAAATACTTTCTTTAACATTCAATAATAAATGTTCTTAATTTATGACATATAATATACTGTATATACTTGCTATCTAAGGAGAGGGTCCATTGAATTGTATGAAAATATTGTGACCCTCGAGCCACCTGTGACATTTAAAAAAACGTGCAATTTGTGTGCATTCAGTGATTTTCAGGCGACTACTCAAATGGCCACTTATTGGTCTTAAGGGCAGAGATGCCTTAATTTCATAAATAAATTAAACAAAATGTGACAATGCATTAACCTTAGTGAACCCCATGACATTTAAAATTAGTGAATCACTGTTTTTCTTCTTTTCTCACTTCTTCTCCATCACTCTCTTTCACACACACACACACACACACACACACACACACAAACACAGTAAACAGGGTCATGGGGGATGAGACGCATGTACATACGCTCATGATATTATTTAATAAAAGCCCCACAGATGTTTATGTACGTGTGATTATTTCACCATGCCAAAATGCAGTGCCATTACGCATGGTCATTATTAAATTGTCTGAAAAATAACACCGGTCTGCGTTTATCTGTACAACCTCCACACGCATAAGTCTGTTGACTTTGCTCCTTTATAAAAGAGACGGCCACTTGCCAGGGTTTCATCAAAGGCTCTTTAAGAACTTTCTTTTTAGCAGAAGCAGTATCACATGTTTTTATCCTGGAAACACATTTTATTTCAAACACTGTTGTACTACAGATAGTGACCATGTACAAGATGTGATAGATAAGAATTATTACTAAAGTAGCATTGGTCTGATTTGATCATTTGATAGTCCTGTCTCACTCCTTCCCCAGTGCCCTCACCCAGTTCACTCCACCTCACCTCCAATGGAGTGTTCATGGTGTGTGTTTAGTGTGGTTCGATGCTTATAATACACTTCAAATTCTTCAGGAATTATGATGAAACACAAATAACACACCTCTGTTTGTTGTTGGTTTTTTTTTTTTGAAAGTCTCTTCTATTTTACCTTCATGACAGACTACAATACCCCAACCAAACTCTCTCTTCTTAGTAAGAAACACTCTGGCAGACTCCAATAATGTCAAGTGTCATGGTAAGCAAAACGTTTCACGTGCATGTTTTTGTGCATGACAAATTACTTCTATGGCATATTCCTACAGTACATACAGTTCAAGGTTGTGGTGAAAAAGCTTCCTTGGGTATTTTTGGGATATTACTTCGCAAAGAATGACTGTGTGATATTAATATGGTTTGGGAGCAGAATGCAGTCAGTTCTGTCTGTAGAAGTGAACACTGCTTTGAGTTTAGGGATTAGAGGAATAGAGGAACCTCTCCTGACAAACCCTCTTCATCAACTCTAATTAAATCTGCAGGGACAGGGCTCAATATTAAGAAGGTGCTAACTAAGAAATACCAGTGGGAGTAAACATACTGGTACTCTGTGAGGAGAAAGCCAGTTAAGAGACTTAAAAACCTTAGTGCACACTACAATATTCATCAAAATTCATACTTGTCATAACTCAGTCAAATTTGAACACTCCGACATTATAAACACATTTGTGCTTGATGCTTTCCAAGGGTATCATTATCTTTGATGTTCATAGCAAATAAACATCCATAAAACTGCTTAGAAATCTAAAAAGACACTCAAGAAATTCAAGAGGGTTTTTTTCACAACCAAAATAATCCATTGATTTTTGGCTGTACGTCCATGGGTATGTAGCAGATGAGAACTGCTAGCAACTAATTTGGCATAATTTTAAAGGCCAAATTCCTCAAAAATGTAAACAAGTACAGGCTAAAAATAAGGGGCTCAAGTTGAAGCCCGCAGCTTCATAACGCAACATTATTCTTTCTTATATCTCCCAAATCCTTATAGGAACCATAGTTCAGAAATGTACAATATGTCTATCCCCAGAATGACAATAATAATAACAGCAGTGACAAAATTTATCAATGCTAACTTTTTTCACGTTTCGGTGTCAGTGTTTGTTTAGACGTTAGAGTTGTTGGGCAGGCTCAGTTGTCTCACAGTATCAGGGGTGGCTCACAGTATCAGACCTTGAAAACCCCTGCTGTACATGAAAGTCAGACATGCTGGACATCCATGCCCTACTTAGATGTCCACAGCCTCACTATTTGATACCTCCTACGTTGGTGCTTAAGCTTGGCATTAATCATGAGATTTTAGAAGCACCCTATATGGATATAATTCATGGGTCGGCTCTACTGATTTTTGACAGTTTACCCTCCCTCAGGAGAAAAAAAATGTAAAGTAAAGAGTAATAAGTTTGTGGGAATCAAATTTAGCATCTACCCATATTTGATCTCTCATCCATCCTCCCCTGTTCCCTGTTCTTCACTCAAGGATTGGCTGTGTTTGAGTCCATAATGCATTCTACTTATGTATTTGTGGGTGAGTAATAGCATTGGTAAGTGAGTATATATGTTTTTAGTGTGCAACGGGGGTTTCAGGGACATGAATTTGTCACTGAGAAACTATATGTAACTGTAGGCAAGAAGACACAAACACATACCCACAGTCACACTGTGTAAAATAAGTCTATTATGTTGGCAATGATAGCTTTGCTCTTAGCTCTTGGCTTCTGTTTGGGGCCAAAGAGCTGTTATTACTGTGTGGGAGATAACGGAACACACGCATACATGCAGACACACAGTGAAGACTATAGAGAAGGTACTTGTTTAGGTCAGCAGGAATCGGGCAGTTATAAAGGAATGATAGGAGATGTAAGGGCCTGTAGATAAGTGGGAAACAGAGACTTATAGCTCCAGACCTGACCCACGCATTATGCCCGATTTCACTCCCTATCAGGCCTGAGGAGAGTACACAGTACACTAATGTGCATATACAGATTTTTTTTTATAACAGGAAGCATGATCCATAAGGGAATTTCATGGCAATCACAGTCCAAATAGACATGAAGTTACCCCGATCAATTTTAAAATGCAGTGGACATAAACAGTTAAACAGACCCAAAAAGAACACAGGTAGCAGCATCATGGTCCACCAACTAACAAACAGCAGCAAGAGTAGCAATACCTTCAATTTTTTCATAGTTCACCTTCTGTGATTCACTTCAAAAAACATATTTTTCTCCAGTGATGATTATGATGTGACATTTCAGAATTTCCTCTTGTGCTTGAAACAAGACTGAGGCCCATTATTTTGATGAAACAGAGCACAGACACAGGCAGGAACAAATTTTCCAGGCACGAACAGAAATGAGCAAGACCATCTAGTTTTGCTATTTTTGTGCCCACAGGTGCTAGTGGAAAACCAAGCACAGTTATTATTCAGAAAAATACTGAATGAGCAGGTGGAATCAGGATGAATTTCAGTAAAGACAAATCCCATGTACCCCCCCACCCACCCCCAAAAAAGCAGCAACCAGTGAAATCAAGGGATAGAAGCGGAGGTGTCTGAGAGTGAGATAAAAAAGAAAAAAACTCCATGAAGCACCTGAAGTTCCAAAATAAAAAGAGACCTCCTGGTGCGTTATCATTTATTCCCATTGTTCTGTCTGGAGGTGTAATGCTCAGCGAAGGAATCCATGGTGTGCTTGAAGTATGCACGATTTTGGAGATGTTTGAATGACATCGTCTGCCATCCACCTGGTCTAAGGAGAGGGAAATGCGACTGAACATGTTCCACTGAAAACATGAAGGGTGCTTCTTCCTCTGTAAGTTGCACCATCACCTTGTTTTTACCTATTTTTATCATCTATTACCTCTTGTCATTGTGCACATTGACAGTATCTTGTGGCCTGAGCTTTTGCCTGAGCTCCCCATAATAGGATGGATAATTTTTCGTGGTGTTGTTGATTCAATGGATACGCTTCAATGCGCGTACATTACCACTATGAATGTTTACTACCATGACTGCTAGTGGCATTTGCTGTACTATTCCTTTAAGATTTAAAGGATTTGTCCATCTGAATTTAATGGCCGGTTGAAATAGTGCTCTCTGATAGCTAGATTACCACTGCTTATGTCTTAATATTTCAGTCGGTTCACTATCAGTTGGATATGTTGATACAGCAACAGGCTAGACCATGTGTGTATTGCTGTTTGCACTGTGTGTATGTGAGCATTAGATAGAGAAGCAGAGAGGGAGAAGAAAAATGAAGAGGGATGAAGAATGACAGGTTTTTTGATGTTGAAATGGCCTCAGGCTTCAGGTTCGGTTCTGGCAAAAATATTTTGTTAGAAATCAGGTTAGGTCAGGTTGAGGCTGTAATTTAAGGCCCTGTCCTGTGACCACAGGGCAGTAGTCTAAGAGACATGCTGTCTCGGGTCCGCAGCTCTCAGATAGTACTCGTGTCTGGAAAAGGCTTTTTGACTGATTCTTGTGAAAAACCACGAGGTGACTATGCTGGGAAATTGTCTCTAATATCAAACCAAAAGGGGAGTGGTTGGGAGAGCAATGATGAGTTTTGCACAAACCAGATGTATTTGCAATCACATAAAACCTTACACTGTAATTAAAGGCATTCAATTAACTCAAATGTTATGTTAAGATAAAGCATTCAACATTGTGAAATTAAAGAAGTTGCAAATACAACATTAGAGCTTGTTGAAGCTTAGTATAGTTCTCTGGAGATATTGCAACATCCCTTTTGCTGGGATTTATCTGACTTATTGGCTTTTAAATCTTTTAACTCTGAGTTTATAATAGCCAACCATCAACAAGAACTGTCTCAAAGTTCATGAGGGAACAACATGGAAAAGAAAAACCCATTCAAAATGTACAGATTTTCCCCAGATGAATAGGTTTTTTTTAAGAATATGAATCAGCCCAGTAAGTGGAAGGTGAGGGAGAGCCTTTGTGCTAAACTGTTAGAGAATACTAGATGGTATTATGTACAAGCTGGCAGACCGACAGCAAGTGAGCAGTCACACGTGGATGGAACGGTTACCAATGAATGAATAATTCTATTACATTACAAGGGAAAGAAAGTGAGAGAGTTGCAGAAATGCGTGGCAGTCAAAGACAGATGCAATACACAGAGCATGGAAAGCAAAGACTGAAAACATCAGCAATGACAATGATGAGGAAGAGTTAGAAAATTCTAAAAAAACAAAAATGTAATGCATCCTGTGCACTCTCAGCATTGCCTCCTGCATCCTATCAGACTTGTACTTTGCGTCATGGCACTTGTATCATTTCAACTCTCAGATGTTCATCACTTTGGATAAAAGCATCTGCCAAAGGAAATGTAGAATTGTAGAAGTCTACAAAAATGAAAGAGAATCAAGGCTGCTCCACATCTCTGCTTGAGGGTAGTGGCTACACTAGCCGCTACTAGCAGAACACACCTGAATCTTCCAACCTGAGTGTTGGCGGTTAAGTTGCACTGTGGTAAGTACACACCGATCAGCCACAACACTGAAAGCAGTGGCACCTCAGAAGTGCTGTCCTCACAGTGAGGCTGCTGAGGCTGGCAAGTCTACACAGGAAGCATTTCAGACTCATTTTACACTCGCCCGTCTCATGCACGTCAGAAGGGAAGTAAAACTTCTATGTTCTATGTTCTCTGTCTGTGCCAAGCTATTATGACCTCGTTCAGTTTCTCCACCGAACACAGAAAGACCGAAACCTGCATTGGCAAGAAAGCAAACCAGCCAACCTTGCAAAATATCAAAGCCACTTAATGTAACTCAGATTTGCAAGTGTGATGTAATTACTGCATTTAAACTGTAATCCCTTACACTATTCAATACTGAAAAAAAGTAATCACATTACTGCCATGTGTTACTAGCTGATCGTTTACTGCCCAACACACTGCTAGCTAATTACTTGTGGTTTGTTTTTTTGTTTTTTCAAGTGAATCTGTAGAATTCTGAACTAGTTTTACATGAATAAAGTAAAGATGAATCCAACTTTGGCTCCTTGGGTAAATTAATTACACCATTAGAAGCAAAGGCAAAGGACCTTATACTTTTAATATTTTAAAACTATATTTCATTGGTCTTCATAAGGGAATTCATGTTTTCCCTTTAATCTTTGATAGCTTTCGCTTTCCACTCAGTCCGCAGTTGGAAATATGCGGGATGAGCTGCAGAACAGCTCTCCTGGGACATGCCAGGGAATCAATATTCCATTCAAGGACAGGTGTCTGACAACACTAAAGCTTGAACCTTGTTTCTCCAGTGTATAGCTGATGTTCATCGGACCACCACAACTACACAAAGATGAAATTTCTGTTTCTGATGTGATACAAACATCCCTGAACCACAGGTCAGGACTGTGCCTGACATGCAATAACTATGAAAGAGAAAAAAATATAGATGATAGGGATATGACGTTATTAACCGGGACATTTTTAGCAGATTTCTGGCTGCTTGAAAAAGAGTGAGGCTTGATAGAAATGCATCTGTGCAGGAAAAACACATTTTCATCATGAAGTCTATAGACAAATGTAGATGACTTGGATACTAATATTGTGTAATGAATAATTCATCTCTCATTCATCTCCTGTACCTTTTGAATTACAGAGTGGTGCTGTGCAGTGCTGTTTTGACTTTGTTTGTCTAGTGCTGTACTCTTACATAAATATACTATGTTCTTTGCAAAACAGAGAAAGCAAAAGCAAATGAAAAAAGAAAAGCACAAAAAGCATTATGACAAACATTACTTCAAAGTCAAGGTGACAGAAAACCAGCTACTTTATGTCTTAAATGGTGGATGTGGAAAATTTGAGGCAACTGAAATATGCTGAAAATGTTTCAGGATTTACAGTATGAAAAACAACAAACAACAACTTCTCCTTGAAAATGAGTGAGTGACCTTTTTCTTCTAAATGCAAGGGCAAGTTACATATGTAGGTTACACGTGCATCCATGGGTCTCTGAGTGAAGAACCTACCCATTTAGGGACATTTTATTTTCTACTTTTTCATTGTTGCTAACAGATGATATACTTATTTTGCACTTGTAACCTCTGCTCTTTCTCTAAAGAAGGTTAATCCCACTCCCACGGTGCATGAGTAAGAGCTACAATTTTTGTCGAGCATCAGTAGTGTAGTCCGGTAATCCGTTGGTGCGTCCATGAACTGCAACCTCTACAGGAACACTATGTTCAGACCGAAAGTTGAATTCCAGACACAGTGGGACTGCATACAGTGTCTACAGAACACTATTCGTATCTACTGGACAACACCCTCTAACACCTGTTCAGTCCATATATTGGTTATTTTGGATGAATAAACACACCAGTGGTAAACCTCTTATGAATGACTCAGGGTAAAAAATTTACCTCTCCAGTCTTTCACATAGGGCCCAGCTGGACTGTCAGTTTCTCTGGTTTTTCCCTTTTTTTGTTCTGCACAGATAAAAAATGAACAGTTTGTTAATGATAATTATTATTTTTGTTATTTTTATCGTCTGAGTGCAGATGTAACAGCAGGAGAGCTGCTAGTGCTCTGGCCAGGGCTAGCTTCCCTGCAATCAACAGCAGAACTGCAAGCATTCTTGGCAACTTTGCCAGATTGTGTGCATGTTACATTCCCAGGGGTCCACTGGGTAATTGTATTATTTTAATGAGGAGATTCTCTTTCTCTCTCTCTCTCTTTCTCTCTCTCTCTTGAATGGGGGCGCCCTCAGCTCTGGAGGGATTTCCACAGCCCCACACATGCCCTTCTTTGTTTGTGCCCCCAGTCTTCTTTGTCTTCAGTTGGTGCATTTTCTCATGTCTCTGGATTCATCCATCAGCAGCCACCAATCGTCAGGCGGCCCGGCCTACCAAAAATATAAAAGCCACCTCGGGCAAATGGCATGGTGGCTTCAATCTTTACGTGAACATTGTACATCGTGTGTAAGTTACCTCTCTGGTCAACCTCGAACTGTGTTTTGTGTAATAAAGACGACGTTTTGGAGACACTAGCGTCGTGTGCGTTTGGGACGTGGGCACTAGGCTTAGATTTCTCTTTATGTTCAGATCCCTTTTTTTGTGCACGTCCTAGAGGAGATTGAATTGTTTTAGTTTGCACTAGGATTTATGGCTACCTGCTGGATTGTATTTCAGGATGGGCTAACAAGATTAGTGTAGCCAGGTAAGATTTTATTTTCATGTTTTCCAGCTGTTTTCAGCAGTAGCAAGCCAGTGATTTTGTGTTTGAGTTAAGAGTCTATTTTTGGTTGCTTTATGGTTTGATGGTTTGATGCCTCCTGCCAATTCCCTTCAGCTGAATATTGAGCTGAAGCTCCTATTTTTGTTAAATTTTGTATTTATCAGCATACTTAACAATAAATGGCAGTTCTTACCAGACACCACTGGCTGTATGATGCTTCCCTTATCCCCTGGACAGCTACTTGCTCGTAACAGTGCCTCTAGTAATCACTGATATTTTGGGTTGACTTTCATACATTTGGGGTTGATAACTTTATCATCTTTGGTTTTAGATGGATCTTTAACACTTGTTGGAAAACTTTTATTTCACATCGATGTGCAATAAAAGCTTTAATTCAATTAAAATTTCTAAAAATTGAGTTGTGTACTTATATCATCCCAAATATTAAAATAATTTTCAAACTGAGGGAGATCTGAAATTTTAAGCAAGGAAACAGTTTGTTTCTTTTGGTCACCCGACAGTAGCAAATTTTTGCATTTGCATCAGCGTTGTGGAAAAAGCAAGTGGTAAAAATGGAACTTTTTTCTAGTTTTAAGCTACATTTTGAGCCATATTTTGAGGCTCTGCTCAGAGCCCCTCCAAAATGTCCTTTGTCTACCGAATAGTGTTGGAAAAATACTGATTTTCAATGTGAAACTGCTTGGTGGAGTATGAATGTTGTTTACATGTACCAAGCTGCCAATTCCCTTCCACCACACAGGTCTTTAGAAAGCCAACCCTCTTTTTAGGCAACTACAACAACTCAGAACAAAATGCAAAGCCCGTTCCACTAATGCAACCATGTGTCTCTCTACACACTTGAAGAATCCAAATGATCAGTGAGGGTTATGGCTGCCGCATTGGTGCCTTTAAGTAGAGCACTGGCCCCCACAGATGGTTTGTCGAAGAGCCAGTCCATGCACATATGTGGAGTTAAAGGCACTGCATTAAGAGTGGTAGAAATATTGGGTTTTACAGTGCAACTTTCATGTAGTGAACACATTATTTTTTACAAACCTTTGTAATGCTGATTAAATTAGTAATGCTTTCTTTGAAAAATTTCACAGAAGTCTTTGTGGCGCCTTTTGAATAAGTAATGTGTTCTCCCTATGAGATGTTATGCTTAGTAAATTAAAGGATTTTTCATTTTATCACTCAGAAATTCTCTTTGGTTTCAGTGGCATGTTGGTTGTCTTTGTTCTTTCCTTGTTTTGTTGTTTGTTACTTTGTTTTCTTCCCTTAACCTTCTATGCCTCGAGTAATTTTTCATGGTGAGGCCTCTCCGTCTTTCACAATGATGTGACTTGAACGTCAACAGGAGGGTTTAAAAAGAATTCCACCGCTGAGCTCAAATGGTCAAACATAGTTCAATACCATATTATCCCTGGAGACAAGTCAAAGGTAGATAGATCAGTAATTCCTTACTATTTCAGATGGTTAAAGATGGAATATTTTTTCACATATATCTTTACAAAATACACATGCTATATGTATGTTGAAGGAGTGTTTGGTCACTGTAATCATCTCTCCTCTTCCCTATTGACTCCAACAGAAGATATGGGGCATAAAATTCAAAGTCATCTCTCCAAAGCGTGTCATGAAGTTACCAAATTAAGCGTGCATCCTCATCCTGGTGTGAGGGTTTATATTAATGTGTCCTTGCAATAAGCCCACGTACAACTGCCAGTTTATTAACCTTTGCAGTAGCTCAGCGGTAAAACACTGCAGTGTAAAAAAACTCTTTGGTATAAAAATGAAATGTCTTACCAATTAAAACATATATAGAAGACATTATTTCATTATATATATATACATATATATATATATATATATATATATATTTTTTTTTTTTTTTTTTTTTATTATTTTATTTTTTTTTTTTAGCTTCTCATTATCTTTGACATGAACAGTTCTTGGCTTCTTGACAGATGATTTGGATCTTCAACAGTCTTCTTCTGCGGTTATAGACATCAGGAGACACTCTGACTCGTTTACACTCATTAGTAAAAAACACATTACCTAGTATTTCAGAAACTTCTGTACGTTGAAGAATTCATAATGCAGCATTCTGTAGGAGACAATGTCCATTTCAGAGAGTATATGATGTTGTAAATAAATCATTATTGTCTAATCCTCAAATATAGTATAATACAAAAGCCACTTTTCAAAGATTTTTGGGCCAATACTATAGTTTCAATATGTCAACCCGGCTGTGTAGATACATGTTTCTTAAATATTTATAGGAAAACAGATCAAATTCTAAAAAAGGTAAATCAGGCCAATTAGTAATCAGTTTATCTATTGCTACCTATCACCTATTGTACCCACCCAAAATATCATCCAGCCCTCTCCTTTGCTGAAATGCTTCTAAAGGAAATTTCTTCACGAGTAAACCGTATCCACCCAGAGAAAATAAAAACAACTCATTCTAGTTAAAAAATGTAAATTTTATAGTATTTTACCATGGAAATTTGGACAAGATCATACAGGAAATAAAGCCTTGGCTGTTTTATTGCGGTTTCAAGAAACACTGGAGATAAAAAGATCTTTTCTCCAAAAAGGTTAAACAGAGCATTCACAGTGAGAATGAGTAACAAGACATGGTGAATCAGTCCGACAGCAAGGTGTTCTGCAGTGTCTCTAAGCTCACTGCTGAGGCAGCTGCTCTGTCACTTGAGAGCATACGGTGTCCCAATAGCATCAAGCGGAGACTCAACCTGTCAACCACTGAATTCTACAGAAAGAAAGAAATAGAAAGATGGAGATAAAATTCATACACACCATTCACAACCAGAAACTTAGACCTCTGGAGGTTGAAAGGGGCTAAAAATATACACATTCAACAAAAGGCGTCATAGTTTTAAACAAGGACTTTCTTGTGAAAATAGTTAATCTGAGTCTATAATATTTGACAAAATATCTGACATTTCCAGCAAGGTGGACCTATATTTCCTTCTCGTGCAACTACAAAGCTGAAACAACATCATACTAGCAACTTCATTAACCTGACTGCTGCAAATGTAAATGATTTCCTATATTTTGTTGTTTCAATTTAACAGGGCATGACCCTGTTTCACACTCAAGCGCTCAGTCTGAGTTTTGTGGTGAAGATTGAGAGTGAGATCAGAGTACAGCAATCGTGAAGAGGAGGTGCAGAAGAACAATATGACATCATATGTTCAATTAAATGTGTATTACCAGGAATTGAATTTGAATTATGTTAAAGGAAAATGCTATTCATGATTATGGATTTTGTCAAACATATGTATAGAGCTTGATGACAACACAATCACTTTGATCATCAGTCTCGAGACCAAATGTCTCAGCTTGTGATGTCACTATGGATGAAAATCTGTGGCCAGTGAGGTGGATTCCAGCTTGTAGCAGTCCAGTTTTACTGTTTGTCAGTGCTACGCTATACGTAATGTTTCCTTTTTTTTGTGTTGATTCGTTTTTGTATTTTATTGTGCTGTGTATGTTTTCTGTTTACTGTTGTGTATTACAATTACCTTGTGTAAATGTGTAAAACCTTGTATTTGCCGAAATCTGCATCATCAACAATAACATTCTAGTTCAGTAAATATTCAGTGTCAACAAAAAAGAAAAAGAAAAGGTCTGAAGACTGAAATGTGGATACAAGGAACATTTCCAGGGTCTGCTCCTATAATGACAAAACATCTAAACATTTCAACCACCATTGTATCCACAATTCCAAAGGAACTTTTTATTTTGAGACCAGTGGCTATATAGGACAATAACTTTGTTTTTGGAAAAAAAGGGTTAAATGTTTTGGGTGAGTTGTGACCTTCTTGCAGTTAAGCTGAAGGTCACCTGTCTTGCTGTACCGTAAAAGCTTCTTTGACAAATGCAACCAGAGCTTTGGATATTAACACTGTTTCAAGACATGAGCTGAAAACAACTGAGAAACACTGTGAGTGCAAAGGGCACACGAAGTGGCCATAATGTTTAATCTCTATCCACGGATGCTCTAACAGCAAAACCTTGTGTGGTCATTGGTAGATAAACTGGTCCTCTGGTCTGTGTTTTTTCAGGAATATCCATTTAATGTTTGTCCAATCTACAATCACCTTAAGTCATATTACTGTAAATTTTAACTTATTGATACCCAGCTCATTGACATCATATTAAAAGCAAATACCTGACAAAACACAGGGTGGCTTTTATCATGAAGCAGCTGCAACATCTTTATCACTGAGATTAGTGATGATAATAATCCCTCATCAAAACTATCTACAGAAGAGGATTTTATACATTTTGGGACAGTGCATTTCTAAATATTGCAGGGTGTAAATAAACAACTTAATTGTGGTGAATTGTTTCGTCAACTACTTTTCACATGGACAAGGACAGGCTTTCAGTCTCAACTGTTGTTTATGAGACAACCTATTATTCAGAACGAGCTTTAATTTCGTCTTTGGACAGCAACTTTTGGCAGAGACAGTAATGTTGTTCTTTATTCGTATTCAGCTCTGTCAAGGCATATGAATGATTTATCATGTTATGTTAACAGTTTAATATGAATATGGAACAAGTTATTTTGGGGTTTTTTTTTTTTTTTTTTGGTTTTTGTTTCTTTTTTTTGACTGAAGTGCATGTCCAGATTAGCACAAAAGGCCCATGTCAACCTGGTTGTAAATAGTGTTATAGCTACACCCATTCAGCACACAACAGCACTGTCTGAATCAAGCCCTGGCGCTTGCCCTGTGAGGTGAAACCTTGTTCAAAATGTCGACTTACCTGAAAGGGTGTTCTAACAATGTACAAAAAGGCTTATTTTAAAGCAGCTATAATAATATTTTTCTGTTAACAATGTATCAGATGATAATGTGAAATGTGAGGCTTGTAGTGATGAATCAATTTACTGTTGTTGCTCTAGCTCTAAAAACCCACTGTCGACTACCTGCTCAGCACCAAACACCAGACAGACACAGGTAGCAACAGGTTAGTGAACAGGGTGAAGCATTCGGCAGCTGAAGAGCCAGATATTTTCCTCCGGAGGTAGAGACTGAAACAAGAGTAAAGCTAATAGGACTTGATGTTGCAATTACCGTGGTAAGTTGGCACTCCCGATATAGGCAGTGGGACTGGCGTGGTGAAGGTAGGTATGTGATAGAAGGTCATCAGTTGGGCACCCTCCCTCTTAGATATTTCATTGATAAACCCACAACATCTCCATAGGGCTCAGTGGAGATACCTGACATCCCAAGTACACTCCTCTCAGTTCCATACCCTCTTGTCTCCATCTTGCAGCCCAGTTGTATTTCCCTGTAATGCAAAGCCATTTGCCAATATTTTCTGCTGCGTTTGACAAGGAATTGATTGCTTGTTGAAAGGCAGTGTTCCCTCACCCCAATCTTCTTCAATAGACTAGTTGTAGATGTAGGCAGAAGCCTATGCATCCCACTTCTACAGGGAAAGTCTTTGTCTTCCAGACATTCTGAGCAACTTCAGTTGCCAGTTCAGAGGTTTTTTTTTTCCTCCCCATCATAAGTTATTTTCTAAGCCATCTTTCCATGGCACTGTCATTTCCACAACAGATGACAGCCTGGCTGTTATGGACAACAGGAAAATGTTTTCCACATGACTTGAAAGTGGTAATTCCAATTTGCCATTCCTGTAGTTTGCGACAGGACTTGTGGAAGTCTAAGCCATTGTTTCACAAGTGTGCTGATCCCTGGATACCACTGGAGGCCACGGGATACTTGGGAGACTGGATGCACCATGGCTTGAGATTTCCTGGTGCTAAGGCCTTGTTGATGCAATCTATGCATGTGACAGTCTCCTTTTGGATTTTTTCAAACTGCTCAGTTACCTTGAGCTTTGAATCATGGTATTACATGAAGCCCTTCACTGACATTTCTTAAACAGTAGGGACAGGTGTTCTGTCAATAAAAAAATTTTGATGTGTGACTTGACATTTGACAGTGGAGATGCTTCTGCACTTGTTGGGTATGATCTTCAACCTCATCTGTGTGATGATTTCATGAAGCTTTTTCAGAGGTCTCTTGGTGCAGGGGACAGCTATCAGCTGTATCATTCATCCCCATATGCACCCCCGTCAGTGATGTCTCAGCTGGCGTTTCCCATGAGTTGTGAGGTGGCAAAGAGCAATTTTCTGCCCTCCCATGAAAGAAAACAGTGTAGCACAACTATAATTAAATACTTCACATTTTAAAGACAAGTGACAGATTAAAGGAGAAGCTGGAAAATAAGTGAAAAAACATGATTTTGCCCCTCATCCATAGAGCACAAGGGGTCACTGAATGGTGTGATGAGTGTGAAAATTATGTGAATCATATGCCATGGCCTTCCCAGTCACCAGATCTCAACCTGAATGAACACATGCAGAAGATTTTGGAGTGACATCTTTGAAAGTGCTCTTCACCTTCATCAAAACAACAAATGAGAGAGCATGTTGGGAGCATTGTGTCCAGCCCTTCAACAAAGTTCTGGAAGATGTTCTAGCAGCTTTCTCCGGTGGCCCAACACCTCACTGAGACACTTTCTTTTGTTTTTCCATATAATTTTTCATTTGTGTGTTGAAATCCAAACTGTTGAGATAAATTGTTTGAATAGTTTTTTATACTTGGTTCCCAATGTTCTTTCATGATAAAGTTAAGCCTCAATTTCACACTTGAAGAGCAATTTGATTAAACTTACTCAGAATAACATCGGTGTGAGGCAGTTATGAAACTGCTTTATTAAGAATTACTGGAACTAAGCTGTGAGAAAACTGATCCTGATGTTTTTTTCAGCCATCAGTGTGCCTCTGCAGATGTATACTTTACCCTACTCATTTTGTTCAAATCGATTTCCATTTCTATTACAGCAAAATATGTTTTTAGTAAGATAAAGTGACATCTCTGCCTGTGTCTTGTCCCCTGTACCCATCTCTGCTGTATGATTAGCCCTTTTGGGACTTCATCAGAATCCAGCTATTGATTGCAGATCAGCTTAATGAAGGTGACATTTTAACCCACCAGACTGGCCCATGTCTTACACTCCCCAGTGACGCTAGGAGTGAAGTGGAGAAACAGGAAGAAATTGATGGATCTGATTAGCTGATCAATTTCTCCTATATCCTTGTATATGGGCGTGCTTGTCTTTCTGTATGTGTGTGTGTGTGCTTACATGATCCATATTGAAGTATTAGTCTTGCAATGCTCCTAGAATTTGTTTTGTATAGTAAGAGACAAAAGGTTTCACTTTTAGTTTTGCCTCATATTACCTTCCCTATTATGCATTTCAGCATTATAGTTTACACTCTAGAATTCAGTATGAACACACATCATCCATGCCAGTTGGTGCAATCAGATCAGATCGATCATATTTTGTGACAGCTATTTATAATAATTTGGGACATTACAGACAATTGATGTCGTCCTTGCAATATTTTTAATTTTTGTGGAAGTTCAAGTAAATTTTGAAGTGTGGTATCTCCTTTGCCTCATTCTGGTCCACGAGGCAGTAATGGACTTATCACTGCCCCATGAGGCCAGAGGACTGACAGAACCGACACTAAATATAATTACTTCGAACTGCAGTAGCAGTGGTTGTTTTTTCTCCTAACAGACCACAAGGCCTACTTCAGGATCAAAATCAAACGTTGAAACGTGATATGCATTTTCACCTTCATTTCCATCTTGATTTTTTGGGGTTTACAAGGCAGACTTTTTTATGAGAAGGATCCCAGACTGTCTCCCACAAAGAAAAATGAATACAGCGATCATAGACAATGTCATAATCAATGTCTAAATGGGAGCTTTCCAGGCTTCGTCAAAATAAAAATTAAAACTTTAACATCAGAAGCTGCGGCAACACCAATATTACTGCTAATAATAATAATAATTGCTATTTACATGGTTATGTAATTGGTTATGTAATTCTTTCATTAGTTCCACTGTATGCTGCACATAAAATTTACCAGCCCTTTTGTGCAGTTGGTAAAAGCAACTGCACAATGGGCTGCTCCATTACATGAGTACATGTTTGTATGTTGTATGTTTTTGCCTTAGAGAAAAACGTTTTTCGAAAACCATGGATATTGCTGCGAAGTCAATATGCAAAAAAAAGTCTATACTAGATATTGAAATATTGTGACTCACTTCTATTCTCCATTTGCCAACCTAATAGCCATTTTATGCAGTTTTTTATGCAGGCTGTTTAAACGAGCACCTTTGTCAGTATGAAATACGGTTGTAAAAAAATGTGATGAGTCAAAGCCAACTGCGGGCTGTTTTATTTTGATTTGTCTACTTATCTGTCCATGCGCAAGCTCAACTTTTAACAGCCTATGTCTTTAATGCATTCGGTTTATTGGATTTTCAGTATTACAGAGGTCAGAGACAAGAGCAGCTTACATGCAACTACAGAGGTCAGTGAGAGGACCTGAACTGCCAACCACGCAAATCCATCACCTCTAAACTGATTACTGACTCAGTCCTTTGTGTGCCGAGGAGGCGTCGTGGAAAGCTGACTTTTTGTTGTCAATTGCGGCAAGTCTGTGTTCCTGTGTCTCTGTGTTAGCTGTAATCTGCTGAGTCATAAAGAAAACTGAACTGTTTTCTTCTGTTTTTTTCAGGATTATGTTTATTCTCTTTTTACTTTGGCCCTGCAAGACAAATTGGTATGAACAGTAACGGGACCCAGATTGCTGGAGGTCCAACAGACTTAACAACCTGACAGTTTTCATAATCCTTCACAATTAACCCTTTGCTTTGCCATATGGATGATGGATTATTGCTGTGACTGTAGAATTGCCAAATGTGTTGTGCGTATTATTTGTGCCATGGCCATTAATTGAACAGCAGTGCTTTTAATTAGCCTTTTAATTAGACCTTGGAGCTCAGTTAAAATTTTCTGCATTAAAAGGCCCAGGCAACCTGATAGGCCCTTGATATAACAAACTGGACGTCCCTTCACGAGTGGCACCAAAGTGCCATGCTGATGAACTGCTGCCAAGTGAGTTTAAGTAGTTGTATAAAATAGTGCATTATCAATATGAATTTGATGTATAGAAAGGAAAATCACTGTACGTCAGGTACGTCACTGTTGGTGATGATTTTAATTATTGGCTGTTAAACGTAGAGATAATTCATTTCCAGGATAGCAGCCTTCACCTTCAGTCTGTGCAACATATGGGAGCAGTTTTCTAATTAAATTGTCAATAAGGTAAACAAAGTTCCAAAAACTCAGTGTATTTATTTACATAAATTCAAATTCTCCTGCTTCAATCCCTTGAGCATTTCAAATGAAACCGAGTGTATTTACTTGTTACATAATCACATAAAACACCTAGTCTTGTATTGTAATGGAACAAAAAAGGACTGTAATAAGCTGTATGGCTTTTTAACAGTGCTATTTTTTTTAAGTTAACATACTTTTATTGAAAGCAATGCTTTACAGGGAAGTAGTCTTTTTATGACAATCCCTAAAACAGCTGGTTAATATATACACAAGCTAGAATGGTAGTGATCTGTTTTTGGTTTTGTTTTTTTTGTTTGTTTTTTATAAAGGGCTGTAATTCACCTAATCTCTACAGCAGTTTGTCAGTGGACCGGGCCTTTTTTCAGTTAGGGGGAGACATTACACAAGTCTTTATGTCTTAAATATGCATTTTTTTGTTTATGTCTTTCAGTTAATAAAGAATGCCATTTATTTACAAGTTTGTTTTAGGACTGTATTACAGGGCAGATGTCATTGTTCCTGAAAGGTTGTGTATGTTCTTTGTTCGTGTGTGAGGCTGGAAATGTAAGTGATGGGTTATCCAAACAATAAACAATGGTCTGCTTCCTTTATGGCTGCCCAGAAAGGTCATATTTACATTTTATATTTACACGATACTTGTATTCTTCTAAGTTTTTTGGGTTTTTGTTTTGTAATGTCTCCTTGGACCGCTTCTTCATCCCCAGTGGTCCCAGGAACAGCACCTTGGACAGCAGCAGTGAGATGCTAGCAGAAACAAAGACCCATCTGTTATGGGTCTTTGTTTCTTTACATGGACGGGATTAAACGCTACTGAAAGAAAGATTAAGTTCACCATAGCCTTGTTATGATCATGAGGCCTTTTGACAAAGTCATTTGACTCTGCTGGAATATTGCAAGGTCACTCATTTTGACAAATATGAACTAAGCTCTTGAAATAAGTTCTTTTTAAAAAATTCCATAATAAAATAAAACCTGTTTTTTTTCTGTAAAAATTATTAGTAACTGCATTGCGCTAAATTATTGTAAAATTGTCTGGGATGAGTGGTTTGCCCGTAAACCTCTGGTACATTTTGTGGACTACTCAAGTCCAGTCTGCTTCCAGTGAGAACTAGTTTTGTTAGCATATCACTGAGTGAAATATTGCCTGGTGACGTTTGGTGGAGCAGGACACCTCTTTTCTTACCTGCTTTTAAATGTCCGTTGTTGCCATTTTTTCAAATTGAATTCAGCTTATTAGCCTTTCAGCTCCTCAGCTAAATGCGCAAAACAACCAGATAGTCAATGCAGTGTATTCATACTCAGGCATTATTAGAGTAGTTAAGATCAGACAGCTTTGATTTGCCTGATGGTCCTAAATTTGAGCTAGATCATGGTAAGGTTAAAGAATATGACAAAAAATAATGAGTTAGTAATTATGTTCTTCTTAAAATATGTTTTCAAACTAAAATGTGTAAATATAGTTGGTTGTGATTGGCCAGTGAGTGCAGTCCTGGAACACAGAGGCAACACGCTCTTATGCACACCCCAGATGGCAGGCACACAGAGAGAGCTAGTAAAGAGACAGACAGGACTGGTAAAAACTTTATGGATTTTTTGATGGTGCACCGGACCACTGAAGTGGCAGCCCACTGGGATTTGTCCAAGTCTGCCCAATGGCCAGTCTGACTCTGGATGAGAACAGAAAAGGTTGTGTGTTGTGTGTGGAGGTAGGGCTGCAGGGTGACGTTACTTACTGATTTGTTGAGTATGGCATCAGCTGAAAGGCTGTCAGGCTGCACCACATGAAGAATGAACTTGCTTGACCTTACTGTGAATGAAACAGCCAATTAGATTTATTTACCTATGAATTCATTCCCACTTTAAAGCCTGTGTAGTTGTATGTATAATATCTATGTGTTGGTGTACTGCATATGTGCTTCAGACCACTAAGTTTGGCAGACTGGCATATCTCGTGTGAGCATCTGACCAACATCAAAAATGGCACAAACACAGAACCATTTCACAGAGCTAAGAAAAGCAGGTTTAAAAACCCTTGATAGGGGTTTGAGAAGAACGTCCACTTCCTGAATAACTACTGTCAGAGTGTCGTTGAGCAAGCACTGAACCTCTACCCTTGAGTAAAGTTGTCCAGTGGCTCCTATTAGAAGACTCTGCTTGTCCTGTGCATCTCCCAGGGTGTACTCAGAAAAAAATAGTTCTGTCTATTCTCCCAGACGGAGAAAAAATGAATACTTTATGATATTGATAAAATGAACAACTATACATCTACAGGCCATCGACTCAGTAAAACCACATTGTATTAAGTATTTTGTACTGCCAGTTTACTGATGAAATAAAAGCATACCGAATTGACTTAATGGTACAAAATGGATGGTGCCACAATCACTCCACTGAAGTGTTCTATTTAACTAGAGGACATTAAAACCCTCACATGTAAGAAGCCTGAGGTATTATTCAGTAATACACATCAAAGACAGTGGTAGAGACATGAAGTGATTTGTTGGTATTACATTTATCAAGGAGGGAAATGTGGCAGACAATGTGTCATACTGTGTTGTTTTATTTATCAAAAGTTCATTTTTTGTTGACATATTCACTGGACACACTGGGGGAAACGGATTGTAAATTTGGTCCCATTGTCTCTGGAAACAATGGGAGTGACTCTATATTTTAAAGGTCAGTGAGTAACAACACTGTACAATCACAACTGGGCTGAGTGTTTTTGTAGTTCCAAAAAATCCATATCATCCCAAATCCATGATTAATTTAAAAAATGTTTTGAATCAGGACCTTCAGGATTTGGATCAGATGGCTTGTGAAAAATAATGTGAGTTAATTTCAACGCCAGACACATGCTTCATAAACACTTAAGTATAAGATTCATATCAGACTTTGTATTGGCAGACTCCCTGTACTGAAGGATCGGGGCCAAGCAGACTTTACTGTGACTTCACTAACATCAGGATAAAAATTAAATGAGCAGTATTGAGTGTGCATCACACACCTGAAACACACAAAAATAAAATAGGGAAATAAAATTTTTAATTATAGTATGAGATACCATTACAGTTACTATACTATCCTGTTGGTATACAAAAAGATGCAAATGAGCAGCCAGGCTGAGTAGAGGTAAAACTGCTTTGGGACTGCATACAGCCCATGGATTGTTGAGAGAGCTGGATATGGCACCACCTATCAGCTTTGCTGCCAATTCCTCCCAGTGGCCACTCAATGTACGAAAAATCCCCCTGCAACCCTAAGGACATTTGCTCCATTGGCCATCCATATAAAAGAGATTTCTGTTAAACCGTTGACACTTTTTTTTTTTGTTTTTCACTCGGCCCATAGAGCCTACGGGGCCTGAACCCAGGTGCATTAAATTTATTATTCAAGATAGAGAGAGAGAGAGCAGAAGAATAAAATGAGGTAAGGACAAATTGAAGTAAGAAAGCAAGAAGATGTATCAAGAATATGAAGACCTAAGACTTGGCAACAACCCCAATGCAGTGGAATTACAAATAAATTAGAAGATTTATGAAAATGCCGCTTTTCTGGAGAGTGTGCATTTACATAATATCTTCACGCTTCAGCAGGGTCTGCAGATAAACTCTAATCGTGCTTTAATTCTCCTGTTTTGAATCCTTGAAGGGGCACTTCAGTGAGAGCAAAACCCTGATTTATTATGCACATCATCTATTCTCCAATTTGCTGAGCCCACTGCTCTCATGCAGGGAACCAAGCCCATTGAAATATGTTTGTGTTATTGTTATCATGGGGGGACCCAGTGGATATATTTAAGAGCCCCAAATCAAAGCTAAAGGAGCACAGATATTCATTCCCTTTCTAAATTCCAGTAATTACACAAGTCCCTCATATTTACAGACATAACAGGTTTTTGCTAGTCAGTATTGGCGTACACATTTGACAGGACCTCCTTGCCACCCTGCTTTGAGAAGGTCTCTGAGAAGTTAATTTGGAGACTGCAGGTTGAACACACATATCATTCCTATTGCTGTTGCATGATGGCTACAGGTATTTAATCAACTGAAGAGAAAGAAGCCACTATTCAAAGAGCAGTTGTTGATGACACGCCTGCCAAACGGAGGCAGGGAATGTGCAGCGCAAAAAATTGAATACATTCAGTAACATATGAACAATATTATTGGTACAGACTGGTTAGTAATGTAACCTGTCATACCTCTTGTATTATTATATTAAAACCATTATTTTGATGGGCAAATTCATTGTGTGTGAACGGTGCTTTGAGATTTTGGAAAGCAAGTGTAGAATTTACGGGGTTTTTTTGTTATTTTTTTGTTTGTTTGTTTTGTGTTTTTTCAGTGATAGCGTGACCACTGGAAAACAATAATGTAGTGTTCAAAGTTTTGGAACTGACTGACATTGTTGGGACTGGGCAGGCACTAAAAACAGTTCATAAAATCTCTCCATCAGCATGTATAGCAGATATGCATTAAAAAAAAAAAAAAAAACAACTTGTGCAGCAGAAAACTTTATTTCTAAACAAAGTGCTTCATAAACAGCATCATCCAATTGACACTGGCCAAAAGAAACAAATGAGAGCCAGCCAATACAAAGAAGGGCTTTGATTGCAAAAAATAGGAATATACAGTAGATAACTTGCTTTATCATCACTGATTGTGTAGTTTGGAATGACTTGTATATGGGACACCTGGCTGGCTTATTTACCACCAAGAGCACACTTATCAGGGTATCTATCACCCAGCACCCAGAAAAACAATTGAACTAAAAGCTCTTGATTTTCCATATACACTGGGGAAGTTTGTGGATTTTTTTGCCCTTACATCAGGCATGTGTTTTAGGAACTGGCTACTGGACTTAAAGATGCCACTCAAACACTTGAATAAAGTCGTTCTTTATAAGTAATCTCATCATCTTATGCATAGAAAAAAAAATCAAATGACAAAAGAAACATGTACATGCAGGTGAAATTAACAGAATGAGTCCACCAATACAAAGCGCCGTCACGGTGTTCTATGGACTGAGAGAAAAAACTTAATATGGTTAGGAGCACTATGACTATAGGCTTTAATGCCATCCATTAAATAGAGTGAAGGGGGAGGATAGAAGGCTCACCACTGTGTTGTTTGGTTCACTATCACTCTGGCTCTAATGACGCTCATTCACATTGTTTAACTGATTACACCTCATTTGTGAGGGAAAAGGAGAGGCAGAGAAATGGAGTGAAAGTCAGCAAAAGAAAGAGGGGAATGTGTGGAAACTGTCAGACAGAGAGAACTTACAGAGAAAGAGGGAAAGTGCCAGAAGTTCCAGACTGAATACATCATTTATCAGAATTATAGGGAAGAGTTATGCTGAAAGAGTTACGCTTTGTTTCAGTCACAAACACGAACACACTGTGATCCAAGCAGGGAGCCAAGTGGCTGCTCGGCCAGCCGAAAAGTAAAAGTCTAAAGATGCATTATTACTATATGTGTGTATGTGTTGACTTGTGCACATCCTCAGGCGCAGTGGAAAACTTTTTAACCAGTGCAAAATTGTCAGCAGAATCTTCAAGTTGTAGTTTACATGCACTGTAGGTGTATGAGTATTTCAACTTACATGCGAACAGGTGTGTGTGTAGTTCTCTTTTAGCTTGCATGTGGCTTGTGTGTGTGTATGCAGCACAATGGAACTTAGACATAGCAATTCAAGACTGTAAATGCTATTCATTTACTTCCCAGCAGGGGCTTGGCTATCGCCTTGTTAGTGTTGTTTCTAAAGCTGTTGTCAACAGAGAGACAGAAATGAAGAGAACAAAAGCAATGGAGACGGACAGAAAGATATAAAGAAATAGACAAACAGAGTCTAAAAAATAAAGTGATAGGTGATACTAAAGATCTGAATATTTTCAAACACTCTGAACCTATATCTTATAATAATCATTGCAGCATGCACCTCTTGGTCTTCTTATAGACTTGCCCTGCAAAATACCCATGCTAGCTGCATTGCTAGAGGACTAGCCGTGTTGGTTTGTCAGTCCACCACATTGGTCCAGACTGAAAGGTCTCAGGATATATGTAACTATCAGATGGAGTCTTCTGAAACTATGAAGGAAACATTCTGACATCCTGTCTTTTCCTCCTCCATGCACTAGACGTTTTAGGTTTTTATTAAGATATTTCAACAACTAACGGATGGATTGCCAGAAATTTTCGCACAGTTATGACATAATACCATGGTGCCCAGAGAATGAATCCTAAACAAGTCAGTGGTCCCCTGACTTCTCAGCTAGTGTCATCAGCAGTTCAAAGCTTTCACTTCTCCTGTAAAGAAATTGGAATACATACAAGATGGCTTGGCACCAAACTTGGTAGAGCCATCCTGTTTTCTAGTCTCCTAATAACTTAATAACAACCACCATGAGGTTGACATTTGTGAATCTGAAAATGTGTTTCTTTTTCATTAAACCAGTTTTCCAGTTTGCCTCTCCCCATCAAATGTTAGAAACACCCGTGAATTGGCTGGTCAGCAAACTCATTTCTAAATAGAATGTGGAGTAACTGGCACAGACACTAAAGATTAAAATGGTTTTCTAATATTAGAGTAAAGCATGTTTCTGTCTTGAGGAGAGGAAAAGGTTATCATGTCTGTACTCAACTATGGAGTCATTCCTAATATCATGCACGCTCTGCCTTACAACAACTTGATGCAGTATTATTGTGCTTTGCACTTCCTTACATGAGATAAGTATCTTACACATCACTGTGTAAAACATGGAAAAGTACAATATTGAAAATAATTCCATAGTAATGATACTAATTGTATCATTTTTATTTATTATGGTCTCTTGCAAAAGCTGCCTCAGTATATCACCTTCATTCTTTTCTTCCTCTCACCTAACCTCATCCCAGGCCTGTAGAGGTCCAGTTACCTCAAGGGTAACTAGAACTTGGGAAGATGCCAACATACAATTATGTCTGTGATTGTCTCTGATGCTATTTGTGCTTTTGTTATGTCTGGTAATGTATTTTTTCTGTTATGTACTTGTGTTTGAATGGTTATGTTATTCTGAGTATATAATATACCTTTGGTCTTGTCTGGCTGTGTTTGTTTTTCTTTCTCTCTGGCAAAAGACATCACAATCTCAATGAGATCGTCCGATTCATTAAAGGTTATATACAGAGTATATATGTCCCCCTCAGGATGAAGTGTAATTTTGGTTAGGCCCTAATTTAATTAGGTCCTAATTTATCCGGCATTGAGGTTTATAACCAAGTTTGTTTTATGCTTATCAGCAAGTGAGTATATCCAAATAGCAGCCTAACTAAGATGCTGAACACAGTAAACGTTACACCTGCTTTAAATCGGCATGTTAGCGTGCATTGTTTTGTCATTTAGTTCAAAGCTCCACACTCAGTCTTGTTACCATTTTGTTTAAAATAAGCACATAATGGAAGAACCAGCTTTTATGATAAATGGGGGTAAGTATCATGGCTGAACAGAGAAAATAATCCCACGGTTTTCAAACTTCAATGGGTTGTGTATGGAGCCTGATCAAGTGACGAATTAGTCACTGATATTGATCAAAGGCATTATCAACCCTTACAGAAACTTCATGGACAATTTTGATATTGAGCAGTGAAAACAATTTATTTTATTTCCCCTTCTATTTTACTGCTTTAATTTCACCATCTGAAACAACTAGAAGTGTGTGACACTCGCTCTTTGTTGCATAAGTGAGTGCATATCCAAAAAAAAAGAAATTCTATTGCCTGAAGTGACTCATTACAGATAGTAAAGAAATATTATTTGTAATGTCAGGTTATTTGTCAGATTACTACTAAAGTGAGGATTTATTTTCCACTGTAGTGTGAGTTTCTTTTGCTGAGCCAAAGTTAGTGGGAAAGTATACTGACAACTATTCTACTAATGACAACAGGGAGACAGAACAGTTCTGACTCAATATCTGGAACGAGCTTGGGTTAGAAGTGCTGTTCCTCCATGCTTACGGGAAGCAGCTCTGGTGGTTTTAGCATTTAAATGTCTCCATGCGCTTCTAACCAGGATGATGATGACTATCTATCTGACCCAGAATATGCTTGACTGAAAATGTATTCTGGCTGATCTGGGAGCACCTCAAGACCCCCCAGGAAATATCGAATGTAGAATGGAGAATGAAGAAGGAAAAAAGAACACAGATTGCTCCTCTGCTTATTGTGCTGCCACTGGATCTCGGCCTGAATGAAAGATGGATGGAAGATCTATCCAGTAGTTGTTTATATACATTGATCAGCCTAAACATTAAAACTATTTACCAGTTTTACTGTTTTGCCGAATGGTGTTTTAATACCGTACATATATATGTGTCATCATAGCTACTAATACATAACAAATGACTGGATCAGTTTTTTTTCCCCTACGATTTTAGTTGTGCACATTACAAGAGACCTGTATTCACATGTGTCAGTAGAGGAATAGCTAAGCAAGGTGGACTGCTATACAGCGATGTCATTGTAAATACGTGTAGTTGTTTGAGGGTGTGTGGTACGTCCCCTTCATTTCATGCCTGTCAGAATCAGCTTCATGCAGAGTAGAAAGTGCAAGTTGCAGCGGCTACATTTCGCTGGGATATTAATGAACCATGTTAAAATTCAGCAGTGATGCACATAATTATGGATAATGAGGAAACACAGTATGAATACAATATATATAGTGGAGGGTAGCAGAGTAGTAGTACGTGAGTTCTAAGATATGTCATTGATGGCTGGGATATTTTACAGCATCGCTACCAGCTCCGTGAGGCTGTACTTAGGCACAGCATTGCTTTGAACTGACTGCTAACATCAAGAAGCTCACAGTGTTAATTTTAGAACAAAGTACTTTGTGGTAGAATTCCATTCTGACATTCCCCTCAACATTTTTTCTGGCACCGGACTTATTTAAATTTTAATCTGATGATGGCAAGAGGAATAGCCGAGGGATCCCCAAAGTTGTTCCGAGTCATGCTGAGGAGTCTTTCAGTGTACCGAGTTTACTATCTTACTACAAAACCACACGTCAATCTTACTGTTGTACTACAGTAATCGTCTGGAGATCGCCAATGAATGTCTGGATAAAATGATGGGAAACCAGATGTCTCTGTTTTTTGAGACATTTCAGACCGGACCAAAGTGGTAGGTGACCAACATACACTTCCTTCCCTTGAGCAAAACCGCTAAGTTAAAACTTGTAATCCATAGTGTAACTAAAGTCACTTGGTGTATGATTAAGAAGTTTATCTTGATAAACATAGTGATGAAGTACTGTATGATTAATGCTGACACTTCTATCTGATTGATTCCCCTCCATAAAACCTTGAATAGATGCTACCCATCTTTTTGTCATCCAAAATAATAAATACTACAACAAATACTATCCACCATTGGACCGAGGCTCATTAAAACATATTACGGCATTAAGCATTTGGGGAACAGGCTCAGTTTGGACCCATAGCCCATTTTATGTCCCAAACTCAAGTGTAATGAGCTAGGTGCATTAGAATACTTGGAGAGCAGTTACTTAAAATGCTGCAGTGTTCATTCCTTAGACGAATTATGTCGCACAGCTGCAATGGCTTTGTGCTAGTTAGAGGCATGAACCACTTAACATTTACACTTCGGCATTTAGTTGACACTTATATCCTGGACAACTGAGGGGCACAGAAAATAAACTATATCTTTGATCCCACTTGGATTCCGTCTAGGACACTTTGAATATTTTTGACCCAATACAGGAAAGAGCAGGCTGAGTTTTCAGAAAAATTATTAGATTGGTTACAGCAGACATCTCCTGCAGGCACTTAAAAACAACTAAAAAGTACTTGAAAAAAGAGCTCTACATTAGCAAGATATAACTTTGTCAACATCATCTGCAATTTTATCTCAAATATGCTCTAATGCTTGCATTATAGAGCATATAATTTAGCTACCCTACTTTTATCAATGTTCTTTCTGTTGTATTCTTATCTATATCATACTTTTTGCTGCTGCTGTAACATAGTTGCCCCTTGGGCAATCACAAGTTTTTCAACAAATCTTATCTTACTAGGAATGATGAGAGAAAGTTTTCATATACTGTGGTTACTAACATTCAGATATTGTCTGCAAGGCTTTCCTCAAAGAAGCAATTGCAGATATTTGTATCTCAGCATCTAATTTTAGACAGTGTATGGAATACAAAGTCCTGCCTTGAAACTTTGATACATGCTGTGAAAGGCAGTGTGAAAAGAACTTTGCATTGTTTAATATATTGGTTAATATTTGGACGAATAGCCGATGTTCTAACACGTTACAGAGTCGCTAAAAAGATATTTCTAAATGACACTATGCTCCAACCACTCCATACTTACTTACGACTTCAAGCAATGATGTGTAGCTACAAAATCCAAGGCCAAGAAGCACATCATTAATTTATTTGTTACATTAGTTTGTGGGGTTCCCGGTTACATGAAAAAAATACGAATAGCACATCTCTTTTACCATGAGAAGTCTGGTCCTGGATGATGCTATCAGAGTTTAACAATACTGGCTCTATTCATCACTTTATTGTATATTGAAAGTTTACAGCCTCACAACCCCTGCCAATGTTACCTGATATAGTCTTCATCCTGAAAGCTTTTACAAAGATTTTACACTTAAAGTTTTGAAAATAAAAACAGGTATTTAAGCTAAGGAGCCAAACAGGGTAACAGTGTGATCTTGTGTGCTTAAATACTAAGAATTTCCAGAGGTAAGTCTGCCACTGTTATCACTGGGAATTGAATATGCACTGTGTGATGACAGAAAACTTAAAAGGCAACAGTAACAAATGTGCCCAGAGGACATCACGCTGTGAATCTTCATTGCATGCTAATATTTATCATAATCAAATCAATTAAATTGTTATGCCTGATTTTGGTTCTGCCTACCTTTCCATATTTTTAGGAACGTGCAATGGTTTAACCAAATTGTAAATAAATGTTGTGACTCGCATTGGACAGCAGTTGGTCCATCTGAGGCATTTTCGTCTTCCTGTGACCCACCTTTGGACCCTGACGAAGTGTTTGACAACTGCAGCAGATTCAGTTCAGTAGTGCTTAGCAGTCAGAGGAATAACTGTGGGCCTAGTAGGGTGTGCGATGTTGTCGGCTTCTAAAGCTCTCGCCTGTGTTCACACAGCGAGGCTCAGTGAGACACAGAAATGCGTGGGAATGTGTCTGTCAATGTGCTTTGTGTTAGTTTTGCTCTGCTGAGCAAAGCTCTAGTTTCACACAAGTCTGTCTTCGTCTGTCTCAGTCATCTCCTGTCCTCTTCTTAGTTTATTTTCCTATGTTTTGTTCTCTGTTACTGCTGTTTTTCTCCAACATTATTCCCTACTCACACTCTGTCCTTCTTTACTTTTAAATAAAATGCTCTAGGTCTGGTCATAGTATACCAGCACTCACAAGCCATTTCAAAACCAGCTGCAATTGAGGTGTACTGGGTCTTTTAGGCCATGTACTTTTCACAACCCTACAGTCCAAATAACTGCCTTTGTGAGTAATTTATCTACTAACACATTTGTTGGATTTTCACTAGGCTACCAAGTTGACTTGCCCGCTTGTGCCTTATTTAAAGGTTTCTAGAACATGTTTGCCATGATAAGTATGAAATTCTTTAAAGTAATATAGCCTGGTATGTAGTTCTGTTCTGTGAATATTACAATGTGGTGAGCAGTATGAATGCCATACACAGATGTATGAGTGGGAAAACTGTCAATAGCGTGTAGCTGACTCACTAACCAAACCTTGAATCTGTGGATAAGATAGTACAGTGCCTTATAGACAAGTCTATCCTTGTGTAGGTGAAGTCAGTTGTCTGTATGCTTTAGAAATACCACAGAGTTCTCCACAAAGGGCAGCAGCCATGTTTCAGCCAGAGTTGAAACTTCTGTTGAAAGGAACAATTTCAGTTCAATTCAATTCAATTTTATTTATATAGCACGATATCATTACAGATGTTATCTCAGGGCACTCTTTTTTATTTTTATATAGTTTCCAACATCTTCTGGAATTCATGCTGCAAAGAACTTTGGCTGTATTGAAATAAAAGGGACGCCCTACCCAGTATTAGTATGGTGTCCCTAATAAAGTGCGTGGTGAGTGTATACAGTGTATGGCTATATATCTATTGGCATAACACAGCAAAAAAGAAAAAAAAATCAATCCACTTAGGCTAAACATGACTTGAATCTCATGCATACATGCAAGGATGCGCACATGATCTGATGCGTAGCCGATGGTTCCACACTTTGACCTATCAGCAATTGGTAGCAGTAATTTGCCAGGAGGCACAGCAATGCACTGATAAAAGTAGGGAAGAGGAAGACTGGTAGCAAGCAAATGTGGATGTTAGCTATTTAGATTTACTAATTCTTCTGATTCATTTTTGCAAATGTGAGGGAGGACGTACATTCAACCCCTTTTTTGAGCCTAAAGGATACACACAATGAAATGTAATGAAAATGAATATTAACAGTAATTTTGTTTACAACAAAAAAATCTATTGGGTACATATAATTTCCCCTTGATTTCTTAAAAAAGTACTTAAAACAGTTTGAAATTTCCTAATTCATATAATTTACCTTTGAAATACATATAATATACATACAAGAATTACAAATTTTACAGTAGTATATCTTGATTACCTTCCTCTCTCAGCAAATGGTCTCGAGGAGATGTAACCAGGCAGTGGTTATGAAAGACCCAGGGTGTATTAATAAAAGATATGGTGCCACTTTAGTGTAACCCTGTTTGAGTGTCTCCACTTCAGCATCACAGTCGGTAAGGTCTAAGAGGGGTTTTGCTGCTATGGCCCGTACATATGACTTAAACAGGTAAAAGGCAACAATGACAGCTTTGTTGACATCCCATTAGTGAGAAAGAACCCGATGCGAACCATAATGTTGTTGGTTTGACCTTTTCAGAGGCTTCACCCATATGCTTTGATGTAATTGTTGACATTTGGATCCCATGGTGTACAAACTGCCGCTCCCCAGCAGACTGGTCGCTCCTTGATTGGTCCTGCTGAGAGGTTAAAAAGTCTTCCTTTAACATCCTGGGGCTGTATTACTGGGGGCCATGGCACTTTCTGTGAATGCTACATGCCAACATTTATTATGTTAGTGATGTGAGTCGGTTGATATAATAGGCTTCCTCTGAGATCCAGTCCTCACAGGTTCAGGAAGTTTTGAAGAGCCTCCAGCTAGATCCTGTTTTGTTTTGGTTTTTTTTCCCTAACCACAGGTGCTGTAAATGTGGCCATTAGGCAAATCATAGGCCCTTGAAGGTACAATTATTTATAGCTTGCTTGAACGGGAAACCAATTCTGAATGAAGGCTGGATATTAATTTAGTCATATATCTCAAAAATATATAGTGTGAAACATAACATAAGACCAAAGGAAAATAGGCTAGAAATAGAAAACTAGGTACCTGCGGTCAGCTCAGCTGCTGCATTGAACCTTACGCATTTGGTACTGTACTTTTACTTTTTACTCAGGTATTTTCTAGCCTTTTACTTCGCCACATTTGCCAGACAACCCCTGCCCCTTGAGAGCCTCAGGAGGTGGGAAGGAAGAGTGGTACTACTGAGTGGGACGGACTGCTGCTGCCCTGTTGCTGTCGGCCTACTGGCACAGATCTGAGAGGTGAAGGTGTCAACTTGTCAGATGTCATTCCCGTCCCTCTCTATTTCTCTCAGGCGTTCAGCTGGCTCAGAGGGAGGTTTTGAAAAGAAATTGAATATCCGCTTTTGTTACTTTGCCCTAAACCATCCACTAGCCTAATTTGAACCCACTTGCTAGCTAACCAGGTCAACGTTCGCATGAATGGGCATCAAAAGTTCTAACATGCAGTACGTGATGTCTACATGGGGAGACAGGGTAATCGTTTCTGAAAATCCCATCACTAGGCTTTGAAAGCATATATTCTTTATGTTGTAAGAAAATATGAAAGACGATAACGAGAGCCAGACAAATTTAAGGTGCAGTTCTTTATTAAAAAAAAATGTTTGGTGGAGTAAAAGAAAGTTATCATAGGGGCGCTGTCAAAACCCCCGCACCCCTACTTCTAATATCTATTGGTGTGTGACTATAAACAAAATGTATATTTAAGGGCTGATGCTAACAATCTGTAGATTATTGTTTTAACTGAAAAACTGGTTCAATAAAACAACTAGTTCTTTGAAACAATATATACAAAATATTGTATATAATAACTTGGCATAGGCCAGTTTGGTTTTGATCAACAGTAAAGAACTAATTGTTACTGTGAAATGAAAGAGAGAATAGCAGAATTTTTTAAAATATTTAGAAGCTGGAACCAGGGAAATTTGGGTAATGTTTTGTGAAAAATCCAGATAACAATCAATTGTTATTAAAATAGTTGACGATTCAGTTTCAAAAAATCAACTAATCAATTAATTGTTGTTTCAGCCCCAGTTAAATAAGGCAAACAGACATTTTCAACAATTTTCTGAATCTTTTGAGACATAATGACTGATTGATAGTAAAAAAATAATTGCCAGATTAATTAATAATCCCTTTGAGAAAACTATACATTTGTGTCATATTTCAACTTATTGTCAACATACTTTTTACTGCTTTTTTGGATTTCAAAGCATATTGTTACGATGGATATGCAAAGAAGAAAAAGAAATTTTGAAAATGTAGTAAATAGCCTACTTGGGTTAGAAAGCAAACTCTACTTAACTCCAGTTAACATGACCACAGGATTGACTTAAAATACTGACACATTCTAGCTTTGCATTTAAATATTCACTTTAATTTTTTTTTTTTATATATATAATGTGGTGGTGACCATTTTCAGTGAATCACAAACTATGTGACTTGTTCAATTCACCTGCACTGGCCTGATGAGATGATTACATGGTATTATAAGTCAAATTTGTGGTAACACAAAACAACAGTACGCTGAGTTGAAAATAGCGGCTCTCAGTAGGGCAGTGTCACACGAACAGCTCGTATGCTGATATATGCAAGGATATAAATAGTATTCATCCCATATAGCTGCCCTGATGGCCTGTTTTCATGTGAAGGTTTGGTCCCATTTGAATTCAGTGCAATGAAATGTATTCATACTTGTGCAGAAACAGGTGTTGATGGATCATTTTTGATGCCCGTAGCTGCCAAGCAGATAAGCTCCTAGAGTGCAATGAGCTAAGTATGATTAGCATGTTCAGTAAACAAGATAAACAACATTTGTTATTGTCTGTTCCTACAGCTCAGTGTGACTCACCTTGTTATGCTATGTTTTCCTGTCTTCCACACTTCTACACTAGTATATATAACTCTGTGAAAAAAAAAAATCAACACTGACACAGAAAAAAAGGTCAGATCTGAGTTCAACAAACATGAGCTCTGACCTTTACAGGAGTCTGAGGTCACACTGAGTTATCGCCGGCAATGCATGACTTCCAGTGCCAATGACTAAGTCAAATATTTACAGGAGTGGGAGCATGTATGAACGGTGACTCTGGTTCATGTCCAAAAACTGAGATTATGGGTCCAGTTTGAAAGGAACTCTGGTTTGGCTCAACAGGAAGATTGTGTTACAAATATATATGTATATATACATGATATTTCAAAAGCTAGAATTACATTTATGGATTGATCATGGGAACTGTCAAAGAATTATCCAAGTTAACTTGTTAAGCATGGTAACAGATGTGGGTGTTGGGATGGATCAAAAACGTTCCTATCTCTCCATTTTTGACATATACAGTTCAGTATCAGTCTTGACTGTGTACAACCACCAATTTTCAGATGAGATAAATAATGGTCAGTGTGAACATGTCTTTTTTTTTTCTCATACAGGCTAATGAAATTTAGCTAAAGGTATGAAAGCAACCACAGACTTAACTACCGCCTGATATATATATTTACTGGCTAAGCTCAGGAACCTGTGCCTCATTAAGCTGTGAAAACATTGACCTCTGGTAAAGTTTGAATTCTTGTTGATTATTTAAAGAAATGCAAAAGGTCAGATTGAAGACTTTGAACATTAGCTCAACATACATAAGCTCTTGATATATTCAGCCCCTGTTATCTTCTCCGTTTCATTCTTCAAAAACCCTTATCAGTTAAACGTTCCCTTTTTCAGGCATTGTGAGTGAACCACAGTGCATGTCAGGTATCACCTAGAACAGAAGTCTGCTTCCTCTCACCTCTCTGACTATATTCATTTGCATGCTTTTAGATGGATTTAAAAATCTTCACTGCCGGCTGAGCTCTCTCCTTCATTGCTTTAAATCCACATTCATCACAAACTAAATTAACAGTAGTGGGCTAACCCTCTCCATTTAGATTGTTTAGTCATAATGACAGAGTATTAACAGATGCTATGGCAGAGGAGAGGAAGAGAGGGGAGCAGATAGTTTCCAAAGAGCCCTGTTTTATTAATGTTAACATGGTCATTGGGCAGAATGATCAGCTTCCTTCAAGCATATATAATTACTATAGCATCCGTAGAAAGAGGGAGATAGAGAGCATAAGAGAAGAGGAAGAAAGATCTAGACAGGTGCAGTGAGGTGAACCACACTGGGGCAGTGAGGCTCCATTAAGTTTGTCATCAGCAATATGCCACCGGAGGTCACTGCAGGAGATGACACTCCCTTTTCCTGCCCCCTCCTCTGCCTTTCTCCACGTTCCTCTCTGGCCTAATTGTTTGCATCTTTTCATCTCATCTTCTAAACCTGTCTTCTCACCCTCCCATCATATCTGTATTTAAAAGCTTCTCTATCCATAAGGACGATTAGAGTGGAATGGAGTGTGCACTCAGCCATCTCTCTTCCCCAATTTTTCTCCTCCCCATCTCTGTATTTAATATGCATGGCTCTAACCATTAAGGTGAATGCAGAACTGTACTCCAGTGTACCTCAATCCATCTCTCTGCCCATTACGCCCACACAATAAGGAATAATTTAATTCAAAGCCCCACTTCGGGAGAGGGGGCACCAAATCCACTTTATCTGATAATGTAAAGGAAGAGAACATTTTTGTGTGTAAAGCCGTGCAGATAAATGGTGAGAGTAAAAGATCAGACTATACGTTTAAATAGACTGGTATTACTCTGATATGGCGACAAGGTTTAGAGTTTTTCCGATTAAGTTGCAATGGTTGACAAATTTTATGTTAACCAATATTGAGGGGACAATAAAAGAAAAACGTATTCCGGTTTTAAGATGTAGCTAATGTGATAGAGAGGAGAAATGCAATAAAGTTGATAAAGGCATTAAAATAGAATAATATACAACAGCATGATAGAATGAATGTCTTCTAATCATTTAATACTGGAGATGGACAGTTTCCATTGATCAAACTAATATGTATTGGTTTTATTTGGGAATATATTTACTTTTTATAGAGCTTGGTTTGATATGAGTAACATCTAATCTCTAGATGGCTTCTTTCCATTTAAGAAATGAATCAATGGTAGATTCACACTTTAAAGAACTTTAAAAAATTTAATCAAAATCTCCAAATCCGCATGCATACATGAAATGGAAACACTTCTGGGAGCAAAGAGAACTGACTGATAATATGACTTGGACACAGTCTTGTCTTTTTACAGGTAATGCTGCTTTTAAATCCAGTCTTTTTTCTTTCTCTGTTTATTTCCATATAGCTCTGATTTTCAGCATTTTTGAAAACCATCTATGTTGATTATACATGGTGGTTCAATACCAGGAACTGAGATCCAGATATTTACCAAGAAATTAATAAAGATATACCTGTGGGAACCCAGGATTTTTAGCTTGTTAGTGCTTTTGAGTGAACTTGTAATTTTGTTCACTAAAGATTTTATATACTCAAGCAAAGACACCTATTTGTTACTGCCATAGAATGCTATTATGGTAACATAACAACCTATTACTGTATAGTTTCTCCAAATAAGTTCACAGCTGTGGAGTAAAATATTTTTTCATCTCTAAATTCTTAAATTATATTTAAGTAGATGGCTTTATTAGTGTCTTAATCTGGCGTTCAGGCCCCAATTTCCAAATCAGTGTGGTATAACACTGAACAGGTGTAGCATGGACTGTATAGTAGGATTGTGCTGATAGACAGTCTCTGTGATCACCAAAACCTAATGCCACTGCCAATGTCATGGCAATATTTGTCTTATTTTAACATTAATGTATTAAATAATAATACTATTATGTTAGTAGTGGTAGTAGTATTAAATTAATATTAAATTTAATTTGCCCAACCATAGTTTCACGTCAGTATCCCCCACATATAACTCACACTTGCAAAGACCACATACATACACACACATACACACATACATATATACACACACCACACATACACACACACACACATACACACACACACACAAACACACACACACATGCAAACAAACTGTTTCTACACACCTCCCACTGCTGATTTTGGGTAGTAATTGTGAATGGGCCAATTATTATTATTTGTAAATAAATTAATAATAAAGACCCCAAACTTAATACACTGTATTTGCCCAGTTTTGCTCAGGATATAACTGTAACCATCCCTTGAGCCTCGCTGCAAGCTGAGAAAAAACATTCCTTTTGCAGAGTCATCTAATAACAACATTCTCTCCGGCAATAGAGTGGCCTGTTTTAACAACTAATAAACAATGTTCCCCATGTCTCATATCATAAAAAAAACACACCATGTGAAAGATTTTCTAATCCCCCTGCAACTAGATGTAGTAATTACCTAAGTAATGTCAGCAGCACTGTAAATATGTTCATGCCCTGATATCATCACTCAGATGTATTTAAACTGGTAAGAGAGGATAAATCATAGCATTTCTATTTAAAACAAAGTCCTCTTCTAAAGACATAGTTTGTATTACATAATGTAACAAAGGAAAGAATATATTATTTACCACTGTAAGATAAATTATCTGCAGTTCTGTCTTCAGAATCAACCTTCGTATATGACATTTATTTGGGTAAAGAAAGATTTGTGGGTGGGATTTATCAAATCAGTGGAAGACAATCAGTCCTAGTCTGCACATTTGTTTTTATAGGCATTGAGATAAGGATTTTATTCATATGTGTGCCTGGTGAGGAAAATGTCATCCCCACCCTCTCCCCAAATTCAAGGGCAATCACATCCAATCATTGTGGCATTTCTTTACTATTTAGCTGTGGTCTATTCAGCTCTTGGTTCCATTGATTCTGTTGTAAATTGCTGCCTTGATTAGGTTAAAATACAAATACACTATTTGTATGCATTCAAATATAGGCAGTGGAAGATTTTTGTCCCTGTTGAAGCATCATTCCAATAAACTCATAGCTGCAGGCTACCACTCAACAAATGCCCTGTACGTTTCCATTAAGATAACTCGATTTAGACCTAAAAAAAAACAGAACATGTGAGAAACGAAGGGATATGATTGGGAAAAGGTCACGGGGAAAAGAAAAGAGACAAGGAGTTAGAAAAGATGTAAATGATCAATGAAGAGGAAGAACATGAGGGAGAAAAGGAAAGGAATGATGAGGGAAGTAGAAAGATGAATAGATGGATGTTTTGGTCCATCGAGAGAGACAGCGAGAGAGCAAGAGATAATAAATGATTGTAAATGATCCTTTATTACTGTGCAGTGTGCAACACTCAGCATTCTGTAAACTGATGAGCCATGAAAGGTGGTGTGTATGTGTGTCCTCCGTGAGTGTTTGTGTGTAGTCCTCTGAGAGAAGGCAGTACTCACATCTATTTTTAAGCCCTGTAGATTCCTGTCCTGCCTTCTGCAACTATTTTGCCTATTTTCTTTCCGAATGTGCAAGTCTGTATTTTCCTGTTAAAAAGTGTCTCAGACTTTCTGTATCCCACTATATATATATATATATATATATATATATATATATATATATATATATATATATATATATATATGGTCAACTTGTTCATAGCATATCATAATTGCACAGAATTTAACAGCATAGTAGTTTGACTTCGTGAGAGAACTGGAACTGTTTATCTTTAACTAGAGCTTTAGAACCTGAGAGTCAGTCTAACTACCTGATCAGATGTACTGATCCAGGTGTGTTCACGAATTGACATGGTGATGTGAAACACTTCTCGTCACCTGACCATAGTGACACACACACAGAAACTGACGAGGGCCACAAGCAGACATACAGAAAAGTGGCCCCATGTAGTCTATAATGTGTGCCACATTTGTTACATAAGCGCAATGAATGAATGTGCACACATTCAATCCAGAGTAGAGGAAGGTTGCACACCTCTGTCTGTTTTCATGAAAAAGTCGTAATGTTTCCATAAAGCGATAGCATTCTCAGAATCACTGAGATTCTAAGCAGTTTCTCTTTTGCAAGTTACATTTTTGTCCTCAAAGATATTCATACATCAGTGTACCAGAGCAAGCTATGGCACTTTTCTGACCTCTGCAGGCATATTTTCTTGTAGCTTGGCCCCAGTTCTCAAAGTGGATCTAAATCACTTTAGCGATGGATCTGTTTCTACTGTGGCAGTGGTGCTAGCTGATCTCATAAGCTTAGTTCTACAAGCCACTGTCTTAAGTCCAGTGAGCAGGAATCTGATTTATCACTTGTGGAGCTGCCTTCATTCTGCTTTTGGAAACCACGCACACAGACACACACGTATTCACACAAAAACACACACACACACACACTCACACACACATGCATACGTACACAGAAAGGCAGTAGAGAAGTGGGCAGACATCACCTTTGCATGTCCTCTGACTGACAAGCGTAACACATAGCCGTGAACAGAGTAGATGTGTGTATGCTTGTCTGGACATGTGTGTCAGCTTAGCCCCCATAGTGTCAGTGATAGAGAGTGGTTGACAGTGAATAGAGACTGGCTTTGTGGACACTGTGACAGGACCCAGGATGATTTTAGAGGGATTATCTTACTTCAGTGACAGTTGGACGCTTTCCAAAGTTTTGACTAGATTTGTGAACAGGAACAAGCCTCTCAGGGAGCTTAGAAAAGACTGGAGGGACAATAGTGGTTTAATCTAATATTTGGGAATAAAGGACATAAACAGAACAAATGAGAAAGTGATGGAAAGACAGAAAAGCCAACTGACAGGTAAACTAGAATGAATGGATAAATATAGTAAAAGTATAAACATACAGTCAACTGCCACAACATTAAAACCAGTTAATGGTTTGTTAATGGTTTTAATGTTGGGGCTGAATGGTGTATATAATCAGTATATATAAATATGTATATAATATGGATATAGACAGTATACAGTGCATTCAAAAAGTATTCAGACCCTTTACTTTTTTCACACTATGTGATGTTACAGCCTTCTAATAAAATCTTTGAAATTCCTTTTTTTCTCCCTCATAAATCTACACTCAATACCCTATAATTGCAATTTTTTGTAAATCATTAATAAGGAAAAGGGAAATTGTTTTTCTGTCTGGCAAATTTCAAGCTGTAGGCAAATTAGGAGGTGTGGCCTGAAGAATGGCAGGTCGGTCCTGCAGCATCCTTGGGAGTAGATTTGCTGTATAAACACTAGGAGGTCTGACCACAGTGCTGAAGATATAGTCTAAGACATATACTTAATATACACCCAGTGTCTTGATTAAGACAACAACCATGGACTGGCTACTGCCACCACCATTACGTTGCCTTTGACTTGTGCAGCCAGCCCCATCCCCATTGCCGCCTCACGTGCTGTTTATAAAGATGGTTGTGGCAAGGATCATAGAGTGTTGCCCGCCAAACTCCCCACATTTTTCTATTTTCATTTTCAATTTTCTTTTTAATTTAACTTAATTCGGAATCCCTAAACCACACCAAATTTATTTTGCTAAAATGAAAATACCAGTCACTGTGTTATTAACAAAAACATCAACAATATACACCTTGTATGAATCTTTCTCATCTATCATTTTTACAGATTCAAAAAGTCATAAAGTCTGGAAACAAACAACCAGCAAAATTCGTCAGCAAAATCAGATGTCAACTGATTTACTGATAAAAGTAATTCAACTCTGTAAAGACTCTTAATAGTACTGAAACTTTTTTTTTTTGAAAAATAGAAAATTAACCTGCAATATTTTGTTAACCAATTAATTGTTTGAATGATTTTTCAAGAAAAATATTACTCGTCTTAAATGCAAAGGTTTGCTGCTTTTCTTTGTTTAAGGTCACTGATATAATTGCTTTTTACCAACATGTATAGGTAGGCATTGTCTGCTATGTCAGCATTATTGTTCTTATAGGTGCATGGGTACTTTCTCTGTATCTAGAGGATTAAAAAGTGTATCTATTAGGGGGCACATAAGGGTGTAATCATCTGTTGCTGAAAACAGAAAATTCTACTTGTGAACTTCAACTTTTGCTCAATGTAAACAGAAAATATGTAAACACTTGAGGAGGTTACAGTATTGTTGTTGTTGAGAGAATGGTGCAAAGAAAATGGTAACATTTTAGATAGTATGTCAGGCAGACAAACTGTATGAGCTTCTCTTCAAAACCTTACACCATTGTATTGGTGACCCAGAACTGTTGCTGACATTGGTGTGCATATTATTTGTTTTTTAAAGATGAAAGAAATGTAGAGTCTCTCACCAGCCAAATTAAACTGCTACCAAAAATTACTATCCTTCAAAAACATGACCAAGAGCTACCATGAGAAATGCAAAGGAATGTGATTTGCATCTATAATCACAGCTTCTATTGTCTGGAATGAGGATTAACAGTAATTTGATTTGCACTTCTTAATTTTCCTTTGAGTTTCTCAGCTTGTCCTTGCTTTTCCATGTTTCAACCCTCTCCTGATCTCCATCATCACCCTACCATTGCTATACCTTAATACACACAGAGTTTAGCTGCTGTCATCAAAATTAATTATCTTATGATTTGACTGTTGCCTAATGTTGCTGTTGTCTGTTAACCAGGCAAACCTGTTCTCCTGCACTGTCGTGCCAAGGCCACGGTGACTATAAATCACCATATTATGATAATGGAGTAATCTGGGGAAGATGTGTGACCCAGTCTGAACAGCAGAACATTACTGTGTGGAACAAAGTTTTTTTCAATGATTTAAATCCAATCTGGAGGTCATGTAGGAAAAGCCCCAGTTTTATGTATAGAAAAATGCTGCTGTAGTGTGGATAGTGCATTTGTTTTAACTGCTGAGCTCGACTGTTGGCATGCAGAACGGTGACTAACAGCAAACACTTTCTGAAAGACTTCGCCAATACACTTTAGTCATCCTCATGGCTTCAGGATTAAGATTTTATTCCCTGCTGAGCTGTCAAATAGGTTTTGAGAGACCAAAATACTGCAATAGTTTCTGGCTTTATTTAGTATGTAAGGGCCACAGTGAAACCACAATTTATGGTCATTTCCTTGTCTGACAACAGAAACATGACAATAATTAAGTGAAAACAGTTAAACAGTGAGTTTCTGTATAAACAGTACAGGTGATGACGGTGATAAGGAGAGGGAAGACACATGGGGTAGCCATAATGCACACGCACATGCATAGTCAAAAGTCCTGCAATGAATCCTCCCTTCATGAAAATTACAGTCAATTTTTATATGTTGTGTTGATTCAACTGTATGATCATTTTTGGAGGATTCAGTTTGTGGTGCTGGTCAATTGTATTGCATCATACAAAGAATTGTTTCTGTTATATAGCTTCCCCAAATAATACAAACACACGTCCATATAATGCAATACAATTCAACAGCACCACAAACTGCAGCCTCCGGAAAGATCGTATAGCTGAACTAACACCTCTCTGAAACAGTTTCAATACAAACTGAACCATCATGAGGGAAAAACTTAGTACTGTGGTATTAGACTAGATTAGCTTTAGGTAAGTGTATGTAAGAAACTACTGACTGATCTTTTAGACTGGTAGTTGAACAAATCACACTACTTCAAGCTGTAAGACTGGAGTAATAGTTCTGTGTACAAAGAGGCAGGACCTCTTGGCCCTGTTTACCACACTGAGCCAGTAAGCTCTTAAAGTCTGTGCAGTTGTAAAGTTCTGTCTGCATTCAGAAATTTGCAAAGACCCGCAGACTCTCAGTGGCATGGGTGGATGTGAAAAATGAATGTCATACTGGCCCTTGCGGCTATCCAGATACGGAGAGCACATCCCAGTCTGACCTGCTACAGTTTTTGGTTTCGAACAAGTGCAAGTACCCAGAAAATTCATCATAACTTGAGTTCACTTCATCTTAATCCACAAACTTAAAAATGCGAAACAACTTTGACTTGAATATGACTTCAGGGTCCATTCTGTGGTTACTGGGACTGTCTTATCTGATCTTGCTTCCACCCATGGATGCTACAGTTTGCTCCCATATAAGCCTACGGCGTTGTTTGCCACTTCAAAATGCCACTCAACCTTAGAACAGTCAGCATAACCCCACCAACCTGCACCTGCTGGGCGACTACCACACTCATCCTGAAACACACACAAACACTCACACCCGGTGGAGTGTCTTACAATCCTGAGACGGAGTTGACGCCTTTAAAGCCGTAGAATGAAAGGAACACACACACACACACACACACACACACACACAAACACAATGAGACCAATTGCCAGACACAAGGTGCCCTGTGTTCTCACTATGGCTGTTAATGCTTTTAATTCCTCCAGGACAAACCTTTCTCGGTTGATTCAACCTCACCGGCAGGCCAAGGCAAACAGATTCTACCTAGTGGACACTATGTGTGAGTGTGTGTGTGTGTGTGTGTGTGTGTGTGTGTGTGTGTGTGTGTGTGTGTGTGTGTGTGTTTATGTCTTATGTTTATTTATTTCCCACTGTTAAATACTCTTCATTCTATCTCAGAAATTATACCAGCAACAATATTTCTCTCATACCTTTAAGCTAAATATAAAGCCAGCAGATAATTAACCAAGCTTAACATAAAGAATAGAAGCAAGGTCAGGCCAATGACACACAGAGTTTTACAACAATTCAGTCAAAGAAGATATGATATGTGAGCTGGTGAGCTTTAAAGGTGCTGATTGTTTTTGTTTGTTTGTTTGTTTGTTTGTTTTGTAATATGTCCATAGATGTACAGACCTCTATCACTTGGTTACCTGGTTACAGAGTAAAACTTAATGGTTCTCAGGAGAGTTCTGTCTTCATAAGGAGAGTCTTTTTCAGTGATTTGCAAGTGGATTTATGGGCATTTATTTATAATGGACATTAAAAAAACGATTTATGTTATTAAATCTACAAATATGTGCATCATGTCAGTATGTTAAGAAAACTCCTGCTTGGGATAAATATTAAAAAGAATCAGGGAAAATTACCAGTACCACAATAATATATAAGAGCTTTGACTGCAGTCAGCATAAATGAGACTTTTTTTTTTCTTCTTTTGCTCGTGTGTGGGAAAGAGAGGGAGAGAAAGAGACAGAGTGAGAGCGGCCTCGTGTTAATTAAAGCTAATAGAGTTAATTCATTTCCTAACCCCAATAACCCTACAGTCCATCTGTACAGAATTAACCTCACGTATCCTCTCTCCATCACACTATCCAATGCAAGCACACACACACATATACACACTCACAACAGTGGTGCACAGACACATATACTGTGTGTGCATACATAATAGAATCCTGAACTTGAACCAGCAGCCATAAAGAAACCTCTTGTGGTAATACCTTCTCATGTGGTCCGCCCAGTGTTTAATCTGACCTTTGACCTGACTGACCTCTCGACCTGATCAGTACTGGGACACTCCACTCTGTCACTGTGACACTGAGGGACACACCCCTCATATACATATGGCCTCATCATACACACAATCTCTTTTTATGAGGAGAATTTACTGTAAAGAGAATTTACAGGGAACCTTTAACCCAGGGTCATATACATTGATAATTCTTGTTCCCTTTTCTGGGAATCACAATCCATCAGTCTGACACCTGTTTTGGTCAGTACGAAGTCTGGATTTAGGCTCAACGTTGATTAAACCAAACTTCTGCAATATGACATCCACGACATTAATTGAAGTGCGACTACAATTCATTCCTCATCTGGACGGAAACCTTTATCCCTATGTTGTTGTCAACTGAAGAAACAGAGGTTCATTTGGCTGCAGACAGGCTTTAAGCTTATCACAGTGGCTTTAGTTCTGTCCAGATCCTACCGATGGTCAGTTTTCAAGTCAACATGATTACTGATCAGAGAAGATTAGACAGGTATTTTGATTTAACCATTTTTTTTCCCCTCATGATCAGTTTTTTTTTTTTTTTTCCACTTTGTGTGAGCCATTTTTCTCACTCTTTTTTGTTTGGCTCTTACTGTCTATGTTTGTTCATTGATTAGTTTTGGAAAGTCATATCAGCCCATACATTTATTAAATCAGAGCGTGATTAATCTTATTAGTTAAACAACTTGAAAGTAAATGCGGGTGCAGTGAGTTTGTCTCTGTGTGTGTATAGGGCGTAGAATGACTTGAATACTTTATTTGAAGATTTTTATTTGTAAAGCGTTTATCCACAAGTCAACTTGTACAATAACTGAAACTAAATATGAATTTAAATGTAAATTCTTGATTTCCAAAGCTTGTCAGTCATTTGTGGGTTGATCACAGAAAAAAAAAAAAAACTCCAACTGGTCCTTTCTATAGTTTCACAAATCTATCTCAAGTATTCTCACATGATGCAAATATTTGCCTTTGATAGAAAAAAAAAATATAAGGCTGTGATGTCAAATTGGATTAAAAAGTCTTAAACTGTCTTGTTTAAAGCCTTAACAGGGGATCAGTGCCTCCTCTACTTTGATGAAGGAATCAATGTCTGGTCTGTTTTGCATTCAGTGATTTAAGCTGTGGTGACATTCTGGGAAATTAGAGTGACTGCCTGATGAGGACTCACTGTCACAAAATTGAAATTAAGTGGTGGCAGCTTTAATCTAGTGGGAGGAAACAAAAATATTTGTGTTTGTACTGAAACAATCCATAACTTTCCATATAGTATCATTATTAACGCAGCTTCTTATTGTACCAGTGTAATAGACAGATTTGCTGAGTTACTTAAGTCCATTATGTACAGATATATATACTCTGTGTTCGGCAATATTGTCCTTGAGGACAGTGGCACAGGTACAACAAGCCCCAAGGGACAAATTACATAGTGATAGGCAACTGACAGTGTTAACTCCAAATTAGTAATGACTGTTACATTGCCATCATCCTCCTTGAAGACCAAACAGAAACAAATCTCAAAGGAGAGAGAGAGAAGTGTGTGGTTGGAAGGGAACTAAAGCTACCTGGAGCTCTAGGGATATATGGAGGGCAGAGAGCTGAGACATGAGGAGCAAAAACTCTTGGAACTGGAAAGCAGAAAAACCATTCAGAGTTATGTAAAGAAAAAAAATTTGATTTTTTTTAGCATTGTCAATTTTGGTCCATTTAGTTTATTTGTTTATATCTTGTTTATATATTTAATTCTATAACCAGTGCCACATGGCATCGCATTTATAGCCTTGCCTAATTTTCATAACCACAAAACTCAACATGGAAAAACATACAAAACCACACAAAACCGGTGTTAAGAATTAACTAAGTACATTTGTACTGAGTATTTCTATTATAATACTGCATGTTTTCTACTTCTGCTTCATTCATTTCAAAAGGAAATACTGTACCTTTTACTCAACTATATTCATCCAACAGGATCAATTACTTATTTACTTTTCAGATTATGATTTTATAAATGGAGTTCAATCAGTTTAGAAAATACAAAACTTTGTTAGACATTAAACCAGTGATATCCAACTTTCTTGGCATGTGATCCTAGTTTTAGATGTCTGTGAGTTGTTAGCAGTTCCACCAATGACTGACATCCCCTTCAAAATGAGTAAAAAACATGAGTAAAAAACAACAAAAATCTATATTTTAGGATTTTTTTTCTTTCCTACCCCATTAATCGCATCACAAGCCCTCAGATTTGTCCTTTGACCCTTTTGAGATGCCAGCCCCCCATCAATGACTAAAATAACTGTATCTAACAGTTAAAACTAGCTCCAACTTGACCAGCTACAATAATTAAACATTTCTTACACCCTGATGCATCATTATTTACAAATCAATAATGTAGTATACAATAATATATCAGTCGCAGGGTTGAAATGACTATGTTTACTTTCATACTGTAAGCACATTTTGCTAAAAATACTTATGTACTTTTACTTCAGAAGGATTTTCAACGCACAACTTCACTTTAAACTGCCTATTATGCATTTGTGTACTGGTACTTTACATTAAGTAAATAATCAGTATATTCTTCCACTACTGCACACAAATTCCCATACTGAAACTGAGCGTTCATTTTAGAGTGGTTCAGAAACCATGTCACACAAGTCATCTAGAAAAAGGAAAGCGTGAAGGAGGAAAACACGTCATTTAACGCAATACACGCATACCTTTTCATAAATACATGAATTACACACATTTTATATGCATCTTTAACATACACACACACACACAAACACACACACACACATATACATATGTAAAATTTACACACTATTCTTGTGCTTGACAAAAAAAAGAAACCCTCAGAAACCTAATGTTTTTAATTAGTTAGTCATTAATGACTCATTATAGAGCACAGTTTGAAACAAATCAAGAATGAAGAAATTCTCACCAGCAACTAGATGGCCCACTGCACAGATTCAATCACAAGCCACATACAGCCAACGAGTGGCTGAAGGACAAATAATTACACGGCTGTGGAAATTCATTAGCAGTCATTCAAAGCCCCACAGGATCTGACCCCGCGACCCGCACCGTTGACATCAACTATAACGCAACAGCTTCACATCCCAGACGAGATAAAATACCAAGTATAACCCTTCAATTGGACACCAAAGCATTAAATGCACAGGGACAGCTTTAGCAGGACATTTAACCAAAAGGATAGAAAAACCTTTGAGCAAAGAGAGAGACTGACAGCGGGTGAATCTGACTCACTCTTTTCACCTTTGAGTCCATTCTTCTTTCCCTCATGGAGGTGAACTGCTCAATGTCCGTGTCATAAAATGTCCCCCTGCACTTTTTGCTGTGATGTTTCTTTTGTTGACAGGTGTCCTCCTGTCCCTCCAGACTGCTCCTAGCCAACTAGTTTTGCAAAACACAGTATCCAATATCATAGCAATGCTAGAAAACTAGCTAACTTCAATACTGACGATGTTTCTGATTGTTTGCTTCTTGTGTTTCCAGAGTGCGACCTGCTTCACAGTTCCCTTCAGAATTTCTTTCGAGCCTTTTCCTTTTACAGTCTCACAGTGGCTTGACATTGAGTGACTGTTTGATATACTCACTATATTTCAGAGTCAGACTGGGATAGAAATTGAACCTTGGCCTTATCCGCTGGGACTGTAGGTGGAAGGTGCGGGGCTGATGGTGGTTGAAACTAGATGGTGATTAGCCAGCGAGCCCAGCGCACCCCGACTGACAGCTACACAGAGAGGGCCGGTGAAGATACTGACAAGGCTGGTAAAAACGTTATGGATTTTTTGACGGTCCACCAGCCCACCGATGCGGTGACCCACTGGGATTGTCCTGGTAATCCCAATGACCAGGTAGACCCTGCTATATTTTAATCAAAGGGTGCCTACTTCACCTGCCTTTCACTCTGTGGCCTGGCTGGGATTTAGAGGGGGGCTGTGTCACCCGTCTGAGGAAATTCAGTGGAAAAGAGTGACGAGATGGCCACAGCAAAAAATGAAGTTTCTAGTTTGTCACAAAGAAATTATTTTGATAATTTATATTATTGTTATTATTGATAATAAGCTTTATCTGTCTAGTATTTGTCAAAGGCAAGTTTCACCCACACACCAAATGGGTAAAATATACATGACAGATATAAATGTGTAATTAAAATCATATATTGAAGAAAAACACAGAAATAAAAAGCCTCTTGTGCAACATGGGCCAGGAAAGTAGTCATCTATTATTTTATCATGACTAATATGATATATATGATATATTAAATGGTAAATTATTGTAATTATTTAGTGCTTTTCTAGTCTTTTCGACCACTCAAAGCACTTAACATTACCATCGATTATTTTTAATTTTATTCAATCTTTTTAAGTCTGTTTTTGAGCAAAAAAGAAAGGTTTAAAAGCATAATATTTGGGCAAAAATCTGTATTTTCTGCCAACTGAAACTATGTACAGCTTGACTATCATGTGCCATTATAAGCATATCTGACTCTACTCAGGGTTTAAAGAGCATGGAAATTCTCCTACATCAAAAGTTGTAAGAATTACAAGGTTTTTCATGATACAGCATTGCAATATCGCAATGTGTCTGCCTCTTTACATGTGTGACTGTGTTGGGCAGCATATTTCATGTGGGCAGCATGGTTTATAACAACACACAGCTGTGTCATGGACAGAGGGGATTTTATGTATCTTAGAAACAGAACATGTCTCGCCCAAGGCAAGACACAACTGAGCCAATACTCCACTGTAATAATCTTTTCAAGAGACACTGCCTAGAAATGTTCCTTTCTCTTCATACGGGAGACTGTGGATTCATGATGTTTGCTTAAGTGTTTTCACCCCAGTGACTTTTATATTCACCATTGCAGCAACAGCTCAGAAAACAGAAAATGTACCCCTGAATGGCAATTCACCGTACTGTCATTTGTTCACGAGTCAGCCAATTTATGTCATCTGTATCCTTGTCTTGTCAGCACGAGAGAGCTTCCCTTGATGACTTTGCAGTCTTCAAATTGAGGGCTTCTCTGCACTTTGGACTTTTTTGTAGGGATGTTCCTTTGGTCTCAGATCTCAGCAATTATCATGGTGAGTGTGATGTTATCCAAACCAATAGAAGTGAAGGCCGAAAAACTGATCTATTTGGAGCTTATCAGATGAGTAAAAAATATGACAGAATTCATCATCAAATAATTTTAGAGAATAATTTATTTATTATCAATTAGTAGTTAAATTGGAGTGTAAGAAGAATTTGTACTTTTCCTTTAATCATCATTACTTAAAAAGCAAAGCAAAAGGCTTTTTTCCTATACCACCAATAATTCAATAAAAGAAATGTAATATCTACTGATACATTGGGGAAGTAGCTAGGGGCCATAGCCAGAGAGCTGACTAACAATGTTAGCAAAATTATTCAGCGAATACTTGGGCTACTTATCTGTGTTTCCTCTGGCTAAATACATGCCCGGTTCCTCAGCCCAGGTCCAGCCAACTCACATCATGACTATCAGATACTACTCCCATAGCTTGACCAATTTTGGTGTATACAGAAAATCCTTCTGGTTTTCAGCCAGGACTGGAGGATAACATGACGTGGAAGTATATGGGCCAGACTCAGGCTAAGGAACCAGGCAAATCTTCAGCCAGAAGTTTCACTCTTGGTAACTGCACAGTTCAATGACAACATGTTTGTATCTTCATAACATCATAGTCCTCAAGAATATGTCTCCTCTCAACAGGACCACAGCACAAACAGGTCTTTTAGGGCTTTTGTTGTCTCTTACTTGATATTTCAAAGATGTCAATGATTTAATGACTCTGATTGCGAAATCAATTGAACTGAATAGGTCTAAGGGGTGTTAGCTAGCTGTTTTTTGCCATGTTTGCTTGCCAGCTAAAATGCTTTAGTTATTTTAACAAAACCTTAAACAATGATGCTAAAGCTGTATACAATACAGTATATGGATGATTCAATTCAATTCAATTTTATTTGTATAGCGCAATATCATAACAGATGTTATCTCAGGTCACTTTTCATAGTTCACTTCATAGGTCACTTTATAGTTATTATTTACAGAGATCCAACATTTCCCCCACGAAAAACTCCCTTTTAACAGGTAGAAACGCTGGCCCATGGTGGGGGGGGGGGGTCTGCCTCGACCGGCTGGGTTGAGAGTGAGAAAGTGGGAGAGAGAGAGAGAAAGGGAGAGACGGGGGGCAGGAGGGAGGAGAGAGAGCAAAGCATAATAATGGGACTAATAGCTACATATACTATAATTATACTAACAGGGCACATAATATTACTAATAGGACTAAATGAAATGGTAACAGTAGTAATCATACTAATTAAAGCAGTGGATGTTGATCAGGCTCATGAGGCAGTAGATGGATCTGCAGCCATGGATCCAGACTCAGGAGCATCAGGAAAAAACCTGCAGAAAGCGACAGGAGGAAGAGGAGACAGACGAGGAAGCACAACACTATGGGAGAGAGAAGACGAATATTAGTAATGAGCATTTTTGAGATATTAATGCACACAGGGAGAGAGGAAGAGGTGGAGGAGAGGGGAGCTTGGTGCATCATTGGAAGTTCCCCAGCAGTCTAGGCCTATAGCAGCATAGTGAGGGGATGGCTCGAGCTAATGCTGAGCCAGTTCTAACCATAAGCTATATCAAAAAGGTAGGATTTAAGCCAACTATTAAACTATTAAACCCAAACTGGAAGATGGTTCCACAGCAGAGGAGCCTGATAACTGAAAACCCCACCTCTCATTCTACTTGTGGAGACTCTAGGAACCACAAGTAGACCCGCATTGTGGGAATGAGGTGTTCTACCGGGATAATAAAATACTATGAGCTCTTTAAGAGCTCTTTATTCTGGATTTTACAGGGAGCCAAAGCAGAGAACCTAACGCATGAGAAAAAATGATCTAATTCTGGTTCTTGTCAATACTCTGGCAGCAGCATTCTGAATCAGCTGAAGAGTATTGTATGTTTTGTTGGGACAGCCAGCTAATAGGGAGTTGCAGTAATCAAGCCTAGGAGTAACAAAATCATGGACTACTTTTCTGCATAATTTTGAGAAAGGATTTGCCTGATTTTTGCGATATTACGTTGATGTTGGTGAAAAAAAGGCGTCCTTGAAGTTTGTTTGATGTGGGAGTTGAAGGAGACGTTCTGATCAGTGGTGGTAGAGGCCAGAGCAATGCCATCTAGAGTAAGTATATCATTAGATAATGTGTTTCTGAGGTGTTGTGGGCCAAGTATAACAACTTCAGTTTTATCTGAGTTTAATAGTAGGAAGTTGCTGGTCATCCAGATCTTTATATCCTTACGACATGCTTGAAGTTTAGCTAACTGGTTGGTTTCATCAGGACTTCATTGATAGGTACAAATGGGTGTCATCTGCATAACAATGGAAGTTTAAGGAGTGTTTCCTGATAATATTGACTAAGGGAGGCATATATACAGTGAACAGAACAGGTCCAAGAACTGGTGTCAAATGCAGCACTAAGATCTAACAGTCCTTTATCCGATGATTAACTGCACCCACTAGCTGGTGTAGTTTTACATTGAAAGTTAGCTTAACTTGGTAGCCAGCAACACTTAGCTAAGTGATGCTAATCACAGTGTGTTTAGCTGCTACCATTTTCATTCCAGCCCGCAGATAGTTATGTGCTTCCTGTCATCAGGTCAAACAGAGATGCAGACACTTTAAACCAACAATAATTAATTTTTGGCAATTTTTGGCGCAGTAGAAGCAACTCTTGAACACACTGTTGACATATCATTACTTTTTTAAACTTGATATGGGAAACTTCTTAGCAAAAAGGTGCCTAATTCACATCTAGCACTTACAGAGCGCAGTTACCATTCTTTTGGTATCATGTTTCTGGCCACCTGGTAAATTTAAATCCAACATTCACCCTCCTTTATCTCTGCTTTTTGTCTCCACTGCTGTCTCCACAAACTCCTGAGGAAAATATCTGGCTCTTTAGTTGCTCCACTATGTCAACTATCAACTATCACCTAGTTGATAACTGTGTCTTTCTGCATTTGGCACAAGGAAGGGAGTGTAAAGTGTTTTTTTATAACACTTTTTCCTTTTTTTGGTTGCCCACAACATGATATGAGAGTTAACCTAAGCAGATATGTTGTGAGGCAGAAGGTTTAATAATGAGCTACAACTCACTATACAGTTCCATAAATTCAAGTGTAGCTGCAGCTTCAGGCGATGATTATCTGTACGTTCATCACTTCAAACGAACCCTGTTACATTGTTTTCACAATTTCATGCATCATTAATCATCTGACGACCATTAAAATCAAGGGCAAACAGTGTTCCCGGTTGCAACTTGAAGAAAAATTTTAGAGCATCACAATGTATTAATTGGTATTCTTTGCAGCAATCAGAGTTTATTAATACAAATTATAGGTATGGTCTCATGTAATAAGTTTGAAATTGTAAAACAAAACTTTCCCACACAGACTTTTGATTTATGATTGAATTTTAAGGTTATTATGACGTTTCAGAAAATTCAATACACCCATTTTTTTAAAAGTTATGTGATACCTTAATTATTAAGTAGAGGGTACATATTGAAAATTTGCAGATGTAAACTCATGATTCCATTTCACATCAGTTGTAGCCTGATTAATTAATTCAAAGTAGTATTAAAGAGCAAACCTTACCTAGCTGATATTTCTCCCATCTTCACAGACTGCATCTAATAAAATAATACGAAGTGTTTAATAAATGAAATCTGTTTTTAATCCGGTTGATAAATTTCAAATGAATAAGTGAGACTGTTTTGACAGTTATTATTCTTGAAGGTAATAATATGTGAGTGGTTGGTGGTAAAATGTTTAAAGACAGGTAGTGTGTCTGGTCTCCCAAAGATATATGTGTATAAAACATGGTATCATGATATACAATTACGTATCATATGGGAAATAAAGAAAGAAACAATTTTATTTTTTTTTACATCTGGAAGAACTGTATGATGGACATACGATCAGAAACACCAGATAAGAAATTCAAATACAGGCCACAGGGAACTGGGTATATGTCAGTGTAGCAAAGAGGGTAATTTTCCACTCTCCAAAAAATGATCAGCCACCAATATAGGTTCAAGCTCATACTTCAACCTCCACATTGCTAGCTGTTGTCCTGACGTCTCCGTCTCTCTTTGGGTTGCTTCCACACTTCCTAAGATTAATATTGATGATCCAGGTGGGTTGTTAACGGCCACGTTACAAGCCACATAATCAGAAACATGGAGGAATTAACTGTACCCACTCATTCCCAGCTCGGCCGCTGCAGAGTCTGAGTGAGGATTTCACCCTTGGCACACACACTGAATATATCACATATCACATTGTAACGATAAATAATAACAGTAACAATAACATTGTTTCCTTCATCTACTCTGAACGTGGTGGATTTTTTTTTTCACTTAGACATGGGTGACTTTGACACTAATTTTTCTTACTGCTTCACTGAGACATGCTTCTCATAGTCTGTCCACTGATAAATTGCATCAGTTTCATCATCTAACATTACAAGAGAGTCAGCTCTGCTGCTTTTTAAAATGATGTCAGACAGTGCACAACCATTGGATGATAGGAGGTTAGGTTGGGATGTGGTTAACTCCTATTAGCTCTCATGCTGTATGTAAAGAGCTCTGCTGGGTATTAGTTTATGCATTCATGCAGTTGGAATGAACACTGAAAATATAGAGAGAAACTATTGGTCAGATTGATACAAAGGGAAAAATAGTTTTTCTAGACTGTGGAGGTGACACATGTTACATCGGATCAATTTAAAACTGGCTCTTTTACTGCAGTTACAATGCAGAACTGCATTTATTTTCATTGTGCATAAGAGATTGAGATAAGAGATAAAGATTAATTACAATGATCTTTGAAGGTTATGAGGTCACAAGACTCACATTTTTCTCTCTCTCTTTGCCTTGTTTGACTTGTCCTACTCCAGACTGCTGCTGTTTTTTTTCTGATGAGGACAGGCTAAGCAAAGGGTTTTATGAATATCTCAGGTCACCTGAAGATCATCTGTCATGAGTCATCCCAAAAGAAAACAAAAGAAAAATTGTGAATGAGACAGCATTGTGCCTTTTCTGCAGATATTTGCTACCCCGCACTCATCTCTAGGACTCATCTCGATATACTGTGCATAGATAGATATTCTGGTATAAAATATTTATAAATGAGAATATCTATTAATGCACTGTATCTTCTTCTTCCTATAGCAGTTACAATTTAGATCTTATTTCTCTTTGTGACTGTGTTCCATGCAACTATAAACATCTATAAACATCTCTAACTGGCTTTCTATCCCTTTCTTTCCTACCTTGATTTGAGTTTACTCTCCTTAAATTGTACCTTCCTGTTGTCAAAGGCGGAGCTCTTAGCTCAACAGTGGATCGATTTGGAGTTGCCGTACAGTGTCCATTGCTGTCATGTTTTACAGTAGAGTGATCCAGAAGGCTGGTCAGATAATGACCCTTCCCTCTGTGCTTTCTGATAGGGGAGATGTAGAACATCAATAGCTTCCTATCAGCCATTTTTAATGAGAAATACCTCTGGGTGTCCTGTCTCTTGAGGTGTTGAACAGCAGAAGAGAAGAAGGAAACAATTATTAGTGTATCAAAGACAGTAGTCATGGTAACATCTTTCATATTTATGTTAGTGCCCTGTGCTACTCTTCAGTATTTCTTCAATTCTCTTTTCTCACATAATCTCTCTTCTTTTGTTTGATTTCTTTGGCTGAAAAAAAACAGAATACCATCAGTACCATTAGTAAAAACTAATCATTGCATTTAGATTTCACGGACTGACGTTTCTAAGATGTGTTGAGCTGTTTCAAATGCATATTCCTTACAGCTCTACCCTGTAAAAGATACATTATGCAGTAATTGTAAAAGAACTAGAAAAACGACTAGATAGTCAAGTCTCAAATGAGTCAAGAGAGTTGAGATTTAAGATAGTTGGAACACGTCAAGTCAAACGTCAAATCACATGTGGCCAAGCTATTAGTCTTTTGGCTCTCTGAAGGGTGACCACTAAATGACATGGCACTTGAACGTTTTACTTTTAAATTGTGTTAATTGTGTTTTCATTTTCCTTACAAACCAAGGGCCCTATTTCAACCATCTTAGGGTTGGAAAATAAATCAGAGGGTGAGAATAATAAATTCACTCTTAGCCAATCACAACACTGGCCATGTCACTCTGAAACAGCTGAGCCAATCACAGTGATACATGACAACAACAACTTAACAACAACAACTTTCCTTCTACAGGAAATCAGATTGTTGTCTGGATGGTGCAGAGCAGCACAGCCTGAACAATCAATATCTCAAATCTGCAGCCAGGGTAAGGTCTGGCAGATTTTTAAAATGATGATAGAAATACATAACAAAAAATGTTGAAGGGGTTGTTTATATGAACATGTAAATCAGAGGCTATTTCAGTTTTATTTCTATTCTATCTCATGTCATAAATGGTTGCATCATTCCATAAAATGTGACACAACAGCAGTCACAGTGGAATACATTTAAAGAATAAAACATGAAATGCTACCTATGCTGAAAAGAAAATTGGAGAGGATGTAGAGACACACAGGAACCACTGAAATCTGACATTTCCCACAAAAACAAAAGAATAGAGAGTTAGAATGAATCAGTTTGATGCCTTTAATACTGTATGCGAATTGTTTGTAGCAGCCTGCTGTCGTTTGCATGTAATAAAATGTAATGGGACTGTGCTCTTGTGCAAGTGAAAAGTTGGCACGACGCATAGAGCCACAATCACCAAATTTATGAGATATACATCGAATTTTCATGAGTTTAAAGAACCTATGGACAACAGAAACCTTAAGAATCACTCATACAGACTGATTTACAGACAATTTACAGAAGTTCCTGTTTTAAACACTTTAAACATTGGAGTGATATGTTTAAAATGGTTTATTTATATTTTAAGCATTATATCATGATTGCTGTGCATTGGTTTTCTGTATTTAGTCTGCTCTTGTAGTAGAAAATATAGTTCTGTGATCTATTCTCAGTGTAAACACTAAGACACATTTTTCAACAAAATACCGACAACTCGCTTCCCTCCTTTGCCATTACACTTTGCAAACTTCAAATTGACAGTGTGTTGTAATACTGCTTGCACCGGTTGAAAAGCAGGCTCCATTTATTTTAACATCTTCTTCTGGAATTTAATCATGTCACAACATGAAACAAGGTTTTTTGCTTTTGACATTAGTCAAGGCAATTTTTTAGCATTGAGGTCTCAATTTAAATCAAATATCACTCAAAGAGAAATATAGAACAAATTTTTATTCATAACAAGCCTAACATTCATCATATCATGATCTCATGGCATTGCGCTTAAATATCTTGCCATACTATTTCTGGGGACATTTCACGTGTTATCACTACGCGTTTCTTGCTTTTCACTTTTCATTTAGTATTGTTTTGGTTATGGTTAGTGGGAGGTTGAGGGCTTATTCAGCACAGAAATGACATGGTGTGAAATGACATGAAAAGCAAGAAATGCATAGTGATAACATGCAAAATGACTTCATGAAAATTGGCACCTTATTCATCAATAATTTATACCAGACCGCTTATTAGGTGACAGCTTTGAAATACCTTGCTCTGGGGTTACTATATGGCCTCCACAGTGCATCACCTTGACTACAGTAAAATAGCTGAAGGACCGTATTTCACCATATTACACTGTATTGCAACAGATTCCAGCCTAAATGTGACAAAAATAAATGTTGTACAGAGACTTAACTTGTGGTGGACTCACAGCACGAGAGCTCGGTTGTATGAGTATGGATGTGTGTATTATGAGTCCTTTATGAAGTGAAATTCTATTGACACTAGGAGCTCATTTCTTTCAGAAAGAGCTATGCCGATCAGCCATAACAATTAAAACCGGTAAATTGATACAAAAATTTTGCAAAACCATTTAGGAATTACAGCCGTTTTTATATAGAGATCGGTTTGATGGCCAGGTGTGGCTTGTTCCCTCATCAAGGTTTGGAGTTTATTCCAAGTGTTTTGATTTTGCATTTTCTAGTTATTCATGAGAACTTTTAATATGCATTCCAAAGAGGTGCCAATGCAACTGAAGACGGCATCATTAGGCTGGAAAAGCAAAAGAATCAGACAGATGGTATAATCTTTAGGAGTGGACCCTTCAACAATATGGTTCATTCTTAAAAAGAAGGGACAAACTGGTGAGCACAGCAACATTAAAATGCCTGGAGGAACCTGGAGGACAGCTAAGGTTGATGATCACAGAATTCTCTGAAAGTCAACAGTTAAGTCACATCTTGATTAGTTAAAAACCGCTTTGGTGGTTTACAGAGGCAAATTTATGAAAACTCTGTCCGTATTTTGCATATGATCTGCCTCAAAATGACGTGAACACCTCCCATAAAATGTTTCTACCTGTAATTTCATGTGTATGATGATGTGTATATATTTTCTGTGTGTGTGTGTGTGTGTGTGTTTGTGTGTGTGTGTGAGTGTGGGTGTGGGTGTATGTGTATATATGCATGTGCAACTGCATATGTCATCTGTGCAGAAGCCTCCTGGTTGATATATAACCGCTCAGGCATTCTAATCATGGGAAATGTAGCACTATTAACAACTGCATGCTAACCTGTCATCTTCTAGTGAGTATGCTTGAGTTATTAAACCCACTCTGTGTCTTTCATCTTGAAGTGCTGGCGACTAGGCCGAGATGGTGTGTGGTTGAAAGATATTCTCTGCATGCATTAACTGTATGTGTGTGTGTGTCATCACCTATTCTATCCAATGATACAGTATGTTGAGATGCCAACCTATACAGGTGTGATTGTGCCTTGTCGTAAAGACTCAGACTTGTATATGCTTGACTGGGTGACCTTTGTATTGGACTGTCAGCTTGTATATAATGTACTGTATGTGCATGAGCTAGAGGCTCTCAACTGTGCAAAGCAGCAGGGAAATCAAACCTAGTCAGTGTATGAAATATAACATATAGAGTTAAGAAACTGGACACATTTCTGTTTTTTTTCCTTAAATTTACTTTTTTTATATGGGAAATTTACAAGAACAAAAAGAGTTGAATGACCTTTTTACATAAAATCAGACTTATAAATCCTGTTGACTATTGTTTTTTCCGTGTTCAATCTGCTTCATAGATTTTTCTTTTTTTTTCTGGTGGACGTGATTTCGTGGATTTGCTTGTGATTCACTACAGTTGTTTTCCAAAGATTTCAGCAGAAATTCAGCTGTAACATGCCTTCTTTAAAAGCAGTAAACAATTTTTATGAAAGAGACGCTTAACTGGAGCAGATGATAGCAAAGTGGTATTAGATCTCACAGAGATGATTCTGTTCAAGTGATATAAAATAGTATTCAAACTCTCTGCTATTTTGTTTAATTTCATTTTCTACAAAATGGCTTGAATTAAAATATATATCAACTGATAAAACTGAATTGTATAGACAGTATAAGACGCAGTTTACTGGGATTGGATGGCAATATTACATACTGGAACGGACATGTACATGGGCAGAAACGGCAGGAATATATTAATGCACCAGTAGTGAGCTCGCAAAGAAGGAAGGTGAACTTATGACTAAACTAAGAGCATCAAGGCTGGAGCGAAACACACTGCCCAGTGTCAGAGAGCTCTGTTGCGGAAGATGAAGACAACTACAAGTGTTTACTACAAATTGGCAGAGCTGGAAAAGAGTCACAACCAGCTGGTGGCATGAAGATGTGGGGAGAAATAAAAGTTACAGTGTATAGTTGACAATCGTCTGGATCTTATAAACTAAAACTATGTCTGGTCTTTCACGTGTATTTTGACTTACTCTGTGCTTTTAATGTGCTAAAATTCTCTAACCATCTGTTGTTTAAAGCCATCGTCTCACTGGTCTCTGGATGTGTGTCTTGTTGTGTTTCAAGTGTTTGCACAGTCTGGGCTGCCTGGAACGCAGCAGCTTGTCAGACCTGTATGGATTATAGAAGGCATCTTGCCAACCTCACAATCAAGACCATCAGACTTGCTTTCTGGGTTAATTTCTTCCAAATGCTCCAACCTGTGCAGTCACATTTTGGCACAGTGTATTCAAAGGGTACACCACCTCTGTAATAACATAAAGGTATTGCTTCTTATAAGCTTTATCATATGGTTTCCAAAAAATTGACAGCGACAGAATTTCTATCGATTTTGCCAATAAACAATATTTCACAAAAAAGCCCTTCTGTCTGCATAGACCTCTCATAATCAAAAAAAGTGTTTTCAAGCTCACAACCTGTACTCTATGCGATTGGGCCTTTAATCAGAAACGATTAAATTCAATGTACTGCAGCTGTACAGTGGGTACCTAACAAAATCTAGCCAGCTAGATGCTGGCTCCCAAAAATCTCTTGTTCTACATACACACACACACACACACACACACACCTACGCACACATACATATATATGTATGCAATGCACTCTTATTTTCAAACATCTACTTGCTCTGACTGCAAACATGACACATATTCAAAGTTCAAAACTGCAGCTATGATAATGCCAAATGAGGCTATACACTAAAATCTCCATAGGGAGAGAAGTGAGAAGTGACCGCTATGTTTTCAAAAACTACTGAAAGCAGAGGCTGAAAGCACAGAAGCCCCTTCACACAAATAAAGTTACCTTATAAAAACACTCCAATGCAGTTTTTTTTTTCTTTTTTCTTATTTTGTTATTATTGTTAGCCATTCCTTTCTTTAGTCCAGGAAAACCTACAAATTCATCTTAGGCTCCACTCCACTAATGGTGAATCCTCCTTGTCTCCTCCTAAGCTAAACTGCAGCTAAATTGTCCTGCCTGACCTCAGCTCTATAAGATTTCTGAGTAGACTCACTGAAATCCTCAAAACTCATACGCTCCCTGTGTCACTGGTTGATGGCATGCTACTGTTCTGCTGCTTTATGTGTGTTTTGTCCGTTGGTTTTATACTCTGTTTTGTCATGTAGTGTGTCCCCAGGTTTAATGTCACTCTGTCTGCTCTGCAGCTAATAGGCTCAAATTACTATGTGAGCTAAATAAAGACATAGGGAGATGAAAAAGACAGGTAAAATTTGATATAAAAAAACTGCACCCTGGATTGATCAATAGAGTGGTGGAAGAATGGACGATGAAGTAATTCTCAATAAGTAGAAAGAACAAAGGAAGTTATGAAGGAAGTCAGGAGGAATTGGAGGGAGGTCAGATACAACCAGGAGATGGGGACATTAAAATGAAAGGAATAGGAGATACACTCTAAATGATCTGCACCTATCATCTGAATATAGATGGTGAGGAAGAATAAAGAACACACAAAAAAAATGCCACGCTAAAATGTCCTTACACTAAAAAAATGTCCACTCTACAAAGGTGTAGAACTGAAACGCAAATAACCTCACTGTAGTGGTTTAAGAGAGACATCTCCCACACAAACCACCACCGCCATCACCACCCATACACCAGACACCCCCCCCCCCCCACAACACACACACACACACCATTACTGATGCAGGTTAATCAGGCTCTCTTCTGGCATCTGTCACAACAGGTAAAAGGTGAACAACAAGGACATACCCTCTCTCGCTGTCTATCTCTCTGACACACGTACATGTACACTCATATTTGTTTTACATTTGCTGTGAGGACACTCATAGACATAATGCATTCCCTAACACCAACCACTAACCTAAACCTAATTCTACCCTTAACCCTAAAACTAAGTCTTAACCATCAAACAGCAGTTTGAGGTTGTGTCAAAAAGTGAGGAACAGTTAAAATGTCCTCGCAAACATTGTTTCAAACCAGAAGTTTTTCTTACAACCATAGACAGATATGCACATACACAAACGCACATACACACACACACTCACACACACACACACGTGGACCCCATCTGAAAGAAAATGGCAATGAAATGAAAGCTGACTGGACAGAGGTCTGATATAAATCATAGTAAGCAACTGATAATGGAGAGGGTGAGAAAAACAGATGACTGACATCTTGAATTTAACTTAATCAGGCTAAAGAGAAACTCATTGAGTCATGTAGAGAGGAATAAGAGAGAAGGAAAACAGGAGAGAGGTCAACAGGAAAGGTGAACTTGAAATGAGGGGAATAGAGGTTAAAAACAAAAATCTCCTCCATCCGCTTCTAGATTCTCCTTCACTTCAGTTTCTCCGTTAGAAAATACTTCCCTGGTAATTTATGGTCGCTTGATATATTAGTAATCTAGAACTTTAAGCTTATTTTGCTATCGTACTCACTGAAAGTAGAAAGTAGACACCAAGGTAATGAGGCGGTTAAATCTCACAGTCACATACAGAAGCATATACGCATTATGTCAACTACTGTATGTAGCGTAACACTGCAAATGTTTTTCATATTATTCATATTGCCTTGGTAGATTCAGTATATTTCAGTCTGTTTACGCCTTCTCTTTTTTTAAGATGTTTTGTGGATAAGGGGTTTCTCACCATGTCTTTTAGAAAAAAACAGTATAGTTATACAATTGTATGCAGTAACCCTGAAGGAGAACTTGAGAAATCAATGGGATTAAAATGCAACAGGAACATGAACTTTCTGGTTTGCTGTCATATTTAAGGATAGATTCATATTTCTAAAAATATACAGACCAAGGTTTGATTGCTTAAAGGCATCCAACTCAAAGAAGTTCTTTCATTTGTTAACTAACGCTAAAACTCTAAAATGATTACACCACATCGAGAATGTATCTGAACACAGAGAGGGCAGAAAATCAACTAGCATTCTTAAAGTTTCTCATTTAGTGTAAGTTGCAGTGAAAAGAATACCAAATTTTCCATTTAATGAGACTTTACTGAAGTAAGGTAAGTAACTGTTGTGAATGTACAACATTTTCTTAAACATTTTTAAAGCACTTCATTCTTAGACTACATTCAAAAATAACATTACCACAACAAGTGGTCTTACCAGCTAAGATACTGTAAAATAACATAAAAGGAAAAGGGCCAAAACAAAAGTGTGGGCACCCTGCATGGCCACTGCTTAGTTACACCCCCTTTGGCAAGGATCACAGCTTGTAAAGGATTTTTGTAGCAGCAAAGATTCTTTCACTTCTTGTTTGGGGAACTTTCACCCATTCTTCCTACAAAATACCTCTAGTGAGATTCTTCTTTGTCCTGCAGGCGCTGCTCTGCTGAGGTCTATCAGGGGACTTTGAGGACCATGGCAAACCCTCAGCTGGCGCCTCTAGTAAAAGTCCATTGTGGATTTTGAAGTGTGTGTTTAGGATCATTATCTTGCTGTAGAGGCCGTCCTCTCCTCATCTTCAGCTCTTTGACAAAGAGTGTGATGTTTGCTCCCAGAATTTGCTGGTGTTTAATGGAATCCATCCTTCCCTCTACCAGTAAATGTTCCCTGTGCCACTGGCTGCAACACAAGACCAAAGCATAATCGATCCAGCTCGGTGTTGGACAGTTGGAGAAGTGTTCTTTTCATGAATTCTGCACCTTTTTTCTCCAAACATACCTTTGCTCACTGTGGCCAAAAAGTTCTATTTTAACTTCAAATCTCTTGGTGTTCCCACAGTTTAATATAGTGCTCTTTTCAATTTTTTTCACAATAAAATCTTGCTTAAAGTGTACAAAAGAAAGTTTCATCTTTGACTTTATGCCTTTTGAAGCTCAGCTCATCTCCTGCTCACTTATCTATTAACACTATCAGAAATTTTTATCAGGGGTGCCCAAACATTATAAGTCCACTGTAAATATATATATGTGTCTATATATATATATATATATATATATATATATATATATATATATATATATATATATATATACACACATACCATTCAGCCAAAACATCACAACCGGTAAATGGTTTTATGTTGTAACTGAATGATGTATTAACTCACACAACACACAACACAACGACACAACAATGAGGGCTCCCTGCAAAGAACTCACTGTACAACTTATTTCAGCTTGTTGATCTCATTGCTCTGAGCTCACAGTATAATAGACGAGCTTATCAACTTTTTTATCACCTCTGGAATATTGTGGCTGGACTGTCAGAGAGTATTTCAGTGAGAATAGAAGAGTTTTCAGTATGTAAATCTGAACACTGACAGAAATAAGAATTTTAAAATTTAGGGGGACATTCCTCCTCCCACCACCATTGCCAGTGAAATTGTGCCCTAGGGAGGTGGTGCAAAAAGAAAAAATATATTATGGAAGAGGAATCAGATCCAGACAAACTGAACTACTTATTTTTGGAAAGACTGAAAATTGTGTTTTAATGATGCTGTAAGTTTTTATTAAATTTGAATGACTGATTTGTCATTAGGGTTATCCAGTGTTTTTGTTATGCCTAATATAAGAGAGGTCTCTAAGCAATGCACCAGTTGGTCACAGTGGAATATTGGGGTGGAAATTCTCAGAAAGTTTACTCTTAACCTTCAACCAGAATATTAACTGGGATTTGACATTCACTGAGGAAATATCTCTGCATATTTCTTGCCAATTAAAATCATAATGTGTGTTGTTTGCGGTTGTCCATTTGTTGACCGGGAGAGCAATTCACTCTTAAGTGGATGTTCGAAATTTCAATATTTTTTTTAGCAATTCAACAAAAAAATCTTATTGCAAGTTCCACTTGATAGCTTTATCACCGAGTGCTGTTTGATGACCTTTCAACCCCTTGACCTATGACCTGATCTACTGTTCACAGCTGATGTTCCCTGTTTCCAGTATTCATTACATTCATTACAAGCAGAAATCTTCATAGTTAATGCTGAATAGTTTTGGGTAAGTCGCTTGTAGACTGGCTAGATATTGTGATAGTCCACAGGGATACCTCTGGGGTTCTCACTGATTTAGCAGTGTCCAATGTTCCATGCTTAGACTACGGGATGACAACCGACCAAATTCTATCCACAAATGAAGACAATGTGATGCAGTTAGAAATGCTTTGAAAAAGGCTATTTAGTTCAGTAAAATGTACTTTGTGGAGTTTCGGACCTGTAGTGGTGCTATTCAATCCAGTGAAGCAATCAAGGAAACACAGGCTGTATACAGTGTTGTGATACTTTAGACAGAGTTAAGTAAATTATTGACCCAGGTTAATAAAGAAAATGCAATCAGTATTCAATAGTCGGCTGTAAGAGCATGTTGTTGCATAATGCAGTGAGATGAGAAAAGAGGGGAATAGTATACTAAACAGTGCTCTTCTACCTTCATATGACTATGGTTAACAAACATGGTAATTCACTATCCCTACTACTGCCAGCATATACAGTACAGTGGGTTTAGAGTATGCCTTTACCCACAGAGTTGCAAATAGGATGTGGCACTCATATTTGCAACCTAACTTAAGGACCACTTGTACATTTATCCTCAATATCAAAGGGATTATTGGTGTGCATTTAAACATCGCCGAGTATATGAAAAGGACTTTCTTTTTCATACAAGCTCTAGTCCTCCTTTCGCTGCTCTCTCTTCTGTTTGCTCTCCCCCTCAATCTTTCTGTTTTCTCTTAATGCAAAGCATCAATCACAATCAAGCCTGTGTCTACTTGCACACACACATACACACTTTCATTTGAAAATGTTCTCTGGCGGTACAGTACATAGTAAATGTATGCATTTGTAACCCCACCATTTCCTCTGTGGAATGTTTGTTAGAACGTGTTTCCTATCTGTCAGCTGTGCATTGTCTGTTATGAACAATGAGCTCCAGGGCAACTTCATTACACAGTGGAGTTACACTCTCTGTCAGTCTCATTCATATACGTACAAACGTACGCACACAAACTCAGCCACACACACACACACACACACACACACACATGCACACACACACACGCAGTATACACCGGCAAACATTCACAAGCTCAACAGAGGACATCAATAACAGTAGTGTGTGTTTGATTGGGCATATTGTGAAAAATTATTTGACCTTGTCCATTGTTTGCCCTGTAGGCAACAATTACCTTCAACATGAAGCAGCATGGAGCAGCAGAGGGACAAGGTGTTTTAATAACTGTATCAGAATATCAAGATTAAAAAGTATATATATATATATATATATATGTATATATATATATATATATATATATACTTATCACTTATCTTAGCATACTTAGATAATTCCCACTCATTATAAATGATATGGATACAATTTTGTAAAAAAAAAACAAAAAACAAAAAAAACAGCTACATTTACAAAAAGGCATATATTAGGCAGTTCAAAAGCTGCAGTTTTGGAAGTTATAGTAGCTTGTATTGCTACAGAGCCTTCTTGTTTGCATAGCTGATTGCCCTTCAGTGGACACTGCTAAATATGTTTTTTGGCAACCAATTTACACATTACTATAGTCATTACTAGATAAGATATTTACTACATTTTCTTGACACAGCGACCAGATTTAAATCTTGAGACTGAAACTAGCTATTAGTTACTAACTACGAACATATTTAGACCAACAGACTTTAGGTTCAAGTAATGGATTTATGAATAGCAGGTTCAACCCGATGCGGAAGGCCCTGAAAGGCGTCAGCTGGACAATAGTTGCCATTTTTATCCACTGCTTGGCAGGCGAGTGTGGTGAATCCACTTAGGCTATGGGACAGACAACACATTACAGAATGAAGCACAATTAATTTTTAACCTCTTTCTGTTCACCAGAGAATAATTTAAAGAAAAAGCTGCATTTAATTGAGCTGTCTGTGCTATTTAGTGAAATAAATAGCTCACTACCGAGAAAGATACACAATTTTGAAATTAGCAACACTAACAGAGCATTACTGGGTCCCTGTGCAAACAATCCACAGTTTAAAAAGACAAGAACACAGAATGCCAGGAAAGCACACATTCATTTTTCTGAGTCAAAATGTCACCTATATATTGGACAAAATGTCCTTGCAGTACTTACCTAAACACATGGCCTGTGTTATTAATTGCTGTGTCCACTGTGTAACAAACCAGCTGTTGTATTTCATATTTCCCATAATATCATACTGTTCCTTCAGGTAAAAGGAATAATGTTCCCCTATATGTCAACACTTTATGGCTCTATAATTCCGTATGTTTGTGTGTCTTCAAACATGTCTGTATGTGTGTCAGTAATTATAATCTAAAACCTATTTATAAATGAGCCCCTGGGGACTACTGTGCTCTGAAAAAGAAGGACAGAAACAGACACACATAGAGACTAGATATGGTAATAATAGAGAGTGCTACAAAAATATCAAAAAAGAGAGGAAGCGCTTATTTTTATATCATACAAGACGTGTTTTCAAGTTAGGAGGCTGTAAAGCCAAATTAAACCACACAACCATACTCAGTTCGGCTGCTTTTTGTCGCTTATTATACTCTTAATTTTTCAGAATAAATAAATCTACACAAGCACCCACAGTGTACATTTAATTTCTTCTGAGCTTCCTTGTGAATGTTTGGGGTTTCAAATGGTAATATGGTGATGAAGATATTACTTATCCTATTTTGGAGGAGGAAAATAGTAATTACTGTAAATTATACATCATTATCCTGGCAGGATAATCACCAGTGCGCTTAGGTTGGCAGTCTTACATTAATTTTTTAACCTCCAGGCAGACACCTAGAGGTTAAAGCAGCTTGTAAGTCAGAGTTTGATGGATCAAATCAAGGCTGAAGGAAATAAATAATTGTATAAGTGTACTTTCCTCCAAGACAGATGCTTTTAACCTTCCCTATACTAATGTTTTCTGTCTTCTTTACTTATCTAAAAAAGGGTTTGTTGGATCATTTTTACTAACGGTGTTTCATTTTCATACAGCTCTCTCAACACAAATCTACAAACCAATCCATGGGCCTTACAGCTCGAAACAGGTTAAAAATACATGGACATCTTTAAGCTGTTAAGTTGTTGTGGAGGTTATTCCCATTTGATCTGAATGCACCCTTACTTTTGTCAAGTATAGAAAAGCTTTAAAGTTGCTCCTCCTTAACATCAGTAGTTATACTTTGCAGCATTTCCAGCCTTATAAACAAGACAAATGGGATTTTTTTGGAAAAGACAGGATAATATCTGCACTGAAGCACTGAGGTGGGTTTTCTTTGGTTATTTTTTCTTGAGCCAAAACAGAGAGTTTGATGGCAGAGTGAGAATTCAAAAACAAAGAGGAAATGAGAAAATTGTTTTCCTGGACCTTTACTCTTGCATTTTGGAAGGCTGACTCCTTTTTCTCTTTGGATTTCTTTGGTAAACCTGAACAAAATGACCTGATTCTATCAAAACAGACCCTTTTAAATCCTGCCACCATGGCTGATTACTCTACTCATGTATATGTAACGACAAGTACACTGACATAAAAAAGATTTTCTAATCAAAGCATTAATTACCTTAGCTAATGACCTCATTAGCTTAATTGTTTATGTTGAATATATCATGGTGATTATGGCAGGACATTTAGCAGCTCAAGTGCCTGCTCAGTCATAGCCTTACATTTCTGAACATAATGTTCATGTTTTATCAAATCTACCTGCAACAGCTGTGCATTTTGTCCAGATTATGGATGCAGTAATACAGCTGAATACATTACTGCCGAAATTGTTGAGTATTAAAGTCAGAATGGGGCATTAACCTCTACATAGATGAGACTAAGTGATTAGACCTGCTTGTTCCTTCCAGGTAGGTGGCCATCAACCCGTTACTCCCACAGTTGACTTTAATTGGCCTGCCAAGCTAAAGCTGTAAACGTTAATTATCTGTGACATTGATTAAGAGGGAGAGAGTAAAATGTATGAAGTGGAAAGTAAATGCAACACAGAATGCAAAAGGAGGATGAAGGGAGTTGGAAGGAGGGGGGATGAGGTTGAAAAGGAAGAGGAAAGCGAGAAGGGACGGTGAAAGAAAGAAAGAAAATCTGGAGGGAGGGAGAAAAAGACAAGAGATGAGAGTGAATGATGGGAGCAGAGAGGGAGAGAAAGAGAGAGGAAATTGTGAACCAGCCATGTCTTGGTCTTGACTCCTCAGAATCAGCTGATTGACAGAAACATACACAAGCACACTTACCCATGCATGTCCATTTGAGCAGGAGACACACACACACACACACACTGGGTAATGTTGACAGCTGCACAGCCATGATGTGACAGTTTCTCTCTCTCTCTCTCTCTCTCTCTCTCTCTCACAACACACACACGTACTGTCAGTTTGTGCAGTTTAATTGGTAGTGAATGTGTGCTGTGAGTGACAGCAGATCTTTCCTAATGACAGGGCTGGTTAACTGAGGGATGAGAATCTGCTCCCTGATTGGTTAAGCTGTAGAAATGATCAATCAGTCAGTCAGAGAGTCTGTGGGACTTTATTTATATAGTCTAAGCCTGTTAAAGACCATTCTTATGTGATTACCTTTACTCTAACAACCACTGGGTGATGAAATCCTTCTGCATGTATCTATAGTAGTTTTACATCTAAGAGACAGTTTATTTGTTGTGGTGACTAATTCAAACCCTGTAACATACCAGGCAGGGAGGATGTAATGAAAAGTTTGCATTACTGGTTGCATTATGGGAAATGAACCATAAAGCATTTTTCAGAGATTGGTACAAGGGACTAAAGGTTAGCATATCTTGACCTCTGGATTTTGACTATTTCTTTGTCTTATCTGACTCTTTTGGGTACCCACACTTTATGGGACTGCAATACTGTTTTGCTGGAGTAACCCTTAAAATCCTAACTTGATTGGCTTACAGCACAGTTTCCGTCCAAGACTAAACGGTCTGCATACTAACTGCAGTCCATATAATGGAGACCTATATTGGTCATATTTTCAATATGACCCACAATGTCCTTTTACATAGTAAAGAGTCACCTAATTTCCCCACAAAAATTTCGATCACTGGCTGAAAAATGGTGAAAATCTAAGAACCCTGTCAATCCAGAAGGGCACAAAGAAAATTGCATCTTTGCAAAACAGGTTTTGCTGGACACTAGGTGATGTAGCCTAAAGGCTGAGACTAGTTTTCTTCAATGTCAAATGGTTATGAAGAGGAAAACACTATTGGTGTTGCTTCTTATTTGATACAGCCAAGTTTAGTTTTGGAGAGTGAGACAGAGACTAAATATGAGCTTCCCAGCTCACTTTTGGACTCCTCTGTTCAGTCTGTTCCCTCAGTGGCAGGAATATGTCAGTTTACCAAAGTTAACTTTATGCAAACACAATTGCTTAAATCTCCTCTGATCACTTAAAGGAATAAATTTCAGGCAGTGTTGAAGCAGCCATTGTGAGCTGTTATATCACGAGCTCCAGGCGACAGGCTACACACCTCCAGCTTCTCATTGAGGTAAACAACTGCTTTCACTGTACCCTGCTGTTCACACTCTGCCATAAAATGCAGAGAATGATGCAAAATGGCCAATTATTACCTGACTTCTTTATTAAAACAACATTAATTTGTTTTTCTGCCCCCAGAATTATGTGACCTGTTGTATTAAAAGTGTCACTAAATCTACCAGGACTGAAATCTCCAAGATTGCCACTTTAATTAATCTATGATTCAACGAACCACAAAATTTCCGAGATATTTCCTGACAAACATGTGCATTCTGGGTCTGGCTAAAGGCTGAAATGCTGACAGCCAACCCTCCGGCTGTCAGTTCTACATCTACCTATAAACGTTTACCTCCAGTGAGGTGTGCACCACCTCTCTGCTGTTTCTGACATTTCCTGCTGTGACTGCAGAGATCATTCAGCTCAATGTTGAAAACTCTGAGGAGTGATAGGATGGGATTTATACATGGATTTATACATGGATTTATACTTGGATTTATACTTGGATTTATACTTGCTATACTTTATTGAGGGTTTTTTTTCATAGTTAATTTGGTGCTGTCTTTGCAGTCCTAATTTGGCCATATTATTGAACTCTAGAAATACAGTAATTGCCTGTGGCTTTAATGGATGCATAATGTAATGGATACATACTATGCATGAGGACCTCCACAGTGGTTACTACAGTATTCATTATCAGCACTAGCACTTATTTATCAAAGTGCATGACAGAGAGCCTCTTCATGTCATATGGACAACCTACAGTAAAAAACATGGGTTTTTTGGCAAATATGAATATAAATATAAACTAAATTTTTTTGGCACCGAAGTTTTGCTTTTAAAACTCAGAAATCTTACTACCAATCTGTTAAACGAACCTTACTTAACCCAACTTTACTTCATATACAATTCACCAGAATCCAAACCATAAATCACAATCTGAGCTGAAAAATCTTACACACCAAACTGTCTTTCTTCTTGTGCCTCATTTTAATTTTCAATTCTGTCTTTCAGCTTTAGAAACACTGCACTGCTTCACTACCTTTAAGAAATGTTCAAACTTTGACTACACACATGGAAGAAAAGTCTCATATGACCTTGCCCCGTGTGTCATCTGGTTGCCCTGTACTTACCTGATCAAAAAGGAGGTAACTGTAGCAAAATGACTGGTTTCTCTCATCTCCCACAGTCACCTTCAGGTAAGTGGTACTGCATATGTGTGTGATTGTGTGTGTGTGTGTGTGTGTGTGTGTGTGTGTGTGTGTGTGTGTGTGTGTGTGTGTGTGTGTGTGTGTGTGAGAGAGAGAGAGAGAGAGAGAGTGTAGGTCCAGGGCAGGACACTAATAAGCAGTGCTTTGTATTTGTATGTCCTTGTCCTAGTTTAGCAGAGAGTGACACTGAAAGAGAGACAGAGAAAGACCGAGTGCCTGGAGACATCATGACCTGCCTTTGTACTTTGGGAACAAGATGTCTCTGAAGCATCGTGACACAAACATGCATAGATCATTACTGAGGTGTCTAGCTACATTTAGAAATAATAGGACAGGTTCATATAAGTTAACATCTACAATTTATCCTTCACCAAGACCCCTACAGCCTAATTAACAGAAAAGAAAAGATATTAATAGATGACTACATAGCAGAACAGAATGAAAAGGTCTGGGTTTTCTGTTACTTGGTTGACTGTAAATATATGAATTGAATGAATATGACTGTGAAAGCCTTTCTTGTAAAAGGACGTATTAAAGGCTGCTCAGAAATACATGTTGACCAACGTGACTTGTAAGACAACTTATACTGATTTGAGAAGATAAATCACAGTGTAGTTTGCTCATTTAATTGCTGATCCTTCCTCTTAACACTTAGGAAGAGAAGACTGTTGAAGTAATTTTCTAATGTACAACAGTTTCCAGACACATCTTAACATTAATATCATAACTGATCTTAGAACAGTGGAAGCTGAGTCAGAGGCAGCTTGACATAGCTAGAACTACTCATCTGTCAAAGATCCCAGGATTATCCACAATGTGCATGTGAAAAAAAGGTTAGATGACCACAATCTCTTACAGTGATGAGCTTGGTTCGTTCATGCCAAAGACAATATCAGCAGCAGAGAATGAGACTTTGACAAAGAATGGTGTTGCCTTAAATAGAGTAAAAGAGAGTCAGCAGAGCATCAGCCATCTCACCATTAGTTCTCTTAGTGTCACCATATTAGTTAGTTTAAAGAGCTCTCATATAGTGTAGTTGGAGTAAAAAAAAGACAGTCCTGTCAGCAAGTGCCCCAAAAACAAAATATGTTTACAAAGCCCTCTAGGGGCTGTAGTAAATATGAAGAGGAACGGAAGATGTCAGTTGGTGATATCATGGAGCAACAAAGTGTGTATGGAGGCAGTGAGGTTTGTTAATGGGTCATCAGAACATTAGACTTTGGTGCTACAGATAACTGTTTGTTTCCCATTTTAAAGTAACAGTCAGCAATGGTTTTGTTGTAATTATGATTATGATAATTATGATTGTAACAGTAACTAAGTCATTTTTCTGCCTAATCCTAACCGAACCGTAGCCAGACTGTCCTGCTGAAAGGGGCGTCAGTTAATTTGATTTATTTTGCCTTTGACGTTGGAGAATGTGTTACCTTACATATGGGGAGTAAAACAATTTGTTGTTCCCAGGTTATGTACCTCAGAGGTATTTGTACCCGATGGGCCATTTTGAGTCCTTATGAGGGCACTGTAAGAATGGTATTTGGAGGTTACCATTCACAGTTAATGGGAGTTTGTCCCACTTCTGGAGTTCAAGAGATGAACAGAAGGTCATTTTTACATGTACAGTGAGACATTTGGAATGACAGGGAAATTATATTACTGTTCCTGCGAATGAAAAATACCTTTGCAAGAGGTTTTCCTTTGGTATCTTGACTGACTTTCAAGATAGAGGACAAAGCTGTTAGACTTTAAATCGTTTTGTATCACTCATATCCTCCTGCTTACGCTAATGTAATCCCTCATAAGCAATAGATATGTAACAGAAACACACAAACACACACCAAACATGGAAACTCATTTAATTGGTACAGATAGGTAATTTGATTAACTTCAGTAATTGGGATACTTAATAACTGTAATCTCATCAGAGACAGGTACATTTTAGGAGCTCAGTGATATAGCAACTAGGTGAGAGGGAAAGAGATTGACAGACAGAGAGGGGCACAAAAACAAAAATGATACTATCTGCAATGTAGAATTCACATTGTGTCATAAAACAATATGATATCTGTCAACCACAACAAAAAACTGCAGTGTAAATGCCAAGATGTTTGGTTTATTATTTCTATTTACCACTAGCTCACTGCTTCAGCAGTGTGTGATATTTGTTTAATACGTCTTGGGTGAAACTACAGAAAATATTAAGGGGAAAAACGAAATGTGAGTGCTTTAGCTTAACAATATTTACCCGAACTGAAAGCACTTTCACTGAAATTTTAAGCAGTTTCAAATTTACACTCTTACACCCAGCAGGGCTGTTAGAATGAATTCCCTCTAGTTCAGTTATTGTATTTATCCCCAGTGGAGCAAATAAAACTGATATGTAGCACACACAGAGATCTCAATAAAAAACTCTACACTGAAGATACTAAATACAAAAACATATAAAGTGTTGAGTAACAGCTAAGGTATAGCATGCTACACGGTGGGAGGTGTGAGTCGGGGGGTCCCAGGAGTTCGATAAACTGGTACCGTGTGTGCATTGTTATTCTTCTATTTCTTCTGTTACTCTGTAGCAGCACAGATGTGGAAGGGATCCACTTAAAGGCTTGGAACAGAATATGTGTATTAGTGATATAGAGTTATATTGACCTCCGTTAGAACGCAGTTCCATTTATACTAGGTACATGCACCAATTAGTCAAAACAGTAAAACCAGCTACCACTTTTAATGTTTTGACTTGTTGGTTTATATATACTACACTGTATGTTCACACCATATAGCCAAATCTGTAAGTGGTTTTAGTTTTGTTGGGCTATTGATCTGCTACCCAAATTATGATTTGCTTCTACATATATCCACATATTTGTATTCAGGAGACAGTGGATTAGGGAATCCAAACACATGAATATACAAAGTGGTGCAATAATGATCTTCAGCATATTTGTTGTCAATGATGGTAATATTTGAAATTCCCAATTCTGCCATTCAAAGTGATGAAAATATAAAAGCAAACTTGACTGAAGCTAATCACAAAACAGACCAGTTTAATCATTTTATTGAGTCTCCATTAGCTTCTGTTATAGCAGTCACAAATCTTCCTGAGGCCTATGCATTAAAAATCTCCAAACAAAACATTATATACAATCATGAGCGGAAGGTCCTTAAAAAAAATTACAATACACTTTACAGGTTTTTTCTGGAACTTACCTCATAATTTCCTAGAAACTAGCTGATATTTAACTGTTAATTACTAAGGTATTTCCAAGACGGGCTTAAACAGGTTGGTACTAATTATGAGGGAAATGGAAAAAGTGTCAGTCACTGTAGTTATTAAGAGCCCACTCATTATTCTCTTGTTTTCAAGAAAAGTAGGAAACTATATAGTAGGTAAGTGTTTAGTACAGACATTAGTATCCATCAGAGTTTCTGAGAAGGACTCATTTGGATTCTTCCTGGCTTTTAGCTGTCAAATGTTATGGATCCACTTGCTAATATCTAATGTAAATATGCGTTTCATACTGGTTGAATTTCATGCTTACCTGTAGTTTTCTGCTACCTCAGAAATTCCTTAGTTTTCCGTTTCAAATGGAAACAATGATCACCGCATTAATTTCATTCTATACTATAAAATTTCATGGACTCATGGACTTACTTACAGACATATTTCACCAAATTTTCACAGACCAATAAAATAAAGAGATACAGTGTGACATTTCTTTCTGAATGAATGAAAAATTTTGTCCGTCCGTTTGGAAAACTTAGATGGATGTTGGTGTCAATTAATTAACTAATTCTACACTTACCTACTACATTTTTAAAAACTTGAACAACACAAGAAAAAAATATGAGTTGGAAAAAAGACTAAATACCAGCTAGTTTTTAGGAAATTATGAGGAAAAAGTTTCTAGGGAATTAGCTGGAAAACACAGGACATGTAAAGAAAAGTGTCACAGAGAAAAATAAAATCAAGAAAAAATTGCATATTCAGTCATACAGTCTGGTTTAGATCTATCTGCATTTGTAATCAGGATCCTTTTGTCATTGTTGTCTCTGTGGTTAACAATCCCAGGAAAGTCATCCCATCTATTGAAGAAGACATGATGAAGAGGTACTTGAGCTCATCTGACAGACCTGTGGGACTTAGTTGAACAAAAAGAGCTGAGAACTTCTGCCTTTGAGGGCGCAGATCATAGACTGTGCTAACAACTGTAGGCTCCTCCTATTCGGCATAGATAGTAATTGGTATCAACATATAATTTCATAATACTTCATGAAACTGTTGAAGAAAGTAATTATTCCAGCATGTTCTCTATAAACAACAGTCATGAAGGGAAAGCTCATTCAGTAGTTTGTCTTCAGCAGATGAAGATAGCAGATAAACACATAAAGTTCTATTTCCAGTCTTGGTAAACAGCCGCCATAAAATTCCCTTCTAATGCCAAAGTTGTTCTTCCTTGGACCAGTCGGTAATTAAATAGTCAGTAACAGGTGGTAATGAACACATTTAATGCAACTTTGAAAATGCTGGAATGAAACAATGACACAAAAAAATACACCAATCTGATTACAATCATTACTTATTATACAGAGTATATTTAAACGACCTGCTGTTATTACATTTTTAAAGCACACTGAAGACAAATCAATTTTTGGACCTTTCTTTTAAAAAAAGGGAGCCTCATAATTCACATTGAGAACAACAAGAGAGACAGAGAGACAAATGTCAGTATGCATTAGCAGCAGTGTGTTTTGTTACTGCTTTCTGTCATGCAATTGGCTTTTATGAAAGGTGTCAGTTGAAGAAGTAGGCAGTTGAATGATATAACACACACACACACACACACAGTCGTCACACGTATGTCCACCCACACATACCGTCACATTGAACCAAGTGAACAAAATTATAATCTCTGTCTCTCTCCATCTCTTTCTTTCTTTGCAACACACGATTCCTGTTGTCTGTGCCTTTATGAATATATCATCGGCCCATTTTCACTGAACAACATGCTGTTTCCCACACGCTATGTGGCTCTGCCCTATCACTTTCACTTAGATCAACATGGGGTTAGGGAAGGACTGGTGGAGAATTAAAATCCCATACATAAGATAGAAAAGAGAGAGAGACAGAAGGGGACAGAGGAAAAAATCAGGGAGAGAGAGGTTGAGTGGGTGGTGAAAAAAAATATAAGGGAAAGGTAGAACAATGGAGATAAAAGGAAGGTGTGTGGTGAATGGGGAATAGCATGTGTTGCAAAGCAGTGGAAAGAAAAAAGAAAGAAAGAAAGAAAGAAATGGGTTTTGTACAGAAAAGGCTTTGAAAAAACATTAAAAGGATGGATAGAAAGAATGAAAGCATTAAAAAGAAGAAAACACATTAAAAGAAAGTATTGAAAGAAAGAAGAGAGGAAAGAATAAAAGTACTGAAAAAGGACTGAGAGGAAGACAGAAAGTATTGAAAGCACTGAAAGAAAGACTTCAAAGAACATAGTGAAACAAAGCAGCACTGAAAGCCAGGAAGAAATAATCAGAAAGAAAGAATTGAAGGAATTACTGAAACAATATATTGAAGAAAGCAGCACAGAATCAGTCACCACTCATCATGGCTGCATTGTTTTCTATCTTGATATGGCTGACAGTCTAGTCACAACTCAGCAACCACCCGTGACTGATGATTATAGATGAGGAGAGGATGGCAAGTCAGTCACATGGTATCAGTCATGCAAAGGTGACCTCAAGTAGAAATGTCTCGGTGACTCTTTGACAAATGATAATGAAATGCTCATGCTCATTACCTCTTTCAAATAATTTGTACACAAACAGAAACCCACACACACACAAACAGACAGTTTATATATAAAATCGTGCTGACACAAACTTGATCAATGCCACCTTCACATAAGTAGCTGCTGAGAGATGATCATTAGCATAATTATTTCCCTCAGATTGCTATTATATAAATATAATTATTCTGCTATGGCAGCCAAGGGTAAAAAGAAGGACCTCAGAAGTGCTAAACTTGCTGTAGGAGGATTTCTGTTACAATGTTTGTGTCCAGTGTGTCTAATGAAAAATTCAGGTAAGTAGTTCAGGTAAGAGAGTGTTAACACACTGACTAATTTCTCACCAACTGGGACTGGCCTTGCCCTTTGTACTGCAGTGCTCATCGCTGCCAATTTGAGAAGACCGTAGAAATGCCAACCGTGATAGACGTGGCATTGTCAGCTGCTTCTTTTCAGCGTTAGTTTGATAAAAATGAATCCTACATGTTACTAATGTCAGGGGTGATAAATGTTTGGATTGACTACTTTGTCATTTTGCTAAAATTTGTGTCTTTGTAAAAGAAAAAAAAAATTACCTGGTGACCTAACACTGTCTGGTGTGTAAATGACAAAATCTTTTGAAATCTGTATAAATATTGGTAGATACAGTTTGTCAGCACCTTGTCCATACCATTCATACCCAGTTTTATACCTGTGGCCTGCAGTAACCGATGGGGGCTCAGCCCCTACCATGAACCCAGGACACAGTTTTTGCTTTTTAATGAAGTTAACAGTCCAAGGCCCAGCAAGAGAAAGCCGTTAACCACAGCAAACACACACCTGCACAGACACAAACACTTTCATCTTCAATGCTAATCACCCACCGATATTCTGCATAGAGCACATGCGCATAGTGACATGGCAACCCTGCTGTGCAGTCACACACTTCAGCCAACTCTTCTTCTCACCAAGGCAGTTTACTAACACTCACTTAAACACGCCACCTGGCACACACACATACACGCCCTTGCCTCATGAATTTACCACATCAGCATGCATTCACACTTCACTTGTAATACCACCGCACAGTTTTAATGGCTCTTTAGTCAGTGAGAAAGACACCTGGCATGCTGGCAGCAGGCACACACAGACACACGCTCACCCACGCACTGACATGCTGTCTCACTGTCAAAATTGCTCTTTAGTGGAGAAAATGTACACACTTGACAAACACCGATCAGCTCTTATATTAAAACCAGTGCTGCATGGTGTATATAACTTGAATGCGAGAGTGATCTCAGACATTTGGAGGCCACTGTGTGTATGTATACATACACCGAACACACAAGACATATATATATATATATATATATATATATATATATATATATATATATATACTATAGATGTATACACACAGTGCAGATTCTCCTTGAGGAGCAGCAGGCTACTCTCCCCCGGCATGTATTCACACAGCATGCAGTGTTTTTCATACACATACAAATGACCTGTCAAACACACATACACAAGTTTGACCAGAACACACACTCTCAGCATGGATGCATGCATTGAGCTGACAAGAGACAATCACAGCAGAAAGGTAAAATCCCTATAATAACATGATTGCCCTCACAGTGTAACAATTTATGATATCAACATTCTCTGCATGTCACTTGAAATGCACTTGAAATTTACTTTTCTTGCTGATAAGGCTGTGTGTGTGTGTGTGTGGTGTGTGGGTGTGTGTGTGTGTGTGTGTGTGTGTGTGTGTGTGTGTGTGTGTGTGTGTGTGTGTGTGTGTGTGTGTGTGTGTGTGTGTGTGTGTGTGTGTGTGTGTGTGTGTGTGTGTGTGTGTGTGAAAAGTTGGCATGCGAATGATAAGCTCAACTTTTCATTCTTGTTACTTCAGAGACAGTAGAAACGGATCCGTTGAGACGCAGAATTACTCACACACTAACACACACACTAACACAGGCACAGACATCTTCACACTCTAACACACATAGCAGCTGTGAACACACATGAAAAAACTTCTGGCACACAGGCCTGAGTTGACCCCTTCCAATTTCCAATTTCTCCCATATTTGTATGAGCAGCAAACTAAAAACCAGAGCTGACCTTTTTCAGTTTCACGTCATACATCCCTCTCCATCCACATAAACAAGCACATGCAAACCTGCAAATAAATGTCAGTTTTTTGAAAGGGACTTCTAATTTTAATGTCTCTGCTGTTTAATCATAGTGGCATTTTTGCCTTTTTTATTCCATGACTTGGTCAGAAAAGATATGTGGTTTGAAGTCTCTTAAAACCTAAATGCTCAAATAAAGCCCTATTACTTCAAAACTGTACTCAAGTAGAGTACTTGTATAAATGTACCTCCACCTCCAAAGGCAATAGTATTCATATTGTGCACGATGAATGATACCCTCTTACTTTCAGTCAAAGAAAATGTTTCCCTGAACCCTTCCCCTCGTACTTTTGTGTGCTCGGTCTGGTCCTTTTTGTTTTGTTTTTTTTCTTTATTAATGCTTGGTCCCTCCTAAAAAATGTGTTTATAGGAGGAAATTCAGTGCTACCCTCCTTCATCAACATGACGAGGAAACATACATATAATGTATGTGGAAAGTTTCAAAAGGTCGTTTCTGAACAAAATTCTTGGGATATTTTCCTAAAGCTTTGATTTCCTAAATCTGAACCTGAAGCCAGTTGACAAATTAAAGGATTAGACTGACAAATGAGCAAAGAAACAGGATGAAAGTACCTTCATCCATAGGGCACGAGGGGTCACTGAATGGTCTGATGAGTATGACAATGATGTAAATCATGTGCTGTGGCCTTAGCAGTCACCAGATCTCAATCCAAATGAACATTTATGGGAGATTTTGGACCAATGTGTTAGACAGTTCTCTCCACCACAATCATCAAAAAACCAAATGAGGGAAAATCTTGTAGAAGAACGTGTTCCTTGCCTTCAGTAGAAGCCAGAGACTTGGAGAATCAATGCAAAGGATTGTTGAAGCTGCTCTGATACAACACCTCACTAAGACATGCTATGGTGGATTTCCCTTTGATTTGTTACCCATCTGTATATCTAACCTTTATGGAAAATGATTGTCTTGCCTCTGACATTCAAATGAAATATTTTCCAAAAAATTACAATGCATAACACAATGACTTTTGAACCACAGATGCTGGTTTGCTTATCCACACAGTACCCCATCCAGTTTCACTTCAGCAACTAAGATGTTGTATTAAACTGCTTGGATAGAAATAGAGTGCCTGTCAGATTGGTTTTCACTCATTACAGCAACACCTCCTTGTAACCCTATTCTCCTGTCCAAATATCACACCAGCAGTAATTATACTGATACTATGACTTAAGATGTAGATGATCCAGATTGTTACATGGCCTTTGGTCTAACCAGCAGCTGTTTTGACATAGTTATCCAATGCTTCCACGCAAAGCTGTGTTGTCAGACTATGACTAAATACAAAGTGAAAACAGCACCACCCTTTAGCCATATGTTAGTGGGTTTGAAAATGAAAGATACTTTTTTGAAGGCTCCTTCTTTTTTTTTCTTAACTTTTCGTAACTATCTTGCAATTATGGATAAAGTACTGCTTACTGCCTGAAATGTGCTTCATTGTCTGCTAACAAGATGTAAATGAGAGTACAAGAGGTTGTAGTGCTGGCAGTGTCTGTGTATGTGTGCGGCGGGAATGTGGCACCGTTGGTTAAATGCCAGACTCAGACTCACAATGTCAGGGGTTCAGAGTGCAGCATCTGGCTAAGCTTGTGGAAACACTTCAAACACTGCAGCAATGAGTCAGTAACATGACCAAATCTAGTTTTTGGTTCTATGGTGTATTTTCAGGACTTGAAGCAGGAGTCAACTCTACAACTCTACAATTATACACAAGCCCAGATGATACCAGCAGTATACACATGTGGCAACGGAATAAATATACTATTACATACTCAACAGACCACACACAGGCAAACAGTAAATGTACAGCTGTCAAAATCAGCACCTGCAGTAGCAACTGTTTTTGCAATAAACAACAAATTGCCTCTCACACTAATATGAGCCAGACAGTCATGCATACAGTTTGTTCACACATACAGTCTATACCAGTAGAGTCCAATTACGACTGCAGTTTCAGCAGTGGTGTAATGGTATTTATTGAGGTGTAAGGGGATCGAATTTAAACCACAAGACACCACCCCCACCACCAGCAAAACAATTTAAAGGGCAGCATTACGTGCACGTGCATAGAGACTGCATCATCGGCCCACTGCAGTCTCTTTTATCATTTTTCCGATTCTGTGGTCTGTGTCGGTTTACTTGTGAGATGGATCAAATATCAAAAACACTTTTTTATATAAGAGAGTCCACCATTACACTACTACAGCAACGTGCATTTGCAAAAATTACCATGTAACTGTGTCAACACGCAAACAACAGAAGTATTCCGCTTGTTTCATTACAGGTATTTGTATTTTGTACTTACGTACCGCCATCACATTACTCTCCCTCTCTCTCCCTGGTGTTTTTTTCATATCGTCAGCCTGATTTATGTAGTGTCCCACCAGAAGGACAATTACACCATCTAAAGACTACATTTTAGAACCATACATCATACATCATAGTCTGTGCCCAAGCTTATGATGGGATGATATCCATCCACTGGCAGTTCATTCTGAATCATCTGAATCATGCTATGCTCAAATGGAACCACACTCTAGGAACACTTTGAATTTCTCACTGACACACTCGCAAAATTCTGTTTAACTGTTTTCATAGTTAGCATTCAGCTAGCTTTTCACTGAGTCCACTAAAACCCTGCAGCTTAACAGTTATCTGCCTTTGAGGATGAGGTTGCTCACTGATTCTTCCCCAGCGAAGATCTCAGGCTGGATATTTGCCCACAGCAGCTCAACACTGTCAACCCTGAGTAGGTCCTAATACCTGGCATGAATCAGTTTCTGCATGATTTCTCTACCACCATTGATGAAACTATAGGGATACTTGCTTGGGCTGCCCAGAAACTTGGACTACTTCTAGACAACCAGCTCTGTCTGCAAGGCTCAAGCTGGAGCCAAATCCAGATCCTGCAGGTGTGCTCTCCACAAGGCCATCAAATCAGGCACTTTCTCACCATGAACGCTAAATAGGTTATGTATGAAAACAATCTGAAAGAACCAGAGGAAGCAATGGCTTTTACTTTGGAGTTTAATGGTTTGAGAGTTCCAGCATTGTTTGCTGCATGCTGAGTGAGATGGACTGAAACAAGCAGTTTTTCATAATCAGCACAAAATGCAGTTGAAGCAGCGCTTTTACTACAATAAAAGCAGAATAGTGTGAATTTGTGCCCTTAGACATCTCCCATCTGGTCTACTTAATTTCCCTCCCTGTGCTGTTTATGTGCCTCACACTCCCTCGTAGTGCTTGTCTTGAATTCCGCAACCAGATATTTGCATTTTTGCATACGAGGCACAAAGCAATCTACACACACTGATCAGCCAAAACGTTGTAACTATATATATATATATATATATATATATATATATATATATATATATATATATACATATACATCTTGAGTCATAAAGTGGTTAAATTTCCTTTCCTTCTTTCCTCAAAAACGAAATGTATGCTATTCTCTAAGTAACCTAAGAGTATCCAGCCGTGACCCATATCAACAACCACATGGTTATGAAATTGAAACTGTTGAATGGTATAAATACTTAGGACTCTGGCTGGATGCCAGACTCAATTTAAAGACTCATGTGGAACACCCATAATGCAAATTGAAGGTAATGGATTTCTGTGAAGAAAAATTAGTTTCTATTCTGCTAGTCAAAAGTCAACTGTTCAATTTACAATTTTATCTGTACTTGTTTTCGGCAATTTTGTATATACGCATGCTTCTCCCTCCACCTTAAAGCCTCTTGACTCCATGTCTCACAAAGTACTATCTTTCATCGCAGGTGATACTTTCCTCACTTACAATTGCATTTTATACATAAAGGTGGGATGGTCATCCTTAACAAGCAGAAGGCAGCAGCATTGCATGTTGTTTATTGATAAGGCTCTATTGCACAAACTGACAAGCTATCACTGCTCTCTGGTTACATGTAAATACAATATTTATCATGTCAGGTCCCAAGATATTTTAACATTAGCTGTAACACTCATTCACACTGAACTTCAAGAAACTTTTCAAATACTATGCTGCATACAAATGGAAAGAGCTCCAAAAGATGTGAAGATACATTCTTTTATTTCACTGGAATATATTAAAAGGTTGTACTTATGCATTTGCAATCACACATGCTTTTCTGGATTGTGAAAATGTATAATGTATATTTTGTGGATTATCGTGTGTCTGTCTATTCCTAAACTGTATATGATTATTTTTTGGACACAGGTCTGTTTAAAGACACACAGACAAACAGACCTGTTTAAATAACGGATTTAATAATAACAATAGTAATCAGATTGTACTTTATTGCTGCTCAGAACCTTGACCATGCATTTAACTGCACAACTACTGATGTGTGTTGTGTGTGTGTGGAGAATGTGACAGGCAACACTGTGAATTCGCTGCTACGTTAACCAGATGTGTCTGCATGTGGAAAAGCTGTGTGGGTAATTGTGTCGGAGAGAGAAGGAGTGAGACAGTTTGACAGAGGGGAATGTGCATAAAATAACTAATACTGCATTAATAAACTTTCAAGTACTGGAATAAGGAGAAAAAATCCCACTGATAACAATATGCAAGGAAGATTCAGGAGACTTGGTTTGCATCACAAACAAAAAAAATAATAAAACCTATCACTGACTATGGCCATCAAAAAAAATAGGATATCCACTCGATACTTTTTTCCCCACTCCATTCTTATGTTGTGATGCTGAACCGAACTACTTTAAAGATTTCTCTTTTTTAAAGTTAGATCCACATCACACTAATATCATTTTAAATTTTAAACCAACAGGACAATACTGTGACCTCACAGCTGTGTGGTTAACATCAGGTCATTTCGTAAACGTGGAAGGGTAACATATAAAAGACCGCCTGCAACAAAAGGTAACAAAGGCTGTTACATCGCAACACGATTTGATATCAGTTTGTGTCATAGCAATGTGCTAACACTGACCTTACAGTGCAACTCACCAATTCCATAATTCAGAGCTCTCACTCACTCAACAGATTTTCAGGGATAACATTGGTTTGGTTGACATGTAAAACTCAGCAACCACACTTAACCCATTATGCTCGAAGGATTTTAGGTTGAATTCGGTTTAAGCACTGACCAGTTTTAGCTCCTCTCCCTGCTTCGGCACCATTCACCTGACTACCTGGATGTAACCCAGCCGCCAATCTGATCGGTTAACTGTTGCACTGTAAGATCATAGAGCAAGAGCTGCAAGCGTTTCTCACTTTGCCCTCTTACACTTCTTACATGTTAACTCAGTAGTAACCCGGGTTACATGTCACTCATAGTGACAACACCACAGTTTCTTACTCAGAAGTGTTTTCTAAGTCCTACACAGCGTTTTACTGTTTATTTCAGCTCACTGTTTGTGTGTTATGGCTCGCAACTTTAATGTTTAGGGTTTAGCTCTAGACAGACCACCTTCAGTAGTGTCATTTCCAGACAGAGCATACAGCTATTGTCAGCATTAATGGTTTGACAAACTCGGCTGATTGCTGATAGACAAAGTAAGTGACTAAACTGGTAAAACCAGTGGAGCAGCTAAACAGACAGATTGTTTTATCAGGAGCTGGTGGTTACCAAGCACAGAGCCAAAAACAGAGTCTATATTGGATTCATCGTGTGGCTGGAGACACAAATCAAAATGCATGCTAATATTATTCAGTGTCTGCCTGACATGTAAATAGGCAACTGCTTACTTTCCCATATCAACTTTATATGGTGATATGTCAATGTTGTGCTACCCAGAGCTTCCAAGTTGCCAAAATCAATTAATACTTGTATAAGATAAATAATGCCTGTATGCAGGTACAGTACGTCTGGCAGTGTCAGACAGTGTGTGACTGTGCAGGATACACAAAGATAATGAACCCCGGTATTAAGACTGCAGTTATTATTGCCCTGTTTTCCTCCCTCCCACCACCTCCCTATCTGGTTATGAAACGAGAGGTTATTCCTCACTCCATTTTTAATGTTTCCGTTCAGAGTAGGGAGGAATGACGGCATGGAGAGAGGCAAATAGATGAAAACAAGACACATGAGTAAAGAGCAGGTAGAGAGAGACCAAGATAGCTGGGAAGAACAGAGGAAACAGGAATGAAGGAATGGGAGAGAGGAGGAAAAAGGGAGATATAAGGAGGGAGGATAGGGAAAAATAGGTATCAGTATGACTCTATTTATGTGTAACTACCCTGTGCTGGTTGATGAAGCTGCAGAGAAGTGATGATATTTAGAGCACACACACACTCACACACACAGACCACTATTTAATCAGGTTGCCTCAATACAAGCATCAGACTCACTGTCGAATAGTAAATACACACAAACATACACATGCACACACATTGTGTGGCTTAAGCTTCACCCCAAAGAGAGAGAGGGAGAGAGAGAGAGAGAAAGAGAGAGACACACACACACACATATGATAAACAGTGAAAGCGCAGACAATATTGGCTGATAGTGACCATAGAGAAACATCAAAAGTAATAGCAGGATGAAGTCAGGCCATTAAACACATGGATCAAACAACACTGGAGACCAGCCCTGTGCTCTGCTGATGTGAAAATGCTAGAAATGAACTGAATTTTGTTTACACCAACCAGCCACCGCATTAAAACTGATAACTAGTTTTAATGTTGTGGCTCATTGGTGTATATTAGCCATAGCAAAATCTGAGGGGATTTTTTTGTTTGTTTGTATTAACCAATTGCTTTGGGTTTTTTTTGCTTTTTTGTTTTGTTTTTTGTTTTTGGGGCTCAGACTCAATTTGGTTTAGCTGAAGCATTATCCCTTAGCCTCGTGTTCATCCACTCTTGCTAGCATGTAGGACACAACACACTGTCTATTCAAAGCAGCATCGTGATGAGACATATATGGTGCAGGAAAAAAACAAGTGTAGCATCGATGCTATGCACACACATTCACGTTTACAATGCAGACAGGTTTTCAATCGTGTCTTTAGTGAGATTTTTGTGAGATTCTTAGCTTTCTGAGGCAACTTTAATGATCAAGGTAAATATTGTATTGTGCAGCGGAAACCACTGTACTATGTTTGCCATTTATTCTTGTATCCCATCCCTAACCCCCAATTTACCTTGAGGAAAGGGCATTGAAGAGGGAGAGGGTATGGACGTGTTCCATCACAAGCCCTGGCTGAATGACGAAGGGGGTGAGTGATATTAGAAGGGGAACACCTGTACAGGCTTCTCCATTTCTGACCTGAGAGAATTCCTGGCCTACAGAACTTAATTGGTGGAAACAAGCCACCAGTCGATATATTCAAAGTGATTTGTGATCGCAAGAACGTGAAAACAATCTGTCAGCACACAAACTAGAATGCTGCTAAAGTGAGGGGGAGGGAAAAAGTTCACATGGGTGTAACTCAAGCCTACTGAATTTTTTTCAATATGGAACATGGGCAACGTCCCATTTTAGCCATTTCCTTTCCTAAACTCTAATTAAAGTGACAGGTTCTTGGTCATTGTAAGAAATGTGCATGAGTGACCCATACATCGTCAATGCGAGGGAAAAGGGCACTGCTGACTATGACCCACTGCAGCGCCTAGAGCCACTCTGTTATAACATCAGGGATGTAGTACAGGCAGGGCTTTGTGGAATCCCAGGAAACAAAATGATGAGTACATGGTTGTCATAAAACTCAATAGTGGGATGCGGCAGTACATGAAGGCAAAGCCTATAAAGTGGAGTGGGGGGGGGGCTTTTTGTGCTGGCTGACCGTAACAATGGCTACGCCAATCATTTAACAATTTATATAGGCAAGGGTAGGTTATAGGATGGGGTAGTACACCTGGCACAGACCCAAAGTATCTAGGCAATCCACAAATTGCGGCAATTGTGCCACCTAGAAGTGCCATCACTGTGACAATGTGTTTTTTTCTGGCGGCACACAGAACTGTGGCATTACAATAAGGGTCCTGTAGCAATGGGGCATGAACCCTGAACATAAACAATGGTATGTAAATGATTGCAACTATGTAAATAGCTCACTGCTTTACAGTAGCTCATTTTCAGGGGCAGCAGACAACTGAAGCAGCTTCCGGAGCCTGGCAATTTCTGCCGTCTGGAGTTGTTTCCATCATACCACAGCACTCTGGATACTGTACAAGGACTTCTCTACTGGGGAACAAAAGACCAAAGGATCCAGACTGGAGTCCAAAGTTATTCCTTGTGCCTGATCAAACAGAAGTTTATAGACTATTATACTTGTTTGTGGTTTTGTTTTGGTTTGACTGCACAACACACAAAAAGAACACTGCTGCATGGCTTATATTAATACTTTATGCTGAAGTCAACAAAGTTGGTGACAATTTATTGCGATACTATCCACCATTTGGACAGCAGATGTGGATTGATAGAATCATAAAGGTTAACTAGGTCTTTAAGAATAGATGGAAGCTAATACAATGCCCCCCACCCACTGATGTTAAAAACAGTTACCAATTTTCCCCAGCTGCAGCTCTGTGTCAGTATCCTACATGTTGTATCTTTGAGTAACTTTGGGACTGTGTGTAACACATATATACACATATAACTTAATGAACACTGAACTTGCAGAAAGATCTTAGTTGTAGCTAAATGTGTTAATGTGTGTTCTAAGGCTTTCACTTTTTCCAAAAGTCAAGTTCAAACAGTTTCGAACTAACGCGTAATTCGTTCGGTTTACTTTGAATGGATCCATCGTGCAAAGACACAAGTGAAGGCCAGCTCTTTTTCACCGGGTCAACTCTGAGTTGTTGCAAAGATGTGTTTGTGTGAGTTGAAAATCTTGCAACTTTGTCAAAAAATTTTAATGACTAAAGGATAAAACATTTTAAGAGGGTGAACTTTCACATAAATGTATGGTATGTTAGATAATAGACAGCAACTTCGAACATTTTTTGTTGATAAATTAGCTATTTGGGGAGAATGCACAAGTAGTCTAGTAGTAAAATATGTGCAAAAAAGCAACACTAAAAATTAAGTTTAGATTTGTCTTTTCTATCACATAAATAAATACACTTGTAAGGTATGAGAATCAATCCTGAACTAAGACAACTTTTATCTCAGGATAACAACTTACCTATTAATTGATTGAACCTCAATATAACCTTGGATTTATATTATTGGCAAGTCTCTTAATACTTTGTCGACTTGACTTTTAGCCTCGCTTTGACTTGGTCTTTAACTGGTACAGCAGTCATTAAAGAAGACATCCCTGTCTGAGAGCATGTGTACATTAATTAAATGAGCTTGTGTGACTGTCAAATAAACAAGGATGCTTGTGAAACTAAAGACATGCTCACAGTTCAGTTACAACACTTCAGCTGTCGGAGACACATTAGAATGAAGCAAGGAGGAGGTTTTTATGGGGAAGAGAGCGTGTTTGTCTGAAGACATTTCTCACAATTATGATCTATTTTAAATTACCCAAGGGACCCATGTAGTTGCTGGTTTCATGCTTGACTCTCCTCCGCTTATTTCTCTCTCTCACACACACACACACACACACACAGATGGAAACGTTCCCAAAAACATATCTCCAAATCAGTCTTTGTTATCGTCAAAGTCCACCCTGGAAACCATAGCGTGTCCAACCCTTTCTTCCTGCGAACTCATTTCCCTTCTGTGTTTTTTTCTCTGCCATCTATCTCCAGCGTCTGCTCTGACTTCCAATATTTCATGAGCTTGAAATCAATATCCTTTGTATGCTACTTCCTAAAAATAGAGGAAGTGACATCAATATGTTTCTGAGAAATTACAAGTCTGTAAGCAGCAAAGCAGATGCCAGCAGCAAATTTAACATTTTAGATGAGAAATTGAGTTTCAAGAATAGCTAGAAATTTTCTTATTGTGGCTAAAGGTTTCATACTTTGTGGGATCACATTAGTCATCCGCTGTTTATTGAAGGTGTGCACAACTGACATTTTGATACAGAAGTGTTTCCAGAAAAAAAACTCAGGGTCTACACAGGCAGGTGGAAAGCAGCATGTTAGAAGATCAGCAGCATCAGCTGAGGTCATACAGGCACAGTTTGTGTACAGAGTGTGGGCCAACTGCCTTTCGGCAAAGCTCAGGGCCCAACACACATTCACTGTAGGTATGCACACAAACTGGAAGAGGCTAGATTTAAAAAATAAAGTACACTTCAGTTCCAGTCATTGTCACACGTGTACAACAACCTGGTCATATTCTAAATTTACACACAAACATTGTTCGCGTCACATGAATCTATACCCAACCAGGCATGCTTGAAGAAATGAATATGAATCGGTAATATGTGATTGTTTTTAAAGAACTACACAAAATTTATAGACTTATTTGATGTTATTGTTTGAGGCTGTTTGAATAAATACCTGTTCTTTTGGACACATGCTGGTTTACATTTAACTCTTCTATTGTGAAAGGTACCGTTCATCTAGTGTGAATGATCTGTAGATTTTTCTCCTTAATGAGTTGAATTGTACATCTGAAACAACAGCAATTTGCAATATAAGAAATAAATTTTAGCTATGTTTTTCAAAAGAAAATAGAGGAAAAATGGTACTCCAGAGTTTGCATTTCTGGATTGAGCATCTGGAAACAAGATTTCTCATTACATCCTCAAAAGTCCTGTCACAACATACTATTTCTGTCACTTTTTTTCAGAAAATCAAGTATAATGAAATTTGAATATAATTTTTTTCAATTCAATTCCAATGAACACATATAGCATGACCTCAGCCCCCAAACCACCAACAAGTAAGATGTGCATACATCGGTAGTCGGTATTTGACCCTTCGATACACTCTATATTTTCATGTGGAATTTAATACTATTGCTGCAGTTCTGTCATTATCCTGAAAACCAATGGGCCAATAATCTTGCTATCTCATCGTGACAGCCTTTTTACCAGTTTCAAGCAAGAGTCCTGACAAGGTTGTCCAGGCCATTTTGGGTGAAAAGCTAGCAGATTTATTGTTGTTGTAAAGGAGGGCAACTACTTGTTACAGAGGCGATAAACTGCCTTAACATTGTTGGTAATTTTGCAGTGTTACAGTGTTGAAAAAATACTTCTCAGCGCTATATCTCTGGTTTTAATGTTGTGTCTGATTGGTACTGATCTCACATTCACATCAGGTGTAAATGAGGTCTATCTTTGTCTTTTTTTCCTTCAAATAACTTTCAACAAGAAAACCTCAAATAAAATACCTAAGTATGACTAATGTGTTTCTTTTTTTTCTGCTTATAATTTTGGGAGGATTGATAACAGAACAGTTGTGACATGACAAACTGTCTTAGGAATATGGCTTCTTGATTTCTATCCCCCATCTTCACTCTCTTTCTCTTTCTCATCCAACATTGCTCTCTTACTTTTAAATAATTAAGATGCAATAGATCCCGCTGTCACACCAGTTTTTCAGACTCCATCCTCTGCCTTAGTCTGCGTGTGTGTGTCTGGACTTTATAGGCTTATTGTGGCTATGAGACTGCTAGAGAGGAAACAGGGTGAGACTCTTTATATGCATAAGAGAGGGGAATAGTGAGATGCTCCAAAGGTGCACTTTAGCATTGAAAGAAGCCTACTCTATTGATTGTCATCCTTTTCAGAAAGGCCACACTCTTATGCCAAACAAAAATCCATGACAAGTCACTTTTTCAACTATTGTTCGAAATGTTAGCAGAATCCTTGCAAGAGCAGAAAAAGCAGCAGTATGTAAATAGCTGCTGGATAAAAGCGTTGCAATCTCCTCAAAAATGCCTCCAGCTTTTCTATGGCTGGTGAAGGTGATTTTATTTGGCCTTCACATTCTTTACACTTGAAGGCATTCCCACTGCACACCTGAATACACACACATAGAGAATCCGCACACCTTCAAATTCTGAGCTCATGCACTCGTACATAAATGCCTGGGCTTTTGGGGAAAAAATGATCAAACCCTGTAACAGCTAATGCAACAGTCATTCATTTTTCACACACATACACTATTATGGTGTGTCTGTGCTGGAGAGATAACCCAGAAAGGATTAGCTATAACATGTTGGCTGAGTGTGTGTGAGGGAAAATGAGTGAAATAGTCACAAGGGAGAGAAACAGTGGTGTGTGTAGGCCAGCAGCACTTTCACACTCCAGGAGCTACATGTGGTGTCTCTTTCAGGAAAATGTGTAGTGCCTAATACATATTATCACCATATCCAACTAAATGTACTCAAGTTATAATTCTTAGAGATGCCCAGTGTGGTGAATGCGCTGCCTGTGTAATATTGCATTCACAGATAAACAGTTTGCAGTGTTGGATGTCAGTCAACCACTACAGTAAACAATAAAAGCCCAGTTTTTCTATAACATTTCAATCATGCACCACATTTCAAATGTTAAATGGATTGTTGAGTTGGCAGAACTCATAAAAAGCAAATCCCAGTGTACATGAATAGTAAACTAAGCCAAGGAAAGAATTGGAAGAGTTCAGCCAAAACAGAATCTGAATGTGTTTCATTTTTCTGGCAGAAGAGTTTTTCTGGAGTCCAGATAGGAACAGGCACAAAGTGAAAGCTATTTAATATTTTGTATCTTTATTATTTTGTTAGAGGAGGAAGTAGCTACAGTTGATGGATATTTTATAATCTCCTTTGTTGACAACAGTTTATTGTTAACCTACTGAAAACAATGGATATCCAATTCTTTGATTATAACTGTAACCCATAGTTTCTCAACTCTTAGCAGTTGCAAAAAAGCTTACAGGAGATATTAAGACAAATTTTCAAAGAGTAACATAGTTGATTGATGTATATCAAAACACCAAAAAACACACTGATTTGAGGTAAATGTACCTAAAAAATATAAATAAACAGTTTTTTCACCCTCAATTTCCTCTGTAGGTTTTACAGTCCATGCTGCCTACAACACTAGATCCAGTCTCTTCATTGCAAACGTCATGTAATAAAACAGGGGAAGCTGCTGAGTGCTGTCCATGTCTGTTTTGGTACAGGGTGTATACTGCTGGAAGTCCAGCCATTAAGTGTGTTGTCTCACGTATATACTCAGCCACAATGCTCAGGCTCAGTCCTGATTCTCAAAAAACTCTGTGCAACACTACTTCTTCCTTTAATTATAACTCCAGACAACAATCACAATTCCTATTGCTAAAAGGTGTTACCAATCCTGTATTTATTATCTTTTACATTAAGAATGTTAAAAGAAACCCCTCTGTAATGTGATTGGTGTGTTACACAATATCACTGAGCTGCAGCTGATCAGGGTTATTCAGCTATCCATCTACTCACACTCCTTTTTTCCCTTTGTAAACCAGTTGGGACCAACATAAGCACTTGGAATATTAAAAGTAAAACAATGGTGTGGAACAAATCTAATTCTTTTGAGAAAATAAAAGGCTCTAAAGCAGAGTCATGCAAATTAAACAGCTCTAAGACCCCATTATAGAGCACATAGCATACAGTGGCAATTATGGAAATGTAGCATTTCATTAATCTGTCTATGGCTGAGACCAACTAATGCAAAATAATGTTGAGGGAATATTAAAAATGAATAATAGTAAATATTGTGAGTTATGTAGGGGAGGGGTAAGCAGCATGAGGGTTGTTAGATTTTATCAAGGCTCTTCTGCCTTCTCTGTTGTCTCTGGGCGTCTACACTGTGTGCAAACTCAGACGAGAAGGTAATTCGTCCCCTAAGCCGTGAAATATTCTCAAGGCATCTTCAAATACCTGCAGAAATATTGTCACACTTAAACTCTATCTCACTTGCACACACACACAAACGCAATTTTCAGCGCACATATGTATTTGCTTGTGTGTGCGTGTGTATACATATTTATATGGGAACTTGTGTGTGCTTGAAAGCTGTATGTATAAAAAAATGTAAATCTTCTCTAATAGATCTTGTACATGGGCTGACTAAAGCAATTTGTGACCTGCACATAAACCCCTAACACCTGATATGCAAGTCTATGCATTTGTGTGTATGCGTATATATTTGCATGTCCATTTTGTTAACCATGCTAACAACAAAACAAATTATTCAGCTTCACTAAAGCATAAACCCATATTGTTCAGTGAATCTGCTTGTAGAAATTAATTGGTGCAGTAGGCAAACAGTGGACAAATTTGTTTGTAACCATCTTGACATAATTGTTCATGTTTCTAATGGGCTAATTTCCCCATGGTATGTGTAATGAAATAACCAGGCCGGAAGTAAATGAGAGACGGGACAGGTAAAAACAACCAACCTGACTAAAATCACAATTAGCAGGGGGAGAGTAAGTAGAAGGCTCGGTTAAGGCATCAATGCTTCAAAGGAAGTGCCTGTCAGATCGCACACAGCATTTAACTGGAGAAAATCCAATGTTAAAGATGATTGTAATAAAAAAAATTGAAGTCACTCAGCAAACAGATGTGTTTGCCTTGTAGATCATTTTAGAATCTCTCCTCTATGACAACAGGCTTTTGGCCCCACCTATACTTCTGCTAAAAGACAAACTTTTGTACAAACTAATTGTCTGAACCCTTTAGGCTTTTTTTCATTGAGGAAAGGCACAGGCTATAGGGGGAAAGGCACAGGCTATAGGAATGGGTTCAAGGGGGACAAGGAGTTCTGCACCGTAGCATCTTGAGGGCAGGAGGTGTTATTCAGTCTGGGTATTCAGGCTAGAAGGCTGCAAAACCTGATGCCAGATGGCAGAGGGGGAAAAAAGGTGTCAGGAGGGATAAAATGAGTCCTTGATAATGCTTTGCAGATCTTTGTGAAAAATAGAGGGCATAGTGGTCTAAATGATGTCCCACTGTCCACTGTCCTCATTATGAGGCATAAAAAGTTCCAAACAGTGATGCGGTAAGTCAGTATGCTCTTGGCTGTGGCTCTGTAGCATGTAGACTGGATGCCAGATGGGAGTCTAATAGCCCATCCATTTTTGTGAGGCAGTTTACCACGCCCACCTCGAAACACAGAAATAGGAACAATACGTCATGAGGAGAAGGGCCAAGAAGCTTAAGCGGAAGTCTAATCATGATGAATCCAATGCCAATATGAACATCAATGAGGTTGAAAATGTTTGCTTGGGATGAACCTGAGGACTAGTTGAAATCTACAAAGACTGGTCAGACCCCAAATGAGGATTATTTTTTCCAATTTGCACAGATTTTTGAGCCTTACACTCAAAAATGAGTCAGGAAGGAGCATAAACTTTTTGACCGAGGATATACATTAGACAACACACTGATCCATAACAGTAGGAGTTGAAGTGGTAGACGAACCTGCAAATCCAGCAAGAAGTCCTAAACAAATGTGGACAACAAATAGCAGATTGCTCACCTCACATGCAGTGAATTTTTCACCGAAAAGGCAAAAAAAGAGGAACAAGCAGAGTTTTGGTGAGATCCTTGTTCGAAAGGTGCGGGCAGCTTGAAATATAAAGCCTACTGAGGGAATTTGATACAAGTAATCTTTATAAAAATAAAACAAAAAACAAAAGCCAACTCCTGGTAAAACTGTTTATTTACTGGTAGGGCTCCAACAGATGACACGCTACTGACATCATCAGCTGCTGATGACAGTATCAAATATGAAATATATTTTTTTAAATCTTTATGAAAACAACTGTCAGCAACTGGATCTTAAGATTCACATTGGAGACTTTACATATCAAATATATGCTTTTATCTGCTGTGTGTCAACAGCAATTGGCCCGGACTAGAATAGTTTAGAGAGTAATCGTGCTGAATTCATATTCATAAGGAGCTTGCTAGTTGTCCAGTGGACTGATAAATGTCAGTGATTTGGTCAGTGTCTGGTCAGCAAACATGTAGTAGCAATGATGTAATATTTAGGTACAGATTTCATGTTTTGTTTGAACTGAATCCCTGCAAGCTCAGGGACAAATATTCCTATTGACACCAGTGGAACGAGAGGCTGCTGCTGGTGATGTGAATTATTGAGACTCCTCTGGCTGTTTTGTTTTTTTTTTTCATCCATCTTGTACATAATGCCAGAAACCTAATCCCCATGCCTACAACGAGTGCACGCTACATGTGACCAGGGTTTTCATCATTCATGCTCTGGTAAATTTCTGTCTCCTCACATTAGGTAGCATCTTCTCCTTCTCCTTTTGGGGAAACTCATTGACTCATTACCAACTTGTACTAGGGAGTACTCTGTGTGTCACTGGCTTAATTTTAAAACATTTTTCAAGGCTAAAGCTTAAAATGCCTACACTTTTGTTAGTATTACTATCTTTGCTGCCTGTGAAACAAACTATGTTAATACATGCATGTAATTTCTCTCTATTATATTTTCTAGGGAGGAAAATTTGTCAGATTCTCTTAAGTAGTTGGAAAGTAAGTAGGAATGTGAAAGTGACTCTAACAGAGGGATATTACTGCAGTCAATGAATCCTATGACATCAGCTCCCCATGCTTTCAATCCATCATTCCCATCCCCTTGTACATTACAGGCTCTTTCCTGATTAACTTAAGGCTCTCACGTCCCACTGTGATTCCCATTCCAGTATTCCCACTGGCATCAAATACAATTTTCAGAGATGCTATTAGTTTCAATGGCATACTCTGTCCCAGCAAAACATGTTGAATATAATGAGCACTGGCATGTAATGATCATTCCCGTAGGGTTAGGGTAGAGTCGTAGGTTAATACTTAGTTCATTGTTTTTCTATGCTACCAAACATGATCTAGACTCAGTCGTCAGTTAATCAGGAAAACCTTGCTAAAACTAAATCAGTCTAAAACAATAGTCCTGCAATAAATTGTACTTTCAAGAAGATTATCATGTTCAGCCGTTGTTGAAACAATTTATAGAGGTGTTCATTCTTCTATATGATCATTCCAGAGGATGTAGTTTGTGGTGCTGCTGAACAGTATTGCGTTATGTTGCCAGGTGTTCCTATTATTTTGTCTACCCCATTCATTTCAATGAGGGTAGGCTAGACAACTGACACATCTCTTTTAACAATGCAGCACAGTTCAGCAGCACCCTGAACTGCAGGTCCTAAGGTGATTATAGCTGAATCAACACAAACATAACTTTATAAGCAACAAGAAGGGGGACCGGTGTGTTCTGCATTAATTCTAGCTAGGTGTTCCTAATAAACTGACAACTTAGGACATTTGAGCTATTAATTATACTATATTCCTTCATTATCAACATTTTTATAAATGTTAATATGTAATCTGATTGCCAGCGGCGATTCAATCATACATGTAAGCCCAATTCATTTCTTTTAATTCAGATGATTTTGGAAACTGCTCGTGGTTTTGGCATCCCTGTTGCTCTACACTGGCTGCAAACTTATATCTAATGACAATTATGAAATTATAACAAAAGATCATCATTCTTTCTGTCATGTCCCAAAGGTCACAACCATAGGTGAGGGATGGAACACAGATCAACTGGAAAATTGAAAACTTTGCCTTCCGGCTCTGCTCCCTCTTCATTTCAATGGCCCAGTACAGCTCTTGCGTTACTGCTGACAACACACTGACACTACACAACTCGCCTGTCAGTTGCACACTTCATTTTACCCTCGCTTGTGAACAAGGCTCTGAGATACTTAAACTCCTTCTGTTGGGTCAGCCACTAACTCCAAACCCTAACAAAGCAATCCAGTCTCTTTTAGCTGGTTGAATAAAAATTCTGAGTTAAACACGGATCATAAAACATGTTATCCCACAACCTGGCTCCCGCCTACATCTGTGTTGTCTGTCCATTCGGTGACCTCTGACTTAAAAACAGATACACACTGACCTCAATCTGACCCCAATCTGACCCACACAAACAATCTTTCCAGGCTCAGAGGTTGACATACATGAGAGTGTGCTTGGGCTAAAGGTACAGACAGAACCAGTGTGGCTCAGCTGTCGTGCACCTACGGTAAATTGGCAACTCTTTCAATTATCACTTAGAGCTCTTGTGACGGCATTTCTCACTATTTTTGTTTTTACAAACCAAAACAATCAAATGATTAACAGAGACAATAATCAGAAGATTAATCCTTGATGAAATTAATCATTAGTTGCAGATGGATAGAGTCCCACCAACCCCTCCCTGGAGCAGCAGCTCTTCTCCTACGCCATCCTGGACTTTGCTCTGTCTGAGGCTATGGGTCTCTTCTGTCTGATGGTGTATTCCTCATCCTGTTCGCCATGTACACCTGGAAATACACCCACTCCCATTCCCTTCTCTTACCCCCCCATCCCCTCCTATCCTTGCTCTCCCTTTTTCCTTTCCTTCCATCTGGAATGGGGGTAGTTGGTGTGTAGTTGCACATCAATGTGTAGATAAAATGCGCTGTGTGACATTTGCAGGATTTTTAATTGTAAGAAAGTACTTTTACAGTGTAGAATCTATACTTTTACTTGAGTAAAGGATGTGAATACATCCTAACCATTAAACAAAAGGCCCCTCTGTTTTCATTCCTTTAAGGGTCATTGTAACTGCTAAGTAAAATAATGAATAATTCATTTTTTGACACAATTATCACACTGAAAATCTCATAACATTGCAGTCATAGTGTATGGTGTTCCCTCTATACATTCATCATGCCCAGTTTTTTGACGATATTCACTGGATTTCACATTTCATCCTGCTTATCCGAAGCACAACACACAAGACAATTTGCACTCCTTCAGCTTATTATGAGGATTTTCCCCTTTGGGCAATGATGAATCTGACCTCTGGTGTTTGACTTGGTGTTGTTTGGATTTCTAGTTGAGATGAACACAGTATATTTCTTTGTTCAGCTTAGGTTTAGCTGTGTGGTCCTTAGAATTGATGAGGTTTATTGTGTTGCTGGGTTTGAAAAACAAACAGTTACCGTGATATTTCCAGATCCACCTGATTTTCTTGAACACTCCAGCCATGTACAAAAGGAGAATGTTGTTTTTAAAGCACATTTTGCTTTTCTTCTCTGTTTGTCAAAACAGAATAGAACCAGCAAGGACAAAAGAACTAAGCCCAAATAATAATGCTAATGTTTTCAAAGCGCTCGCAAACATTTTTTTTTTCTCATTGTCCTTTGCCTCAGCCCTACTCAGGATGTTTTGGTGGTGGGAGTCAAGAAGCAAAAAGTCTTGTCTTGCTTCTCATGTAAACTTAATGTTACTTTCCACTCAGCTGATGTGTTTTGAGCAGATATGCAGAATCTGGGCTACCATACTCTCGTCTGTTCCCAGTTTTCTCTACCAAACTTTGTTGACAGAGTCCTCAGACATTTAGATGTCACGTTGAGGGGCAATAATAAGCATACCGCCGACCATGAGCCAGAGAAAGGCTTTGTCCTTGTGTATCTTAAAGGGTTGATGGAGATACGGGTTAGATTTCCTGGGGTAAAGATCAATGGCTATGTCCTTCTCAAACTGTTGTCCAACTCCTATGACCTTTTTCTTGTAGCTGCTGGGGGGATCCTGCTTTAGTATTTCATATAGTTTAGTATTGCTGAGAGGTGCTGACACTAAAGGTGGTCATGGATTGTGTTAACTCTCCCATCATTGGCCTCTTGCTGGGCAAGGTGGGAGCCTGCAAACCTCTATTAGCTACCTGACATGTGCACCCAAACCCATCACAAATATTGCAGTTCACAATATAATTCATGTGATGGCTGCGAAGGCTTCAGTGTGCCTTTCTGAAACTGGCAATCTTACAATCATGTCCACTTCATGCAGCTTTCAAGTTCTTCATCATTATTTAAACGCTCCTAACATTTGAAGCAGAGCTTGCCTTTTAAAATTATTACACTTTTTAAAAAATTATTTCACATGAAATTTTATTTAGATGTTGTTTTAGCTTCGAAAAAAAAACATTTCTCTGAAAGATTCCCCAAAAGAGTGTCCTTTTTTCCTTCCTTTCCTCTCTCCCTCTCCCTTATCAGTGTATGTATCTCTCTGGGCACAGAAGGAAGCTTGATGTAACTTCACAGGGCAAAGAGACCAGTAATTGTTTATCGATTTATATCAATAAGCCCAAAGCTCATCTGTGAACAACAACTTATTCCAATAAAGCAGTGACTGGAGTGTTGATGACTCCATTAGTAATGCACAAGCACGCAGACACACACACACACACACGCACACACACACACACACACACACACACACACACACACACACACACGCGAGCACACGCGCACAAAGGTTTTATTGGCAATATTTATAGAGCGCTCACTCATTCTTGTGCATGTGTTAATATTAATGAATAAAAACATGCACAAACAGACTTAGAGATGCGGGAAAATAGGATAAAATAGTGACTGCTCACCAAAAAATAGAGATTAAAGAGTAATGAATCTTAAAGAATAAATAATAAAACCACATATCATGTTTTTTTCTAGCTTTAATTTTGCTGGTAAATAATTACAATAGTTCTAAAGTAGCAGTCTGATTCAGACTGGCAAACATCCTCGCTACTGAGGAGCCTGATGCCGAACCCCCACTAGTTAGGTTCCACTGCTCAGTGGCTGAGTCTGACCCGTGATCCTGTGTGATCCTCTGATCTCAGATGTGAATATTTACTTGTATTTTTTTCTGTCTGTTTGGTTTGTGTTTAGTTAATAGCTATATGGTTGTGCTGTGAAGTTCTGATGAAATACCAGTAAAAAATTCAGAGCTGCAAATAGACTTGCGAATGGGCAAATTATGTACAAAATAAGTGTTGCAGTCTTGACACTGGCATTCATTCAACACAGGTAAAAGGGGAGGCAGTTGCTATGGTAACACGGAATGACATCATTGTCAATAACTGCTGGTTGCAAAGAGTGGAAAACATATTGCATGTTTGGGTGCATCCATGTCCCTGACTGTCAGTAAAACTTTTTTTTATTTTTTTTATTTTGCAAGTTATCCAGATGAGAGAGAATTATTGACACACACTCAAGAGAAATGGTGTGTGTGTGCATGTGTGTGTGTGTGTCTATGCATAAGTTTGCAGACTTGTGTCTATCTATATTTGCTCAATACAGCTCTTTCCTTCTTCCATTGTTAATGATAATCTAACCACCAATCAAAGTGGAGACAAACAGCCAATCAGAAATTTCCTACTAAAGTTCTGCAGTTGGTTAAAACTGTGCCACACTTCATGAGTCAGAGCAAGAGAGCAAGCAGAGAATCTGAGCCAGGGCAAGTGAGTCAATGTGAGTGAGACGTTAATCTTGTATTTACTGTATGTGGCAAATAGCAACCATGTAAATATGTTTATTTAAGACACACAAAAATTGTTTGCTCACTTACTGTTCCAAAGTGAGCTCAAAATCTGGGACACAAATACAGTTCCATTCAATGATGGATACATTTTGTTAAGAGCCATAAAATGGAACCAACAAAGTCCAGTTTGATCTAAACCTGTTGTCACTGCCTGACAATTTTTTTCCAACTCCAGACATTTCAATACACTGCACACTCAAATGCACTTTGCCAAATGTTGCATGATGCACCACAGTTCATATCCACTGGTCACGTGACAGTTTTTCAATGTGATGCAAAGAAATTGACCAAAAACAAAGTTAATACAGCTAAGCTAGCAGGTGGCCACTGGTAGCAGAGGTAGTATTGCCAGTTGCTATAGGGTTACAGTTTGAAAATGACTAACAGAAATCAAAGATACCAAAATGCACACAGTCAAATGCACAAGAGATATCCTTGTACAAAGTAAGGCTAAACGTCACAGCTGCCATTTTTCCCCGAAGCAACAGCACTTACAAATACCAAATCCCAAAATGTTCGGACCCTAGAAACACGGAGTAAGAAAGACTGAAACAAATAGGCTGCAGACGATAGACTCCATCAATCAGATGGGCGGTATAATTGAGCTCTATGGGATTCAGAAATGAAAATATTGGTGTGATGATTATAAAGTCAAAAACACATTTCCTTAAAACACTTTCGTCAGATGTCAGTAGATGGTGGCCCCATTTCTTACCATTCTTCAAATGCTCCTCTGTCCCCCTCAGTATCTGTTCTTCTTTTGAATAACCAAGTTTTATGAGACACAGCAAATCTTAGTTAACAGCCTCCTTTAAGCCTGATAATAATTTTACTACTGACTTTTTTGCAACTTCAGAGTCCACATTTAATGCTCCTCACAAGCCAGTTTCTTCACTTAGTTGAGTCATTTCACCTGTTGCAGCCTGTGCATGATGGAGCCATGTAGAAGACCAAAACGTCTGGACTTAGCCCCGTCTTCTAGTTTACTCCTGTGGAACCTATCTTGACAAATGATACGGTCTCTGTCTGACCACATGACCATCATACTTTACATCATAGTACCCCGGTCTGCTAAGAGAACTCAGGTCTAGAAACAACACCCACTTGTTTTGAGCATGGACGACCTGCTGACTCACAGATGAATTATGACTTATCCTCTGGCCAGTACATTGACCCTGTCAAAGACAGAAATCTAGAAACCTGTGTTTTACCCTGCCTTAAAAGTAACAGAAGGGGAATACAGAGAATGTGCAAAACATAAGAGCAGAATTGGAAAAACTGCAGGTTTTATGTGACCTTACAATATGAAGTTGCATTAATTGATTTTTTTTTTTTCCACTTATGGGAAGTGCAATATGATGTAAATAAAATTCATTAAGTAGTTAAGCGTTGTTATTATAATGTTGATATGTGAGCAAAAAGTTGAACTTTTAAACAACCGATAGATACAGAGCAGCGTTAACAATCATTTGGAGTTGTAGATTTTGGAGTGATTTTGGCCACTCAGCAAACGTTAGTCCACTATTCACATTCCTCTTAGCTCCATTTATTCCCAAAAGCACCTTTAACAGCTAGATGTGCCAACATGTTCACCAGCCACTTACTAACTTTTTCTGTCTTCTGGTTTCTGGTGCTGAGAGAGTAGGATATAGTATGTTTATCAGAGCATTTTTTGCTGAAAACAGCTGTATGTGAGAGCAGTGAATCATATCAGTAAAGTTGTTGGGCTTTAAAACCAAAATAACAAGCAGAGAGATACTGAAATGCACCAAAGAGCTAGGGGGGAATGTAAGCTAAGGTGATAAATTTCTGCAGGTTCTTCACTATGAGCAACACATTATACATGGCCATTTATTTCATTATTAATATACAATAGTGATTATTGAAGCTTTAAGTATCACATATATGTACAAAGGCTAAAGTGAAATACTTCTCTGATATCATTGCAAAGAACATCCATAATACCTGGGTCATGTCTGATGTCTTAAACTTGGTCATGATGGCAAATTTATGCCTAAAAATGTTTTCGACATGTGTTCCTTGAATCCTTTACTGTCAAAAAGAGGTTTAGAATATTTATTATCGCAAATTGATATCATCACAAACTACTATACCTACATAAAACAAATTGTGTTCCTCGACCTGCTCTCTTAATCTAAAATTACAATGTGTAAATTTGACAGTACCATGATTTGCCAAAGATTGATGCCAAGTTAGTTGAGATCATGCTTATATTAGGCCACAAAGATGATTCGAAATGCATGATGATATTGCTCCTTAACTTCTAGCTAACATGTTTGCCATATCAACTTTGCCATATTTGTGGCTGTCTGATGAATGTAAGTCCGATTGTCACTCTGTTTTAATTCTGTATTGGTGTCTTCCAAATCCTGATGGAAATAGATGGCTCTTGTTTGGTGCTGAGCAGGTAGTGGACAGTGGGTTTTTAGAGTTTTTTATGCTGAAAAAAAATAGAATGGGCCAGAGGGCGCAACAGGCTAAGCTAAAACTCTATGAAGCCGATGGGAGCTGCAGATTCAGATAATTACTCTCTGTCAATTCATTGCTAGGAGCAACTCATTACATATTGCTACATTTTTTTTCAAAAATTGATGTGATTCTTTTTATTATGAAAAATAATTGATTATAGCTGCTTTGAAGTAGTAACCTAACCAAGTTGTGTTTTTTTATAGAAAGGTGTGTCCCATAATATTTTAATACTGATATATAGCAAATGAGATGTAAAGTGTTAATTAGAAGTTCAGCAGTGCTGATAGGTGTAATCTTTAACTTTGGAAGCTAGCTGTTTAGCCCAGCTTCCAATCTTTATGCAAAGCTAAGCTAATCAATTTATGGCTTTAGCTCCAAGTCAGTGCATAGTGACTAAATTGATGTCACGGTCAACAAGAAAGGTTATGCATGTTTTCCAAAATGTTGAACCATTCCTTTAAAATATGCCATGGTTGATCTACCATCCCAAAAAACACATTGCCATCTGGCTCTACAGACATTTGCAGGAACACACCAGGATTTTAATGAAGTGAGTGCCTGCTCACTCATTTTCAAAAACAGTCGGCTCTTAATGAAGCCAGTCATTGATATTCTACTCTTCTTCCGGTCACACCTACAAGATTCTTGCACAGACTGTCAGTGCATTTGTAAAGTTCAAATTCTGAAGCAGGCGACCATTGATCCCTGCAAATTTAATTATCGTTGCTAATGCACAACAAAAATACACTATCTTAAATAAACCTTTCTAGATACAGAACATAATTAATGAACCCCAACGAAGGAGAATCAAACAGCCCTATAAGTGAGAGTAATACATCTGGTCATGGACGGATTACCACATGGGCATACCTGGCACAGGCCGAGGCACCCAGGAGAGTAGGGAGTAATAAATCAAAGCCACAGTTACCAGTTCTCAGTCTTACGTGTCAGTATAGTAAGGTTAAGTGTTCATAGCTGTTATATATAGCTGAGAATTTTCAGACAGTCTCTCACAAGACACCTATAGCATCTTACTGTGTTGTTCACATCAAAAGTGCCAGGAGCAGATGTGCTTCACGACCGTCCAACCAAGCAGTTCGGATGGACTGTACTGACACTTTAACTCCACTGAAGAAAATCAGATGGAAACAGGTCACAGGATATCCTTTCTTTATCAGGCGTATTTCTACTGAAAGTAATCAGCTGAAGGAGGCATGGAGCCGCAATTAATTGCTTCATCATAATGTGTAATGTGTAATGTGTAAAGAATATTGTGCATTAATAGAGTGTTGTTGATAAATACATTGATGTGTGTATGCAAGCAAAGTCATCCTTATGGATATAGCTGTCTTGTTCCCATTAAAAGGAAAAAGTTGTATAGATTCAGGTTCTCAAATACTAACTTGTGGCTTATTTGGGCAAAAAAAAAATATTAACACTGCTAAAAAGTTTTTATTCATTTTGATACTTAAGTTCTGATAACAGGTACACCTCTAATTCCCAGAGAATGAACATAAAAGGAAAAAAAAATCCTGGAAATGCTTTGCTTGCAATGACAATGTTTATAACTATTTCATCCCACTTGACATTTTTATGCATGTGTTTTAAAAAAAAAAAAAATTCTCATTAGCTAAAAAAAGTTATGAAAATGTAAATTTTGCAAACATACACAAGCGCATACAAGCCACAAACTGAACATCAATCTGCAACCTCCAGTACAGTCAACTGTCAGTAGTCCAGTCACTTGTTTTCTTAGTGTTGCTATGACAACCATATCAGATCTATAGATGACCTCTGTAGTAATGAAGTGTGTCTGTGTGTGCGTGAAAGAGAGAAATAGATAGTGTATTACCTGGTGGTTTGCAACACTAATACAAATGTATCGCCAAAGGCTGTAATTAAACCTTTTCACCTTTGTCGTTGCAATTAAGTCAATTCTGTGTGCATTCATATCACACGTGTGTTAACATTTAGTATGTATGGCATCATATGTCCCTGGAGAACATTTTGGATCCTGCTGTGGTCAAAATTGTAACTAATAATAATTGTAACTATAACTCTATAACACGCTTGCTGAGAGCTAGTCAGCTACTTAGCCTTGCTCGCAACCTACTAGAGTCCTGGCTGAAATTGTCGGCAGCCCTTGTTTTTAAGTACAGATTAATCTCAGAGATACATGCAAATTGCCCATTTTTTAGTAATCAAAATATTGAATAAAATATCCAAATTTAATAACATCAAAAAATGTCTTCACATAATGAAATATAAATAAATACAGATATGAAATCTACGCTTGACACAATTATTAGCTCATTTGATGAAGTCAAACTCAAAATGAAAAAAACAAAATACAAGCCACCGGTGTTTAATTTTCAGTGTTGACATGATCTGAATTATTTTTTTACTGCAAAACAAAGGGGCCCGATTATTTCCAGTTTCTATTTCACAGTAAAGAAGACAAGAGAGCTGCCTGAGAGCCTCAGAAATGATATTATAAAAAACATAAAATTCCAAACGTAATAACCAAGGACCCAGAAACCCCAGTTTCAACAGTTTGTATCAAGAAGTTTCACAGTCATTAGATTGCAAAGATGCTTGCGGGACCCGGTGATGAGAAGAAACTCAGTGAGAGAAGTGTGCAAAGGTTGATTTGGATTGTCAAAAAAACACCACACAAGGTATTTAAAGAACTTCAGTCTGATCTGGATCAATCTGGAGTGGTGGTTCGTTCCCATGCCATGGGTGATGGCCAATGTGGTGACCACTATTCACAGAAAGGCACAAAAAAGGACTGTACTTTGCAAATGGAATGTTTAAACAAGACACAAGTAATAAAAGGTGTTCTGAAGTTTGATATAATAAGAAAGACAGCTTAAATTGCTAATGGTTGATAGCTAATACTATATGGGAAATGAAAAGGGGAAAATGTAGATACTAAGTTATGATGGAAGTTAAGAGTGCTTCCCCAACTTTCAAATGCCTGAGTTGCTCTTGGGAAATACATTAACCCAGAGGCTTGAAGCTTAAACTGTTTTCACAAATATTCTGTATTAAAAAAAATTTGTCATGTTTTGAAAAATGACCAAATAAACCAAATACCTGCAGCATCATCATAGTATATATAGTATAGTATATCCTATAACAACAAGTGAGGAGAATCCAAATTAGATTTTGATGTTATCAAGTAAATGCAATGACTAAGGAGCCACCATATGTGATGTACGGTATGAATTTCAGTGCCAGATATTAGTGACAGCTGAGTTAGTGTGAACATCAATAAACCATTGCCTTTGAATATGAGTGTTAATTTATAGTTGATATCCTCACTGAAAATACCAGAAAGTCATAAATTAGAGTATATATGACAAGGTCAGCAGAACAACACCAGCACACATTAATACCTATAGAGCTAGTGACAGCTAAGTATCATATTACCATAATACAAATCATTACAATGCAGTTATATACTGATATCCCCATTGTTAAAATGTGGCCAGCCTTCATCTTTACAGCAGTATGGGCAGGTGATGACAACTCCCTGCTGTGCTACATAATGGGATTGTTTCCTTATAAAATGTCACGTTTCAGAGGGCCCAGAGTGTTACAGGATGAAAGTTTGGCATCCAGAAAATACAAATCCTGTTGGTGACACCAATTGCTCACAGTGACTTAAAAATCTGATGTCCTTAAATCCTGATTACCAATCCTGATCCTTGGTCTCTTATTGTATACAGGTGGTTGAACTGGCATGTGTGCATCAGCTGCTCTCCTCTCAAGCCAACATCTGCTACAGAGTAATTGCTGTCTGGAGGTTTATAATGTTTATCTGTGTTTCTGTGTGTGTGAGAGAGAGAAAAAGAGAGAGTGACACAACAATGGAGAAAATGGTCAGTGGATAAAATTGGATTTCTTTTATTTTGCAGACAGGACAATTGCATTGTCACATACAGCACAGTATTATTCTGTATGTAAAGTAATATCAAAAGTGTATCTACCCTTCGAAATTTTCTTCTTTTATTGCCTCGACACTGGTAATGAAAACTGAACATATCACATTCATTTTTTACTTTCATTTGGACATATGATAGTAACAAGCAAATATAAGGGAGAAAACAAAAGGCCATTCATCCCTGGCGCTGGATTAAAAATGAAAAACACCTTTTTTGGATCATTTTCCATGCTCTTAGATGGAAGAAAAAGGAAGGATACCTGAGGGATTCTATACGTAATCTGTCTTCTTATGACAGCAACAAGGCAAACACATTTGTCAATCAAGATAAAATGTTAAGAATTTTTTCACCATGATGCTGTCAGTCCCGGCTGCAGCACATCTTACTACATCATGCTAGCATGCCTACCTTTTTGTTGTAATCTGTAATTACTATCTGCTCCTCTTTTGTTTTGAGCTTAAATACTTAGATAAAATACTTAAAAAAAATTAATATCATTTTATCTATGTTTTACTGCTGTTTTATTGTTTTATCTTAACTACTGTATGTGTATGTAAGCATTCCATTTACTCTCTAACTTTGTAAACATTTTGGAAAAGTGTAATAATAGAGATCATTATTATCATCATTTGTCAGCAAAGGTTATAGATGCACAACTTGGCTGTAATGATATGCATTGACAGTAAGTTCCTTTCCTTCCCTTTACTTGTATGTTTCTTAAAATATGCAAGATTGGAAATACTAGAAAGATTTAGTTTGAATGCTGATCAAGTGATTTGATCCTAACTTAAATTTTTTTCAAATTAATTTTCGGGCATACAGGGAAGTCTACATAGTGTGTTGACTGATGGAATTTAGATCAGAATTTAATGATATGACAAATACCAACAGTCATTGCTGGAAAATTCTTCATGAACAGAATCATTCTTAAAAAAACAAAACAAAGAAAAAAAACAGAGGTTAAACACAGATACAGAGCAAAGTGACAGAGTGCTGTGAACCATCTTTGATATAATGTTCTCTGTAAGATTTTCTGTCTATCTTTCTGTCTCTGTCACTTACTGTTTGCATCTCTTTATGTTTTGTTATGTCTTTTTCTCCCTGCAGTCTCTCTCTTTCTCTCTCTCTCTCTCTCTCTCACACACACACACACACACACACACACACACCTGTCTGCTTTCATGGGGGACGGTCTGACCTGGTGCATTTGTTTTTCATCGCCATGGGGGATTGCTCTCCCTGTTTGATCAGGGGCTAGAAGCTACTAGCCTTGTCAGGAGAGTCTCAGCAGACTGGCAGGTTTACTGGATGATGAACTGACAGATTGACGAGTTTAGTGGCTGAGTAGTTCAATAATGATGGAGTGGCTTTGTTTTACTAGTTATAGTATGTTACAGAGGTCATTTTACACAAAAAGAGATCCATCAGTTAGACACATTTCCATCAGCTGTGTTGAAGCATATATTTATTATTCTTTAGGCTATAATTGCCATAGAAAAAGAGGCTGCTGGACAATAAATTAAAAAAGTTATGAAATTTGACATTTGAAAGATAATATGACTATTAGTGCTCAAATGCAAATTGTCAAATACTTGCCTTACATCTTTTTTTTTTTTTTTTTTTTGCTCTACAGCTGCTGAAGCATATGGAATGACATGCATTTTAGTTTAAATTGACTGTAATAACCTTGACACACTCTAACACTCTCATACACACACAATCACGCCCACACACACTGACAGCAGTGCAGGCCATCTGCAGACAGTAAATTATCTAGTTAGCAGATAATGCAGCTGAGGGATAGAGAAAGCCATTGGACGGTAGGGACAGAGGGAGAGAGGTGTGTCTAGAGATACACACTCAGTGACAAACATCCAGAGGATGTTTTTTACCACTGCCTTCTTAACTTGGTGTGCACAGAAGAAAAACACATACAAACACATCACTGCCAACAGCAGCATGAGTCGAATAAAAATAAATTTGTTCCTATTAATATAACATCCACAAACAATAAAGTCTGAGTTATTTAGTCCCTACTGTGAGGAATAGATTCACCAACTGTTTGCTTTTGGTTTTCTTGACACATGTTCTAGGCTCCTTAATACTAATCAATCATCATTTGGATGCCACAGCTAATCTCAGTATTGTTCATCACTTTATGGCCACAATTTAACATCTTCAAATGGCTACTTCCAGCAGGATAATGCCCCATGTCACAAGCAAAAGTCGTCTCAACCTGGATTCATGAACATAACAATGAGTTCAATGCATTTCACGGGACTCCGCAGTCAATAGCTCTGAATCCAATGGAACAACTTTGGGCTGTAGCGGAATGAGAGATCGTCAGCATAAATACGCAGCTGACAAATATGTAGAATTGATGTGATGCAGTAATGTCAATTTGGAGCAGAATCTCAAAGGAAAGTTTCTAACATCTCGTGAAATCAATGCCATGAAAAACTGAGGGTGCTCTGAGTGCAGTATTCCAGTAGTAGTATGTTGTTCCTCGTAAAGTAAGTAATAAGTGTATGTGTCAATGTAGGCCATGACAGTGAGTCAGCGTGCACAGCAGCAGGACCTTGTAATTGGAGCATCTTAATGGAATACATCCATTGTTAAGGTTAATAATTACACCTGTGCTTTTCCTTCTATTACATGTTTCAAAACCAGCAAAAAGGCCTTTAAATCAAATTTGAAATTAATATACAGGAGTATCTGATATAACGGTGAAATATTTTAGTGTTTTCAAAGCTGTGTGTGTGGTGAGTAAATGATCCAAAAACCAAGAATTTCTAAAAGTATCCCCCTGAAATCTGAAGATTCACAAAGCATATACACCCTAGCTAAAAACATAATTTGTTTGATAGATAACCCACATACAGCCACAGCACACAGTGAGTGTTTCATAATGATAGGGATGATGAATGAACACATCACTGCACCTATTATAAGTGGCATATTAAAGCATGCATACAGTAAACACAAACAAACAGAGCACGCCATAATATGTCCATTTATCAGCCACCTAATTATCAAACACATTAATCATGTGTATGTGTATTAAAAAAAAAAAAACATTGTTTATTATAGCAGCAGCCAATAGGCTTGCCTTGATGACAGAAGAGAATGATGGAGAAGAAGCACACAAAGGTGAGGTTTGTGACACACTCATGAATCACTTTCACATCTACTTGAGACTGGTGGATATGCTCGCCCATTCACACGAATGAGGAGTACAGTACATACACATCCAGTACATGCTTTACATCGGATTAAGGGATTATACTGTATGCATGGCAAACACAGCAGGAAAGTCTTCTCTTTCCTGGGCGTGGAAAACAGAAAAACACCACTTTTCACCACTTAGTCATGAACAAATTTGCACAATTGTCATGTCAAAGTTTCAATTGTCATGTGAGATATCATATAGTGGACGCATCAAATTAGTGTAATAATAGAACAGAACTAAAATTTCAATATGGCTGAATATCCACAAAGTTTTAAAGTCACAGTATACTGAAAATAACATTTTCACATTGTTAGCTAAATTACCATGCCAAAATAGGTGCTTATTCAATATTCAAGTGTCAAAGTAAATTTTCTAAATGCCTGTGGGTTTTAAAGGAATAGTTCAGCATTCTGGGAAATACGCTTATTAGCTTTCTTTCTGGCGGCGAGATGAAAGAACGATGCCACTATCATGTTTATGTGGTAAATATTTCACTTAAATCGGCTCGACAATTAGCATAGCTTAGAATTAGGACTGGGAACAGGGGAAAACAACTAGCCTGACTTTCTTCTATGTTAAAAAAGAAAAAAAAAAGGTCTGAGCACTGTTAAAGAAAATCAACACTTTTTAATTGTTTGTTGACGCTGTACACAGTAAGAAATGTAAAAGTGACAAGTTGTGGGTTTATGTGGACCTACTTTTTGTCTTGTTGTTTATCATCAGGAGTGGAAAGACTATTACAACATTGTACTCAAGTAAAAGTACTGTTAATACGGATGTAAGTACAAAGGAAGTCAGTTATAATGTACTCTTGAGCAAATGTTACTGCATTATTACAAATTTTTGAAAGGGGAGAAATATAGATAAAACTACTAAATTAAATAACATCATAAATTAGGCTAACAGGCACTTTTGTATCAGTTATTCAATGCATTTACATCATACCCAGGTGAGAATCGCACCAAAAACAAGTGAACTCCAGTAAGGCACTTTGCAGCCTGTGCATATAACTGCACCTACTACAACTACACCTAGCTAAAACTAAAGCACTCGAATCCAATAGTCCTGCAATAAATCCACTCTTCATGAAGGTTATAATGTTCAGTTTTTATTAAAATCAGATTTAGAATTAAGAGAGTTGAACAGAAATACCAACGCACACTCAGTATTAGCGATCAGGTGCTAGTTGGTTGCGGGAACATCTTAAGTGAAGATCAAAATTAACCACCGCACACTGAAATGGAAAACATAGGTCAGGTACTTTCCTATCGCCATTTACAGAGTGTGACCAGATCCAAGTGGGGGTAATACGATTAACCAGCTCTTAAGAAGGTAGGCATTTTGAATTTATGAAATGAATACAATATCACCCTATGCACTTGAAAGAAACATCTATCTACTTTTTTTCAATTTTTCTAAAGAAAAGTAGCTCTTTCTATTCAGTCAGTATTATATGTGTTATATAGTTTTTATTATATTAAAGTTGTATAGAATGGTGTAATTCCTGTAAATGCATCAACAATGCCATGTTTTTTGATGAATGTAATTTTTTATAGGGACTTTTTGATTCAACTGTATGATCATTTTGGAGGATGTAGTGTATTTCTGTTATTTAGCCTGTCTTCATTGATATAAATGGGATGGACAAAATAAAAGAAACACCAGACTATCATAGCAAATGTCCACTGAATTTTTGTAGCAATATAAATCTACATAAATCAAACAGCTTGACACTTCCTCTGGAATTAACAGCAGAAAAATGCAGCCGATGAAGAGACGAACGCTGTGTTGCTGGGTAACACAGTAGTTGTTGATGCTCTCATTTGTTGCACTCACCTTTCGGAACATCACTCTGTGTGTTTGGTGAAGCACAAAATCTAATTATATTATACTGAATTTGTGTGAGGTGACAGGGACACAAATTTCACACAAATCTAAGGTGAACTCAAATGTTGCAACTCTGATCTTTTCATAGAAAATAATTGTAGAGTTTATCTATTCAATTACTTACTTCATAACCATATTTATTTATGTGGCTGGCAAATTTATTTACATCAGCTTAAATTAAACTGTATTCCATGCTTTAAGAATACAGGGAACTCCCGTTGTTTGATCATCAACACAAAAACTGAAGCCCAGGCAGACATGACTCACTCTCTCCTGTTCAGTGAAGGTTATGAATGTCACCAATATCTACCCACTCTCCCCCTGTACCCGGATGATGCCTTCCAATGCCAAAAGGAGGGCTCAGTAAATGAGATCTGTTATGCCATAGCAGCACATTTCTTCTCCTCTTCTTCAGACTGCCGCTGCATAACATCATTATATGGTGTATTGTGATTAATTCTCAGATGCTTAACAAGGTTCGTGGTATTCCCACAGTATCACACAGTCCTCCCACACACATCACATACAGCGCTGTTGCTGTTCTGAGAACCAAAAACGTTCCACACGACTGCGTTCGCCGTCAGCCGTCATCAGTGTCAACACTCTGTTAAGTGGCTCACGTATTTATAGAGCCATAGTTGCATATGACCATGACAGGCAGAAGGAGAAATTAGTTTCTATCAGTTGGGTATTATTTATGCAAGATCCTGGTGGTAGTAATGTTGATGATAAAATAAACATTTACTCCAATTTACTGAGTTTAGATAATGATCTTTTAATATGATAATCGATCCTAGAACAGAGACGTTATGGACTGAAGTATTGATATCTGCGCATCACTGGTGTGTGCTGGCAGCAGTTTCCCTCCCAGCACATAGCTCTGCCCTCCAGTGGCTGTAGACCATGATGCTGCAGGCTCACCAGCAGCTTCTTCTGTGCCGCAGCTGCTTTGTTTTTTTTCTCACACAGTTAATAATAACTTCATCATTTGATTTTGTTTTTACTCAGTAAGGATTTCAAATGTAACTGTTATAAAGTAGAATTATTGTAATAAAGTTAAAAAATACTTAGTTACGATTGAAATTACTAATTTTTTAAAATACTCCAAAAAGTTAAGTAAAAAGAGTAAATGTAACTTCACCCATATATAAGGAAATATTTACAGATCATAATTTCCCCAAAACCACAAAATTGTTTGTTTTTACTTTGGACAGAGCTCAGCTATCTGCTTACCCCCATTTTGAGTATTTATGCTAAGCTAAGCAATTTGCCTCTTTACTACTCATGTCTGTAAACTAAATATGAAGCAATTTAGCTTTGCACAATGACAGAAAACAGTGAAAATCAACATTCATCTATCAGCACCTTTAAAGCTCACTAATTAACATGCTATATACCGGGATCTTTTTTTCAATCCGTAAACAACATATAATACAAAACTTTTTTTCAGATATTGCTTTTTCTTCTTGACTGTTCATATATATGCATACAACAGATTCTCCAATGGATTTCTAAAATGGCACCAGCTACGGTTTCTAAAACCTACTGTATGTGATGGAACTGCCTCTGCTGTCTCCCTGCCTCTTACACTCTTCACCCACCTTCAGTCTCTCATGATTACCTCCATCTCTTTCATTTCATTGCCCCCTCATTCCCGCTCTCCCTCTCTTCTTTCTGCAGGTAGTGATGTCATGGCGAACACAGGTGGTGTGCTTTTTATCACTGACAGCAAGGACAGAGAGATGGTTGATGGAAAGATTAAAAAAGAGAGAAGCCATGGATAAAAAATGAAGTGGAGGCTAAAAATGTGAATAATTGGAGTTTATTTTTTAACCTGACATTTAATTTGCTAATGTCTCATTGTAATCTAAAATGAAAACATAGAACATAAATGATTAAGAGTTTTTTTTGTTTGTTTTTTAAAAAAGGAATCATTGGATCTTAAATCCTAAATATAAGCTAAATGTGTAACCTGTCCCAAAACTGTTGCAGAAGTCTATTGTTTTGCACTTTGCTTTCACTGTCCAGTTTATCACAAACCAGCTCCGTTGGATGTATTTCTAGAGACTGTGCTGGTCTTTCATCATTTGAGCCAGTAATATAAAGCACTACTCCCTGCGGTACAGTATTATACTAATAATGCATCAAGGTACAGTAACAGTTTTTTCCACCGCTGCCTTTATACAGACAGAAGGTTCATAAGTCATCACGGTAAGGCAGGGAACCTATGGGAATTGTTTGCATCAACTTTCAAGGCTTTATCTACTACTACAGCTGCAGGAAATCTGTAAATGAACAAACTTCTTAATCCCTCAAAATGGCCTGTTTTCTGTGAAATTAACATAATTTCAGTTTATGGTGACCTAATCTTTTTTATGTTTTGTTTTTTCTAACTTGAACAATTTACAGCTGACTTTTGTACCATCTGTCATTGTTAACTGGACTTGAACTGCTGAATTTCAAAAAGATCTAGAAAAATAGGGCTGTTGAGAACTTCTGACCAGCAGTGTACATTTTCTCTCATCCCTTGTGTCAGAGTGTGTGTGTGTGTGTGTGTGTGTGTGTGTGTGTGTGTGTGTGTGTGTGTGTGTGTGTTTGTGTGGTTGTGTGCGTATGCATGTATGTGTGTACATGTCTTTCTATTGGATGGGCAAAGTTTGGTTTGAAAGCATCTTTGTGAGAAGAAGAATCAGGTTTAGATTTAGGCATTTGTGATAGTTAAGGTTAGGGTAAGGGGCTAGAGATAATTATGTCAGTATGTAGTATGATAGTTATAGAAATAGTAGTGTGTGCGTGTCTGTGTGAACCATTGCAGTCTGCTTTAAACAAGTAAACAAAGGAAACAATGGACCACAAAAGACAAGAATTAAACATGTTGGCAGCTATAGCTTTAAAAATACTCATATTATATTGGAATATTTGTGCTTGAAATTTGTATTAGATAGAAGGCAATGAACTGCATAAATCATATATTGACAATTTGTAAATCAAGTGTTTTCTCCCACTTTCTCAGATCATAGAATTTAATTGATTCTTAGGACGGATATGATGAAAAACTGGTAGACTGGCCAGTTTTGCCTGCAGGTGAAAACACTTAACCACCAACGGAGCAGAGTTAGTTGAAGACATGTCAGTGAAGAAGTGTGATATTCGGAGAAACAGTTGTTGTGGTAAAATGCCATTAAGGTCTAATTCATCCAGCTGCTTGACAGGAGAAAAAACTGGTGAGGAACACACACACAAACAAACTGATGAGGATTAACTCAGTACATTTACTCAGGTTCAGTACTTAGGATGGTTCCAACATAGATCTCTAAATTTTATTCTGCTATAAATTTTATAATTATGATTTTGAAACAGTGCTTGAACTTACTTCAAGTACATTTTTCTGTTAATACACACCTACTACACAACATTTTCAATGCCAGACCTTTACTTGTAATTGAGTGTTTTTACACTGTGGTATTGCTGCTTTTACATAAGAAAATGATCTGAATGCTAAAGACGGTGTAACATTTGATCATACATTTTCTCACTCAGTGTATTTTACTTTTAGAATTACCACTTACTGAAACGGACATGGCGCCATATTAAGTATCAGACAGATTATTCTTCCTCATGTGGTCGTAAAATATTAACCAAATGTATATTTACATGAGCATAATGAATGTTTCAGCTACATTTCGGCATGTTGTGTTGACCAAATGACACCGATGACTTCACACTTTCTCCGCTGTTTCTCTGCCTAAGGTCACAGGTGAAGAGAAGGAACCAGAGAGCTCTCAGGTGCTAAAGAGCGACATACTTTGCAGCAGCACGTCACTACCCCGTTCAGGGTTTCGTCAGAGAAGGGGCTTTGGCAAAGTCGCCAAGGGAGTGAATTTAATCATGTCGCAGAACGTGGCCCCCAAGATCCTAATAATTGAGGTTAGCACAAAAGCAGAGGTAGTTTACTTAAGATAGTTTTGAAAATAACTATTTTATATTGGATTTACTTGCTTATGTTTGTTTATTAAATGAGCTGCTGATACTACGTTATGTCACTTATGATTACCTATGTAATTTTTCCTTTTTTCCAGACACATCAAAATGCTTGAAGTCGTGAGTCATCTTGACCCAGTCGAGATGAATGTGGTTCAGTTCTTTGAGCAGTTTGACCACAAAGGACGTACCTGTCTAGTGTTTGAAATGCTGGACAGGAGCCTTTTTCAGCTGCTCCTAGAACGAGACTGGCAGTTACTGTCTCAGTGAGATAAAGACTATGTGGCTTTGATCAATCATCAACGAGTAATGGCAATATACTCAGCCAGCTGAGAAAGAAGTTACATACTGAAGTACCATAACTGTGTTTCTTCTCCATCTGTTTAAGCCTCTGCCCTGAACAATGGTCATTTTAACTGTCTACATTGTGTCCTTTGTCCCTGTGGTTGCTGACGGCCTTTGATGCCCTGATTGGGGAATTAAGAAAAAATAAGAATGATTTAATACCAATTCGCTCTGTTGCTGAGAGACAGAGAGCAGTTAAACTTAACCTGACCTGTTTTGTTTTAAATCCAGCACAACCTAGAGACGCAGGAATCCATGAGCTGGAGGAACAAAGGGTGTTCGTCAACCTCCATAAGTGTCGTCGACAGACCAAACCAGAGAGGAGGATCACTCCAGAGAAGCCTCTCACCAACCCCTTTGTCACCATGGCCCATCTGGAGGATGAAATAAGCAGCTTGACTGTGTTTTGGTTTCAGTAGAGCTGTATAGATACATGATTGGATTAATGGACAGATTTGATTACTGATTGAGATCTATTAATTTATTATCTTGTTTTATTCAGTTGTGAGGATTTTTTGACAAAATGACCATCTAACCAATTGACAACTTGAATGAGGAGCTATTGCCTGATGTTGAGGCTGAGGAGGAGCCTTCAGCCACACCTCTTTCAAAAGATCAATAGTGAGCTGTTCCTCGCTCCAGTGGCAGGGTTCAAAACATCCCTCCCTCAGCCGATGGAGCAGAAGCTGCTTCAGTAATAGATGCTGCTGGCTCAGCTGTTGAGGATACAGCTTGTAGCCAGGGGAAGCCAATCCTGCTGAGGAGACATCGGATGATGGCGGGTTACCTGATAAAGTTCCACCTGCCAAAGTTTAGAAGAGTGAGCTGAGAAGAGTCTATAAATTCTTTATTGACATTTTCTTTGGAAAATTTAATTTGGAAAATGTCAATAAAGTTGATATATGCTATGTTTAAACAACAGTTGCTTTTGGCCAAGTATGAAAGAGAAGGGATGAAATGACAGAGTGAAGGTCTCTAGCCTCTCTCTTCCCTCTCCCTCTCCTACCCATAATACCTTAAAACAGCTACTTTCAGATGTTTTTGTGTGTTTTGTAAGGATGAGATACCTTAAAATGTTACACTTCAGTCTGACTATCACGCCTTTATCAAAATATTGCAAAATCTACTCACATGATTTCTATTAAATTTGCTCTGAAATTCTTGTCCCTGCAGAGAATGAATCTGTAGTTTTAAGTAACTATGAAACCTTTTTTTTTTTTTTTTAGTAAAAACTGAAGCTATTTTACATTATTTTAAGCAGGTAAATTTTATTGCTTGTCCCTTGCAATGTGTCCAGCATGTTTCTTGGTCACTCTATAGCTCCCCTAAAATCTATATTTATTCATTTTATTGGTTCATTTTATATATATATATTTTGCCAGGTCATTGTATTAATAATAATATTACCTAAATTTATTAACATCCAATTTGCAAAATTTTCTCACAAAAATTGAAATTCAGTAAAATTATAGGAATAAACTAAGGACATATCAATAGAATAAATCAAACTAAGCCTCTAAAAATGCAACTAAGCCAGTTACCTAATGAATAATTATTTCTTGGTTACCAATAGATACAGCAGTCATTTGGGACATGCAGGGCCTCCTCTGACTGGAAGTGGCTGCAAGACTCTTCATCACATTCATTATACTTCATTATACAATATATGCACAGACATTGAAATAGTATTTTTGATACAATGATTAATTGAGTATTCCACATTAATGGCCAACCAACCATTACACAGAAAACAAATTTAGCTTGATGAATGTTGAATGAGCACGGGCAGATTCTATTGATTTTGAAGGGATTGGAATGTGTGGGGGACGTCAAACCTCTCTTTCAATATATTTTTTTCTCTAATAATACTAATAGGACTAAATATAATCATAATAATAATAATATTCATAATAACTAAAGCAGTGGGTGTTGATCAGGCTCATGGGGCAGTAGAATGTCTGCAGGCATGGATCCAAACTCAGGAGCATCAGAGGCAAAAAACCTGCAGAAAGCGACAAAAGGGGAGAGGAGAGATGAGAAAGCACAAAACTACAGGAAAGAGAAGAAGTGAAGCTGGTAATGAGCACGGATGGGGTATAAATGTGTATAGATGGAGAGGGAGAGGTGGAAAGAGGAGCTCAGTGCATCATGGGAAGGCCTCAGTAGTCAAAGCCTATACCAATAAAAGTGGGGGATGGTTCAAGCTGAGTCTGAGCAAGAACTTATCACAAGCTTTATCAAAGAGGAAGGATTTTTTCTGACTATTAAACATGGGGAGGGTGTCTGCCTCACAGACCCAAACTGGAAGATGGTTCCACAGCAGAGGAGCCTGATAACTCAAGGCCCTGCCATCATTCTACTTTTAAAGACTCTAGGAAGCACAAGTAGGCCTGAATTCTGGGAGCAGAGCAATCTACTGAGGCATTAGGGTACTATGAGCTCTTCAAGATGGTGTTTTTCTGTGTCTTTTTGAGAAAGGATGTGCCTGATTTTTACAATATCATGTAGTTGAATAAAGGCAGGAGAATGCTATATATAGTGTGTATAAGTATATCATCAGAGAATGTGTTCTGAAGTGTCACAGGTCAAGTGCAATAATTTTACCTTGGTTGAATTTAACAGCAGAAAGTTGCTGGTCAACCAGATATTTATGGCCTGAATGCATCGCTTCATTGACAAGTTTGATGGGTATCATCTGCATAACAATGCATAATATTGGAAGCACATATAGGGTTATTAAACTTGTCCAGGCAAAGAACCTTGTGGATCCTTGCTGAGGATTTTTAGTTAACATGCATAAAAAAGAAATTGATCTGATATTTAGGATTTAAACCAATTTAGACTGATTCCCTTAATACCAGTTAAATGTTCCAGTCTCTGCAATAGGATGTGATGGTCAACAGTGTCAAATGCAGCCCTAAGATCTAACAAGACAAGTACAGATACAAGTCTTTTGTCCAATGCAATTAGAAGATAATTTGTGTCTTTCACCAATGCTGTCTCTTCGTTCTGATACACTCTAAATCCTGACTGAAAATCCTCAAGTAAACTATTATTACACAACTTTACTGGTTGGCAACAAATTTCTCAAGGATCTCAGAGACAAAGGAAAGGTTCAATATAGTTTTGTAGTTGGCTAAATGACCTGGAGAGAGACTAGGTTTTGTGAGTAGAGGTTTAATTACAGCTACTTTAAAGGACTGTGGTACATAGCCTGTTAATAGAGACAGATTGATTATATCTAATATGGAGTCTAAGAGACAGGTAAATGAAGAAATCGTTGAAGTTAGTTGGTGAAGGTCAATAGGAGAGGTTCCTGTGTCTGAGGATAAATCATTATTGGTTGAGGGCAGGACTTCCTATAAGTTTAAAGATGTCATGCCAGGCTAAGTGGGATTCATCCAGTTTAGTAGAGTATCACATCCTTTCAAGCTTTCATTTTTTGCTTTGATATATACAAGTTTGGAAGTTAAACCATGAAGATAATGAACTTTGTTTTATTATTTTCTTTTTTTATAGGGGCAATGGTGTCAAGTGTCATTCTCATTGAGCCTGAAGCATTATAAACAAGATAATCAATTTGTCAATCACTTTTTCATTGTCTGATAAAGCAATTTCTATGCCATATGCCAGAGCAAACTCAAGGCTGTTTTTAAAACAGTGAGCGGGTTTATTTACACTCTGATCGAAGCTAATTGAATCTAATAATGAGAAAAACACAGTGCTAAAGCTATTATAATTAACATCTACATGGATATTGAAATCACCTAATATAATTACTATATAAATTTAATTATTATAATTGTATTAAGGATTAAACTTGATAAAAACTCCTGACAAATTTAGATAAAATTTCCATGAGCGTGTCCATGAGTGTGGTAAATTATAATAAACAGAACAAGTTTAAAGTTTTCCAGGTTGGATGTGTGAGACTAAAAACCAGGCTTTCGAAAGTGTTATAGTTGAATTTAGGTTTAGGGTTGATTGTTAGGCTGGAGGTAAAAATGGCTGCAACCCCACCTCCTTGGCCAGTGGCTCTGGGAATGTTGGTGTTAATATGACTGGGGGGAGTGGATTCATTTAAGCTGACATACCCAGGTCTCAGCAAGACTAAGTACATTATTATATGATGATTACATATTAGATCATTTACTAATACAGCTTTATATGGGAAAAATTTAATGTTCAAGTCCACATTTAATTCTCTTATTTCATTGTAGTTCTGCGGTGCTGGTCTTACTTTTTAGTAGGTTGATCAGTACATCTCCTCTTCTGTTTATTTTTGAGTTAATTAATTTAGGTGGTTGGGGGGAGACACAGTCTCTATGGGGTTTTAGGTGGGTGACTGCTGTAATAGAAGCACAGAGAAGCTGCAACTCTTCCTCCTGGTCTCAACTCTTGGTTGTTGAGGTTTGGTCTACTAATAAACTCGGTCAGACTTCTACATATGAGAGCTGCTCCGTCCGGAGGGATGTATGTCGCGTCTCCTAATCAGACCAGGTCTTCCCCAAAAAGTCTGCCAGTTATCTACAAAGCCAACACCATTTTCTGGACACTACTTTGACAGACAGTGCTTAAATGAATGTGCAATTATATATGTTATCGCTGGTCAGATTAGGCAGGGACCCAGAGAAAACTACAGAGTCTGACACTGTCTTTGCACACATACACACCACCTCAACGTTAAGATTTTCTGACCTCATATTGGTTGTTGTTACTGCAAGCGTGAATTGCAATGTTACTATATCTATGTTTATCCTTAGCCAGCAGTTTCAAACAGGATTCTACGTCTCTCTCTGGCCCCAGCTATACATTTAACTATGCTCACTGGTGTCGCTAACTTCACGTTTCTTAAACTACAGCTGCCAACAACCAGAGTTGGTTTCTCAGCAGGTGTGTCGTCGAGTGTGGAGTGTCTGTATGAACCATTGATGCTGAGGGCCACGCCTCTTATTGTCGACAGTCACGCAGCCGACTTGGCTTCCCTGCTGCTCTGGAACTGCTGGGGGACATGTAGAAGCTACACTGGGGCAGATTGAACTCACTACTAGAGGCTGGTTAACTACTGCAGCTAATGTTTAAGTTTTCATGGTGAGGAGTTGTACTTCTGATTTTCTGAGGTTCGCCTCCATCTCTGCAAATAAATCATTTATTACATGTTTCCTCATAATGCTACTCAAGAGTCTTCTCGAGAGTCTTAGGAGTTTTATTTATCTTCTCTCAGTTCTCAGCTCCAAGTTTGTTTGTAGCTGGTTTCGCTGTATAATGAACTGCTACTAACAGTATATATAAGACCAGAGAAGTAGCATATTTAGGCTAGAACGTTAGCACTAGGGCAAAGTGCCTTAATACATGACCACTCCCAAAGGGGAATAAGGGGGGCTCTTTCTGTTCTTGTCAATTTTCAACTCAAGGTAAAGACAGCAACAGTGCTGCTTAGCTAAAGTTCCTTATACTGAGGTTATTTTGTGGCCAATAAAATATATCATTTGATTAATAGGTGTTGAGTGAGAACAAACAAATCAGATTTAAAACACGTTTGCGTGAATCTTGGACATCCAAATCAAATTACGGAAGAACAAGGAAAGAGAGGACTTTTGAAATGATATTAGCTTTAGTTAAGTTAGAGGTCCACAGTTCGGAGGACGAGAATACTAGAATATGACCAAAACTGCACAGGAAAGAGTGGGTGTAGTTTTATAATTTGAGAGCAATCAATTAAATTTCTTTTATTCCTGACTTCACTATTTCTCAGGATTTTTAAAGTAATACTCTAAAACTGTGGAATTTACCTCTATGTTTTTAAAGATTTTGGCAAGTAAGGCAGTGGCAGTAATTGTTGAGTTAAGAAACTATATTATCCAAAATTAATTTTTTGCAAAATTAAAACAGAGTGAAAAGGGATATCAAAAGTCATACGCATGGGTAAACAAACCTCAGACATTCTTAGCTGGATAACATCTGATTTTCTAGGCAAGAGGCCATGTAGTGGGCTAATCAAGTTGTTTGCTCCATGATGGTAACTGATGATGAGAAAACATTAATCTTTACATTATTAATTATATAACTTTGCCAGTGCATTTCATTGTGCGACAGTAAGGACAGGTGAACTTATTATAGCACAGATCTTAACATTTGATAATTGATGCTTCCGTATTTTTACTGCATTTTTTCTGTTTGCATAAGGATTCTTGCAGAATTATCGGATAAAATAAATACCATTACATTAGTGATGATCTGTCTGTCTGCAGTTTTTTGTGTGTTGGACCTGTATAGAAAACTAACTTCATTTTTATTTCATCCGGACAGAGAAATGTATAATTTTCAATTAAACCCTTGAAAAATTTCTCCAAACTCTTCAATCAATGCTTCTAAAAATTGTGAAGGCTCAAAAGCAGACTTAGATAAGGGGTTCTGACATTTGCTGTTCATGAAACTCATGAGAAACTCAAAAATCCTTCTGTTTCACTCCACTGATCTTTTTCTTGTCAAGAGGGACTATATGAGGCCTGTGAGTGAGTTACTCTCTGTCTGCTTCTCAGGTCACAATAAACAGAAATTGGTTCAACCTAGGGATCAGGTCTGGTTTCTCGTTGCTGGTTTCAGTCTCTTGGAAAAATTTAGAAGCCTTGAAACCTGGAAACCAGCACATCATATTATCAGTCAGGATTATCAGTCAGTACCAATGTTTTAGAGAAAGATTTGTCAAAGAACCTAATGGGAAGTATGTTTTCCCAAATTTTGTAATGCCATTTTGTTTGAGGAATTCCTCCACCACTAATGAGAATAGTTCTACTTGTTTTTACAAAGCTGTGACATGTATTTAGAGGCCATGATGGCTTAGTTGCTCTCTGGGCTGTACACATGGAGAGACTGCATGAAATATTTGAGTGTTGGCATGTAGCCTCTCACAAAGTCTGAGCTTGGGAAAGCTGTAGTGACCGGAAAGCATTTGGCTAAAGGACAGATGTCTCATGTTTATTCAAAAGCTGTTTTTAGCTTTTTCTATCCCTTCCATCAAGCAGCCTCACCAGTTCTTATTAAGAAGCTCTTGAACCTCAAAAAGCCTCAGTCTCAGTATGTTTTAATTCGAGGATCAGGAAGTTGTGGGTATAGCTTGTTTTCTGTTTTAGATCTCTTTTTTTGTTATGTAATTCTATCATGAGCATATTTCCTCACTCCCTTGTGGTTTCCATCTCTGTCCAAATCAAAAACCTGTTTGCTATACTTGAAATGGACTTAAATGAAGCATGTGTCGTTAAGACATAAGACATAACAGTCGCAATTAATGTTCTTATCAGCACTATGAAAGGTATTTTTGTCAAAGCTGTGTTTTGAGCCTTCATACCTTTTTAATTATAAGCAATCCACTTCACTCACTTGTGTTGAATAGTGTGATTAGCTGAGTGTGTCATGCATCGCTACACACTATGAATCATGACCAAATACAAGGAGATCTTGTGGTCCCAAGGTGACGCAAATAGACTTGAAATTTGGAGTGAGAAAAACACCACATCAAAAAATAAAATGACACATTTGATATCCATTTACTTTATGCCTGCTGAATGATGAGTAAAGTATAGGCCTGTGTAAAAATGTAAGATAAATGTTTTGTACAGAGTGCTCTAGTTGCAGCTGCATGTTGTCTAATATTTTGATCACTCTGAGGAACACCTGAAAAGTATTACAGTTCTTTGATCAATTCTGAATTAAGTTCTGGTTTAGTAAGGGAAATGGGAAATCTAATCCATGGGGATATTTCAGAGATGAAATATGCTGATTTGGATATTGCCTTGATGTCAGCCAGACGAAAGGTCTGGATCAATATAAATGTGTAGCAAACACCAAGAATTCTAAGGGATGCCTTTGAGCTAACATTACAGGTGCTGAGATTAAAGTCTGATAAGTCTGGTGGTGCTCAGAACTGACAGTAAGAACTCCAGGTTTCATCATGGCATGGTTTCTTGAGTGTTGAGAAATGTATGAGCCAAACCCTTTAAGTTGAATGGACAGCAAAATATATGGTAGGTAAAATATGAAAAATTTCATGCTTATACGTACAATAAATAAATGATTTTAACAGTCAAAGTCCAAAGCTTTAAGTTTTTATTTTAGCATTAAATAAAACCTAATTCTGGACTAATTTTTGGTTGATTCGGCAAATGCTAAGAAATTCTTAGCAATACAAGCCTGAGAGTTCTATTCAAATTGGCACTTTTATTGACACGTCTTTCTGAGAGTTCTTTACTTTTGCCAAATTGTTTGATGAAAATGATGTTTCCTTTGTGTTTGTTTTTTGTATTAATTGTATTGTATCTAAAGAAAAGCATTTTACGACATTCAGGTAAAAAGACACTTCTTCATTGCGTTCATATGAAACCATTGTAAAAAAAAAAAAATCAAAAACATAACACAAATGCTATATTTCCATCATGTTTTCTACATTTTTTTTTCACTGTTTCAAAGATTTACTTGTGCTAACTACATCATAATGCATCCTTTTCTTCTGCAATGGTTTTAATGGCAACTGACTAGAAACATAGTACCACCTAAAATATTATTTCAACCAGATGATGGATGTTCACAGTCATTCCACTAGGGGCAGTTGAACTGACTTTGTCCCTCCCTGGTTTAACAGTAACGCGAGGAAGAAAACTTTTGCGCATGGTAGTTAATCTGTGGAACTGATTGATGGGAAATCTCAAAATTATAAACAATTAAGGAGATTTTAACGCCCAGAGGTTATTTATAGTAGGATATTAAGTCAAACAAGAGGGTGTTTTCTATGTTTTATTTTCCTTGGATCATTTTGTTGTAGTCTATTCATTTTAATTCCAATTATTATGCACGGCCCCAGACTGTCAGTTTTTAATTGGTTTTATGAGCTGAGTGGTGAGTAGGGCCATGCATTGTCCAGCAACACACTGAGGTACTCATTAATGTTGTTAATGTAGTGAATAATTTGCTGATTATGTTGTATTATCATTTTTAATAGTTTATTAATGGTTTTTTGTGTCTTCTTGCGATGTCAGATCTGCCACCTTGACCTCCCACTGCACACAGCCCCATCTCCAAAGGGACAACAAGGAAAAAGAGCCTGTGGGCTTTATTCTGTTGTCCTGCTTTTTACTTTTATCTATGCAAAAAAATGCCTTTTTTTTTTTCTTTAATGAAACTTTAAAATATATCAGACATTCAATCTATCAACCAACTGTTTATCTCAACAAAAACAGTAAGAGTAGTCGATGAAAACACACATTAATTTAAATTTTATTTTGCTTATTTTCTTGAAATTCAAATAAAATTTGCTCAGAATTTGGATGGACACCCACCTAATGTGAAGATTTAGCATATTACTGATGCAATGTCAATGTGTGTTAGGATGAGATAGCAACACCCAATTTTTTAATGGCAAGATCATTAATTAATTCATATAAATATACTATTGCACCGACAATTTAAAGGTTAACCAGTACCGAGTACTGTATTCAGGTCTATACATTGATACTCAAAATTAGCTGAATCCACTGCATTACTGTTAAATTTGGAATTTTATTTTTCAAAGTAACTACCAGTGGTGATGCATTTGCAGCCATTCTGCCAGTAGTTTATTAGCACGTCTGGAGTTCTTTTCTATGCAGCCCCCCCAAAGGATTTGTAAATTGAGAGTACAAATTTACATTAGGCTCTCGACCCTAAGGGCACTCTGTTCTTTTCACCAAGGGAAAGATATTGTCAATGTCAGAAATTCCCCATATCTCCCAGCCTTCATATTCCACTATTCCAATTGTTCATAATTAGCCTCTAAATGATATGACATAAATGTTTGTAACAACACATTTTCGGGGAACGCTATTATAGAACACTGGCTCCTTCCTCCCTTTGCTTGAACACTATTGGGCTTTAAGATATTTATCAGCAAGTGTACTTACCCAGCATTGTTGTGATTACTAAATTTAAACTACTACCTGAAAATGGAAGTAAATAATACATAACCTGCAGAGTTTCAGTGGGAAAAAAAGGCATCAGTCTTGGAGTCTAGCCAATTCTGTTAAATTTAGCATTTAGTGTTATCACTAGAAATTATAATTAAGGAAATGTTAACATCTTTTTAAAATTGAGTCACTCAGAACTAATAAATTTTCATTCACAAACAAGTAAAAAGTTTTGAATCAGAGTTGATCATGTTGTTAAAACATTTTAACTACACATATATATATATATATATATATATATATATATATATATATAGTGTTATTTAATCATTTGGACACAGTTTAAAATTGTATCAAAACATGGCCCAAGAGAAAAGAGACTTGCAGATAATATTATTTATAAAAGATTGTCTTTAAATATTATTGCAATGCTTGCAGTTTGTTGTGGGTCTTCCTTCTAGCTCTAGTCCATGGAACACCTCACCTTATAAATGCAATCTTCAACAGTGGTGAGTCAATCAACCAGTCAGCAGGAGAAATTCAGGACTCTCAGCCAGAGGAAAGATGGACAGAATAAAGAGGAATTAATTAAGTGAGATTTAACTGAATCAAATTAAAAAAAAAAAAAAAAAAAATAGCAGTGAAAAAAGGCAGTGGAAAACCTTACCAGCAAAACCTGAATAACTCTGTATAGCTCCTATTGTGTATCTGCTCATGCTAACTGTATATACTGATGAGCATGTAATGTTCTTGTAAGTATGCATATGTTTAAATAGGAGTTGCACTTAATGATAATAAGACAGTGGTTGAGAGGAGAAGCTCTCCTCACATTAATTTTGTGCAAGTGTGTGCAGCAGCCAGGGAAAATAAGACAAGTGCATCCTGAGAGGGGCTTATGGAGTAGAATCACCTGTGCATATGTGTGTGTGTGTGTGTGTGTGTGTGTGTGTGTGTGTGTGTGTGTGTGTGTGTGTGTGTGTGTGTGCTCTCATTCCGGACCTCTCCAAATGCTAAGATGTCCCCCCTGACTTCAGGCGTACCGGAGAGAAGCTGCTTACACTGAGGCTGTCACACACACTCACAAACATCCTCACAGCTGGGAGGGACTACTATTTTCCCTTATTTTCTGTCGCCATACAGACACACACACACACACACACACTCACACACACACACACACACAAACACACAAGAACCATTAAGCTGTGTCTTCTGGTCCCTGTGGTGTATTGCTGTGCTGAATACATATGCGTGTTTGTTTAGAGAGGGATCAATGAACGGTTTAGCTCTAATGCAAAGGGGTCTGGAGGGAAGAAGACTAAGATGGAAAGACGAGCAGAGATTGAAAAGGAGAGGGGGAAAGAGGAAAATTAAAGTCATGGCTGCAATAGAAAAAAACGAGAAAGGGAAAGAGAGAGTGTTCCTAGCTCTCTCTTCTTGCTATTCTCTTCCGTCTTCCCACATCCCATTTTCCTCTTGACCTTCACATTTTCTGCTTTTTCCCTTTTTATCCTCTTTAACGCTTTCTTTCAGTATTTTTCATCCAATTTTTTCTTTCTTTGAACCTGCCAAGCACATGTGCTCATACTGTTTATTGTATTTTGTTAATTAGTAAATCACTTTGTCAACATTACATATCCATCCCCAAAGAGAAGACAGCGCTTTGTAATTATTTCTTGCCATAACCACTCAACAAGTTGTTAATTTTATGATATCATGACTATGTTTCTCACCTACCGTACATTTTTGTTCTGTATCGAACAAAAATGTTCTATATCTCAAAACAGGTTTTCTTTTTTTTTACTTTCATCTGTTGATCTGATTGTTAATGTGAAACCTCTAGATCACTTATTCCCGAATCAGGTGTGCTTCTACCCTATGGAGTACTTCAGCAGTTACCAGTGAGTAAATAGAAAGACTGTGGAATAGCTCAGTTAATTTATCAAAATAAAAGTTGTCTCATTTGAAAAAAAAAAAAAAAAATCTATGTATTGGGTCAGCTTTAACAAGTGAGAGTGAGACAACTACTTTCTGTGGTTACCAACTTAATAATGAATATAATGATGCATGTAAGGTGCTCCACTGCAAATATTTTAATTGCCAAGTGCTTTGTGACAAATAGATAACTGAACAATAGAGCAACATTCTGTCAGCCCTCGCAAATAGTGATACCAAATGTCTGAAAGTCAGACAAAAATATCAGCATTTTTTAAATGCATGCGATCTGGCCTAAGTGTCAAGGATGCTAGGAGTTCTGCTGCTGGTGACATGAAGCCAGCTTGGCGCTAGCATTGCTGGATTAACGTGAGGTTATGGTGGCTCTCGCGCCTATGGAAAAGCAAACCAGTTCTTGAAAGGTTCACAAGTTGAACCAACTCCAAACCAGCACTGGCACTAGCCAAGAAGGTTCGTATCGGTGAAAGGTGGATGTATGATAGACGGGTCCATTGTCTATGTGTTAACGAGAGGAAGAGAAAGCAAAAGAGAGAGACGGACCAAGAGTGGGACCAGGACGGTCTGAGCAAATCAATGTGCTGCGTGCAGCTCTACAATGAAATAAGACTTTTCTCATTTGAAATAGTAAAGAAAAGTCAAAGTCAGTATTTGGTGGTCAGTGTTGATATTGTGGGTAGCTGCCACAAATAAATCAGTGAATGGGAAACATTGTGCTCAGTGACATCCAGTTTAAAATGAATTCAAATGAACACATTTCTAACACCATGGGCTGTGTCAGTGACGGGGTGCTTGAGTTCATCAGGGCAAGGTTGTTTTAACTACACGGTCACTTAGGGTGCCACCAGTGAGGGGGCACCAAAGAAGAGGAAGAAATATCTTAAATCAATTTCAGGCTCGCCACCTCCCTTTCCACCTCTGTTATTCAATGCATCTATTCACCCTGCATTAATCACCTGGTGCTGATTGAAGACTAAAGGCAGACTGCAAAAGGACACTCCAGCGAGTGTCCCCTCTCACCGACATCTACTTACCCGCTGCCACTTCTTTGGTGACCCTGTGGTTCATTTCACATCACTGTTTAAGAATTAAATATGAGTCTTATGTTTCATCTAAACGTCATAATGGGACCCACACCTGGTCAATTCATAATAATAAAGATGTGCTTAGGTGTGCCCTCACCTTGAATAATGTAACAGTTAGGTAGTGTGTTTAACAAAAGATAACTGATGGTGATTTTTTAAAAAAGGAAGAGGGGGACATCTACAGCCTGAAATTAAAGTGAGTATGCCCCAAGCCACAGAAATATTCTGATTATTCAGTATCAGCTATAAATTCAAGTGTTTGCTCTCAAAATGACAGTGGTGAAAAAAGCTCCATTAAAACACAGAATGTGCCACTTATTTTAAGAATGTTAAGCACTAAGTCACCAAGTGGGGTTCAACTTTTTTACTTGGTTGTAAGGTGGTCACACTCACTAAGGCAGTCACAAGCTACACACACACACACAAGTATAGAAAATGGTACATGAATATTGCAGCTCCTGAACATCTACTGTCTCTTGTCGACGAGTAATCTGTTAACCACTAAATATGAGCTACTGAAATTAACATACAATTCCCATACTCTGCAAATGAGGTTAAGCATCCCTTCCATTCAGTGAAAACGTAAATTCATACCACACATAATCTAAAACCCTGCATAGACAGGTAAAATATGAAGTTGGTTAACCAAAAGCTTATGAAATAACACTCTCAAGTTGAGTTATTACAAAAACCAAGTACAATTAGCATGCAGCACTCATCATTACAAACTAAAAAACATTTCAAGAGGAGCTTTACCAATAGGTATATACACCGATCAGCCACATTAACGCTAGTTACCAGTTTCATTGTTGCAGTTTATATAGATTAGCTCTACAGTGTATAGGATCCTTTATATTGCTCTAAATTCCTGCAAATAATACCAACAATGCACATTTACATCATCACCTTGAAAGAGATAGATATTTGAGGTCACATGTTTCATCTTTATTAATTTGATACCTTATATTTCGCATGTTTAATTTCCCGTATTAACGTTTGAATATTTCATAGCTCATGTTCTTATCATATATGCTGCTGGCAGTACCCACTTACTATGTGCAGATTATAAAAAAATGATATGATGTTTTAATTCGGCCCCGCAGTGGACCATGCTCTGTTGGTTTATTGGTATTCGTGGTGATAGCGATCCAACCAGTGGCCATCAACTAGATCAGGTGGTGACATCATTTCTATGGCCTAATAAACTCAAATGCGTTAAGAAAGTCATTTTGCAGCTTCTGAAAAAGTCAGTGGATATGGTATTATCCAACTTTATCCAGTATACTTTGCAGGCAAGATTGACAATTTATGTTACTGGATTGATAGCAAAGATAGGATATGTCCTCCATGGACTCAACTGAAACTACTGTCTTCAAAGCTCTCCCTCCAATCTTTTATTATGGCACAACTTCCCCTTAAAATTCTCAAATCCCAGTTGTGAACAATTTGGTGAGGATCTGGATACAACACTATTAACATTTCGGACTGGACAAACCCACCCTACCTTAGTTCTGATTTTTTTTTTTTTTTTTTTAATCATCAATTTTCACCTTCTTCCCCCAACTCCACTTCCTAATCTGTCGTGACAATATCTTACTTAATTTCGAAGATTTCTATAGCGAAGGAATCTTCACTTACCTCACAGAGCTCTCGGCTGTGGTTGACCCACCCTACTCACATGTTTTGGTCCTGTCCAAATTTAACAGATATCTAGTGCCAAATATTTAACACACTTGGGACAGCTTTTAGTATGACCCTTAACCCTGAACCTCTCTAGGCCCTATCTGGAGTCCCAATACTTGCAGCATCAAATTTCCTATTAATAAATCAGCCTGGTCTGGCCCATACAGCTCTACTAACTAAACACCTCATTTTATATAAATGGCAGCGCATTCTTCTCCCCTCACACAATAGTTTGCAAAGGGAAAGCTTGAAAAGACAAGTTATTCACTTACCAGTAAACTTTTGTCTAATTTGACAAAACATGGAAGCCCTTTAACAAGTAGGGTATGTCACTGTATATAGTGTGTATACAGTGTATATAGACATGAATCACAGCTACAGAGTGCCAATCATTCCTTTTTTCTTTTCTTGAAGGTCTTGCTGCTTGTTTTTCTCTAGACTTTTTGTACTAAATGCAACTTTATCAAACTCATTTGTATACTGATGCCGCCTCTGGCTAAAACATACAGCTGGACTGATCTACTAGTCAGTCCTTTACTGATATTTACTCCAAGTTGTTTGTCCCTTCTCATTTCCCCCTTTTCTGACAGTATTTTGACATTGTTTTTTTCTCATTTTTCTTCCATTGCTGTGTCTAGATCTCATCTATCGATGTACACTATGGATCGGTTTATTATCCCCCATGTAAGAGATCAGAGATGGAATATTTATTTTCCCCCTTCTCCCTCCTTCCCTCCCTCCCCCTTTTCTCTTTCTTTCTCATCCCAGCGACTTTCCCTCACCCTTTCTCCCACCCTTCTCTGCGCTATTCATCTTCCCTAGTCTCCACCCTTCTCTCCATTCTGTCACCCACCCTCTCATCATTTCACCTTGCCTTCCATCTTCCCTTCATTATACCTCCCCTCATCTTTCCACTTTACCTCCACTGACCGCATTCTCTCCACATCTTTTGCCCGCCTTCACCCCTCCTTTGGTCATTTCTTATCCATTTGTCTGAAGTGATCCCCCTCTGCTCTCTCCCTCTGTCGCTCCTGATTTCTTCTTTTTGTTCCCTTCTTTCCACCATCCTCTGGTGACCCTCATCTTTTCCGCCTCTCTTTGCCTTCTGTCATTCCCTGCTCCGTCACCTATGTCTATCAATCCAGTTATCCATCTATCTGTCTTTGGGTATTTATCTGCCTTCAGTAATATCATTTGACACCCTTCCATCTATCCTCAAATTCAATCGTGCTATTGCTCTCCCTCTCATTTCTGTCTCCAGTTCTTCCTTATTCTCTCCAGTTATCTCTCTTTCAATCCAGCTCTCTATCTAATAGTACCTATCTGCCTTTACTTTTACCATTCGACACACTTTCACCTTGTCCGTGATTCAATCCACCCTTCTGCACCTCCCCTCCCCTCCCCTTCCTTTCTTTCCTCCCTTGTTCAGTCTTTGTACCGATTTTTTATTACCTCTCCCTTTCCCACTCTTTTTCTCTCTCAATTTATATCAATCAGTGTGTTTCTCCTGGTCTGTCTGACTGTTTTTCTAAAGAAACCGAAAATCATTCATCATTTGATTAAAGCTTGTTTATTGATATGATTCTTATCAAAGGTGTAATTGATCGCTGCTGGCAGGAACATTCACTCAATGTCAAAACAGCCAAAACTGTGTCCAAATACACCCAATCAGCCAAGCACATTTATCTCAATAACTTTATAAAAACATTTGGATGAAATTTTAATTTTGTGATGAAAATGACAAGGGGATGAATATTCTAAATAATTCTAAATAAAATAAGTTCACTCAAATTCATCTGCTAAATCAATTGTATTTTTGCAATGAAAAAAAATAAACATTTCATTTTTCAAAAGATCATTGATACTGGATTCTAAATAAGAAGAGTCATTTGAAATAAAGACTTCAAAATGGTTACAGCTTTGGCAAAACTTAAGAAGATACTCTACCAGTCTACTACTCAGTTTACTGCTAGAGAGGTTTTTACTTCTCACGTACACACAAAACTCCTCAGGACAGGGATAGAGAGAGAGAGAGTGGGAGAGAGAGAGAGGGTTCATTTCTTTCTCCATCTTCTTACCATGTAATTGTCCTCAAGCACACTTCAGCACACACACACACACACACACACATACACAGACAAACACACACACACACACACACACACTGGCTACAAAGTCATCACAGGCTATCATCTGTGGCATGATCAGTCTAATCTCTGTCCAGTCGCATCAAGGACACAAAGAAATCCATACACACACATACACACAGACCAGTCCATTCCACATAAATACAAATATGCCTGAAAGTACCCCTACATAAATACTGTAATTATGGGCATCAGATATACGGTAGGTATATAAATGCTAGATATTGGCACTGATCTCCTGATCTGATTTGACTCACAAATAAATCAAATTTGATTTGATTTGATTCCTGTGGATTTGGTTAGATAAATTAAATATCGATGTTGCATAAAGTGCTTCTACATTCAACAGGTGAGATACACTGTTGTTCCCCGAATAAAGAACTGTGTCAAGTGCTCAGTATAGGCTCTATTGTAAACACATTTTGCAGTTATAAAACTAAGAAAGTAAACATATAGCTACATTTGGACCGTCAGCAGCAGAGGCTTAAAAGTGCAGACATCCACTTCAATTATCACTTTGAGCACAAACATGGTAGAAGCTGAAAATCTGCTCACTAACTCACCTGCACAGTTCATGCTGACAACACATCAGCCTGAGATCAGCAGACAGCTGTTAGCTGGTCTTTGCTCCCCAGCAGGGACAGACTGATAAAGTAGAACCCACACACTGTTCACTCTACTTCCACGGCTTCACATCTCATAGCCAGAGATAACACACACAAACGGAGCCCAGTTTAATGTGCAATCTCTTTTCAATCTACCCCTCTCATAGAACCAGTCTCTGGATTCTCCAGTCAACCAAACATCGTCAGTCATGACAGTCTCTTAAGGTTCTAATGAACTGTAATTAATCATATAAGAGTTTACAGGATTGCCACGAGCGGGAGTAGCTCATATAGCAGCTATCATCTATGTTACTTTTTAACTTTATATATTGTTATTGTGCACATTTTAACTCTATTTCCACAAAGCTGAAATTGTACACATCATGCAGCCCTAACGGCACCACTTTCAAGTAACCACTACATACATAACATTTAGCGCAGATGATTTACTGAGAAAAGGCAGAACTGCTCCTTAAGAATCAATATTAGATCATTCAAATAAAATTGGATATTTTTCAAGTTTCACAGATACGGATGTGTTGGATCCTCAGGTGATTCTGATGACACATGAAACCTTACCTCACCAACTCTAACACTGCTTTTGATGGCAGTTTGAATTTTGAAATGATATTGGACTATGTATTTATGTTTATGTATATAATTGTTTCTTTTCATAGTTTTTGGTCTATAACACCTATTGACATTTTGCGTGTGAGTGGCTTGTTTGTTAATGATGGATCCACCAAGGAAAAGAAAGACCTCTCCAGTCTGGTAACACTTTGATCTTATTTATCCCAATAAAGTATGTGTTATAGTGGTGTAACATTATTATAGTGGTTTTAAATTTATTGAAATATGATTTTTGAAATATGATTTTTGAGATATGATTTCTCAAGGACAGCAAATATGTATTTAGAGTTGTATCTTTTTTATTATTGAATTTACTATAACATTGTTCTCCTTATCAGGTTAGAGTCTATGGAGTCATATGGACATCAGTGTGAAATGGTCATGACAAATCCAAAATGTCACAGCAGACAATACCGTAGATATGCAGAAATACCTCACTGAACCCTACACTGGACAGCTTGAGGATTAACTGAAATACTGGAAAAGAAATAAATTCATTTACTCATGCCTTTGCACGCAGGAAATGGGGGTTTTGTGTACCTGCGATTTATAAAAGATTCTTCTCAAAAGCAGGAAAAATCATGAAAAAAAATTTGAGAAGTTGTTATTTCTTAATAAAGATGAATGAAGTGGGACTTTTTTTCAAAAAAAAAAGGAAAAATTCCATTGTATATGTTTTCTTTGCCTACTACGCTAATACACTACACTGTTTTCAAGCTTCAGTCCTGTCAACATGAGACATTAAGAAATGAACCTAAAATCACTTGGCTGGAATGGGTCAGTGCTTCATGAAGCTTCAACTCACCATCTCTACTGTCGATGTCTGTAGCTCTGTAGGCTGCACATACTACTAGAGGGATTAGCAGAATGGAAATATCGGTGCAGGTGTGGCACCATAGTTCAACATAGGCCAATTTAGTGTATGTTTGTTTCCCTTTGTGAGTCAATAGCCTAAGGTTTTTTTTTAAGATTACTAACTTTAAGTTGGCAGACATGGCTTAGTGGGCTTTTTGCATTGTTCCATTCCTGTTAAAATTCTACAGCCCTTTGTGCTTATGAAAGCACAAAGGGAAAGAAAAGTGGTTGCTCCCTAGGTCCTAATTTAGAGAAACTAGATTCAAAATATCAGGCCAGAAAAATGAACTGGCCACCCATTCATTTTTTGGAGGGAGCTGGAGGACATCCAGCTCCTGACAGAATGTTCGTGGTAACAGCAAAGCGATCGGCCTTACCTGAGCAAACAAATGAAAAATGCTGTTTCACTCCTCTTTCCTATCTAATATGCTGCTGTGACAGAATAGTATCTAGCTACAAATGTTTTCTAAGTATATTTTTAAAGCCCTTTGAAGCTTGAATAGTGCAGTAAATAACCATTAGCTATCACATTTAGTTAAAAAGTCTTACAGAATGAACAATGATTAGGTGCTAGTCACTCTGAACAAGATTTTGTTGTTAGAAATTAATTAACTGCTTTACCAATACATAAATGCATCATTGATTTGGGAAAACATCCTAGGCGCCCAATTTACACTGATCAGCCACGAAATTAATCCCAGCCTCCATACACCATCACAGTGGACTTGAAACGAAGCAAGCAAGATATAACTGAAGTCTAGACTTCCAGCTTTATTCAAGGGGGGTTAACAAAAATATTACATTAATCATTTAGGAATTTCAGCAGTTTTTATACATAGTCCTGCCATTTCAGGAGGCAAGTAATTAGACAAAATAACAATAATTACTGCCTGAAGTCTGGGACCATGATGATCACCAAGTGCTGAGTTTCCTCCCCTGAGATGCTTTTCCAGGCCTTTACTGCAGCCACCTTCAGTTGCTGCTTGTCTTTCTGCCCTCAGTTTAGTTTCAGGAAGTAAAGAACATGCTCAGTTGGGTTGAGTTCAGGCGACCGCCTTTGCCATTGAAAAATATTCCGTTTCTTTGCCTTGAGAAGCTCTTGTGTTGCTCTCACAGTGTTTTGGGTGTTTAACCATCCGTACTGTGAAACACCGTCATCTCAGTTTTACAGCATTTGGCTGAATCTGAGCAGATCGTATAGACCTGTACATTACAGAGTTCATCCTGCTGCTTCTATCAGCAGTCACATCATCAATAAACACCACCGACCCAGTTCCATTAACAGCTGTACATGTCCATGTCCATAACACTGCTTCCACCATGTCTAACAGATGATGTGGTGGCTTTGGATCATGAGCTGTTCATTTCCTTCTCCATACTCTTCTTTTCCTTTTATTCTGGTGTTAGTGCATCTTGGTTTCATCTGTTCAAAGAATCTTGTTCCAGAAATGTTCAGGCTTTTTTTCGATGCTTTCTGGTAAAGTCTAATCTGGCCTTTCTCTTCTTAAATGTTACCTTGTGTTACCTTCTGTATTTACATTCGTGAAGGCATCTCAGTACTGTAGACTTTGACAATGATTGATCTTCCTCCTTGAAAGGTTTCTTGACCGGACTTGATGTTGTGAAGGGTTTTTCTTCACCAAGGAAAGAATTCTGTGTTCATCCACTTTAATGCTCTTCTGTGGTCTTCAAGGCCTTTTGGTGTTGCTGAGCTCACCGGTTCATTTCTTGGCCTTTCCTAAATTATCTGCCATCTGTCCAGTTGGTTTGTTTTATATTTTTTCAGTCTAATGATGCCTCCTTCATTTGCATTAACACCTCTTTGGAACGCATATTAAAAGTTTCCATGAACAATTCATCACTTGGAATGAGCTCCAGATGCTGATGAGGGAATAGGCAATGCCTGGCCATGAAACAATTACTTCTTAGCCCCTAAAAATGAGGAACTATGTATGAAAAATAGCTGTAATCCCTACATGGATGATGTAATATTTTTGTGAAACCCCTTGAATTAAAGCTGAATGTTTACAATTCAATCACGTTGACTTGTTCATTAAAAAATCCACTGGGGTTGTCTAGAGAGGAAAAATTTTAAAAATAAAAGTGTCACTTACCAAATTCTTATGTATCTGTAAACTGTATATTAATTCGTTTATTTGTTAAAACTAACATATGCACACACTCAAACAAGCCCACACCTGTCCACCACAAACACATGCTTTGATGAGTATATTTGAAGATATTCAAATATTCAAATTTTTTCAGATGGACCAACGCATGTCGCTACAAACTCAGCCTGTTCCTCTTTTCTATTATTTATTAAATAATCTTTCCATCTTTTAAAGGACAGGATGTGTTTGTTTGTTGGTTAACTCTGAAGCTGAGAAGAAGAGATAGAGGAGGGATATAGGACAGGTTTACACAGTTAAAACTCTGCTTTGACTTGACTTGTTAATTTAATACAGGTTTCTTGTTGACATACAACTGATGGATACACACACAGCATCACAGAAGAACCTCTGTCATGTTCACTTATACTTGGACTTTTATTTTTTTAGAACTTGCTGGACACCAGTAAATTACAATACACATACAATATATTAGAGATGAATTTGTTTCAGAGACCTCATCTTCACGTTTCCAAAACATCTTCACATTTTATTTTTTTTTAAACACATGCCAACCTGCATGTCTGCTACCATCGGTCAGCTTCAGCTCACGAACATGACACATGTTCCAGTGAAAAACGGTAGCTGAAGGATGATAACACAGACCACACAAAACTAGCTCTACTGGTATCGAGAAATGAACTGTGAGTGTCCCAACCCATCAACAGGCAGCATGCGCTGAAAACACTCTGAAAATTTTAGTTCACACACTTCTTTCAACAGTTATAAACATGCAGTAGCAGTTTGAACTGTCTCACCTGAGAGTTGGTTCCTCACAATTTTCTTCACAAAACCATCCCCTCTTAGTACTTTTCACTCGTCCAGATACTTGGAGGTAATAGCTAATAAGCGGCAGGTTTCCTTCTTGGCATATTGAACATTTTCCACCAATTACTTTTGTGATTTGAGTTTGCTCATCCTTTGGACTCCTTTGTTACTATTCTTCCAGTATAGTCACTTACAGTAAAATGTTTTCATGGGTTCTCAGGAGCCTTGGGCATGAACACATGGAATAAGAGTCCATTAAACGCATCATGAATCATTTCTACCTTATTTAACACAATCAGGCTCAGTGTTTTGCTTTTTTTTCTGTTATCCATTTTCTCATCGTATTAACTGTTTTCTGTCTTGTTCAATTTTTCCCATGTCTTTTTGATTTATTTGAGCTTTTGTAAAAACTTTATCACTCCAACAGTTCCGACACATACAGTACATGCAGAGCCACACAAATTCACACTTGCCTGTAGTACTTGGCGCTATCTTGCCTTTTTCTTTTACAAACAGACACAGACACAGACACATGCAAGCACACACAAACACAAAGAGACACACACAGTGCCCATGGTCTTGTTGAATAGAATCAGCTGTTCTGACATCTGTGTTGTTGCTCTCTATTAGATCAGCCTAACCGTCTGATATGTACTGAGGGTTTGTTTATGCGTGTTCGTGTGAGTGTGTTTGTGTGCATATGTATGTGTGTGTGTGTGTGTGTGTGGGGGGGGGGGGTTGTACACATGTTTGTGGACTTGTTTTGATGTGCTGGTTGGAGACTTAAAACTAAATACAAACCCACCCATGGGGACTCATGGGGACAAATTTGATGTCACCATAGGCCCTGGCTGTTTTTTTGAGGGTTAAGACTTGAATTTAGATTCAGGTTAGGGTAAGGGTTGGGGTTAGGCATTCATTTATTATAGGTAATGTATGGGTAAGGGGATAGGTACTGCATTATGTCAATTAGCTGTCCCAAGAAGGAAAAACATGTGTGTATGTGTTTCTGAAAACACTCAGAAACATCTCAGAAAAGTGAGATGGGGTGATGGAGAAAGAATGAATGTTGAGAAGTTTTATTTCAGTTTAGTTTGATGAAAGCAGAAGAGAAAAGCAATGAAAGGAAAATGAAAAGAAGAGCTAAGAGCAGGTGTGTTTGCAGATGGTCATAGCAAAGATCAGGTAGCTATTATTTCACAAACATACACACACACACACAAACACACACACACACATAGCCTACCATTTATTCCTTTGACTGGCGGCATATATTCAGGCACACCAGAGATGTCAATGGTGTTATGATGTGTGGTCTTGCATACTAGTATGGTTCACTAAACTCATATTTTCTGTTTGTTTGTGTGCGTGTGTGTGCATGTGTGTGTGTGTGTTTGTGTGTCTGGATGGGTGTGTGTGCGTGTGTGAATGTGCTGTAAATTCATTCTGAAGACAATAATGCCATGTAGTTTCAAGAGAAATGGAAACCAACACCACTACATTGTAAAAAGAATTTATAAAGCAATATCATTTCTATTCACATCTTCTCAATGAAAACAAACCTGAGAGTTTGGTTTTAAGACTTAAACTGTTCTACTTTAATTTCTTATCTACCTATTTGAAAATATTGTCCTCTTAGCATTGGTCTTGTTATTACATACAAACATTTTGAATCCTCCATCTTTATATGGAGCCAGTAAGGAACTAGTTTTTGCTGTTTTCTCGTTACCATCTTCACTTATCTGTCACCATACTCCAGTTTTTATCCATACAGATTTGGCTGGTTTTGATATCTTCAGTTTAGATTGATTCTTATGAGTCATCTTTATCAGATTCTTCTTTACACAGGGATACATGAAATGGATATCTGCAGTCATCGAAAGTGGACAGAACCAATATCCAACAGATTTCTATTTCCATAATAAATTTCATAGCCATGCTAGCGGTTAGTTGGTTCATTACACTGGTTGACACTGAAATCTGTCAACATCTAATAGACAGGCACAAAATGCAGAACAAACATTCATGGTTCTCAGATGATGAATCCTGCAACACATTGGCATTTTGTCATTGTGATTATGTAGGCATGCTGGTGTTGGTATTTTGTGCCATGTACAGCTCTACAGCTTCACAGAGCTGTGGAGTCGTAGTAGTCATGCTTTGACTCAAATGCCCACATTGTCATTGCACATGCAGTATGTCTAAGGTTAGTGAAAGATTGTAAACTGGGCTGGGAATGTACTACTACCTCCTTCTTTCTGACTATGTAGTATTAAAATTGCAATATTGACTGAAAATAACTGCATGCAGTATAAAACTAAAAATGAATAATAGTGATTATTGCTGAAAATGAACCAAAAAGAAGGAGCACATGAATAAATCTTTTCTTATAGTGCCGCAAATGACCCATTAACTATCAGTTGATAATTATTAAGCAATAGCCTTCTATAAAAATAATGGTTGGCTCATGCATGGATGTATAAAATATAATATATATTATATCATTATTATTATATATAATATAATTCTTTCCAGCCAAACACGGGTACAACATATTAAATAACGCCACCGCAGCACAGTGCCAATCATTTCCATTCATTTTGACAGCACATTCCATGATGAATGCTCCTCATTAGACCCTAACACAACTCAAGATAAACAGAATCAATCTCAGTAATGGCTTAAATACAGGGCTGAAAACTGGAATCATCTGTGACTTCTTCACAGGCAACCACTGTAATGAAATTCACACAAACTGAATAATGTGCATGCCAAGGCTTATGATATGAGGCATATGTATTTACTTTAGCATAATTGACATACCCAGTAAATATATACAGTAGAGTACAGTCTGTGGTAGTGCTCATTTGCAGGACAATGAGGGACGTTCAGGGAGACTTGAGATATCAGTTACTGTCATTAATAGTTAAAAAATGTCATATTCTGTGGAGGGATTCAGTCCACTGTTGCTCTGAGGCTGCTTCTTTTCATCCATTTTCTGGCATGCAGTAAATTACATCAAACATCAGACAGATTAAAACTTTTAGTTTAAAAGCTGATGTACTGGATACTAGGGCAATATTGGTGCCATGTACCTACTGCTGTCATCTTTAAAAGTTCTCCTTTAAATCAATATTGCACTTTAATAAAGTCAGGTGACTTGTGAGAAATGGATCAACGAAGGATGTCTAATACTTGTGCAGCCAAAATATCTTGACTTTTACTCCCTAGAACGGGTAATCTACAAGTAGCTGGATACTATATTTCCAATAAGGAAAATGAATAGTCTTTCATTAGATCCTACCTGATGGCTAAAAGCCTGTCTTCCAAACTCCAAACCCTTAGTTTGTAACAATGGCTTTCAGTTAAAAATTCACAGTGACCAAGTTGAAGCCAAAATAACTCCAACAACATTTTTAAGTTTGTTTTATATGACTTAAAGGGGATCGAGCCAATCAGAGACTGTCTACAGGTCTTAGGGTGTTGGCCGTTGGCAGTTGAGCCACATCCTGGTTAATGTAGGCACCAGGTTTTGAAAAGGAAGAACAATGTGCAGGATAAAGACAGCATCTCTACATCTGCCGCAACAGCATCTCTAGTTCTACTGCAACAGTTTTGATACTTTCTTAATGGTCTGTTGTGATGATGTTATGAAGTGCAATGCAAACCGGTGCAGCACTTCTTTAATAAAGCTCCTGCTAGAGCCATGGAAGACATTTTACAAATGGTTTGACTGGTGAAGTAGTACACTATGTAAGTAAAGTAAACTTGGTGGATTGCCACTTAAATGAATTAACAAATGGTTTTCAAATTGCTATACAGCAAGTCAAACTCTATTTGACCAGGAAAAGTGAAATGGTAAATCTCAATATAGGCTGCCAGATGCTCTTGATCTTGTTGACATTGAGATGTAAACACATAAAAGTATCGCTTCTAGGTAAAAAAAAGGGCCTATTTTTCATTTATTGTGATATTTCACTTTGCAAAGCAGTGATTTTCGTGCATGAGTGTATAATAAAGACCTCAGATTGTTAGTGTGGTCACTGCCAGGGGAGACATTAAATTCTGTGAAATCCTCCAAGAGGGCCTTGGATCTGTGGTGTAATACCCTTTTAAAAGCTCTTTGTATTCAGCTGGGCATATCAAGGACAGACACAGTATAAACATTTCCTTAAACCCCTGCCAATATGTGCTTGCACGCATACACAAATGCAAACACAGGCAAAGACACACACACACTCAAACACACACAGATTCACACACATGTAAATGTAAAGATCCAAAAGCATAACGGCATAAAACGGGTCATATAGACGCACAGCACATGAAGAAGCATCAAATTCTACAAACCGGGAACATTACACATAGAAAAATCAATGTGAATACCCACGTGCAAAAACTCATCTGAACAGCAGTAGTTTGTATTGAAATGATAATAGATAAGCAGTGGTTTGCGTTGCCATGCTGGCACTGTAATGTGCTCCTCTCCTCCTTTTTCTCTCCTCTATGTCTGCCCGCCTCCTTTCTCTTTTTTTCCTCTATCTCTTCTATTTCTTCTGTTCTGCTCAACTATACTAACGCTCTTTACCTCATCCCTTTTGTCTCCTGGACTCCCTCCCTCTTAACCACCATCCATCCTTCTGTCTACCCTCCACGGGTCCTGCTCCCTTTCGCTGTCTTTGCTATTCTCACCTCGTCTTTTCTCTCTCTCTCTCTCTCTCTATCTCACCCTCGATGAACCAGCTACAGAGTGACACTGCCCCCTATTTACCACATAGGGAACCCTTTTTCCGTCTTCTCTCCTTCTCTTTGCTAATTTGTCTCACTCTCTTTCATCATCGCTTGACTTCACAAGCTGGCACACCCTCATCTCTCTCTCTCGCTCTTATCCTCTCTCCTTCCCATCTTGATCTCTCCGTTCCCACTGTGACGTTTTTTGTCATTCCTTCATCCCTTATCACTCTTTCACTACCAAAATTGTTGCTCTTTCTTCTTCACATTTGGTTGATTCTCATCTCTCTACCTACGTGTCTATCGTATTTCTCAATCTCTTATCTGAAGCAGCCCAGAATAATGTAACTGTAGAATAAACGGACTTGCTGTTCATTCCATTCGTCATGTAATTTAAAGGGTAATTTCAACCAAATTTTAAAAAATCCTATCTTCTTATTCTTAGTAATATATAAATATATGTTTTTTATATACAATTAAAACATTTTGGGGATTTTTTTCTTTTTTTGCTCTTCATTATCTTAGTATGAGAGGCTTACTGGCAATGTTTGTCCTTGTTTTCTGATTTTGGGATTTAGGTAATATGTTCTTTTTCTTCAAATAAGCAAAAAATGTTGCTGTATTGTGTGAATTTTTTTTTTACAACTTGTCAACATGAAACACACGCCTGACCATGAATAAGCAATAGTATTTCACATCTTTACATCATTGCATCTTAAATATTACTTTTGCCATTTAAAAAGGAACAAGACATCTGTATTGAAAATCAAAAATCCATGACTTTGCTTGCATGCAAAAAAGAAATGCGTATTTATTGATGAACCTCTGATGCAGATAGAGTGACAGATAATGAAGACCGAACCAGAGCTAAAAATGAGTGGAAAAGACCATGTGAGAGGAAACATGGCTCCAAATGAACAATAACATTGATTCATGTCATGTGGAATTATTGTTTGGTGACAGCCTGAATGTGACGGATTCATATTCCAATATGTCATTGTTTTTTTGGTTTTTTTTTTCACTCTGCTCCCCCAGAGTGGCCAAAAACACATGTATTAATACTGCTTTAAGACCTATTTGTAAACTTAATTTCCTTCTTAATCCACTTAATCCACTACAGGCATATTTTTGCCCCTTTCTTCTTTTGCTTACAATGAAGCAGTTATCAAAAAGTGTGTTATATTTAACACTAACACTGCCTTATAGAAACTCAAACAAGTAGATGAAGTACACAGAAATTCATATTACTTTGCAAATTACTCATCAGCAAAAGTAATTAGTTACTTTAAATTTTACATTACATTCACTTCTCAGCACAGGTCTCAGAAAGGTGCCTTTAAACAACTAAGGCAACTTAACAGAGTGTTTGCTTAGACAAAGGAAGTTTTAACACTTGAAGGATTAGATATCATTTTAACCAGTACCCAGCCTGCAATTTTTAGAGATTAAATGAATTTAAACAGCTCAATAATATTGTTGGTATGGTCGCTATGTTAAATATTCTTACCAAGCAGGCTCGACCAATCACAGCTCCAGTATTTACTGTATCTCTCCTGCTTAAACCTCCAGTGGAGCTCGATGATGTAAAGGGAGACTGTCATAAAACAGCAGCCCCTCACAATAAACCCTCTTCAGATAGTAACAAAATAAGAAACAGGTGGAAAAAGATTTTTTCCCCCACATGACAGGAGAATGATCGGGGTCAAGAGACTTGCAGGGTAGCTCAGAGAGGGATATGAGATGTTCCTGCAGAAATGAGGTTTTTTGTTTTGTTGTTTTTTTTTTTTTCACACAGGCAGTTGAGTCCTGCATGAGGTAGGAATGTTATTTCAACACCAAGGTGCCTGGAGAGAGAATCAGGCTGAGTGGAGTTATGGCCTGGTGGCTGCTGGGAGAGGAGAGCTAAGTACATGTCTTGGAAGTATATGTGGGTGATCCTCACTTAGCAACTTGTACAGCAGAGCCAAGGTTTGTGAACTTGATGTTAGCTGCCACTGGGAGGTAAAGGAGGAATGGAGGTGACACGGGAGAATACAGCCACTTTATACCAGCAACAGAAGATATCAACTATGAGGCTATGATTTATTTGAAATGGGATATAGCCCTACCTGGGGGGTCTAGCAAAAGGAAGAAGCTTTGGCCATAATGTAAGCGTTGTGTGGCAATTGGCTACCTAGAATAACAACTGAGATTCTTGGTAGTCTAGGCAGGTGTCCCTATGGTGCTGTCAGTCCAGATAGAGAGGTCTTTCAGGGGACAACATTTGTAAGGGGAGAGTCATATATCTCTTTTTAATCAAGGTTGCGTTGTGTGGAAAATAAAGTGATAGAGGAACAAAAAGCAGTGTTGTGTGTATAGGAAAAAAGTCCAGTGGTGTCGGGGTCAAAGATTGCAAATGTGCTGAGGTAAGCGTATTGTGTGATATCCGACCTCCGGCATTCGTGTGACTAGTAGCTTGTCCGCCGCTCTACTAATTATCAGTGTACATTTAAACCTACATTAGTTCTGCTTAAGCACTTCTCGCTCTCTCCTTCTTTATAGTGAATTTCTCGCTACTTCAGTTATTTACACACTTCTCAGATCTGCCAGTTACTTTAGCTTAGCAGATAGTGATGGCTTCTCTCTCTTCCTCTTCCTTTCCTGCTCTTTCCTCCTCGACGTGTTTTATGTTAGTTACAACTCTGCCTAGTAAATGATCTAATATCTGATCAACATATAATAATGTACTTTGTCTTGCTGAGACCTGGGTATGTCAGCTTAAATGAATCCACTCCCCCCAGTCATATTAACACCAACATTCCCAGAGCCACTGGCCAAGGAGGTGGGGTTGCAGCCATTTTTAACTCCAGCCTAATAATCAACCCTAAACCTAAATTGAACTATAACTCTTTCGAAAGCCTGGTTCTTAGTCTCACATATCCAACCTGGAAAACTTTAAAGCCTGTTCTATTTGATATAATGTACCCAGCCCAGACTATGAATTTTTCATCTGAAGTTGCCAGAGTTATTGTCAGGGTTTAGTCCTTAATACAGATAAAGTAATTATATTAGGTGATTTCAATATCCATGTAGATTTTGATAATAATAGCTTTAGCACTGCAATTATCACATTATTAAACTCAATTGACTTTGCTCAGAGTATGAATAAACCCACTAACTGTTTTAACAACACCCTCGACCTTGTCCTGACTTGTGGCACATTGAATATTTAGTAATTTTTCCACAGAATCTTCTTCTCCTGGACCATTGTTTAATAACGTATGAGTACTATGCCTGGACTACACACCATTAGCCAAAATGTCTTCACAAAAAATCTATCCTATAGTGCTGTAGCTAAATTTAAGGAAGCAATTCCATCAGCAGTTGAATGGATATGATACTCTATTAAACTGGAAAAATTCCACTTAGCCTGGCATGACAGTCTTAATGACAGACATAATCTAAATGACACTGCCCTGGCCTCCAGCACCACCGTTAGGATCTTCAGCATTCTCCTTGATCAGGATATTTCCTTTAACTCCCACATCACACAAACTTAAAAGACTGCCTTTTCTCACTTCCATAATGTTGCAAAAATCAGGCAGATGCTTTTGTTACTTCAGCTCGATTTTTGCATCTCCTTTCTTTTGGTCTGCCCCATCAAAATTTTAAATAGTCTCCAGCTGATCCAGAATGCTGCAGCATGAGTACTGACAGGAACTAGAAAAAGAGACATCTGTCGTCTGGTAGCTTCTCTGCGTTGTAAATTCCAGGATGAAATTTAAAGTCCTCCTCCTCACCTACAAAGATCATAATGTTCAGACACCATCTTATCTTAAAGAACTCATAGTACATTACTACCCCAGTAAAACCCTGCATTCCCAGAATTCAGGCCTACCTGTGGTTCCTAGAGTCTCTAAAAGTAGAATGGGAGGCAGAGCCATCAGTTATCAGGCAGACACCCTCTCCATGTTTAAGATGAGGCCTAAAACCTTCCTTTTTGATATAGCTTATAGTTAGAGCTGGCTCAGACTCAGCTTAAACCATCCACCAATTATGCTGCTGTATCCCTAGACTGCCGGGGACTTCCCATGATGCACCGGGCTTCTCTTTCTTCCTCTTCTTCTCCATCTGTGCCCATTAGTATCCCAACAACGCTTGTTACCAGCTTTAATTCCTCTCTCTTGTGCTTCCTGGTCTCTCTCCTCTTCCTATTGTCGCTTTCTGCAGGTTTTTTCCTGATGCTCCAGAGTCTGGATCCATGGCTGCAGATCCATCTACTGCCCCATGAGCCTGATCAATACCCACTGCTTTAGTTATTATGATAATTACTATTACTATCTCATTTAGTCTTATTCGTATTATTATTAACCCTATTACTATAACTATTAGATGTATTATTAGTCTCAGCTGGGATCTGATCAATGTTTCTACCTATTAAAAGGGAGTTTTTCGTTGCTGCTGTCACCAAGTGCTTGCTCATATGGGAATGTTGGGTCTCTGTAAATAATAACTATACAGAGTCTGGTCTAAACCTGCTCTGTATGAAAACTGCCCTGAGATAACCTCTATTATGATATGCATCTATATAGATAAAACTGAATTGAATCGGAAAAAGAGTAAAAGCAAAGGGCCTTTGCCTGAGCCCTGAGGAACACCAGGGGAAAAGATTTAGGTATCAGGTACTTTTAAAATTTAACTAACCATGGATAATGATTTGTAACTATCTGGGAAACAGTAAACAGTCAGCGTAGTAGCATGCCTTTTTTAAAAGTAAGACTCTGTAACACTTTCTCCCTCTTATAAATGAAATGTTGTGCCCATGAGCAAAAAATGTATCAATGCTTAGTTTCTACACTAGGGGGAGTTGCTGCTACAGCTTGGTCTTATATGACCAGTAGATTATTGTGGCTAAAATTCTCATAAATTTTATATTGACGTTTTTGCAGGTACAAATAAATTACCTCATCATTCATCCATATCCTGATATTTATGGTGGGTGGTGTAAATGCTGCTTCTCTCTCGAGCATACTTTTTCAACCATATGTCATGCAGGACCCTAAGGAACACATTGATTGAAAGAATATTAATTAAAAATTGATTACTGTTTTATTGCAAAAAGTTATATTATCTGAATAGTCTTTTATATTATTCAGTGAATGCTACCCAGTAGTATCAGTTTTCCACTGTTGACCACCTACATTTTTCTGTGCCAATCTTTCAATTCAAACAAGCACAAGTCTTTTCATCATTTCATTGATGAAGCACTCCAACAAATTCGCCTCTTCTCAAATTGCTATTTAGTCACTATAGATTGCATTTGGCTGGATGACAGAAATGGAGCAAAAAACATAAAGTAGAAGGAACAGAGGGAAAGATTAGAGGCAATACACTAAGTGTAACAAAAGAGGTGAAGCTGAGCAAATATGTGCCTTGCTCTCTATTTCACCTAGTTCCTGTGTTCAAAAATACTGTATAATTGAACTGTTTTCCTATTTTGGTCAAAAGATAAGATTCATTCTTCCATGATGATTAGTTTGTGTGTTTACATATATACACTATGTGCATTTCAGTCTATGTGCATGTGCCAACATTCATTATTCAACTGTCATTAAAAACGAATACAGGTGTGAATAGTGACATGAACTCCATAATAAGCTTTGATGATACAATCATCAGAGCTATCGAAACACACGTACCTGGGAAGTAGGAGGAAAACATGGATAAGCATGCACACACACAGACTCTGGTGTAATTTCATGATGATTCATCTGTCTCTCTTCATCCCTTGCTACTTCTTCTCTTTCATCATATCTGTCATCTCACCATCCATCACACATCCTTCTGCTTCACTACATCTCCAAAGCTTATTCTCTCCATAGTTTAATCACTCTGTTTCTTCCAATCTCGCTTTCACTGTCCCTACCTCCATCTGTCACTATGTTCTCTCACAATATCCCCATCCTAACCCACCCAACTCAAGTTTTCAAGATTTTTTCTGAGTAGCTGCATAAAATACTAGGTCAGGTTAAATGTATCCTGGGGAAAAATACAGGTGAGGGGGAGAAATTAGCTGAGTCAAGGAAAGTGGGGCAAAAGTCAATGCCAGGCTGTGCATTTGTGTGAGTGAGTGAGTTTGTGTGTATTTTGCAATTATACAGTTTTAACCAAACTGAGTTCTAATTATACTCACCCCCTGTGGTGCTACCTCCACACTTGTTATCACTTCACTTTACTATTTTCTTATCCCTGTGAATCTCTCTCTCTCTCTCGCTCCCAGATACACACTGATTTCTGATGGTGCCAGAGGATACGAGGTGTTAATGTATTCTCAGAAAAATAATTTGCTGATCTGCCCTTACAAGTTACTAATAAGGATAAAGACAGGTGAAGACAAAGGGAGAAGGGGGGAAGGGGAATAAAAATGCAGGAAAAAAACAAAAAATGGCAGAGGTAAAAGTTAAGTTCAATATATAAACAGAAAAGGAAGGCAGAGAGCCTCCATTTTATTATACTGAAGAGAAACCTATGAAATGAATTTTCTGCCTCTTCCTTTTGAAGTTTCTACCACCCTATGTGCCTTTTTCCCATTCAAAAGGCAACGTTTCCTGAAAAGGCTTGAAATTTTGAACAATATCCTTTACTCTGTGAAAAGATGCTTTAAAAAAACAACTCACCATACCTCAGAAATGGCTGAGCAGAGGCAACTACGTGCACATGTCATTACATCTAACAAACACAGGTGCAAATGTGAAAATATGCATGTGTCAAGGCTAGTCTTCACATGAGTGCATTTCATGTTTGATAAATGCCACCTGACTCGGAATTTCAGCCTTTAATTTTATGCAGCCATTCAGATCCTTATGCACCACCTGGCATTTGGAACTAATGGTATGAGAGGTACGCATCTCTCTCTCTCTCTCACACTCTTTTTTCTCTCTTTGTTCGTGTCCACAGCAAACTGAGCCGGAAACCTACAGCAGATTGGGTTTTTTTCCCCTTATGTGAACATGAACTCTTACTCTCTCTCTTTGTAAACATATAAAAATGTGTTCCTTCATCATTCATTTCACATTTTGATTTAGCAGACATTACGTTTATAGCTATGAGAAAAGGTTAATTTGGAAATCATTTCTGAATTTTATAAAATGGATTAATTATTGCTTTGCTATTGACTGTGTTTCTATCTTTATTCTAAAATGGCTGTTTTCTTCATTTTTTTTCTACAGTACCACTCAAGGGATCACCCACCTCAACCACCCACCTCCTCTAGAGAAAAAAATGTTATTGTTATATTTTTTTTTTAATTTTTTAACAAAATAAAATTTGAAAATTATTGTATAACCTTTTACCTTCATGCAAAATGATGTTTAAGCAAGCAGTTTGATCAATGTTGATTGTAGTGAAAAATTAAAAAAAAAAAAAAAAAAAAAAAAAAAAAAAAAAAAAAAAAAAACTTGGTTGGATGTTGGGTTGAAATTCCCATCCTCCTAATGATTGTCCCTGTTGTTCCCTGATCCATGTTTCTGCTCTGTTCTTTTATTACCTGCTTTTCTCAATTCTCATCTGTTTTATCTATTCTAATGTGAAGACACAGGGCTGATTTTTAATGGCATTCACTCATTGTGTATGTTATGTCTACTTATTTGTCAAAAGCCAATTTGTTTTTCATTGTAGTGAGTAAGGATTGTGGTCCCCAGGAGTCGTTCTTTCAGTCAGTCTTTTTTCTCTTTGAGCACACTTTTTCTTTGCTGCATAATTAAAATATTGTTAAATTGTTGTAAATGCAAAAATATCTAAAACAATTTGAGACTAAGGTACACAAGTAATAAAAATGGATACAACAAGTAATATTAAAGCCAATAAAAGTGATAAAAAAATAATTTAACAATACAATAAACAATAAAATCAATGAGAGGGAGTAGAGCATATTTACACATGAATACAATACAACAAATGATTAAATTAAATAAGTATATTCTAATCAAAAGCCAGGGTGAAGAGGTGGGTTTTAAGTTTTTGTTTAAATACATCAACACATTCAGCTGTTCTACATTCCTCATTCAGACTGACGCAGCTCTCGAAGTATGAAAACTAAAAGCTGGCCCACCAGAAGTTTTTGTTCTGCATTTTGGAACTTCTCATAGACTCATTCCTGAGGACAGAATGGACAGTCCTTGTTCTTAGACTGGAAAACGTGTCAGACAAGCGAGCTGAAGCAAGAGCGTAAAGTGCCTCATTGACCAGTACAAGAATTTTAAAATCAGTATGGAAACAGGCAGGCGACCAATGTAAGGTCTTGAACTGGGTGTAATGTGTTCTCTCCTTCTGATCCTGGTCAACACTGAGGCGCTGGAGCTCTGAATCACTTGTAACTAAATAATGACTCACTGACGACCATCTCAATGTGGGACAAGGTTTGCGATTACCCAGTGAAATGTTTCCTCCTCTGCTGGATGGTTTGGCACAGAATTTGGTCCATACATTGTTCCTGAATGTTATTTTAGATCATCATATTCGATCATATTGTGATCTGCTCACTTTGTAACTACAGTTCCATCATCATGTCACACTTTCACTTGACCTAAAATCTATAGACATGCACATCAGCCTCAGCTGTGCTTTGAGTGTGGTGCTAATTAGTAAATGTTAACATGAGAAAATTATGTGCTTTTAGGTTTCTGATTACTGTCTCTCTGCAGTGTTTGAAGAAGTTTTTCCTCCTATCACTGTATCATCCTGCTTTCATTTCATTCTATCTCATAACTGTTCACATTATAGTTAAATCACACGGATTTATTTTCTGCTCTGCCTCTTTCTGACAGTCTGATTCACAGTTTGTCTACCTTGTCCTCTCTCTTATTCAGTCCCCACCCCTTTTAGCTTATTTTTCATTCTCATCCAGTCTCTCTGTTGCTTTACCTCCTCTTTCCCTCTTAAAGGTAAAATATATGGTTTTGAATCGAATGTTGAGCCTCTGTGTATGTGTGTTGGTGAGCAGGTTAGCAGCCTTCAGCTAACCTCATCAAGCCAGCTCAATTGACAATATCACCACTACACAGACATTCCCAACCTTGCTCGTTCTCTCTCTGTCCATTTCACTCACACTGACATTCATGATAGCTATGACTTGAGAGGGCCGTGTACTCATGTTGAGTGTGCCGCTAGCAGTGTTTCTGAGAGGGTAAAATGCATGTTGTAGACTGGTGGGCAACCTTGAGGATAAAGCTGTTAAGAAAGAAATGCCTGTATGAAGGAACTGAAGCTGGTCAGACAGCTGGTTGATTTGGCAGCTGGAGAGGGAAAGGAGAAAAGTCCAGTTTCCAATTAGAATATCCTGGTTTGAGAGTGACAGACAGACAGACAGATGGTTGAGGAGCAGGTAATGTGAGTGTGTTAAGAGTAGCTAGCTTACATGAATAAGTTATATTTTATTTTAAACCCAGTATATATCAGATGATGTTTTTACCAGAGAAATCACCTGGCGTGGATTTTTCTCAACAGTCTGTTAAAGTAAACCATGGTGCAAACCCACGTAGTAGGAATAATTCGACATTTAGGGAATATGTTTATTTGTGCTCTTGCTGAGTTTATAAGAGAAGATTGATACCACTCTCCTGTCTCTGTAATAATATGGGGCCAGAGCCCAAAGGCAATTAGTTTAGCTCGGCACTGAGAGAGGAAAAGGCAGAATCGACTCCCCAGAGTCGTCATTAAAGGTACTCTGTGGAGTACCAGCTGGTGCATTTCTTTCCCCCAAGAGTACCTGGAACTTGGATTTAGTACCGTCTCCTGAGCAGAGCAAAAATTTTGATTCAGGAGCACAGTTCAGCACATAACTCCCTGTAAAACCACAACTTGTTGTATTTACACTTTAGTTTTTGGATGCAGTAAACAAACAAGATAGGTTATGTTAATTAGAGAGCTTTAGCAGTGTTAGTGGGCAGATTTTGTTTAAACTTTGGGCAGAGCCAGACTAGCAGTTTCCCCTGCTGCAAAGCTTATCACCAGCTGGCGTTAGATTTACATTTAACTTGAAGACATTAGAGTGGAACTGATCTTCTCATGTTGCTCTTGGAAAGGGAATACAAGGCAATACAAGTATTTCCCAAAATGTTGAACTAATACTTTAAAATAATTCATTAGACTTTGTGACTTCTAGCAGAGGGTTTTAAGTGACCTGTGTGGTCTGTTTCAAAATGACGTTCTGTAAGGACCAAAATACTTAAACCTGCTGTCACTGGACCCTATTTTTGTGCTCTAAAGAAGGCTGTCGAGGCACACAGTTACATTTGAACTGAAGTGGAATTCTGATTTGAAATATGAATTGTATTTTCATATTGTCTGACCGTCCTCCAGGTATTTTTGTGCTTTTAGTTGCCGAAGGTTCATATTCAATTCAGTTCAATTAAATTTAATTTATATTGCACCAGATCCTAACAGAGGTTATCTCAAGGCACTTTTAATATAGAGCAAGTCTAGACCGTACAATTCATAATATTAATATAATATTAAGAGGAAGGAAAAGAGACCATAGACCACAATACAGGTACCAAATAAAGATGTAATAATGATAATAATGAGACTAAAAATAAAACTAATAATGATAAAGATAAGGGTAATAAGGTTAAATATAATAATTATAATCATAATAATAGAAGCAGTGGGTGTTGATCAGGCTCATGGGGCAGTAGATGGTCTGCAGCCATGGATCCAGACTCTGCAGCATCATAGGCAGAAAAACCTGCAGTAACAGGAGGAGAGAGGAGAGATGAGAAAGCACAAAACTATGGGAGAGGGAAGAAAACAAGTTAGTGATGTGCATTGATAGGATATGAATGTGTACAGATGGAGAGGGAGAGGAGGAGACCGGAGCTAAGTACAGCAGGGGAAGTCCCCCGGCAATCTAGGCCTACAGCTATGCTGCTCTAGGCCTAGACCGCCTTCCGGAGCCACACTTGAAGAAGTTTCCACATCAGAGGAGCCTGATAACTGAAGGCCCTGCCTCCCATTCTACTTTTGGAGAACTTAGGAACCACAAGTAGGCCTGAATTCTGGGAGCACTGTGTTCTAGAAATACGATGTCTTTAAGAGTATTTCAAGTATTGCAAGGACAGTGGGATAATAAGGAGTTGCAATAATCCTGCCAAGGAGTAACAAAAGCATGTTCTAGTTTTTCTGCATCTTTTTGAGTCAGAATGTGCCTGATTTTTACATTGTTACATCAGTGAAAAAAGGCGTCCTTGTAGTTTGTTTGATGTGGGAGTTAAAGGACATGTCCTGATCGATGGTGCTAGAGGCCAGAGCAATGTTATCTAGAGTAACTATATCGTTAGATAATGTGTTTCTGAGATGTTGTGGGCCAAGCACAATATCTCCAGTTTTGTCTGAGCTTAACAGCAGGAACTTGCTGGTAATCCAGATCTTTATATCCCTATGACATGCTTGAAGTTTAGCTAACTGGTTGGTTTCCTCGGGCATCACTCACAAGTACAATTGGGTGTCATCTGCATAACAATGGAAGTTTATGGAGTGTTTCCTAATAATATTGCCAAAAGAGGCATATATATACAGTAGATAGAACTGGTCTGAGCACAGAAGCTTGTGGATCACGTTTTGAGTATATGAAGGACTTATCATTAATGTGCACAAACTGAAATTGATCTGACAAATAGGACTTAGAGAGATTCCTTTAATGCCAATGAAATGTTCCAGTCTCCCTAATAGGTTGTGATGGTCAAAAGCCTGTTCTAATTGTATACTCTATAACAAATAGAACAGGGTTTAAAGTTTTCCAGGTTGGATGTGTAAGACTTAGAACCAGGCTTTTGAAAGAGTTATAGTTGAATTTAGCTTTAGGGTTGATTATTAGGCTGGAGTTGGAAATGGCTGGAGAGTGGATTCATTTAGGGTAACATATTCACAATGATACGGCCAGTTTTCAGTTAGAAAAAAATATATCAATAAGGTGATCAGATATTAGATCATTTACTAATGCAGCTTTATATGGGAAAAATTTAATGTTCAAGTCCACATTTAATTCTCTTATTTCATTGTAGTTCTGCGGTGCTGGTCTTACTTTTTAGTAGGTTTTTCAGTACATCTCCTCTTCTGTTTATTTTTGAGTTAATTAATTTAGATGGTTGGGGGGAGACACAGTCTCTATGGGGTTTTAGGTGGGTGACTGCTGTAATCGAAGCACAGAGAAGCTGCGACTCTTCCTCCTGGTCTCAACTCTTGGTTGTTGAGGTTTGGTCTACTAATAAACTCGGTCAGATTTCTACATATGAGAGCTGCTCCGTCCGGAGGGATGTATGTCGTGTCTCCTAATCAGACCAGGTCTTCCCCAAAAAGTCTGCCAGTTATCTACAAAGCCAACACCATTTTCTGGACACTACTTTGACAGCCAGTGCTTGAATGAACATGCAGCTACATGTCATCACTGGTCAGATTAAGCAGAGGTACAGAGAAAACTACAGTGTCCGACATAGTCTTTGCATATGTAAATGCCATCTCAGCATTTGTTTTTGGGACCTCCAATTGGCGTAGTCATGTGTCATTATGCAAATGTGAATAACAATCTCACTATATTTACGTTTATCCTAAGCTATCAGTTTCAAACAGGATTCTACGTCTCTCTCTGGCCCCAGCTATACATTTAATTATGCTCACTGGTGTCGCTAACTTCACGTTTCTTAAACTAGAGCTGCCAACAACCAGAGTTGGTTTCTCGGCGGGTGTGTCATCGAGTGGGGAGAATGTTTGATACGTGAACTGGTTGTTGGTGAACCTTTAGCTTCTGCTTAGGGCTACGCTTTTAATAATGGACATTTGCTCAACCGGCTGGGCTTCATGTCTGCTTGGGAGCTGTTTGGTGAAGAAGGGGCCCAACTGCGCTGGGTCTACTCCCACCAGCTACTATGGGCTGGTTAACTACTGCTGCTAAAGATTTATTTTCCATAGTGCGGAGCCGTACTTCCAATTTACTGAGCCTCGCTTTCATCGCTGCAAATAGACTACATTCATTACATGTACCGTTGTTGCTAAAGGAGGCAGAGTTGTAACTAAAGTCATACCGAGCAAAAGAGAGTAGGAGAGGGTGAGGGAGAGAGAAGCCATCGCCAACTGCTAAACTAAAGTAACTGGCTGATCTGAATAGCGTAAAAACTGAACATAACAGCTTTGAAATTGTAAAAAAAATCACTTAAATAAGGAGGAAGCTAGGGGCGCTCAAGCAGAACTATTATAGGTCTAAATGTATCATTTAGATGTAACAGGGAAAATAACAAATTCAGCTGGGTAGAGTGGCAAAACTCGCTACCAGTCACACAGATGCACGTCCCTTTCATCTTCCTCTTATGATAAGAATCACAGTGCAAACACACACGTCGCAACAATGCCTGAACAGTATCTTCGCCTCATTTAGCCTTGAGAGGGTCCATGCTATCATACTGCTCATCATCATAAAACCTTCACAAGTGTACATGCATGTTTATATGAACATCACTTCTGTGCCTAAATATACAGTTGATGATTAGAATGAAATATTACACTTATGTACAGAAAAATCTTATAAACATTTAATTTTGCTGTTTAATTCCCATGTTTTTGGTCACATGGGTTATTATGATAATTGTTAATTTGTTTGCATAGGGGGTTATAATATTTTTCAGTCCTTATATTTTTTCTCTTCTTTAATAGAGTGAACAAGTAATCAACAGCAATAACACTTGACAGTATAAACAACAAACAAAACTATGTTTTGGCAGATGAAAACCATCAGAAAACACCTGGGGCACCACATGTAAGATCTAAAGCTCTCACCCTCAACTTTCTTGTATTTCCTTTGTTTTCCCCTTCAGTACTTAAGTGTCTATTGATTTTGTGTTTGTTTTTTTTCCCAACTGCATTACAAAGAGCTAAGTTATGAGCCTATTAACTGTGAGGGCTCAACTTGGAATTTGTACTTTTTAGCTTCTGTGGGTAACTTTCTTTCCTCTTATCTGTTCAGCTATGGTGGATCTTGCTACTCATTATTGCTAACTAGTCCTTCTGCTTTTCCAGAGTTGCAAATTTTACTGTTCCTAAAATGGTAAAGACATCACACCCTGCATCCTACAGCCCAGATGCAAAAAACTGTGTAGATTCAAAACTAAAACTCTGTACATACATAGCACAGAAATATGCTAATGTATATAAAGCTGCACATTTTACATTGTGGAACTGGACATGAACATGTCATTTTCACTGCCACAGTTCACCATAAATGGATGTATAAACAACAACATCCAATTTCATATTCAAATTTAAACATCCAATTTCATATAAACACTTCTGCATCCTCCATCACCTGTTAGTCAATGAAAAGAACAGTGAAGAACTGCTCATTTACTGACTGTGACGATGAGGTTCTCCATCAATATAGGACCAGCTGTCAATATGCACAACCTATAGTGGTTATTTATAGTAACCATACTGTTCATTCATCCCATGTACCTGTAAGCCATCATGGCAGTGATATATCAGCCATAATTATTAAAAATCCAAAGATGATCAGCGATTAATTTTTAGCACTCATATTGAAAACAGTCCTCAAAATACATTGCATTTTAGTATCAAATAAAATCCTTAAAACTGAGAAATAATGACTTGTTTTCCTTATCATGGATGGATTATAAAATAATGGGCCCCTGGATACAGACATGCAAAAGGCCCTGTATACATTTTACACAGGAGCAAGACACCAATTGAAATGACACAAAATAACTACAAATGACATAGCCCTGTTGTACTCTTTGTAATCATTCTGTCTCTCTTTATGGTCATTTTTTGTCTTTGTGCTCCTTTTTGTACTTTTTTTCACAATGCTTTGCAGTGATTTTGTGTCTTTTGTAAATTCTTTTGAGTATCTTTGTACTATATTATTTATTCATTTTTTTATTTATTTATTTATTGGACATTACTTACTTGTAATGTACAACAATTTAAACACTTACTTACTTCTGTTCAATATTAATGTATTTGGATTAGCCAGAAAATATGTTTTTCTCATTTGCCTGATGTTGTTAGACATACAAAGAAAAAAAAAAAGAAAAATTATAAAATCAGCGTTGATATCGTTGGTTCTCAGGAAGCCATTTATTGAAAGTATAATGAAATGAGTAATAAGTTGGGTCCTCTGTAATTGATTGTGGTACTGGATTCCATTGTTGTGGTGCTCTGAAGGGAACGGTGGCCTGGCTAAATGCAGTTGTTGGGATTGAACAGTTGCCCCGTAGCTGCACCTCTGGTAACTTTGCAGTCGATTTGAAGTTAATGAAGCCAGACAGAGAAGGAGCTAAACCATGCATAATCTTATAAACTAGGCAGACATTTCTATATTTGATGAGGTTTTCCAAGCTAAGCAGATTAAACGTCTTTAGAATGTGTCATTGATGAAAACTGAATGGCTTCTTGTCTGAAGTTTGAAGTGCTTGTTTGTGTAATGATTCCAGTGGTTTTGAGGCTATAGAACTTATCAGACAATAGGCAGTGTTGGAGAGTAACAATGATCGGAGATATAATTTAGCTGCCTCAGGTAATAGGGCATTTTAAGTATCCCTGAACTTTACCAAACTTAATTTTACTTTATTACAGACATAATGAGTGTAGGTTTTGGAGCAAGGTTTGAATCTAAACATGCTCCTAAATATTGGTATTTTGAGATAACATGTAGTCTCTCTCCTGAGATGAGAATATCTTGCTTTGCTCTACATCTAAACTGTGACCTCTGGAGAACATAAAAACTTTTGTTGACACAATCGGATTCAAACAACATTGTAGTCATTTTGAGTCTCTGTGTGTAACTATCAAGTTAATATAGTGAATAAATCTTTTTTATTCACATACTCACTCATTCGTTATTATTAACAACTCCTATATTTCGTTTCTTCTTCCCTTATCTTCCTCTCCTCCAGTATGGAACCAAACACAGTTGTTGTTTGGTTTCCTAAACTTTCTGCATAATTCAGCACTCTTTCCTTCCCCAAAAAGAACTTTACAATATGCTGTAGGTAAAACAACATATCCCACTTAAAATGAAATATATATAAACAAATAATAAAAGTGAAGATTTCTAAATAATACATGCACAACTTATCAAAGGCTAGTTCAAACAAAAAGTATACATCATATCTCTGTGGAGCAATCACATTTTATACTATATACTGTTTTTCTTCCCTCTTTTCATCTATTTTAAGGCACAGAAAGTGAGGGCAAGAGTAGCCTACATAAGCCATTAGAAACACACATACATAATTAATTTCTACAGCTGCTGTACCACGCCCTGCTGTGTGTATGGGCATGAACACAAACAGAGGAAGGAGAAAGAAAGCTGACAGAGGTGAACTTAGACAGTATGGAACCTTTCAGGATAAAATGAAACTTGGAGTAAATTATTTAAATAATTGATTTTATTTTTTGATATTCAGCAGGGAAATGTGGGTGGAAATGTCCAGCTGTTTTTGTTTCCTTTGCTGCGAAATTAATTTTGCAGGAGGGTATAACCTAACTCCTAATTTAGAAAATGTAGAAAAAACAGACAAAAAAGGTGATATTTGGGTCTTGACTCATATAGCAAACTCTCACCTGTTTTTTCAAGGTACTACATTTGTAAATGTTGAATATTAATCATTGTGACATTTGGTCCCTTACTGTAAATAGACAAAGAGAACTTAATCACAAATGTATAAGGTACAACAGGCTCAATGTAATTCAGTCCAATAAATAGGTACTCTGATAAATTCCATTATCAAAAGCTCTAAATATTACATAGTATTTTTCTGAGGCTGTAATTTGATGTAGCATTGGATTAAACTGAACTATACTGAAAAGTATCACTACTGATTTGTAAAACACATTTGTTGTAGTGTATCTGTAGTAACCACACTAATCATCTTTGTCTCATGCTGTAGATGAGACAGAGTTAATTTTTCTAATTTTGTCATTTTTAGTTTTAGTTTTAGGCCTGAGACCAGTGCGCAAGTGACTTTTTGTCGTATTGAGTCAGTTCATTTGATCAGTCTTATCTTCAGTTAATTTCTAGTTTACAAAAAACTGAGGTTTTAGGCAAATAAAAGCCATAAAACAGTTAACATATTAGTTTAGTTTAATGTTATCAAGCACTGACCTACACTTTAGAACACTGAAATTTTTCAAACTGTTATTTGAAATTTACATAATTCAAAGTCTTAGTGTTTCTATAATTAAAGTATAGAACAAATAAACAATATTGTGAAATCATGGAATCTAGTTGAAATAAGTTTAATCTAAATTTTGGGCTCATCCATCAACTGAACACACCCGTGTTGTTCTTTCTCTAATGGAAATGAAAGACTGTTTGGAAAGTTTGTCGCGACGCTGTTGCAGAGGTTCCCACATAGGTGATGCCCTTGCAGGCTGCTTTGATTCACCTTCTGTCCAGTTCATCCCAAACCAGCTTCAGTGGGTTTAGGTCTGGAGACTGAGCTGAGCTTCTATCAGCTAGCTCTTCTCCTCTGATGGTATAGGGCACTATCTTGCTATAGGATGAAGCCCTGACCAACCAGTCTGTCTTCCTTTGTTCCTTGCCATTTTCTCACTATTCTGATACTAATATACATTACTACTTCCTGTATTACACTGTTGTCCCAATAATGCAGGGGGTGTAGTAACAGTTTGTTCCAATACTACCTTAGTACAGACAGAGGGTTTGGAAATGATCAAAAAAAGTTGGGGAACCTGTAGGACTCGTTTGGATTAACTTTTTAAGGTTTAATGTACTTCCATTATTGCAGGAAAACTTTTTTTTTTTCTTTTTTTACTTTTGGCAACTTAATCCGGACCTTTATACCATTCAAGATTATTCACTGGACTTGAACTGCTGAAAGTCCAATAACAACTGGAAAAATGGGAATGTTGTAAATCCTTTTGCAGGAAGTGTATACCCTACTTTGTAAGCCTTTTATGTATATTTGTACGAAAGTATTTTAATCAAACTTAAGGAAACTGTTTCCAGATTTGAATCCACCTGACTCATTTCGATGCAAAAGAAGCAGTACTGAAAGCTGGCCACAGAATAACAGGTTGTATGCAAACATCCAAAAAACTGTGCCTGGTCAGACGTCTAAGAATTTTAGTAATATAACACATAATACTTCCAACATATGAAAGTTTAGTCCTAAGATCAATGAAAAACATCTATATCCATAAATAGTTTCATAAAATGTATTTAGCTTCACTGACTAAGACTAAAAACATTGCATTTAATGGACACTCCCGATCCTGTTCAGAGTTCTAGACTCAACGCCCAGATCTCTGATTTATAAATCAAAAGATGAATGGCTGCTCGATAAATGTAAAATTTCCTTCTGAGATGGAGTTTACAAAGTACCGTAAAAAGAAGTATAAAAAAAGGAAATACTTTTGAACTTAAGTACAGTGCTTGAGTAAACTGTACTTTCTACCACTGGAGTTACATGTAACCAAATGTCAACTTTAGTCTAAATATCAGGTATATCTCTCCCAACACTGCCACACACTATTTCTTCAAAGGGTCCAGATTAGATTTTTTTTCTGTTTCTATAATAGATTTCTTTCTGTTGTCTTCCGAATTCCGTCGAGATCCTGCTACTGTCAACACACAGGAAAAGAATGTGTAGATTAATGTAACTGTAAAAGTGTATATATAAAAGTGTATATATATTTTATCAACCAAAATATTTAGATAATTTGCTAAAGGTTTAATTGAATATCAGATTTGGTTAGTCTTTTTTTTGACAGCATTATAACATGGAGATTTAGACACAAATCAGATTGTTGGCTCCAAACTCCAGAGCCTGAGGAACATCCACCTGAGACCACACACACACAGTCAGTACACTGTCTCCCCCCACCCCCGGCAGGCTCAGGGCCATGCACACAAGAACAAATACACTGAGGAACAGTTTCTTTCCCAAAGCAGAGGATAAACTGTTAAACCAACAAACTTCCCCCACACATCCCTTCCTTCATGTGATGCTGCTATGGACCCATGCAAAAGTTTCAAGGGGAAGGCTGAAAAGAAAAAAGTTTCTGCACTTTAACTTGTTCTATAATCATATATTATCATGCATGAAATTGTTTTGTATATAAAGAAATTTTTACAGTTTTTATATCATTTATATATTTAAGATATTTATATTTTAGACCTAACCTTGTGCTGCTATATGGGACATCTGCTTAACAAAGTTTCATTGTATTTTTATGTGCAATGACAATAAGTATCTATGTCTATATAAGTGTCACATTATCTGATACACTAGCTCTAAGTTAGACATGCAGGCCAGTTTATGACCAGTGGGTTGCTGATTTAAATCCTCAAACAGCTGCTAAAACTGGTTGGAAAAATGAGCAAGCTTCCCTTAAGATTTAATGTTGCGGCTCCATTGCCCAAGGCATTGAAAACCAGCTGGAGCTGCTCAATGGTAGAAAAATTGGCTGTAATGGCAACTTTAGAGACGCCTGTGTCTGAATATCAAGAAGCATTTTGGAAAAACGTTAAAAAAAAAAAAAAAAGCCCAAGAAATCTCCCTCAGGTAAAACTATATTTACAATTTCTATTCAAATTATCTTAATCTACATTTGAAGAGTTTGTATGTACAAAACTCTCCTGAGGACATCTAATGACTTAGTTCTTTAAAACCAACACTTGCCTGACAGCAAAGGGATAAGTAAATGATGTTCTATTATTATGCCCCCAAAGGAGGAAGAGACACTGGTCTGTCTGGAATCCAACCACAAAAGTTGTCTTATTCTCAGCCGAATGAAAACCATTCAAATATCATTAGTTTGTATGAGAGAGAGAAGACAACACACCTGACTGAAAATTCAACTCAAAGGAGAAAGTGACAGAGGGAGAGATAAGAGGGGGTGAGGGATGAGGGCGCTGAGGTGGAGCGAGGAAGGGTTTATCTGTGGAAAAGCAACTATGAATAGATAAGAGTTGAGGATGTGAGATGTCCCTTGTTAGAAGTTTGATTTTATTAGATTCTGCTAATGGCTGCATTCACATGAGCTGAGTTAAACTGTACGAATTAAATTTTGCTAATTTCTGACCAAGCGTAAGAAACTAGAGCAGCCTGTAAGAAAGCACTGCAAAATAAATTCTGTCTTTTAATGAGCAGAAGATAAGTTCTATTACAAGAGGGAGTAAAAGAAGGAGAGTAGCCTATTTTGTGTGGTTATGTTTTATGCCAGCACTCTGTGAGTGGCCATTGGAACCACTTGGGTCGTGGAGCACTAACGAAGCAAGTCGTATGATTGGCCTTGGCCTTTCTCAGATATCCAATTTTTTTTTTCCTCTACCACCTTAATGGTAAAGTTTTATTAAGTTTAGGCAACTAAACATACTTTTGTAAGGTTATGGAAAGACTGGTGACTGTTCCCTCTGACTGTGACTACTTCCGCCTTTGCTTTTGAAAGAGAAAAGTTCTCACAATCCTCACCGCAAGTGGTCACATTTGAGCAAAATGTAAATATTGTTCATTTTAAGCACTGGAACAAATAGCTAGTGCTTCCATTTTGTTGGTGAGGACAATCTGCATACTACAAAACAATACTCAATGTGAATTCTCTCCACATCGAGTATTTAGCAGGCCTGACACTTCATTTATTGAGCAGTGTCTAGTCAACCAAATAGAGTTTCAATAGGTTTTGTGTTTGAAAATGCAATAGCCTTTACCTTCCAATCCGTCTACTCTCAATCTCTCACCCGGTAAAGATACCGTAAAAAGAAAACGTGACTAATGCTAGCTACAGTAGTACACTACCGGGAAATATTTTGTTACTGTCCTGAAAGACCGAAATGAATAATGTCTTCAGTGCTTTCTGACTTCTCTATCTTGGCTATTTACTCAAAGAGGATTAAATATATATATATTTGTTGGGGACTATTTTCATTCATATTTAGTCGAATGAGACTTTACAGCACCAATACTGTGTACAATTGACAAATGACTTAAAACAAACTATACTGCCCATGTTCATGGTAACAGCAGACCATGTCACCCACTGCAACAGTGTGGCTTATCGGTGTGTTTTGACAAGAGTTTTCAAAGACAAAGGAGCTCCAAAGCAGAGAGGAATAAAACTATCAAGAATGACATGTTAGAGGGATACATTCCTTGTTGTTTTGGTCTTTTTCATGGACTTTGTTGGCAATTAGAAAAATATTGAATATCGTCAGTCCTATGACTTGTTTGTATTGTATTGATAATGTTTGTATCAATTAACAGATGAAAAATATGTTGCCCTGAGTCAAGATTTAGACTCAAATGTGGTTTGTTGACTTAAAACTCAACCAAAATTAAGAGCCATACTTAGTCCACAAAATGTAAATCTTCCTTGAAATGAGTGTCATTAGGTAAACCATGCGGCATTGGATGGAAGTACAACATTTTATTTTTAATGTCACAGATTCTTGGTTTGTTAAACCATAATACTGCCATTATCATATAATCATATCATATATAATTATCATATCGTATCATCGTGTTTTCCCTACCTATCTAAACATCAACAGCCTTGAAAGGGTAGTTTCTTAGCAACGGCAACAGGACAGGGATCTACAGGAAACTCTCCGCCATTCAGGAGAGCTGAACCCTTTCTCTGGCTCTGCACTTGACACAACAGCCTGTTGAACGCAATCTCTTCAAATTATACAAGAGCAGATTTATTTCAGCACAACAACCCCGACTGCACTGCAGCATCACTCTGCATGTGAGTTTGTCTTCTGTTTGCTCTGGCAGTGATATCAGCTAAACACACACACACACATGCATCAACACACACACACACACACACACACACACACACACACACGAACACACACATAAAAAGGAATCTGTGGGCAGTTGCAGGCTTTATGAGGCAAACAGTCTGATCCAGGGGCCTGAACACTCATTAAACCCAAGCACAACCTCTCTAATACAGAGGTATACGAAGGCAATTACACACAACAAGATTCACACAAAGAAAATATTATTTTTACATGCAATGAGTATAGACATACCTACACACACACACACACACACACACACACATATTAATCTGCTCAAGCACAGCTTAGCTTGGTGGTGAGAGCTGAAGCAGATATTGATCTGATAGGCTGACCTCTCCCTCTCTCTTTTCATCCATCTTCCTCAAATATTAACCTTTCTTCTTTTTCTCTGCCTCGCCTCACTTGTCCGTCAAACATATTTTCTACTAATGAGAGTTTCAAGGTTTTATGAAATCCTTTTCTAGATATCTATTATCATTTCAATTTTTTCTGAGGAAAAGGAAAATTTTAATAAATCATTTTCAAAGATGCTTTGTTTTTTTTCAGTCCTGTTTGAAAAGACATTGGTTTTACTGAAGGATGTCTTCTAATGTAATTTATTTCATCATACACATACAGTTCAATAGAAGCATTTATATTACTCTTTAACTTGATGTTAAATTTAGTAACATTATGTCTCAAGTTGCCATAATGGTTCAGATTTTGGAACAACATGGCTATTTCTTGAAAAGTCTTGGCCATTAAATAGTATCTTAGTTTGTAACGTACAAGAGTAAACAGGATCTAACCTTGATTTTTTTCAACTCACAAAAACAGGAACATCTTCTTGGGGATTCAGGGTCAATTCAAGTTGAACTTCACAAAGATCAAAAATATTAGCTTTTAAGGGAATAATTTGACTCTGGGGAAATATGCTTATTCATTGTCTTGTGAACAGTTGGATGACAAGATCAATACTATTCTCATCTTTTTGCCCTAAACATGAAGCTAGAGCTGGCTGACAATTTGTTTAGCCTAGCATAAAGATTAGAAACATGGGGAAACAGCTAGCAGCATGTATAAAGCTCTATTTACACACGTAATGTCCATTTTTTTTTTTTTTGTTTTGATCCGTACAAAAGCAGATATGCTTGTGGTTTTATGTGGAGTTTAATTCTGGAGCTACTTCTGGGGTTGGTTAGTGTAACCCTGGAAATTTCCTTCTGCAACCAGTTTTTATGCTAAGCTAAGCTAATTAACCTCTGGCTATACCTCTGTTTTTAGTGAAATGTTGTGAGTGGTATCCATCTTCATTTAAGTCTTGTGATGACAGTTAAAAGGCCTATTTCTCAAAATGTCAACATGCTCAGACCTAAGCAATGTTTACTCTTTAAGTTTTTTCTTTGGTTCTCAGGGTATATTCGAATTATTGTGGAAAAATAGATGCAACAACCCAGTTTGTTACAAAAACACAATTTGAGTCTCTAAAACAAGGCAGTCTATAGCTAATAGGCCATCACTGTGGTAAATACTGTGCTGTGCAAGAGCCTTTGTTTTCCTTTTATATTGTGAATATGTGTTTTAACCTCAGTTGTATGTTTTACAAAAGTGCTATCAAACAAATCACTTAGCATTATTATTATTTTTGATATAACAGACAACTGAGGGAGTTGGCTGATGAACTACAGAAGCATCACATCTGGAATAATAATGCAAGCTACTGTATATCGGCTCAAATTTAGCAAATACCACCTGTCAGACGACATACCGCCATCACCATAAAGACAACTACGTGATCAATTCAATATAAACTAACGTGTACCTCGGAGGAAATGTGCACAAAAAAGATTTTATGTTGGGTACTTTACAGTCCTTTAATTCAGAGGCTGCCATGACACTGAAAGCCTCTGTGAGACCAACACAGCATGTTGTGTTTGGGTTCACCGTCACACAACTGTGGTTGGCAGATTCACAATGTGGTCCATTAAAGGAGGGGTTGTAAGAATCAAAACATCTTTCACCCTTTCAACGGGTCTTGAATTCAAGCTGCCAGAGAAAGTTGGTTGCACAAACCTTCCAACACAAATAGCAGCATTCGTAAGTGGGAAGCCGGTAAGGGGATCATATCCTTGCTGCAGTGTAATTGCCTTGGGAGAGAGAAAACTTTTATCCCACATTTTGCCATTATTAGTTTTTATGTTATAACTTTATGACCGAATCATATTTCAAAAGCTCCTTTTTTGTCTGAAGTTTGCTTCAGCTGATCACTTTGTTGTTGTCTGACCCAGACATGACATATTTATGATTATCCCACAGTCATTAAGGAGTCTGGTTTAAATGAATAAAACCCCATAGGACTATGCTCAAAAGGAAAACAACAGGAACATTAAGAATTTTCACAACCAGAAAAAGAGGAGAAATTAAAGATAGAATATGACTCAAGATACCAGGGTTTTCCTGGTAAAAATTCTGCTTTGTGTTCCTTTAAGATCAAAATGGAAGAAAAAGCAAGAGAGATAACGAGAAGTGTCAGCTTTGGTTGTTATGCACAGTGGTGGAGAGTTACTCAAGTGCTGTATTTATGTATAGTTTTGAGGTACTTGCTCTTTATTTGTGTATTTCCATTTTATGCTCCTTTATACTTCCACTCCAGTACATTTCAGAGTAAAAATTTTTCTTTCTGCTCCACTCCATTTATTTGACTACATTACTTTTAATTTGAAGGTTTTAAAAAATAATATAACAAGCTTTTAAAATACAACCCATTGTAAAAGATCAAACCTGTGGTTTCCAATATTTTTGGCTTCTGTAGTCTAAGAAAAAATGGTATATAGTCGGTCACATTTCAGACGTCTGAGCTGTTAACAGCTCCACCAAATAGGGTTTATTTCCCTCCAAAATTCTCACATGGTTATTTCTCAAAGATTAGGGACAAGGATTAAAAGTTAAAAAACAGATATGTCTATCAGAATCTTGTTTCTTCTCCTTTCCTCTCCCATTGATCATCGCACAACCCCTCAGATTTAGCTTGTGTTCCTGCATATAAAGTGGTTCAAACTAGCTCCACCTCCAGAAGCTTCAGCATTAGTCATCTAATGATGTCATATAATAATAATATATCAGTCTGAGGGACCAAACTAGTAATTTTATTTTAATACTTTGATTACATTTTGCTGCTAATATGTTTGTACTTTTACATATGGAGGATCCTGCAGGGCTTTTACTTGTAATGTAGTAGTTTAACATTGCTTTGTATGTATCATTACCCAAGAAAAGAATCTGAATACTTACTTTCAAACAGACAAATCTTTCAACTAACAGATGGGGTTTTTATTTCTTGGATCATCTCCTCTCAAGATGGAAAGTTACTCACTGTGTAGTTTGAAAAACAGCCTCAAAAGGAATGCTGATTTTAATGTACATTTACCCTGCCTGTCTTTTCTTTTTTTTTTTGCAGTCTTTGATTGGACCTCTAAAGGAAGCGATATTTTTGACGAGTTATCTTTGATGATGTTAGGAAGAAAGAACGGGACAGCTTTGTGTCTGAGAGAGGAACTGCCGGTCTCTCTGCATTAGCACAAAATCAAGCTCATTTACATCAAATCTGCCTCAAATTAACCAGACATTCAAATAAGTGTGCCAGTGGGAGAAACCTTAGCATGTTTAAGAGAATGCAAATAAGATCAAGAGGTATACAAACAGGTTGAATTTCATTAAACTAGGTAGCTACCAGCGTGTGACATTTGTCTAACAAGGCTGAGCTCTAACAGTGACCGTTTTTGAATTTGAGCGGATATGGTGGGTGGCCCCCTGCCCCAAAGCAACAGAGACCAACAGAAGGGTAGAGAGAGAGCAGATGTTTGACCGCCGTTCAGGCATAAGCGGTTCAGTAGGCTGTGAAGTTAGCATGGCGCTCCATCGAGGTTTCCACTTTGTAGTCAGCCAGCTGCAGTCTGAGTCCTCCTGTCCAGATTTGTGTCCATAGTAACACTTGCTCAGAGAAAACAACCACACTTTACATCCCCACTGCAAAGAGTGGTGAAGCTTGTAGAATGGTAACACAAGCTTTGCATGTAAGTAAAAACATAATATGATGAAAGTCTATAACAACGCTGATAGAGGTGCATTTACCACACCAGGAACAGATGATGCAGCAAACACAATTTTGTTTAGTCTAGGTTTTAGAAATCCATGATCTTTATTTCCATACCATACAACTGCAACCTGCTTTGAGTAATTATTGTTGATATATCCTCAAGGCCAACTGAAGGCCTTGTAAACTCAGATAGTGCCTTTTAACACCAACTAAAGCTGGCAACATATACATTCATGTTATTAGAATCAGTTTCAATTATCTTAACCTTGTTGCTGAGAAATCATGTGTTGTCTGATGTTTTGTCATGGCAGACAGCTCTTAATACCACAATACCCATAAGCCTTAGCCACCTCAGTGGATAAGAAGCCAGTCAGAGGCATGAATCGGAACGGTGCTTGTGTGCTTCACGTTTGGGTGTGACCAATTGTCCTTTAATGGAGTGAGAGGCAGAAATGAGTTAACAATTGTTAAAGTAAAATCTTTATGTCCTTTTATTGCACCCTACTGCATGAGGTAAGAAACACTAAAGGTCGGTCGTTGCACTTTTTCCTACCTTTAGTATTTATCAGTTTAGATGTTGTTGTAAGCCTGTAGTTGCTGTCAGTTACAATAAAAACCTTATAGATTTCCCTAGTCCATTGAATACGTTTCTATAATGAGCTATTATCCTTGGCACCTTCAGAATCATAATAATGCATTTTATAACTTGATTTTTGTAAACCTTAAACTGACATCTATTTAATCCATCGTGGATCTTGATTACAAATATTTCATTATATATTAATTTAATTTTTAATATCCTTTTGCTGTTTTGAAATACAATATGTGTAAAACAGCGACATGAAGCTATTAAGAGATATACAGGCAAATACAAATGAATGGAAGCAGTACAAAATGAATTTCTTGACCGACATTAATAGATTTATTCACTGTCTCTTTACTCTATAACAAGGCAGAAGATACTCATCATGTATAGGTTTGTTATGCTTTACATCTAACTAGATAACAAAGCAGATGACAAAATTAAGCCCTAAATGCAAATTAAAGGATTAGAATTCAGTAAAAACACATAGTTAAATAATAATGTATTCCATGCATCCATGTATAGTGTTTGAGCTTCAACTACCATCTCCAACCCAGCTATAACACTTGACAAATATTAACTACTCTAGTTAATCAATAATTATGCGTTTTAATAATGATTATAATGTAGCGGTAACAGCATTGGTCCAGTTCAGTCTGTATCCCCGGAGCATACTGTAGGTCACAGGAAATTTGCTTGTTATAGAAAGTTGGATGATTTGGACTGACTAACTCACTGGCCTATGGTGTTGCACTGATAAAATAAGGGATATCGACCCAAGCATGCCCCTGTGAGCTGCGCTAAGCCAATAAGGGATGTTTTAAAGGTCAGGGTCCAGCAGTTAATCTTGAGACTGCTGAAACAGAGCCAGCAGGAAGGCCAAGGAGAGCTTATACTATCTCTCTCTCGACCCTCTCTCTCTCACACACACACACACACACACACACACACACACACACACACACACACACACTCTCGTTTCCTTCTCACCTGAAAGAGATGCTGTTGTGGACGGATATTTGTGGAAAGCCAAGACCTGATTAATCTGTGCCTCTGAAATGGAGCATCATCTCGTTCGCCGGCCAAGCTGTGGTAACATTTTTTTAGTCAGAGTGGGACAGATTGAATGGAGAATAAGGAGAAATGAGGAGGGTTGGAATGAGTGGGATTAAACTGTCTCTGATATGACTAACTAGACACAAGGTGAGATGTCCCTGACAGTCCACACTTCGCCCCCAACCTGTCCAGCCTACGCCAGAAAAGAACAGGCTGAAACTTTATTGATGACTAAGGGAAAATTAAAGGTGAAGTGTCCTGATAATATAATGCTGTTAGAATTAGGAAAAGATAATTACATGTCTAACTAACGTTAACCTCTATTTTTGCTTGATGTATATGCTTATTCTCTTGATGTATAATGCTTTAGTCCTTTACTTTTTTAAAGTTTATGCAGTTTTGCATGTTCACTTTTACATTTTGCCTCTCTAATTTTCAAACAATCATGTCTCATCAGAGAGTTTGTGTCTTTATCAAAGCAAAGTTTAATAGTTTGGTAAATTTGCTTCATGAAAAGTGACACTAGCTACTAGAAGTTCCTGATTGCACTGTATCTATGGATGCAAAGACAACTCTCAATGGAATCATTTTCAAGGCTAAAGAAAACTTCTAAATGTGATGATGATGAGGAAAGATCAGGATAAAGATCAAGTAGCGGCTTTTCATTAATTCTCAGTAGATTTTATGAATGTTTATTCACATTCAAATTTGACCAGTTTGAGAAGTAAGGTTGCGAGGCAACAAGTCCTTGAAATGTAATGACAAACTGTGTTTTGGGTCCATGCCCTCTAGAGCAGCTCATAGAAGTGTTTTCTGACCTGATGCCACAATCAGAATAAGATGTCATTCGTCTGTGCCTTTCAAAACTGTTAGGAATCATATGGTTTGAGCTGAAATAAAGACTTTAGGGTTTAGGGAAACATCAAGGTTTGGGGGTTAAAATGACTGCTTAGTAAAGGTAGAAGACCTTTGTCATCATGGGTACAATAATAAACATGTGGTTAAGGGTAGGGGTGATCATGAGAAAGTTTTATGAGAGAAAAATGACTGGGATTGGAAACAGTAAACAAACAGAACTCTCCTGTGTTAAAGTCAGTTCTGTTCCATCAACCATCCATCCACCCTGACCTCCTCCCTACATAGACTTTGTCACCCTATAACAATGAGACCTAAACTCCTCTTTTGCTCCTGTCATATCTCATATGGCTGCACAGTGGGCTTTGTCACTTATACGGCAACAAGTTGACATGTTGACACTTGTTGAAAAGACTGATGCTGTCATTCTTCTTGAAGATAGTCTCAATGTCAAAGTCACCTTAATATTAAAACCCTTCCAGACTTACAGTTAAGAGAGCTTTATGTCAAACTCACTTTTTTTTTATTCACAGTCAGCCATCATGAGAAGCATCCATTTGCTGAAATGCAAAAACAAATATAAATTCAATGCATGACAGATTTTGCAAGTGAAATAATAGTCTACTCAAAGCCTAACCATGACACTGAATCAAGAAAACAAGTGTTACAGCTAGTATCTTAGTGCTGTAATGTACTTTTTATATGGTCACATCAGTACCCATGCATGAACTTCAGATAAGTCATTTCTCTTAATTCTTACATTACAATGAAAAGCTTGGATCTATCGTCTTTTTTTTGCCTTCAGAAATACTCAGACTAAGTCACCCAACAATGCAAAGCTGTACAAAGACAAACGGAATGAAGTCACACTACTAACAGTAATTTAGATAAAGAATCCAGTACATTTATCAAAGCATACTATTTGTCTCTTGCTTTGAATAGAGTGATTACCAACAAGGCTAGTGTTTGTTGTGTGGCCTCACCATCGCAACAAGCAAAAACAATGAAACGTTTTTCTTAATGACCATTTGATCGACAAAGGTTTGTAGAACAATACCAACCACCAGTGTTAACAGTTTAAATGAGCAGTTTTTCCACATGAATAGTCCACAGACTTCTTTAACTTGTCCAGGAAAAGATAGGAGGGCAGAGGAGGGAAAGGCTGAATTAAGCTGAGTCAGAGTAAGAAAGACAATAACAGATGGGCAGGCAGAAACAGAAAGTGTAACATGAAAGAAAAATGAAAGAGGAGACAGAGAGCTGATAAGTGTTGAAAATAAATGTTTGGTTGTATGGATCTTTTTATTTCTGTCCTGGAAGCAGAAAGTGACAGGGTGAGAGTGAGATGGAGGGTGGGAGAAAAAAAGAGCCAGACATGGCAGCGACAGACAGAGACAGAGAGTGACAAAGGAAAAAAGAAAGAAACAGAAAAAGGAGAAGGGGGAAACAATGGCAGAAGCGGTGACACCAAGGTCTGCCTCAATTCAGTTCCAATCAAATCAAAATTGAATTGTTTAATACGGCTGGAGCTTCATTTCAAAGATGTGTCAACACAAAGTCAAGGGGCAGGGATGCACTAAATCCGCCTCTTGGTTGTTTGCCTCTGCCGACCAGTCAAGTTGCAGTTTACGTCCATGTCTGTCCAGTCTCATATTATATATAAAGTGAAGATTTTGAAGAAATATAACAAAAGTTATCAAGTGTTTTATTACTTCCTCAGGAGAGTCAGATCCTTCAGGATATATAAATAAAACTGATTTGACTTAACTTTGTTAAGCCTTTCTGCCACTTCTTCTCGTATGAAAGTCTTGAGGACAGCGAGGAACATCATTGCCATTTTTAGCTTCGACTCGATCCTGCTGAGGATGTTTGTGTTGAGCATGAGAGTTATTTTTACCTGTGCACAGGCACAACACATCATATCTCTTTCTGTATAACTAAAACTTCTGTCATGAACCAGCATGTATAAGGTAACTTCTCCATCAGCACAGCAGGTTATAAAACTGTCCCATGTCATTCATTTTACAACCAGCAAGGTCAACTCATTACCCTTAAGATAAAGTTAGATAGTGTAATTAAAATTTTCATTCTTTCCAATTTACCTTCTCAGTCTTTGTTCCCTTCTGTTATTTACCAGGCAATGAGTAGCCCTTTCACTAATAACCCTGTGTCATCATCATATCAGCCTCCTGTAGCGTAATATTGTGTGCTATACAAAATGAGTTTGTAATTTTCATTGCAGCCAACTAAATCAATCAGACTCAGGGAGATTTTGAGGTCTCATAGGTCCAGACTATTGTAATATTGCAGTTTCATAATTTAATGTGAATGCACTGATTGCACACCCATGTTTACAAGGTTCAGAGCTCAAACGTTTTGGCAAGAAATGTTCATAATATGGGTTTTTACAATATCTCAGCAATATCTCAGTGTTATTATTATTATTATTATTATTATTATTATTATTATTATTATTATTATTATTATGATTGACCATTTTGAATGGGATGACTCCTGTCAGTCAAACAGGAGAAGAAATCCTACACCAAAGAAGTTTGTTCTGAAGAATTCTTTTTTTCTTCCTAGTGCAGAGAGACCTGCTTCAGACAGTGTGAAGTCAATTAATTACTACTGATAAGATTCAGCATGACTTCTCCTTTTGTAAACAACAGAAAACATGCCCCTGCGCAAATAATACAGGCACTGAAATGGATGTTAAAACAGAGACCAGAAGATGTGAAGTGTAAATAAAAAGGTCTACTTCTCTAGGGATCATAATGTTTTTATAATAACAATCTTAGCCTCTCATTGGCAAAAACCAGCACTTTTATTGGACATACTCGATGCAGACAAATGGCCCTTTTGATTACATTACAGCCATTTCTCAGTTTCTAGTAACTGGACTGATTCCAAACATTACTGTCTCTATTAATCATTTAGACCAAAAAAGATGCAAAAATGAGGCACAGATTTATAAAGTAACAGAATTATCTTTTTAAAGATGCTAAAAAGCCCCAGACAGCTTACAGGAATATGAGTGTCAGGTCACAATAAGCGACCTGTCTCAAATTACACATAATCATTTGATCCATTAATATAAAAAGTATTGATTATAACAGCTATAAGCTTCACAATGGTAGCATATAGGAAAGCTATGCACTGCAATGCAATACTTAAGTATGCAACAGCAAATCCTTGCCCTGCACTTAAATTCTCATTTGGATGGAAGCTAACACCAGTAGAAGCCTGAGGGAAGAGAAGAAGAGTGTCAAAGAAAAGCTGAGCTGTATGGAGAGAGTGTTTATCACATTTCCTCAGTGAAACAACTGGCACAGAGGAGATATTAGAAAATGGATAGAGCCCTGCCAACAAGTGCATACCTGTCGACACACACTCTCTTTTCTAAGTGACCTGAGAGCATCACCATGCATACTAATGTCAGTTTTGTGTAGAAACAAGAAATATGAGAGTTTGCTTCCCTTCTGATAACTTCAACAACCTTATAACACTAAGTGAACAAATTACTAGACCTTTACAGAAAATGTGTGCATCAAGAGCAGTTTAAACAAGAAGAAAAAATGAATTTACTTACATACAAATATTTTAAACCCAATCTGCCTGCATGTAAAGTTCTTTTTTCTTCAGAACATCATGTAGGCATGTTGAACCATCAGGCAGCTTCAATGTTAAAGTCTGTTAAAAATCAGCATGAGAGGATACCAAGAATAAGCCTCAGTCACTGTTATGCTGTCCAGGACTATGACTTACAGAACAGTGACACAATAATTACTACTAGCATGTACTATTCATAAGTCTGCTCAAAATAACAAAGTAGAACCATTTTAATGCTTTGAAAACAATGCAATAATGAAGTCTAGATGCCAGTATCTTGTCGTTTTGAGGAAAGCTCCCAGGTAGAGTGAAAAGGGTTCACAGTACGTGGAGCATGAATGTGTTCAGTACCCAGTCGATTTCAAATGGCTTGTGTGAAATGGGAAAATTTGACTTAATGATGAAAAGGTCATGTTTTCCCAAAGGGCATGAATTTCCCAAAAAATGTTGTGTAGTTGCAATAAGTTGCTTTAAATGTTGATATATTTTTTTCTGTTATGTCTTTTACAGTTGTAAAAATTACCTTTTGTTTATGGTTGTAACATTCAGTGAGTTATCTCCTCCTTAATCTAGTGGGAAGTGTTCTTAATAGACTTACAATGTTTAGACCTATAACAATATAATCGATAAGTCAATAAACAGAAAGTAGATCTTCAACTATTTTGATAACTGATTAATAAGCTCAGAGATTTCTTAAGCAGAAATGCAAAAAATGCCCTTTCCTGTTTCAAGATTATGTTACATTAGTTAGTTAGTCCTAACAGCCTATTAGGGTGTTAGTCCTAAATATCAAGCCATTTGATGACTTTGGACTTTCGAAATTTGCAGGCATTTGTGTGTGACTTTTTAACTCTTTTTTCTGATGTTATGTAGGCCAAACAATGAATTAATTAATGAAGTACTAAGTACTAAGTATTATTTGAAGTACTAGTACTCACCCAGGAGTGAGGATGGGTTACCTATACGCTAGATACACTATAAAGGGGTTTTGTTCTGTTGTGGCTCTGTCAAAGGTAGTTGTTGTTTGATAGGATTTGGAAAATGCACACAGTGCTGGTACAAATATAATGAGAAGTGGATTTTATCAGGGAAATGTCAAAAAAGAAAACTACAACTAAACTGAGTTGGCATATAGTTGAACTATAGACCGTGAATTACATATTTATAGGGTATTTACAGACTTGTGTTACCAGAGGCATTACGTTTTGGCAAGAAGTGCCTCTCTAATCTAAGCTGTTCTGGAGTGTTTTCTGCTCTGGATGACAATTATCCAAAGAATGTGCATGGTCCCTGTATTCTGTGAATCACAGTTCATCTACACATCCCATTAAGTATGTGTCACCGGTCTCAGGTCTGTATGTGACCTTCATGAATTTGCATGTCATCTACGCGAGTGTGTTCACTCATGCATGTGTACAGCCAGTGTCACAACATGTTTTTCATCGTGTCTGAATCTGTGGTTGTTCTCTGCATCCCTCCTGGTGCTTTAATTAGTTCTTCTGTGGTTAACATATTGTGCAGGTCTGATTAGTCCCGTTTCATGGCAGCACTCCAGGGTACCAACATCCCTGAGATGATAGGAGGTTCATCGCTGCTGATCAGATGACTCCTCACCCATGAGAAAGTTTTTTTTTTTTTTTAATGGAACAGGTGCAACATGACCGCTGGTTGAAAGGTCTGAATACTTGACTCCAGCATAGCTCCCTGTTCTTTAAAAGAACGAGCTGGGACTACCCCCAGGTGTTTTTATATTAATTCAATGAGTTCATTTCATCCAGCATTTTTGTCAGTACTGGAATTTTTTACATTTTCCCGAAGAACTGTTTTTGAGAAATTTATAGTTAGGGAAACATCTGTCCTATAAATAAACCAATGTTCAATAAGATTATGATAGAATTATAATGTAATTTCACAAACTAAAAATGTGGCTTTGGATGTTCGTTACTGGCATGAAATATTTGTTGAGAATAACATTTTCTAGTCAACACTAGCTGATTCAATATAATACTAACAAATACTTTTCTCTTTTTTTTTACATTATACCACCGTTATCAGACACTAAACAACAGCTTGACTCGCCTTATTTGGACAAGGATAACACAATGCATATGGTTTGCATGGAATTATTTTCTACATATTCATTAAGTATAATGTCAGCAAAGACTGAAAAAATATTAATCACAGATTCCCAGAGCCCAAGGAGACTTGTTCAAATTGTTGGAACCAGTGAATTTTTGTCACTTTTGCTTAAAGAAAAAAATTCATTATCACATTGGTTTGAGAAGTGTCAGTGGTTAAGTTCAGGCTCTTTTGTGATTTTTTTTTCTACTAGATTTGGTCCAGTTTGCATTTATTCTAATAGGGGACTCTGCCTTTGTAGACAAATAAAAACTGTTTATTTTTAGTGTCTCTTCCTAAAATGCATTTAGGGCAACTGGCAGAGATGCCAGGGTGTTACTGATCAAGAAACAGTCTGACCCAAAAGAAAAACTTTTTTTTTGTCATTTTTTGAACTCTTGTCAGTTTTTACACAGCTTTTGTACAGCTTAAACAAACACAAATTGATTAGTGACCTGCAGATTGTAGTGGCTTTGTTACCTTTGAAGAGAACCAGGCTATCTGTTTCTAGTCTTAATGCTAAGCTAAACAACAATAATGCTATCTGCAGTTTCATAGTGTATTTATAGCACAGACATAAGAGTAGTATCAATCTTTGTATCTAGCTCTAAGTAAGAAATCAAATTGTTTCGTCTCACATTGTCAAGCTGTTCCTTTAAGGTACCATCTTGAGTTCTTGGCAATTAGTAGCACAGGTGCAGAAGGACACATCACATCCTGCAGTAGGTTTCACACTATTCCACTTATCAACAATTGGCTGAGGTGACAAAAATGTATAGGCAACCTGCAAATAAAGACCAGAAAGAAGTAGATTATCATCTGACAATCATGGGCACAAACACTGCATGATTTAAAATTTATACAAAAGAAATAATGGCTATGCATATGATTTATCAGGAAAGATGGTCAGCATGTTATTCAGAACAGCTAGACAAGGTTGTCTTTTGATTTCATGACTAGAATTAGACTGAACATTTATCTAAAAAGGGACACAAATAGCTGTTAAAACTAGAACATCATTTTTCATCTCAGATAAGAATATGATTCAATACATTATTCAGGGCTGTATTAGTTTCTGGCCTCTGAGTTCTCACCACTCACAGACTTTCAGGAAAAACATCAAGAACAAAGAGGAGGGAAGCATTGTGAGTGAGATGATAAAATGCTTTGGACCCAACTGGTGTGTGTGTGTGTCCCTGTTTGCACACTGATCTGTCACACAAACCCAGAGTAGCGATGTGGTGTGTATGTGTGTGTGTGTGTGTGTGTGTGTGTGTGTGTGTGTGTGTGTGTGTGTGTGTGTGTGTGTGTGTGTGTGTGTGTGTGTGTGTGTGTGTGTGTGTGTGTGCGTGTGTGTGTGTGTGTTGATATGCAGATGTGCAGCTGATAAGTAGCACACAGATAGGAATAATAAGTGAATATTTATGATTAATCTATCCAGGTTTATTTCATCAAATAAAGCACCAGCGTTAATGTCTTTTTTCTTTCGTCACAGCATACATAAACCAAAATGAACCTAACACACAATAAGGAAAATGAATGTTCATTTCCTTTGATGGTTAATGAATGTCAAAATATTCTAGTATTCCAAAGAAAAACAAATCAACTAAAGTGCCAAGGTTTTCTACTGTTATTAAAATAACTTCTAAGATATCCTGACTCTGAAAGATACAGAAAAAGAGAAAAAGTAGGACAACCAGCCCCATTTTCCCCTATCTTAAAATTGTCTGACAACTTCAATAGATTTGCTCTGAGACCAATGTGTTTCAGTAACTTCTGGCTGACAAGGCTGCTAGTAGGAGATGATGGATGTTCCCACTGCATGGAGAAGAGATTTTATTTAAATAAACATCAAAATTTAACAGAGCCTTACACTTTTGTTCAGTTCTACAGTCACTGCTTTGCACAGGTTTTTTGACTAAAACCTGTACAAACAGTTTGATTTTGTAGGTTTTGTTTATGTGAGTAGTGGCAGAGGGTTGGCTGTTGGCCCTCAGTCCACCACTGAAAAACAAATTTCAAAACTTTCAACAGCTATTAATGGATTGCAATGAGATTTATTACAGTTTTTTTATATATATTTCCCACAGGTTGAATCCAAATGACTTCGGTGATTCTCTGATTTTCCACTAGCACCACTATGAGGTTGGTATTTCTGCTTTTGAGTGAAATGTCCTTACAACTATTAAATTAATTTTGTATTCTAGCATGATAACACATAACACTAGGAGGGCAAACATGTTAAACATAAACCTTCTAAAGGTTTTTTTAAAATTGCCATTCTGAACATGTTAATTTGCTGACATTAGCATTTAGCAAGGTGCCAATAGTACATAAAACCTCACACAAATTCAAGCAAATTCCCCCATTTACTGTGGACTGATGTGTGCATCAAAATTCTGGAAGAGGAGGAGTCTATCCAGTAATATTTTCCACATGTCAGTGTAATCAACTGGGCCCGAGTTCTGCTGTAAAGTCAATACTGATGTTCAGTTTGATGTGTCCATTGCCCACAGCAACTTGCAGAATGTACTATCTTTTCCATGCACTTGCATTAAGATAGAACAATGGACTTTAGATTATATGTTTGCACAATTATTCTACAGATAAGAGACATCTTTAAAAAAAGACATACAACTACAATATTATCAGGCTAGACATCTAGCCCGTTGAACACTTGAACTCATTTGCTTCCACAAAGTTTGACAACACTTTGAAAGAGAAGCTTTGATAGGACATTCTGACCCAGGTGTACTCTTCGTCCTGATACACGACCTACGTATCTGACAGCACTTCATCACAAGTATTAACCGCATGAAAAGATCAGACTGTGGGAGGTATTGCGGTGTTTACTTCAACTATTTAGAGACGAAGACTGCCTGGGTATGCTTGTAATATTTTGATTTTGTTAGCATTATAAACTTTATTTCTTTGTCAGAAATACACATACTGAGTGATTTCTTGAACAACTCATGAGGCTTGATGTTCAAATGTGATGATGATGTATTCAGTCACATCTCTCGACAAGTTTATCAAAGGCAAGCTGCTGCTTCTGCTAGTTAAAGACTTATATAGTTTAGAAAACAGGAATAAAAAAAGTCCTTTTTAAGGCACTTACCTGTGATGGATGATATGACTTCACATCAAATACATATTTCTCAAGCTCACAATAGTTTCTATCTTTAAAGCAACTGTAATAATATTTGTATGTGAACAATGACTCAGATAACTATAAGAGTAGTCGCTTTTAATGAATTAAACCCCAAAAAAATGATCACCTGCAGTTTTCCAGCCATAGTGGAGCATTAGCAGCTAAAAAAATGATATTTTTCTCAGGGGTTGGTGCAAAAAACAAAGCTAAGAGGAAAGTGACTATTGGATTTATATTCATCAGGTAGACACACAACTGGAAATAAAAGCTATTAGTAATGTAACAGTGATATTAATAAAGTTAAGATATAAATAAATATGATAATAGATGACAATATGTCAGCTGTTTGGTTTCCATCAACCTGTATTACATGCATTTTCAATTTGCACAAAAAGGAAACAGGATGGAAATCCAGAAATTTCATAAAACCTCGGAACATCGCAAAAAAATTATTGTGCTCAGATGAGGTGAAAAAGCTGGTGTATTGATAAAAACAAAATGTGACAAAGTGCAATGGAAAAGAATAAATCATGACTTAAATCATGAAGCATGGGATTCAATTGTCCGCTGAAAAGATAAAGAATTGCAGCAGATAAAATAATCGGATCAGCGTGGAGCAATGAGGAGGCTACAAGTGGTGGCCTCTCTGATTGGTTTGCCCTACTCATGCCCTGCATGCTTTCTGTCCTGAGGTCTGCAGCTCTACAGTAGTATAATGCATTTCAGTGGACACAAATGGGCCCTGTGTGCTACATACTTCAAGGCCAGTCTAATGTACATCTCCTCTCCCCACACACCTTTGTGTTTAGGCTTTTGTTCCACATTCTTTGTTTGTGCAACACAACACCCGTGAAGCACACTTCCAACCAGATCCCTTTGCCCAACAAAAATCAGGCCTGTAGGTGAGATATAAGGGAAGACTGAGACTGAATCTGGCAGCAATAATGCGAAGGCAGCTTGACAGGGCATGAACAAAAATGACAGGTTCACACGATGCAATGAACTCAAGAGTTTGCCATTATGGGTTCAGCCCTGACTCACATCTTGTGGAGAGGCTGAAGGTTTGATAGCAAAGATTTTACTCGTGAAATATATAATGTAAAGGAAAGGAAAAGGTCATCTCAGACCATAGACATTGATAGACAGAGTGTATGGAGGTTGTTGCAGTGGGTACAGTACAGGGAAAAGTCATGTTGGAAAGTCAAACAAATACAAAAACACTGCAAAAAACCTAAAAAGACACAAACCAGCCACAAAGACATGTAAAAGGACAATAAAGAGAAACATAACAACCACAAAGATATGGGAAACAACTACAGAGAGACACAAAACAGCAACATACATTATTATTATCGTTATTGCTTTACAGAATATCATTGTTTACCATGGGTGGCATTTTTTGATTATTTTAACTTAGACTTGACTAAGAAATGCCTATAAAAGCAACATCATGTATTGATATAATAGTAATGATGCTGTATAGTCACTTCAGTGTAGAAATTTGTAATTGTGGCATAATATTATTTCACAACCTCTTGGAAATCATAGACAAAAACTATAGCATGCTCATATTCGCAAGAAACCTCCCAACTGCTGGTGTCATGAGACAAAAAGGGTGGATTTTAGTGTTATACATTTTCTCTATAGGGTGACTGCTATAATCTGTAACCAATCCAGCCTAATCCACATGTTTTTTACCGTTAGATATATTTCCTGTCAGTTCCGAGTCCTTTTTGGCTCTGCCGAAAGTGTCTGAGCAAAATGTCAAGTTATTAAATTTCCATATTACAAGATGGCAACTTTGCAGCGATTTCCTCCCACGCTTCTTTAAAGAGGCTTCAGTCTTCCAACTGGGAGAAGAAGGCATTCTGAGAGATGAAAATGATATCAGCAAAGTGAAATATTGCTTTAAGCCTGAGAGAGGAAAAAGTGACAGGCAAAAAGTAGCATTGGGCCGCTGTGTATACTGGTATCTACATAAGAAGCAGGAAAACTGAAGAGTTCCTCAGTAAAAATTAAACAGAGGGTGGGGAGGAGCTGTTTAAAGCGAAAGAAAGTTGTGGCTTCTTTCTATTCTACAAGTGCTGGAAAAAACAACCATGTACAAGTGTGAAGAACACACAGAAGAAGTTTGGTAGTTTAGGCTCGGAGCTCTTCCTCTGCATCAAGAGAGATTTGCCAGAATGCTGTCAGAATGCCGTAGTACAAACATTTGGGTTTTTAAAATGCATTAATTCCAAGATTATGTACATGTAATTTACATGATAAGTTAATAATTAACCTTTTTTAGTACCATGCTGACTCACTTCCTAGTTGCAAGTTAAATGAAAAGAAAATGATTGGAAATGACCTGGCTCTGTCCAACGGTAACAAAATCCCTCTGTCAGCATATGCAAAGCTCATCAGTTAACATGTTATATCTTATCGAATTATCTCATTAATAAAATATCTATTAAAAAATTCCAAGGCAAAATATGTTGTTTTCTGATCTGATGCCCTGATCAGGACAACATCATTTGTGAGTGTCTTACAAAACTGTTGCAAATCAGTGCTGTAAAATAAAGATGTTTTATGATGTGACAATATTGTGGTTGAAATTTGGTTTTGTTTAAGCACAAAATCCACTTAGGTTAAGGAAAGACTAATTTGAGTTTAAATGACTGATAGGATTGGGGAAGCTTTGCTTTCATGTTTAAAATATCAAACATGCGGTTAAGGTTATGGAACAATTGAATGTTTTGTTGATAACACCCCAACCTCCTCCCGTTGCAAATTTTTTGCTCTATTATGTGATTCTAGGCCACTAGGTGTTCTTTTCACTTAAACGTAAACATTTGTTCATTTGACATATTCGCTCTATGACTAATAATTTTTTTTTCTTGGGACAGTCTCCATATATAACTTAAAGTTTTCTGTAGGGTATTTTGTTTGTAACTAATAAAAAACAGTCTGAGTAATCAAATTAAATATACTTGGAGGTTTGTACTGTGCAGAATTTTATTGTCATGGTACATAGTAGAAAAGGCAGGATTACCAACAAGGCAGAGCAGGCATCTGTCTAAGTCTCAAAAGTGCCTGGAACAGTGTCATCAGGTTTGTAATTATTTGGTTGCTAGCAAATACATCAGGGACTTTGTCCCACAAGAGTCCTGTCCTGTTTAAATGTCTCATAGTGAGACTCTGTCTTTTAGCCAGTTTGTCTAGTATTATAGCCCAGAGTCACCGTGGACTTTTTTAGTGTTTTAGTTTGTATTGGTCTCAAATTATACATATTCAAAAAGAATTAATGATGAATTAAATTTTCATCAACCAGATGACACACAGAAAAATTTAGTTCGGTTAGTATAACAGCTCACCAGTGCAGTCTGATCTATGAATACAAAATTAGTAGCCCATCTGCAACTTTTTGCCCCTGAGAGATTAACCCAGCCATGACAGTACTACACAAATACACTGTGTTTGCAGATCAGCCAGACTAGAGCTCTGAAGTGGTTCCTCAATGGACAGAACAACGATAGTAGAGAGGGCACACAATTACAGGTGAAGCTTTTTAATATGACCAAACAGCATGTCAGAGTAAAGAGTTTAATAATGTTGTAGCAGGAGTGCAGCCACAAAACTTTGTATCATGTTGTTGTCTTTCTCACCAACTCAACTGGATCCAGCAGAAAAGGGAATAGAGGCTGTTAAGGTGTTTTGTGTTTGTGTAGGATGTAGGATGTAGTTTCCCCTTGTGCTCTCAGAGGCTGGTAATTGGAGAGGTACAGAGAGATTGCTGACACACGGCTTGTTCTAGCCGGGAGGGATGGATCCTGCCTTTCTTTCATCCCTTCATTTCATTCATGTCCACTGGGCAGAGGAGCAGAGACTGGAGAACAAAGACTGTTAAATCACAGCCCAATTTCAAGTGCTCCCACTTAACCAGCCTCGGAATAAATTGGCTTTCAGTTTGCTCTGCTCCAAATTTTGGCAGAGCCCACAGTTCACATAACTTTATCCTCAGTAATTCTTTACTGCTTATGAGATGCTGTTCTTTAATATAGACATGCCTTTTTTACTTTAATTGTAATGAGAAATTTTCTGTTATAGTTAACTGGATATGCCTTTTACTTTCTGTTAAAGTGATATCTCTTTTGACCAAGTAGTTGGGAGCCACAGGAACTAAAGTGTGAACTTTTTTAATATGAGTGCTCTTATGCTTAGTGCAACTCAGAAAATGCCAGAAGTGAAGAGAAAAGAGTAATAAATCACTAAAAAATACAGAAATTGCCGATTGGTACTTTTAAAATTACCTTGGAATAAAAATCTTGATAATGGCCTCTATAAACCACAGTACCGTGGCGATATCAAAAGGCAGATCTGTGGTTAAATGGTTATAAATGGCAAATAGCGGGAATCCAATTAGTCTACAATAATCTAAAAGAAAGCAAAGTGTGTTTTGTTTGGCTTTTTTTCATTTTTAGAGAAGAGGTAGCACAGAGCAGTGAGGTATTTATCATTTCTTAAGTTAGAATGTTTAAGGTAGAGGAAAATTGCAAATATTCTCTCTCTGTCACTCTGCCTCAGAATGTGTCCTCACCCAGGCAATGTTATCCCACACGGGTTTCCAGGAGTTTTATCACCGTGAGTTGAATGTCTTCACTTCATACCTCCTCTTCTCTCCCTCCACCCCAAAGTTCTCGACTCAACCCCCCTTTTACATCCCATTCCCACTGTCTATTACTGCTCTCATAATCATGTGTGAATCGGCTTTCTTTCGGATACTTCACTGTTCTCCCTCTTCATGGCTCTACCTCTCTGAACCTCCCGTCTCTTCCTCTATGTCTGAGGCCATTACATGGGGACATTTGGATCATGTTCTTATTCACTGGAGTGGCAATGCAAAAAAAAAATTTAAAAAAAAATCGCCAAGGTCCTGAGAGATTTCCAGTGTGTCTATTTGCAGTTTTTCTGTCTTCCTTCAGGATTCATTCTTCTCTTCCTTCATCCTTTCACTTTTCTCTGTTTCAGCGCTCCCTCACAAACCCCATCTCTCCCTCACTGTCTGAGTAATGGTGTCAGTGTCTGTCCTCTCTCCACTTGAGCCTAGGGGCAGACATCACAAACTTTCCACTCTCCCCTCTCTCTTCATCCTCCTGCTGCCTCTCTTCATCGAATCATTCCAATTTCCTCTGTTGGTGTAATGTAAAAGCCTCCCAGAAATGTAGTCTATTTTAGGTATGGCCTTTTAATTTCTCACTACCTCACTTGTTTTTTGTGATTTATGTGAAGTAACTGCTGTAATGCAGCAGTTTCACTTTGGAGTTGAAGAATTACTCTGTCAGTCTACTAATTTGCAATAGTAAATATGTTTTGAAGGAAATATGTTGCCAGTTGTATAATGTTTATCAGTGAAATGGGGAATTATTTTTAATAATAATATCTATATACGTTGAAATCAAAGTGTTTAAGGTTTAATGGTTAAGTTTAGGCACCCAAAACACATGGTTAAATGTTTAAAAAGTGGAGAGTTGTAGCATGAAACACAATTGCATTCACCTTATTAACATTTAGCACCAACATCATGATCTTTCCCTAATCTTACTCAAAGATTAGGAGGGATTACCTGAACCTAACCACACTCAAGGTTCAGGATGTAAACTCTGGTCTCCATTGACAAAGTCCTGCCCACCATCCATCCCAACCACCTCTATACAGCTTGATTGTTCTACATAGATGTAGCACTTCCTCTTACTTTATCTACAGGGCATATATTTGCGCACTATGGTAAACAGTTTGTGTTAGTATTTTTTGCCATAAAGAGGCCAAGCTGAACAGTAATTTCTGAAAAGACTCGTGTCAGCCATCTTGTGAACCTGCCATGAAGGCAGCATTGCACAGACAACAACAAAGATCAAGGCTTCAAAAATTGCCAACAGACTTTGTGCAAAGTATGTTCACCTTTCCTTCTCTCATCTTCCCTGTCACTACTAACTATTTTTTAATGACATGAGAAGCAGAAAGGCCATAAACATGATATTAGGCAAGGTAAAAAGGTCTTCTACCTCCGAAAGAAAACAGCTAAATGGCTGACAGCAAGCATTAATAGCACACATGAGACTCGGAGGTTCAGAATTACTCAACTTATCTAAAAGACTGACCCACTTCATTTCATAAATTTCTTCCGCCCTCTCTCTCTCTCTCTCTCTCACACACACACATACACACACACACACACACAGTAAGACCATGGCATGGAATCAATTGTAATTTTATTTTTATTCCAAATCAATAAATCAGACTGCTGTCCCAATAAGAACCCCGATGACAATCATAGCACAAAACACACTGACACATACACGTACACAAACACACACAAACACAGGCCCCATTTGTGTATCCTGGCACACCCACTATGTCCAATTAGAGTCACTGTCTGCTTTAGTCTGACTTCAGTACAACATGGGCCTCTGCTGCTACAGTCCTATCGGTCCCACTGAGTGAGACAAAATCCATCAATTTACCAACTCTACTGAATCCATTTGGAAATGCCTCCCTCTGTCTCTTCTCCTCTCACTCAATCCCTTTCATGTGTGAACAGTTGAGGGGCTTTATGCTTTTTTGTTAAGATATTCTAGATGAGTATTTAGTCTCATACAAGGCCACAGTCCTGCTACTTCCGAGCCGCCAGATGGGTGGGAGGGAGAAAGTGACTCTAAAAAAACTTAACAAAAACAAGTTTCAAAACCGATTCAACAGTTTTATTCTCCAAAGTTTAGAGAGATTCTTGAATTTACTGCATACTTAATTTCAGCCCAGTAAAAAGCCTTCCATAGAGATATACTATCTCGCATTTAGAGCGGCAAAAGTTTAACTTCCACTTACAGAATGACAAGCTGAAGGGTCTTAGAGAATGATAGATCCCCATACAGTTGCTGCATGGTCTCATATCTGGGCCCCCCGCTGTGTTGCTGTCAGTGTCTGTCTCCTTTGTTTCCACTTGTCAGCTCTTAGGAGAAAACCAGTGAGGAACAGAGTCAGGATGGAGGAGACAAGTGAAACTGAGTGCAGTCTGTCCAAGCTGAAGATATCTCTGCCTCAGTCTCCTCCTCCGCATCACTGTCACTTTAACTTTCTATCTCTGTCTCTTTTACCTTCTCTGCCTTTTGTGTCTTAAAGTGGGTGAAGTTTAGCTCATGCAGAAGTTTAAACAAAAGTCAAAGTTAGGAAGGGATCATTTTCTTATGAAAACTTTCTATTGAAACATCTGTTCAATAAATTATATACTGCATATGCCACTATATAAAGTATTGTATGCTGCAACTGATCAACATAGCAAGTTAATTCAAAGTTCACATTAGTATGTTTTATGATTATTACCCTGTGATCCAAGTAAAAATTTTATTTGTAGCAAAAAATAATGATATGACATGAAAATAGTTCATACACTTAATATTAGCACCAAATGTGATTTTAAAACTAGCACTAAATGTGTTGATGATGGGATGAATTATCTTTCCTAGTCTTTAGAAGCTGAAATCTTAGTAGTGAGTGCAGCATGTAGAACTGATACTGTGCTAGTGTATAACCAGTAAAATATGATATATTGCCTAAATGCTACACAGTATTAAGGCACAAGATTAAAGGGTTGTTGGTGTATATTTTCTAATATTTCTTCTTGTGCTAAATATCTTTTGTCACATATCGGTTCTGCCCACAGCACCTCCGGTCCTCTGCTTGGTTCTGGGACCTCACTGTATTGATGATGACTCCTCGGGTATAAATCAAAGAAAGATACTGTCCTCTCTAAGAAACCAGCTGGGAAAAGTGGAAAGTGAACCAAACCAAACCATAACTGAGATTATTCTTCAGATTGTATCTAAAGTTTTCTAGCAGTGCTGGTGCCGTGGCTAAAGAGATGGCAGCGTGGGTCCTTTGATCAGTGTGCTAGTCAGTCTACCACTTGGGTCCGGACTGAAGTACCTCAACAACTATTAAAATAGTACAAATTTTTAAAAATTCACACACATTTATGGTGCTCAGAGGATAGAACCTTTGGTTGTCCCCTGATTTTTTCATCTAGCCCCACGAGGTTCATATTTGTGATTTTAAGTGAAATGTCTCGCAGCATAAAAATAAAACTTTGTACTTTAGTCATCACTTGACTTTCATCTAGTGCAATGATCAGGCCAAATTTTCAATTTGTTCTACACTTTGGTTTATTACCAAATACCTGCAAAACTAAAGATTTTCCCATCAACCTTATTACTTTACCTGTACTTTGTTTAGTGCTAAAACGCTGATGAAATTAGATGATTATAAATAAAAGAAACATTATACCAGCCTAGCTTTAGTATGTTCACATTTTTACTTGTTAGGCTGCTGATGATGCATTTAGCTCAGAGCACCACTGTGAATGTAGTATGGCTGTAGACAGTGTTGTTTCCTTTTTTTTACCAACCATCCCTCTCTCCAAATCTCGTACCAACAACTTTAAAGCTTTTCCTAATCCGTGCAAAATTAGATTTTACAGCGAGTTACATGTTGTACGTCTTTCTTAGACACATATTGACTAATGTAAGCTAACTGCTTCCTCCCGTCTCCTAGCTGTCAGAAGGGAGTAGTATAGTTCTTCTAAACTAACTCTGCAAGAAAATGGATAATGTATTTCCCATGTTTCCCAATGAAAAGCTATTTCTTCCACCATCCACATTGTGTGTGTGTGTCTGTGTGTGTGTGTGTTTGTGTGTGTGTGTGTGTGTGTGTGTGTGTGTGTGTGTGTGTGTGTGTGTGTGTGTGTGTGTGTGTGTGTGTGTGTGTGTGTGTGTGTATGTGTGTGTGTTCCAGACTCCCTACATCTGTCTGTTATCAGGCTGTACGAACCCATTATAAGAGGGGCAATGCTCAGCAAAGTGTCCATTAACTTTTAAATCTGTCATTGGTTAAGTTTATCTTTACCGAAAATTGAATTTGGAAACAGTTTGTGGGATTTTTATAAACATAACTACTATTAAATCAGTTTTTGATTTTTTTGATGTAGAGTAAAATCCTTACATATTAGTTTGAAAGTGTTTAGCTGGTAAGAATCTACCTATCTAGTAAAGTGTAAAGTGTATGATTCTTTACAGTCCTCTGACTTTATTTATTCCTTTTACAGAAAGGAAGCAGAGAGAGAAGATGAATGAAGAGGATGATTACACAGCAGCCAAAATCCAAGATGATATTTAAAAAGTGGTATATATCTAACAGAATCTGTTTCCCAGCCTCCGTCAGCCTCAATTAGAGATCAATAGTGTGGCATAAAGTCTAGATGGAAGAGAAAAGGAAAAAGGAAAGAGATAAAGGAAGGTGCTGAGGGAGGATGGATTTCTATCCATCCAGTTTAAAGGCTATAATCGAGTCTTCACATGTGATAAATAGCCTTGTTTGTGTATGATTCCTTACAGACACAAAACCTGCCAAGATTACCATTACAGGCAATTAGTCTGTGTGTGCATGTGTGAATTATATGTTAATACAACTCCTAGAAAGTCTTATTCAAGCCACCACAAACTGTACATTGTGAATATATCAGTGTGAGTTGTATAAGTGATAGCAGTGATATTGAATGCGTTTTTAATCTCTGCCTGAGTTTAGTCTTATGCCAAGGATGGCTCGGATTCTAACTCGAGTATTCTGTCAGGTACAGTCCTGGTTGAAATGATTCGCACAGCTTGATTTACGTACATAATTTAGAACATATTCAGAAATAAATGTAATTAACCCATTTTGTATAATTATAATATTTCATAAAATTTCAAAAGTTACTGAACAACAACAAATGCCTCCTTATACTGAAATAAATAATCATACGCCGCACACTGAACCAAGTGGGACTCCAAAGGTGAAGACCAGGGAGAACACCCCTAATGAAAGAATGGAACAAAACGGCAGAACTAATGTTGGTAAAAACTTTCATAGATGAGTAACAGTCTTTCTGAGATAATATTATATGGACAGATGAAACCGAAGTAAAGCTCTGTGTGAATTCACTGCATCAGTTTATTTATAGGCAACAAATGAAGCCCATGAGGAAAAGAACACGCTACCTACAGTAGAACACGGAGGAGGTTCTATCAGGCCGTGGGGCTGCTTCACTGCCTCTGGTACTGGAGGCATTGAATGTATCAGATGAATGATGAAATCATAAGATTACCAAGGCATGTTAGAGCTAAATGTGATACCCAGTGTAGGAAAACTAGGTTTGAGGTGAAAGTCTTGGGGCTCTTCAGAAGCACAACAACCGAAAGCAAACAATGAGTCAGCAGTGAGTCCTGACCTAAATCCTATTTTAAAAACCTTTTGGAGGGAGCTGAAATATGCCAGTGATTTATTCCTATGAACTTAAAAGAGCTTGAATAAATAGCTATGGAAGAGTGGCAGGAACTACCAGCAGACGGGAGCAAGAAGCTTCTAGATGCTACGAGGAACATATAGAGACATCGTTGTTCCTAAAGGTTCCGCTACCAAATATTAATGAAGGGTGTCAGTAGTTGTATCTGGGTTATATTTTGTCTTTGTATAATTTCACAATTATCCGGGGGGGGGGGTTCTTTAGTTCTTTAGCTTTGAATATTGTATGAAAATGTTTTAGATTGTACATAAGTGTCTAATTTGCACTAATTTTATTCTAAGTTCTGTACTGAAAATTAAGGGGTGCCAATAATTTCAACCAGGGCCACAGTAAAACTGACCATATCATTTTACAGTATCCATCTAGGCAACATAATGTGTTATCTGCCCTTTATACAGTATTCTGTAAGTGTAGGAGGGTGGGCAGGATCTCCTTTCAGGGACTTTTGGACAAACAGATGAATAAGATTGTGCTGACATTTCAGCTGCCCATAAAATATTATCGATAATACTCTATGAAATACTGTAATTTGGCAGTAATGCGCCATTGTGGGTTCCATCTTTTGCCCTTTGATTTTTTTTTACCAGATTCAAGCTCTGATTTACAGCACCTTTATGACTGATCACCTTAAAGATGCACTTTTCAGCATTTTTATTTTAACAATGGATCAAATGACTATATGTAATTTGAATGGGCTGCTCATAGTATCACCCCAAAAGAACTCCTCACCTGGCTGTGCAGTTCCCTTCGGCTATATGTAGTTTTCTAGCATGTTTCAGCACATAGTCTGGGCTTTTACAGCCTGCAAATTTCTCATTTATTTTTAGTTTTTAGTTTTAGATTTTAATTCTGATTAGATTCAAAATTGGATAAGAGTCAATAACAAGAGGGGTTTAAGAAAAAAAAAAAAAGAGCCCGTAAAATGAAGTGGTTTGATCCCTGTAGCTGAAAGCGTTGCTTGGGTTACCACAGTTAGGATGAATCGAATCCTTTCCGTCTACAGATTGTTGCCATTCATTCATGAATCATCCCTTCATTTGAATTTGAAACCACTCTGCTATTTCTCAGCAGCTTTGAAGAGGTCAATCACGATAAGGTAGTTCCAAAAAAACCAACCACACACCCTGTGTGCTGCATGCACTGCTACCTCACCAGAAAAAAAGTGTGAGTGCCAGTCATTACTAGTGTGAAGTCGAGTCTTTTTACAGTCTGTTCAATAGTGTTGTGTGCCTCTGGTGTAATTAAAGGACAGTCTGAAGACAGTCAGTGGTTTTCTGTAAGCTCCATGCCAAGAAGATAACATGAAGCTGTGAAGCTGTCTGTTCAACATTTTTTAACAGATTAACAGTATAGTACATTTACAGAAATAATGAATGTTTCATTAAAAACTGTATTCATTGGTTGAACCCACTTGTGATATGAGATTGATGCAGTAAGACTTGACAACATGGTATACAAAACTGTGTGTAGTTACTTAGGAATGAGTGAGGACTGATTAAGGAACTCCCTTATAGTTCATAAGCTGTCAGTGTAATAAGTACGTCTTTAACTACTCGGAAACTAGGACTATAAAGCAGATGATGATGAGCTAATAGAGAACATAGATTGGCCTCTGTAGCTACATCAACCCTTTAATGCATTTTGGTTCCTACAGGGAACAGCAATTTAAAAGCCATCTTCTTGTATGTGCATGGGTTTTGATGGTATAGTTGTACATCAGCCACCACAGTGGACGCTAGTCTGTCATCATATACACTGCAAACCAATTGCCACTGTAAGTGCAACACAAATTTCTGAAAACCAAGACGGCCGACAGACCGCCAGAAATACTGAGCAGCTCAGGAATATGTTAGCAATCCCTCTTCAGTTGGTGACATTTGCCCATAAATGAAATCTGGTAAGATCAAGTGATAATTAAGGAGAAATACAACAGTTAAAAATTCCAAGTATTTATTTTATGTTGGGAGAAAATTACAATTAATCATCTGTCCACTAAGTTGGATATCATGCATTGCTGGCAATATATCAACTATACTATTACTGTGACTGTGTTGTTCTTGAAAATCACCTGGTAGTATATCAATTAATTTAATTAATTTATGGTATTAGAATGTAATTTGCAGTTTCTGTTACAAAAACAATATTTTGTGTGGATTAGTTTCATTATGTGAGCAACAGTTAGTGTCTTATATTTTGTGGAGCTCAAGTGCAGTACGTGATAGAAAGGCCTACAGGATAGTGGAGCAAATACCACCTGAGCCAAGTGAGGATGATGCTAGAGGCAGTGATGGTGAACTGTTGCCAGAAAAAGGTGGATTAGCAAATGCTAGCAGTGGTGACAGTGGATTTGAGGATGCTGAGGAAACTGAGGATGTGCCACCTGACAGAGCTGAAGAACAGAAAATAGCAGAAATGTCTGGAAAACCAAAGACAACCAGTGTGAGGGAGACTTGATTCCCTTTTTAGGAAAGTAGAAAAGAAAATGTAGATGAAACAGAACCAATACATTTCTTTAGATAAATGAAATCTGTGCTAAATTCTGCTAAATTATATTTGAGAGTGTTTGAAGAGCCAAGGACAATATTTTAATGATATTTTGGTGGACAATGCTCATTAGAAAAAATATTTAGTTTGACAGGTGGAGAAAGGGAGGGGATTAAATTACCAAGAGCAAGAAACAAGGTGGAAAGAGACAGGAGTGAAGAGAAGAAAGAGAGAGGAGAGTACGAGGAGTCAGGAGCAGGGATCACTATGTTCGCATTGCACTGAAGAGCATTTTATATATTATGAATAAATAAATATCTGTGTTCACACACATAAATATCTCAATGCATTTTTTCAAAGCACTATATATACACATTAATTTATAGTTTTCACAAAAAAATATTCACATGAAATTGTATTTATTCATTTGTGAAATACATATTTCTTCAGCTGAATACTCAAAACACATGCTGTCCACCTGGGTTGGAGTGGACACGTGAAAAATGATACATTTTTTCATTCCCACAGAAGAACAAAAGCACTTGGGTAGAAAATAATGAGTAAGTAAAATATATTCTTTTTTTTTTCAGTTTTGTAAGGACCAAAATGCTGGACCCCAAAAGTTTATATGGCTATTGAGATCTGGTGTCAGGCTTAGGGTTAGAATTTATTTTAGGTAAAGTTAGGGTAAAGGGCTAGGAAATGCATTAATGCTCTCTCCCCCTTGTCTTTCTCTCTCTCTCTCTTTCTATCTCTCATCCCAGCCAGTCTAGGCAGACCCCCCCCCCCCCCCCGCCCACCACCACCACCACCACCACCACCACCACCACCACGACCACCACCACCACCACCACCACCACCATGAGCCAGGATCTATTCAACAATTCTAACAGTTAAAAGGGAGTTTTTTGTTGCCACTGTCGCCAATTGCTGCTCATGGGGGAAATGTTGTGTCTCTGTAAACAATAACTATAAAGAGTCTGGTCTAGACCTGCTCTATATGAAAAGTGCCCTGAGATAACGTCTGTTATGATATGGCGCTATATAAATAAAACTGAATTGAATTGAATTATGTCATTGAATTGTCCCCATGGGGATAGTGGAACAAACAAACGTGTGTGAGAGAGATAGTATGTTTAGCTTGCCCCAGGATGAATGTAACAGGAGGGAATTGTAGAATCAAAGACATGTGATGTATTCAGCAGATAATTATAGGACACTGGGCTCTATTAAACAGGTGTAACAAGCTGGTGATGTACTATGAATTTAAACACTCTAATCAAAGCAAACTGAAGTTCTACTGTGTTGGTTTGTGAGACAGTTTTGCAAATATCAGTGGAAACTTTCAGCTTCACTTCTATGGAGTCTGGTAGTGGTGTGTGAATCCCTGTACAAAATGCTATCAAACAACAGTAGCAGCCATAGAAAAGTGAAAAGCAAAAAAGCTAAGCAAACTTGATACTCAAACTTGATTTATATTTCTGTGTTATTAGGACATGGTCTAGCTACAGAGTGTATGCACATAGCCACAGTTGCTAAAACATGAGCCAAGTTGCCACCGGTATGCACCTCTGTCCAGAGGTGCCTAAAATGTTGGCTTCTGGAACTTAGTCGTAGGCACCACGATGGATGCGTCTTACATGACCAGGTGTCCTGCTTAAATTATATTCCACACAGTAACTGTGTTTATGTTCCGTCATTCCCTTTGTGATGGGGAGCAGTGGTTTTCCAAAGTGGGGAGGCTTGAAGGATGCAAAAAAATTCATCACTTCTTTTATTGCACTTTCTTTTTTTTTTTTAATATCCCACCAATTGAAAAAATTGCAGCATTTTCAATATCTACATATTCAAACATATCATTTTGGAAGAAGAAATATTTAATGTCAAAATCGCCATATTAAAAACTGTCCATTGAAATTGTTTTATATGCAGTAATGCTGTAGCTAGTGACATGACAACTCTCTGGCTCGGGAGTTTTTCCAGGAGCTCATCGCTCAGGAAAAAAAATGACTGTCAGAGCAAGTGATATAAAGATTTGACAAACAGAGCTCAAAGGAGAAATCCCCATACAAAATCTAAGTATCCCCAAATAACATACGTTTCAGTTTATGTTGCTTTTACATTACATCCAAAGAACTGTGGAACCAGTTTTGCTTAGAAACAGTACTGATTCTCAGCTAAACTATCCTCGACGAATAAAGATTAAAAAAGTCGATCTATTTTATAATGGAGAAATTAACAAACTCCTTAAGGTTCAGAGTAATAAACCTAATTTGTACTGTTTATATTTTCATAAGGAAGGTTGGGTTATTTTAACATTACCTGAGTAGGTCAGGGATTTTTTTCATCCCCTCCAGACTGCTACACAATTATCTACTGTTTTTCAGCAAAGTTACTTTGGAGGCTTTTAGCTTTGTCCTGCTAAACATCCATATCAATTGCAGACTATATTCTGTAATAGCCCAATGGTTAAAATTCTCTGTAATTTTCATTCCACCCAAATGTGGCTTTAGACTAAAGAAAATTTGGTAGATATCTAGTGATGAAAAATGTTCTCAGGACCATCTCTACTATTACTTCAAGATTAGTCAATTCACTCTGCTCAGTGATCAACACACAACATATATGCATAGACAAAAGCAGCCAGTTACTCTATATTCAAATATTCAAATATTAATGAGCAACATACAGACACTGTGGAGCAAGTAGGACACACACTCAATATTGATCCATGGGCAGTTGTGATTTCTTATCAACCTAGGCTCAATTTAAAAAAATCAAAAAATGATTAGTCAGTTTGTATCATGTGTTTGAGGGAGGGTTTTTTTTTTTTTTATCAGTTTATGCCGGTTTATTCCTGAAAGAAAATCATTTTAGACCAGGTATTCCTGTACTTGTAATGTATGTTCTCCATGGGACTGATTGGATTTGATATAACTACATCTGAAGATTAATGGATGTGATGCAGCCAGTTTGCAAAAAACAATTTCTTAATTACCGAGTTAAAATTAAACACATTTGTTGTGCTCTGAGGGATTTTGTACTACACTGCATTCTGTACATTCTGTCAGGTTACTAACCTGATAATAATCGATTTCATGAATATGCTCAGTTTAGCAGATGTGTCATCTCTGGGCCTGCGCTTTGCCAGAGCAAATCACTTTGCTGATGCTTCAGTGCTGGCGTTGTAGATCCCCAGACGACCATGCTGTTTCTCTAACGGCCAGGAATATCTTCACCCGGACACCTTTTCCCAAACTTTTGTCATGTTTTTAATTTCTCCCTCAAAATAATTCCTAACAATAACATATCTGTAACAGCATTTTTTTAGCCCTGTATTTTCACTGAGCTGTGGTAAAACAGCTTATAATCCAGTTTGCAACTGTAAGATTTAAGGGCTTGATCTAAAGGCTTAAAATCAGCTGCTTTTTTAAGGTAACAAAAAACCTGGAGCCGTTTCAAATGCGTGCCAATGAAAGGCAAAGTAACCCACAGTTCCATAGTTCTACCCTCGTGTGAAAGTTATGTGGTTTGCTTAGACTAAAAGTAGAATCACTACTTCCATCGTTACAACTTTTATAGGTAAGGTATTCCAGGACAGAAATCAAAAGCTCCCATGAAAATACAGGAATTACTTTGGACACAAATTCACTGTCAAACATTGAAACCACATGGTAACACATAGCGTGATAGTGACGGGAGAGAGAACAGAAAAGGAGACAGGTAGAAAAATGGAGAGAGCGAGAGACTGACTCATACAGGAGGTAGTCATGAGGTTAAAAGACCCACATGTGCACTAATCACACTAATGAGGATTCATGTTAACTGAGGCAGGTAATTCATCAGGGTTTGAGTTTACTAATCCATTTAGCTTGTTAATTCAACAGCACAGGCAGAGGCATTCACACAGCTGTTTGAATAAGCTATTAAAAGAATCCAATTATGCACACGCACACACACACAGGATTAGTATTTGTACTTGGTTTATTGAAACAACTTGTAAAGATAGCAGGTGTGAACTTGGTCACATGGCTTTGAGATGAGTCAGACTTTAGTCTAAAATTTGATAACAGAACCAAATCCCCAAAATCTGTCTCAGTCCATTAATATCAAGTCATTCAGTCATTTTCTGCCTGCTTTTGCCATTAGGCCGACTGTCCTGTCATTTTGGATCCTACCACTCCCATCCGACCTGCAGCACCCCAGGCCCTTCCAGCCTCTCTCGAGAGCACGATTTCCCGCACCCACCTGCTCAGCCGTTTCCCATCTTTTCTCCCCTTGTAAGGATGTTGCACACACGCAAGAATGACTAACCAGCATGGATGATAACAGCACAACAGGAAGGACACAGAAAAATACGAGATTAGATAATACAGTGAAGTACTTTTATAAGTTGAAAAAAGGCTTATAGCGTGATAGGTTCACAAGCTGGTAAGTGAGTCGACAGGCCAGCAGACAGGGACTGAGAACAGGAGTCTACAAAATTTAGGTACATCAGAGAACACAAGGGAAAATGGATGATCCAACATGGACCAAGTGACAAAGGAAGGTTTGAATCCTGACTGGGGTGATGAGAAAACTAGGAAAAGGTGAGCAAGTGGGTAAGGTGACAGGGAAAAAAGTCCAGGGAGTCTAGGGTTTGCAGATGAAAAATGGTAGGTCTGGGGAATGAAGAGACAAACATGGCCGGAGAGAAGTAAGCAGGGGCTGGGGACAGGGGCCGTGGGGAAGCGAGAGGCAGATCATGACATTAACGTTAAGTTAAAACTGCCGCTTATGATGTTCGACTGGAGCTTTACCTGCTCTAGTTCTATTTATGTCTTTCCTTTCATTTAGGAAGCTGGTTTGATTAATTCAACATAAGGCTTTATTCTAGGTCTGTAGCTTCCCTTGGACGGATTCTTGTGAAATTTAAAACACAAAATGGTGGTCACTTTTCATCTCGTGCTATCATCTGATCAAACATTCAATTTATCTTATATTTAGACAGACAGAAAGACAATCAAGAAAAAATTAAACACCCAACTCTTTGATTTAAACGTAATTCATTCTTAATTAATAATAATTAATTCTGTAAGATGTGAATCATTTATCATTTCAGTTTTGTTGTATACTTTAGGCTGTGAACTTTGATAGTTCAGTTTTGAGGAAGAGCTTTAAGTTTGGAAATACACCTGTAGATCACAGTATACGTTTACTTGCAGGAGCCCTTAAGCCATCAATCAACATAAGCCCTCACAGTAAACAGATGCATTGCCACTGCAGACTCGCCCGTCTTTCCTGATGGTCTGAAAATCCCATATCCAACATGTACGGTATACACTGGAAAATGCCAGACTGGGATACACTCTCCTGGGGGCCGAAGGAAAACTTTGTGAGGAAAAAAAGGGGTGAAAGTAAAGCATTCAGAGAACTGTTGACTGAAAACCAAGAGAATCCCCTGTGTCTTTGCATGGGAACGTGTTACCCAGGGGTAGCTTTACAGTTGTCACATTTGATATGCTTTCAGAAGGTAAAGAAGACAGATTGCACACAAACATGCAACTTTTGCTGAAACAAAGTTATTAACAGTTGCACGTGGGCCAACATCATCATATTTATACATAAAATGAAACCCTTTAACTCAAACATGTATTCTATCTGCTGCAAAACATGCATACTGTCAGATACACACACACACACACACACGCACACACACACACACACAGACACACACACAAACACACACACACACACACACACACACACACACACACACTGTATGTACACACACTTCATGCTGCACTACACAATGTTCCAGTGACAGGAAGGGGCATTTGAGAAGCTACAGGAAGCCATGTTGTCATCACTGATAAATCACTTGAAGCAAAGCCTATATTTCTTTCATTGTGTGTGTGTGTGTGTGTCTGTGTGTGGGAGGTGGAAGAGGGGTGGTGACAAGGGTCAGAAAGGATGAGATGCACTTACATTTGATTACTACATGTATATGTGTGATTGTTTACTAAAAGTGACATGTTTGTATGTGCTGTATGTCATCCAAGAAAGCCAATAAAAACAAATGGAATAGTCAAAGTTGTCATATTAATATTTAAGGTATTGATTGATCAACATCAACTCATGCACTGAGTAACATGCAAGAAAACACCCCACCAGCTCTACTTGGGCAGCTTGTGCTGCATCCACAATGCCTCCAGGAAGAGAGAGCTTGTTGAGCTACGTTTTCGCAACCGAACCTATCAGATAAGCATGACCTCTGTCTGCACTGCAACTTCTCCTCAGAGCGTTTTGAACACGGCATCATTAGCTCGGCACAAGTACGTAAATGAAATCATTAAAAACGCAAACGAATTAATTGGGAACTTTTGCCTTTATTGCCTAATGCCATGTGAAAAACAGCCTACTACCTCTATGGTATCATGTAATACCACCTATCAGGATGTTTGGCTGACTGCCACGTCATATTCTCAAAATTTTGAGACTATTCATAAAGTCTGTGGTCAATTATATTTTCCCAATGTATGTAAACCTGCTACCATAGGAACAGTAGATACACAACCTCCGGGACAAGCCACATTTTAACCTAGCATGTGCATAAGTGTGCACACATAATAGTTGTGCTGAGCTTAGTCATCCATACATACGTATGTGTGCACATCCTATGATTGCACATGCACACACACCTGTGGCTTCATCTAATTCCACAAACCAAGAGGAACCATGAAACCTGCTGTTTATTTAGATGTGGACCACATTAACTGCCTAGTATGAATCATTATTTTTTTATTATTTGTTTTTGTCATTATGTACATTTTTTTTTACTTTTTGCTATGTGTGTATGCAACAGGTACTTACTATCGTAATAATTTGGTGAAACTGTATGAATATATTATATTTGTGTGTGTACAAGAAAAAGAGACAGAGAAAGGGAGAGAGGGAGATTTACAGGTATAATTGTATACTTTTTACTTTTTTGCTGAATTCAGACCAACAAAGGTTCATCACAGGCAGGTCTGTGCATAACCAGCACATTGAGCGTCTGTGGCATGACTTGTAGTGAGGAACTATTATCTACTATTCAGACATTTGAAAGACATTGGAGCATTAGGTCCAGGGGATGAGCTGCAACTTATATTCCTTCACTTTGTCATGTTGCCCAGGCTGATCTGGTATCTGCATATGTTCACCCAGACATAGGAGAAACATCCACTGTCATCTGAGGGCGACAGAACACTCCAGCAGCTGTAGATGGCAGGACAGCTTTTTAATGCTGAGGAGATCCCTGATGTAGTATGTCTTGTATGAATACCGTGCCATACATGTCAATAAAGTGTTATTCAAGGGAAGTTTGGCTGCCAGAGAGCAGTAGCAAGGTCAAGATTAGTTTTGGAAATAAATACACTCTCAGTGCTGGAGGTGCAATTGTAGCTCAAGCCTCGTGAACAGGCTCAGGAGGAGCTTTATATCAGTATGATATAAACATTCAGAAAGCAGAAATCTGACGGTACCAGGACAGCTAGGCAGGATTAGTATGGTAGGGGGCTCTAACCATGGCTTTTTGTATGAAAGGTAGACCTGGGCACTTTGGGTATAAACTGGAATAACCTGATCTTCCACCTGACAGTCTGGAGACAACCACAGTCCAAGCAGCTCTTCCATGTTTACAGTCACCCATTGAAAGCCACCTCAAAGTTCAAACTGATTCATACCTCATCTGAGGTATCGATGGGGTATATACATCTGGATGATATAATAGGCCATCAGTGTATAATACATGTATAAAAATTATGGACAACATGGACCAAAAAATTACTTTTTTTCTTGCAGCATGGACGACATCAGGGATTATGTGATTACCGAAATTAATTTCCTGTCTTTGAGGAGGATTGTGTGTGGACTTGTCACTGAAGAATGTCCTCGTGTTCACATGTGGTTGAGGGGCCTGCCCCATTTGGGATTTTCAAAGTAATTGCAAAATCAGCTCTTGTTTGTACACTCTGATGCCAAGTTCCCAACGGCCAACACATGTGATGTGCTCCTTCAACCCCCCCCCCCCCCAACCTGTCACCAATTATATGAGGACTTCTCCGAACGTAAAACCTCAGGAATCATCCACTGGCCCAGAGGCATAACAGTGTCGCAACATATCAGGCTGAAGAGTTGAGGAATGTTTGTTTGATTGTGAGGCCTTCCCACCCCTCGCCAACATCAGGGATGATGTAGTCAAATTGTTGCATTGTTGTGTTTCAAAATACACCAAAGTTAGTGATGAATGTTATATTATTATATATGGGCATTAATGCTGAAGAGAGTTTAAACAATCATTTATGTACAAGTATGCTACCTGAATCAGTTTAAAAAAAAAAGTTATCATGCACACCTTGAGGTAGATGTTGATAATCGTTCTCCTCCGCATTTAGCATGAAAGAAACTCAAACCAGACAAATATGATGGGCATTTTCTATGGATGAAGAAAACAAGCTTGACAGCCCATTCAAAACACCAATATTATGATCTTCAGTCCTCTACTTTACCCAGTAAGCTACCGTAACCTGACAGTGAAATCCTGTAACAAAGAGGACATGACATATGCAACCAGCACTTAAGTTGAATAGCAGTAGAGGTGGAATGTAATGTACAATGTAAAGCCCAGTTGGATAATACATGAAAATGACAAGTGCATTGATTAACTGTTTCTCCATCAGAGATGATTGTACCTACCACTGTTTGGCCCTGGTGGAGTGCAAGTGATCAATGGGCAGCAGTTTGCAGCCGATGATCTTCTCAGCTGAGCGAATGATGTGCTGCGGCCTCTGAATGACTTGTTTGTTTGCTTCACTGTACCAGACAGTGATGAATGGCATGAGGATGGACTCAATGATAGCAGTGTAGAACTGCAACAGCACTGCCCGTGGCAGGTCGAGTCTCCTCAGCTTCCTCAGGAAGCACATCGTCTGGTGGTTCCAAGGAACATGAATGATTTCACAGCTGCAACTGGGGTGCTGTTGATGGTGAATGTGAAACATAGTGTAGGTGGTTCAAGTCCTGAGTGTGATTCCTGATGAACACACTATGCTGGAACACAGCAGCAGTAAAGAATGTAGCAGCAGCCATATCACAACTAAGTACTACCACCTGGTGGCAGAAAAGAGCATAAGAGGAACAACAGGGCCACCTAACATGGTGGTTCCAAATTTGGTTTTGTTCTCCTTTTAAGACAATCAGAAAATTATGTATTTTTCAGTGAATTATTTAACTCCTAAAAAAAACTTTTTGGGAGCATCACATAGCCTACTGATGTGGTAGGCTAGTTTATCAGGCACCAATGGTTTCAAACTAAATACTTTCAGAAGAAATGATAAAACAATAGATGTACACCTAATTTATTTCAAAAAACATCCTCCAACCAAAATCTGAGCAGAAAAAAATAGAAACAGTTAAAGCAGGAAAGTCAGTAAATCAGTCTTCATTGATCTATGAATGAATGTGGATGAATAGTACAGTATCTGCTGTCCACAGCTACTTTATACTGCATGAAAAGTTTCTCTTCCTGTTCATTAAATTCATGCAGCATCTGTAGGCAGCAGGACTGTTATGTTGTTGATATGTACTCTCAGAAGAGGTGTGCCAGAGCATGGTGCCGTTAGGCATTTCTGTTCACTGTGTTTATCTTCATTAAATTACCTGGAAAACAACACCAGTCTGCGGTTAACTGTACAACCTCTACACACATAAGTCTGGTGAGTTACAACTCTGCATTTTTTATAAAACAGACGAACACTTGCCAGGGTTTCATCACAGGCTCTTTAAGAACTTTCTTTTAGCAAAAGCAGTATCACATGTTTTTATCCTGGAAACACATTTTATTTCAAACACTGTTGTGTAACATATGTTACTAAAGATAGTGACCATATAGGAGGTGAGATTTATAGTTTAATGTCTAAAACAGCAGCTTATAAACAGTTTCACTAAATCAATATTATAGTAACTAGCTGCTGCAAAATCATAAATGCATAGAAACCTAAATAAATCAATCTAAATGACAAAAATGGATAATTCAGCAATAATGGATCATACTAGGCTGTTAGAGAGTTTAGATAATCACCAACCAATAGTAGGACTGTACTGTTTATTCAAGGCTAAAGTGGTCAACTGACAGGACATTAAGATCCATTCATTTATGTTCTTCTTTTATGTTCTTCTGTTTGATTTGAACACAGATTGGCTGATGGATTAAATACTTGACAGTTTTGTTACTGGTTTTTTGTTTTGGGGTTTTGGGTTTGTTTTTGTTTTTTTTCAAAAACTGGCTTTAAATAGTCCCCTGAGGCTCTGTAACACAGGTTTTTTTTCCTGAGAGTAAAGGCCTGAACTCACCTGAAAGTGACACAGTGAAAAGTCATCCTCACATTGTTGGAAAATAAGCAATGTTCTTTCATGTTCAATCCATATTGTTTAACCATAATAACATGCAACCATAAGGGGGAAAATCTTCCTCTTTTAATTTTTAGATAGGAGAAACTTCAAATACCATCAACATCTCCCACTTGTTGAAAAAAAAAACAAAAACAGACCAACAAACTCATTATAAAATGGCTAAAAATGCACCACCACTGGTAGTTACATCAAAATGCAACACAAAACCTAAATAATTAAAACGTTTAATTCAGTGACTTACATGTAGCTAGCAGGAGCACAATATGCATCTGGATACTTGTGAACAGACCACTAAAAACACATAACAGAAGAGGTAGCTAATTTTGGGCTGGTAATCTGGTGTGGCTGCATGGTTAGCACTCAGCTTTGGAAAGCCTTGGAAAAGGTCTAAACTCTGGATGTTTTTCTTGTTGTTCCCAGTCTACCAACATTGTGTGAAGCATTGTGGGCTTGCTGACATAGGGACACAAACAGAGTTAGTGAGCCACTGTAGCTGATGAGGTAATTGGTGAAATTCCAGCAAGCAGGAGGAACATGATAGCAAGAGTCAGTCACAGTGAATCTGATTTCTTTTCATTTTTCATTTACAGGGCTGTTTATTTACTCTGGCCTTTTTTTCTCAGAATTGTGCATCATATCGTTCAATAAACTGTCATTGAGAGGGGGATTTTTTTGAGCTCCCAAGCTTGATGTTAGTTAAATTCAAAAGACATTTGGTCGACTTATTCCTGTCTCGTAACTGTGTCAAGCCCTTTGTTGTGCTTTTTGTTGCACGTTGTGTTCAGTATGGACTTCAGTATGCATGTTGCTGCACATGTTTCTGTGCTGCATCAGACTGACAGACCAGCATTTGCAGAACTACAACAAGTCATTTTAAGAATTAAAAGGTAATGTCCTTCCAGTTGTTGATTTCATTAGCAGTTCTGCAAAAGGTAAAAATTTGAAACTCAGTTCTAGATGTAAAGTTGATATTAAGGCAGTATACAACATTCTTATGTCATGTTTCTCTCTGAATTATTGTGCATCATGTTGAATAATCTCAGATTCTCAAAAATAGCTGATATCAAGTCTAAATACCAAGCTACAGTAAATTGTTTCAGATGGTCTTTTTGCAGGGAAGGTTGAACTGTTTTCTGTCCTTCTTTTAAGGAGAGACAAAGCACGTGTCAGCAAAATGCTAAATAGTCGGATTGATTTATACAACTGCATTCTTATAGACTTTATCTACTGCTAGTCTTGGCACAAGTCTATTCTCTCTCGTTCTACTTGGGGAGTTTGCAATCTAAATATTCATCTATAAGAAAGTAGCACAACACAACACTGCCATGCAAATATAGAGAAGAATATGGAAATGCACAGACACATACACTGCACATCAAACTCAAAGCATAAGCCTGCTGCACACTTACACTATCAATCTGCTTGTCCTGTGCCTCTCCCTCACACTCTGTCTTTGCATTGCACTGAACGGAAGGAGCAGATTTTAGTTCACAGCGGGGCTCAATAGATTAGTCTATTAAGCAATTAAACCATTGACAGGATTCATCAGCAATTATTTTAATAGTTCACTAATTGTTTAAATACTTTTTAGGCAATAAGGCCACATATTTGCTTGTTGATGCTTTAGTTTTGTGAAGATTTGCTTCACAAATTATCTTAATGGTCTCTTGTGTTAGTTAATTGAATATTTCTAGGCTCTGAATAATGAGTTTGACAAAAGTCCAAAAAAAGTTTAGGGACACAGAGACTGGCATTTCTACTATAAGTAATTTCTTGGATTTTATAAGTCAAATGAATCAGTATTGAAAACAAATTTCTAGCTGTACCCCCACTACAAGGGAATATAATGATATAAGAGAGATTTTGTTAAGAAATCATTATATACTGTATATCGAGAATTTAGATTTTTATATAATTGTTTGTTTAAAATTGTAATTTGAAAATATGCTCAGTAGAGGCCATTGTCAAACAACATATGCCAAACTTCAATGGAAATGGTTCTTCTCAGGCCACATTCCTCCACCAAGTTTGGTGCAAATCAATTCATTTGTTTTTGTGAAGTCCTGCTGTCAAATAAACAAACAAATATATATGGATGATCACCTAACCTCCTTGTTAGAGGTAATTACCAAAAAAACTGTAAATTAAATTTTTATTATATGTTTATGTATTTTATATTTATCTCTGCTACCATAGCAAGCATGAAAAGGAGACAGCTGATGCTAGCTATGCACCCATCTTTCAGCAGAGAGTCGAAGTGAAACAAGAAGTTCTGGTTTCTGTTCCAAAGATAAGAAAACCACATTCACAATCCTGTTTACACTTATAAGTAGATAACTAAAAATCCAAAAGTCTTTGTCAACAGTATGTTGTATTGCCTGCTACATATCTTTAGATAACGACAGTACTTGTCTCAAAACAAACCGAAAAAAAAAAGAAAATTGTCATTTTTAGCAACCGTGAAGGAACATAATGTTCCATAAACTATAGACATTTGTGGCAAGTAAATGTTCAGGAAATCCATGAAGCAGGAATTAGAGGACTGAACACTGTACCAATATTTGGTCATCAGACATTAAAACTGTAAAGTTGAACAAAAAACTGTTGAGAAAGCTAACAGCAATTCATATTTCAGTTCTACTTCAAGGAAAGGAGGAGGTTAGACTGGAAAGGAAAGAGGTAAAAGTGATCAAAGGTAAAAACAGGGGAGTAAAAGTGCAGCAGGAGGAAAATGAGCAGGGATAGAGGAAAAGAACGACAGTAATTGATGACCTTATGAAGGATGAGAGAGACTGTAATTGAAGACCTGAAGATTGAATCTGTCAGTCAACCTCCCAATGCAGTGGTTCACTGAGAGGAAATCAGTACGACTGAGAGCAATTAGCCAATTCATTTCACAGAACTGATACTTTGCATAAGCATCAAAAGAGGAGGTACAGAGCAATGGAGGAAATGTTCTTCATTACCAAGCTGTCCTCAGGGTATATTTCCCTTTGTTGTCACTGAGGCTGTAATCAGTTAAATACTCATAATATTTCATTTGAGATTGGAATACTTTGATGTTTCATCGTCTCCTTCTGGTTCAAGAGAAGTTCAGTGTCTGTGTGTTTTGGTCTGGATAAATATGTGTGTGATTGTTTACTTTCTTCATATGTGTGTTCAGGATACTAGTTGATGTTAATGCTTCAAGGGATTGTGCTTGTAAGTCATCAAAACAACTCATTGGATCAGCGATGCCTTACAACCTGCTGACTATATATGCCAAATTATCATCTCCTCTATGTGTGTTTTTCTTTGGAGTTTGTTTTAGTTGTTCAATTGTTTGAACTTGAGTTTAAATCTTAAAGGACAGAGGCTGCACATCACCTTCAGCTAGATGCCCCAATATCTATTAGGTCTGTTGCACTGCATGTAAAAGTTAAATACACTAATATTCAGAGCCAAATTTTCAGTATGGTTTGGGTGTAAGATTTACACTGCAGATACATTTGGCAGAAATAGATCAGAAATTATCCCAAATCTCAGCGAATCTTCTATGCTCCTCTAGAGTATGCAAGCCCAGAAGAAGCAAATGTCACAAAAATGTTATCTGACAGAAAGTACAACTGAATAATATGTAATATGATGTATGGATGGTTAAGAACAAATTCTCTGTCTTTGTTTCTCATGGTATCTAGGAATGGCAAAAGAAAGGTTCAACCATTTGACAGGGGAGTTTGAAGCTGCTTTAATCATTACTTTTTAAATTAACACTGGATCACACGACTTTTTGTACATCAGAGGGTTCACTCATAGTGATGGACTCACATCATTACTTGACTGTGCCATCTCCCTTGGCTCCACAGAACGCTACAGAACGCGTCATTGCCTTTCAGAGCTCATTGTTTTTGTTTTACAGTCCACAACTTTAATTTTTGTTTTAGCCTCACTGCTCTCATCAGGCAACTGTTACGAGCAAAAAGCTCCATAATCCACCGTATACTACACTGCACCCTGATTGTGCTCACGACTTGGTAATGACAAAAACAGAACTACAAGGATAAACACTGACTGACACACAATAGTTACATTTGCCATTTGGCTAGAAAACAACACCAAATGAATGCAAGTGTTGCTCCATGTCTCCTTTTTTTGTTAACTAGTTTCGCCATCTCACCTGTAAAGAGTAATCTAACACCACACTTGCTCACTCATTAAGGTTATACAGTCACACGATATCATCTAAATTCATTGATATAGGGGTAAAGCTTCTCTTGTTAAATTTTCACCAGAGAAATTCACAACATTTACCATATCTTCTGTAAATGAGATCCCCGCATAAAGCTGCTGACAGTATATGCAGTGTCTATCAGAAATATATAAATGTTTATTTGTTTACCAAACAATCTTCTAAAACACACAGTGCTCAGTGCCCAAGAGAACTAAAGTGGGGTTGTTATTTGGGAGCAGAGATAATGAAATTAGTGATCCTGGTCATCCTACTTTTGACTCCACTTACCAGATATTTACACTGATCCCAATGCATACAAACAACTAACATGAAGATGTTAGGTAAAATAATGTGTTCTGAATAAGGTTATACGCTACAGTAATATCTAATATCTGAGCTATTACAGTAGGGCTCAAGTCAGTTCAATACTCGAAGCTGAATTTTAGAACTGACACAGCTGAACAGTCCCTGCTTGGCAATAGTCTGCATGAAAATGAAATAACTGCTTGATGTCAAGACAGACAGGAATGGCATTACTGAACAACAACATTTTTCATATTTTGAAATAAAAAATTTAGACATACGATGTACGCTTGATAAAATTATTGGCATCTCTTCCATGAATTTAAATTACTTCCTCAAACAAACAAACAATAAACAAATAAAACTCCCCTGTGTTTAAAGTTCAGTGTTTTCAACTGATGAAAGATGGTCTTACTAGCTAAAAATGGTCTCATTATTTCAAGGTTCTTTTTCACAATTTTGAAAAACAAGTCAGGAGCTTCAGCTAACAATTCCAAAGACTACAAGGTTATCAGCAAAGACCATGAAATCCCTGTTTCAACAGTTTGTAATGTTATCCAGATGTTTCACAGCCATTAATCTTTTAAGATGCTTCTAGGACTTGGTGCTAAGAAGAGACTCAATGAGAGTAGTCTGCGAAGGGTCATGCAGATTGTGGAAAAAACACCACACTAGGCTGATCTGGACTATTCAGGAGTGTTGGTTCTGGACTGTACCATACACTGCACACTGAACCAAGTGGGACTCCGAGGGTGAAGACCAAGGAGAACACCCCTAATGAAAGAAAGGAACAAAACGGCAGAACTAATGTTGGTAAAAACTTTCATAGATAAGCCACTGTCATTCTGGGATAATATTCTAAGGACAGATGAAACCAAAGTAAAGCTCTGTGGGAATTCAGTGCATTAGTTTATTTATAGGTGACAAATGAAGCCCATGAGGAAAAGAACACGCTACCTACAGTAGAACATGGAGGAGGTTCTATCAGGCTGTGGGGCTGCTTCACTGCCTCTGGTACTGGACATTGTTGCCAAAGGTTCTGCAACCAAATACTAATGAAGGGTGCCAATAAGCATGTCTGAGTTATATTTTGTGTTTGTATTATCGTATCATTATGGAAGACTTGTTTTTATTTTCTTTTGTTCTGTAAATTTGGACATTTCATGAATGTTTCATACAAAATTGGTTAATTTACATTTGTTTCTGAAGATAGTCTAAATTCCGTAATGAAAATTAAGGGGTGCCAATAATTTCAACCAGGGCCACAGTAAAACTGACCATATCATTTTACAGTATCCATCTAGGCAACATAATGTGTTATCTGCCCTTTATACAGTATTCTGTAAGTGTAGGAGGGTGGGCAGGATCTCCTTTCAGGGACTTTTGGACAAACAGATGAATAAGATTGTGCTGACATTTCAGCTGCCCATAAAATATTATTGATAATACACTATGAAATACTGTAATTTGGCAGCAATGCGCCATTGTGGGTTTCATATTTTGCCCTTTGGTTTTTGGATCAGATAAATACAAAATATATCAATCTGTACCAATATTCGGTCATATATCTAATATCTAATATCTAATATCTCCAATGCAGAATGTGCTGCTCTCTATAATACATCACTGACTTTCTCATTTTTACGGTCTTGGTGTTTGACAAAAAGTTATGTTTAAGTTTTACTTTTCATTGCATGGGGGTTTCTGAGTCAAAATAAACCAAGGTCCCTGCAGTAAATATATATTTGCCCATCTGTATACAAGAGTGTGAGCCAGTGATATGAAAACAGGAGTTCAAGGAGGACAGCACTCCAGCAGAGCATCTACTTGTGGAGGAATTCAGTCTGGGATTGGAGATCCAAAAAGCATCCCCCTGTAGCATATCAGCCACGAGCATCAAGTGGCAATTGGCAAGATTACTTAATAAATTCAAGTCAAGCCACTATGAAGTGCTGTAAAATGTGCTGGCTTGCTTTCGAGCCCAAGGAGTGGTTCAAGGATTATAAAGAAGTTGTGTAGGTGTGGCTTGTCATATTTTCTAGCCTTTTACACTCCACTGTATTTATCCAAAGAGGAGCATAGTTGCCACTTTTGTGAATGGGAGTCATGATAGTTTCTTTGCAGATGGAATGTTTTTCCTTGGTTAAAAAAAAAAAAAAAGCATTGAAAACCAAATGTAAAATCTTGAAGCTCGAATAGGATATGAGTCTGTGTGAAAATGGCATTTTTTTAACAGTCTAAATACAGGGTTATGTAATACAAAAAGTGGCACTCCAAATACACACTCCAAACTCAGAGAGAATCGATAGTTGTTTTTTTTTTTTTTTCAAATGATTCCACTGCATTTAAAAAAAAGGTTTTAATTTTTCATCCCTGCGGCGCAGCAACACCAGCTGTCAGATAATGGCAGCACAATTAACACTGTCATGGTTGTTTTGTCTGTGGTTAAACAATGATCATTTTGATGATCTAAGTTGGGGAGGGGTTCATCTTGGTCAAATGCTGTTCGGTGTAATGTAAAATTAACTTTTAAAACACAAGCTCGTTTTGCCATCCTAATAGGGACTATTCAGTCCCTAGAGGCAATAGGATTTAAACAAGCACACATATGTCAAGGATCATCCACAACTCTGCAACCTGTAGGCAGGTTTAATGTGACTCACATCATTACATTCCTAACTCTGAAGGGAGAGAAAAAAGGGACATTCATAGAGGATGAGCCTTCTTTCCAGCACTTATCAATTAATAAATGAATGGTTTTTTAGATGATGTCAGATGCTTGTGTGTATCTACAGTATGTGTGCAATGAGATAAGGACACATACAACCACAGATTTTCTCTTGTAAATTTTTCTTGGCAAAATGTGGGTAAAATTGTGCAGTCCATAGAGCGGGCTTATCATTTGAGTAGCTTTCTCGATTAACCATGGTGTTTTGTGTTATTCACACCATACTAAGTAAACTCTAGAAGCTGTGCATGAAAATCCCAGGAGAGCAGCACTTTCAGAAACACTGAAATCAGCTTGTGTGGCACCAACAACCATGCCACAGTCATAGCCACTGACATCACATTTCTTTCCCATTCTGATGTTGATATGAATATTAACTGAAGCTCCTGACCTGTAAGTGCAGGGCTTTTTGCAGGTGTACAGTGGTTCCTAATAAAGTGCTTGCTGACCATATACTGCTACAGTGTAAAAATCTAAATGTTTGTGAGGCTGGAGTCAGCAGCAAGGTTTCTGAGCATACTATAAAGACTGGCAACAAGGGGAAATAGCTAGCCTGACTGTCAAATAGTAAGGAAATCTGTGTCATCCAACACCACTAATCAACATGTTATATCTCTTTTGTTTAGGTTTATGTTTAGGAGATTTGCAAACAGCTCAATCATTAAAGGCCACCGCAGACCAACAGTATGAAGCAGACACTCTAATACTGTACACCTCCAAACTCCTTCAGATCAAAGTCAGCTGATCAGTAAGATGGCTCTATGTTGCAGGCCCTATCCAAGCCAGCTAGATGTCTCTTTCATCACTTAAACCAGTGAGACCTCCTTTACACCACACATCAACATAGATGATTGGATTATAATTGGTTAGAGCAAAAGCCATGAAGATATAAAGACACCTAAATGCAAAGTTGATTCAAAAGTATTTTTTTTTTCTTGAGTCAGACCCCTAAATAAAAGTAAACTGATGTTTGGCTTTAGATTCATCACTTTCTGTGGGCCACAAAGGTTCCATTAAACATTCCTGGTATCAAAATGGTGATACTATAATTCCTGCAAAGATTAAGAATCTGTGTCTCAGTTACAGCAGAGGAGATGCCATTTCCTATCGTAAGTCTACTTTGTGATTTAGGCTGTTAAGGTGGGTGTTTTTTAACATATAAATCTAGCTTAGGGTGGCTTTAAAGTCGAGAGCAAATGAGATCTACCTCAGTCATGTTGCATAGGAGATGCATGTTAGCGGCAGGTGGAGAGGAGGCTGAAGAGAAAAGGAAGATGGATTGAGAAACATGATAGATTGTTGCAACAGACTGAGATTAAATGCAGTTGAGTCGAGGAAATGCGAGCAAGAGGGGATAAGAGAGTGAAAGCTGGTGGTTAATGATGAGAAAACATTTCAATGGCAGTTTTCAGAAAGGAGCAGTCAGGTGGTGGAAGAAAAACATTGAGATGGAAGAGGACAAAATGAGGAATGATAAGAGAAGGGAGAGAGGAAATATATGGATATGCTGAAAAAATGAAAGCAAGAAGCTGAGGTTTAAAGATGAGGTGATACTAAGAGACAGATAGAGAGGATGAAGAAGAAAGGGGTCCAGCAGAGAGGAGAAAATGGGAATATCAAGCAGTGAAGAGGGAATGGATGGATGGAGAATACATTTGGACAGAGTGGATGACAAGATGATGGAGTAGGAAGGAGAATATAATGAAAGAAAACAGAATGAGGAAATATGACGGAAGATGTGGCGGATTAGTAGAGGAGAAATACAGAGCTGATTTTAAGCTGATGGATCTTATCCATTGCTTCAACACCTACACACTCTTCACTTGTCTTAACACACACACACACACACACACACAGGCTTGTTCTCATATCACACGGAGGGACAGAGAAACTAAGTGAAGCTGTTACTACCCCGAGGAGCCCATTTAATCTTCTACAGAACATCGGTTCACACAAAACAGGCCACGGGGAAGAAATGTCGGTGAGGGAGTGTGTGTGTGTGTGTGTGTGTGTGTGTGTGTGTGTGTGTGTGTGTGTGTGTGTGTGTGTGTGAGTGTGTGTGTCTCTATGTCCATGTGTGCAAATGTGTATGTGTCCGTCCTTGGAGAGAAAGATGACAATAACCTTCCAACTGTCTCACTAGTAACATCTGACATAAACATATGCAGAGTCACAAATAATTGTAAGTTGTATAGATGTAAAGTGTTTTTAAATTGAAACTTGACTCAATAATGGCGTTAACTAATATTTTTAATTAATAAACTGCAACGTCAGACTGTAACTTGTGTGGGGTTTATAATCTCTTTTCCCTTAAATGAATAATCAGCATTTTTGGGATAGAAGTTATGAATGGGAATGTTTTACTAAATATACCCTTCAGTAAAGAGGAGCAGCCATATGTTCACTGGGTTTCACTGGCCAGCTGTCAAAATTCCTAAGAAACTTTGTAAAGCTGTGGATAATGGACTCACATTTATAAATATACAAGTGAAAAGAAAGTGTGAATGAAATTCATAGTCAGCTAAAGATGGAAAATCTACTTGTATCACACTTCATGAAAAGCCCTGATCACCAGCCACATGATTAACGACTCCATATGTGCTGAGGGCCACAGATCAGTGTGTGGGATTGTGAAATTCCAATTCGTGGCAAAAGGGGCCAACAGACATGCGAAATGCTCCGTCTTCATGTGTCACGGGGCCAGAGCTTTTCACCCACATACTATATGGAATCACACACACGAAGTGAGCATCTCACCATTCCAGAGCAACCATTTATTTCAATCACGTCACAGTGTTTCATCCTCCCTCCCTGTCTCTCTCCCCGACAAACATATAGACACCTGCCAGGTTGCCATACACCTTAGAACTGGCTCTATCCCTGTGGTGCTATGTTATGATCAGTGCTTCAGTACTTTGATCTGCTTCGAAAAAAAATAAACATATGATAGTGGGCCACATTAATGACTGATAATTAATAATAAATTTGTGTGTGCCTAGGGAACAAGCATTGCACACAGCGTTGATTTTCAGAGCAGTCCATCTTCTGCCAAGTCAGTAATAACCTATACAATAATCTTTTTGATACAGCACCTAATAGCAAATAAACAGCATAGAATCACTTTACATAATTAAAATAGCAACTGTAATATGTATTATGTAGGAAGCAATACAAGGTTTTAGCACACACTCCATTTATAATATTTTTTGAAGGTAGATTTTATTTGCTTTTTCATAATTTCAACAATAGATTACTCATGACACTTGTGTTACCAACCAGTCCCTCAGTCCATTAAATTTCATCAGAAGCATATGGATTCAAACACAACTACAGTTATTTAAAGCTGATTATACCAATGTAAAATTTCAGTATTTACTAAAATTCTGACAATTCTGATGAACAAAATCAGTTTCTGAAAAATGTCAGGCTTCTGTAACGTTTTCAGATTATTTTATGGCTGTCGTTTCTGCATTTCAGATGCATTTTTCTCTGAACTGATGAAGTGGTAGTGATAGTCAAATGAAGCCATATGAAGGTGTGGAGCTTACTTCCCATTTATGCCAAAAGGAGATTTGAAGTCCCAAAGCCTTAAACAAAGCAAGGACAGTAATGGGGTGAATTGCGAAACTTAACTCTTCAGGACTGGGTCTGAAGCATTACTTCTAACTAAAAGTTTTAGTCTGAACTGTGTACAATAAAAGTCCAAGAAGAGTGTTATTAAATCTGTATTAGTTCTGGTCCAAAGTGCTACATTAAATGTAGATGTCAATGTGCAATATGCAACAGTAAAATAATAAGTTGTCTAAAAAGGCAAGACGGAAAAAAAATATTGTATTTTTTAAATAAATATTTAGCACTAAATATTGATATACATTATCATTCATTTAGTGCTCAATGTCACTGTGGACTCCCTCTTCGTATTTGATATTTATGCAACATATAGTAGTTATAATGTGATTTGACTGTAGAATTACTGTTACTGACCCAGGTGCTAGGTGCCTTATATTGTGTCCTGGTACTCTTCATTCTGTATCATTTTACCAAGGAGATAGTCTCGCTCCTGGTCCATCCACCAATCAGCAGCCGTCCCAGTGCATCGTATATATTGTATGAGCCACATCGGGCAAACACCATGGCTGGTGTTCGTGATCTTTATATGAACATTCCACATCTGTGCCTCTTAAAAATCGTTAATGTGTGTAAGTTACCTCTCTGGTCAACCTCGAACTGTGATTTGTGTAATAAAGACGACGTTTTGGAGACACTAGGATGTGCACATCCTAGAGGAGATTGAATTGTTTTAGTTTGCACTAGGATTTATGGCTACCTGCTGGATTGTATTTCAGGATGGGCTAGCAAGATTAGTGTAGCCAGGTAAGATTTTATTTTCATGTTTTTCAGCTGTTTTATCAGTAGAAAGCCAGTGATTTTCTGCTTGAGTTAGAGAGAGTATTTAATTTTGGTTGTTTTATGGTTTTGCGCCTCTCATTGCCCATTCCTTTGTTTGTCGTTTTACCTGGCTGTTTTCTTCTGCTTAATTGAGTTGAATGTTGAGCTAAAGCTTGTATTTCTGTTGCCTTTGTGTATTGATCAGTGCACCAGACAATAAACAGCAGTACTTGCCGACACCATTAGCTGTATTATGCTTCCTTTATCCCCTGGACAGGTACAGAGTCATAACATTAATTTTCTTTTATCTCTTATATTCTTGGTGGAAATGTTTTCATATTTATAACAGTCTTTCTTAGAGTACATCATATTATTCCTCAACTAGTCTCTCTTCGTTGCACAAAAAATGTGCCCCTCACATAATTTAGCTGCAGAACTTTAAAAAATGTCGGTGAGGCGCCCTGTGAGGCACCAAGAACATTTGAAGCTTTGGACGTTATCAGTCACATGATATTTGACCTAAGATGTTTTGAAACTGTTCGCTTCACAGGAGAGAAACAACAATGGGGCCTCAGTATTGTCAACCCATCTCTAGGAAACACAGCTAGAATAATATAGCGTATCATTTTTTTTGGCTGATCATTTGAAAAAGAGTGTTTCAGTCCACGCCATTCCTCAGCTGCCCTCTGCGTTTCACACACTTCAGCTGCACCTCATTGTCTAATTGGAGTTTCTGGATGTACAGCACAGAATATTCTTATGTGTTTTTCTACAGAAGTTGTCCTGCCTATGTCTGTTAAGCTGTTTGATGCTTTCATATTTTCCCCAATTCTCTTTCATTTCTGCAAACAATAAGGAGAGAGAAATAAAGTGTATTGTACCTTGTTGTCTGTATTTCTGACCTGCTACCAAAACCAGAAAAAATGGCCATCTGGGTTGCGTTCACAACTGTAGTTGAATGAAAACTAGAAATCAATTCTTGCCTTTTAAGATCTAATGCATTTTTGTTTCACACTCAACTAATTGCAAATAAAAAAGAGACAGAACTCATTCATTAGACAGAACTGGTGACTAGTCATCTTACATCATCCGAAACAGATGGGAAAAAAACTCAAATCAATCTGTTGGGTGGGAAAAAGGTTATTCATTTCAATGCACTTGATGGCTTGATCACTGAAGGAATATCAATTTTGCTAAGAATGTAACTGACTTGTGCAAATCTTCCAAACACCATCAACACCAAACAACACAACAACCCCATGAACACCAAGGTCTGCACAGGCATGAACAGGTCAGTCTCACTGTGTGTGGATTTGGCACCATTAAGTTTTAAAGAATCTATATAACTTATGTACTTATTTAAACCTGGTATACATATAATGTAACTGATGGATTAGAGCATGTAAAATATATGCAGGGAGAGGACAATTTATTCAAAGATGCTTTCAAATTCGGACTGCAGTCGAATGTATGATGGTAATCCAATGTAATGACAAAAAGTATAACACTTGCCTAACAAGCTTATTAGACCATTGATCCCTCAATCCAACAAGTCCCCTAACCTAAAAAACCATATGGATCATTTGTCTCCATCCTCTGATTCGACCCACAGGAGCATTTCCTGAAATATTGTTCCTATGGTTGCAGGAAAAATTCCACAGAACAACTGTTCACTGCTGAAAAGTAAATAATTAAGAACTGAACAGTGGTCTCTATTGTTAAAGACCGATGTGTTTTAACCCATCTATCCACCCTGACCTCTCTACGTGGACTTTGCTGCTTCAACAATGTCATCTCATGTCCTCCTTTGCTGCCCTTAGAATTGCTTCAGTCACTGGAGGGCGTTGTCAATTGAACGAGCACTAGAAGTCGCTTAACAATCAAATCTAACCATTATAAGCTATATGTACAGAAGACCTATGGGGTCTTTCTTATGGGAGGACGGTCTCCAAAGAATCAAAGAATATACCCTGGTACTAACGGTATTCATATCAGGAACTTTTTCTGTCTGATGAAACAACCTGCAACTGTCAACTAATGTTTGAACCAGGACATAAAGAGAATGTAAAAAAAAAGAAAAAAAACAGAATGGGAGCAATAAGTAGTTATTAATAACATTTCTAGATGAAGGCAACACAGATAAAAAGAAAACAGTTTCCTGTTTTGTAAGATTACATAACAGGTTTACAATGTTAAGGCTCTTTAGGGTTAAAAATTATCATTCAGCCAAAGGTACAGGTACTGTGATGGACAGTGACCTCAACTTTACCCGAAAATATTCTTTACCCATATAGGTTTCTCTCCTCCTACTAACATAAACACACACAGACACTTCATTGTCCAAAATTTTACACACAGCCAATACTGTAGTATATGTAAAACACCACACACAAACTGGTCCCATGCTTCAAACTACACATACTCATCCAATGCTAATACAGCTTGTCAAAAAAGCTCACATACATTTCCACACCTGTCAGAGTCTAACCTCTACACAATGACAAAATTGCACACACAGCTGCACAAATTCTCCACAAAATGTATTTATTCATATGAGCTGTCAAAGAAACAGGCAGGCATGCATGTGTACATGGCTTTGGCACCAACACACTCAAACCAAAATCTGGCTTTCGTCTATGAGGAGGGTCCGTGTGTGCTAGAAACTTAATCTGAGAAAATTAGTTGTCCAGCCATGACAGTCTGGCCATCCTACTGTCTCACACAGCAGAAACAGGAATAAATCCAATAGAGCATAAATGGAGAAACAATGGCTGAAGATGGTGGGCAGTCTTTTGGTAGAGAATGGTGACATGAGATGGGGAAATTGAAAATTAAATTCATGCACTGTAACATCTACTGAAAAAACAAAGATTATATAGGGAAGGGTAAAATAAACTACAAAGATTAGTGTACTACACCATTCACGCCAGGTGTCGTCAAGTTCATAAGATTAAAAAAAAAAAGAAAACATTGACAGGTTCTGCCTGAGACAGATATAGCATGTTGTTGGATTTACACTTTTATTGCTCTAACAGTGAAAAGAGCAGTAAAGAAAAATGAACCTAATCCTACTTGTTTTTCCTTGAAGGTGCTCGGCAGAAGACAGGAGAGAAGAGCTGGGAAGAAGGTAACAATGTATTAGATAAATTTCATTTCAAAATACACTAAAACTAAGGAGAGCATATAAATGCAGTCCATGTACCATTCCTTTTAATCCACCGTTCCATGGTGTCTAGGCTGCATGTCTCACATGTGCAATTAAGGGATATAAACATGCAGTCCTACAAAACAGATCTAACATGGAAGCTACTTTAGCTAGCCGCTCATGATACACCAACAGAGGATCCTGTTTCACCTATTCAGTTATCTGTTCGACGTTGTTAGACGTCTCGTGAACTCAGCTCATTATCTAATCTGAAGCATGCCCTTGTTAAGGTTGACTGCAAAAATGAGTTCTGTAATTTGACATTTGAAACACTTGTGTCTTATTTAACAGGACTTATATCAGCCTACAGTGGTGATGGAGAACTTCTATGTGAGGAGAATTCCATTCCATGATCAAGTCTTTTCAGTTGTATAGTTGTTCAGCGGTGAGCTCCTGAGCTCAGGGGTTAGAGTTTTCCGACATTATGATGGACCGTTTCGTAGAGGAAGCCCGTCTCCATTCAGTGGGTTTACAAAGCCAAATACATCTTGTTTTTTGACAATTTTTTCAGTCTCTGATAAATTGGAGTAAGAGCGTCCATGCTAGCCAACCAGAATCACCTGCTAACACAGTTCCTAAGGCTCATAACAGCCCCCTCCTCTCTCTCTTCCCAACCTGGATCTACTCTGATCTCACACATGGCCTCTCTGGAATCCAATTGACGGAAATCCATTGTAGCATCAGAGAATCCCTGTGAGCTGCTTTGTTCCACCACCAAAATGGAGTTTGGAGTTCCCTGGAGGTCTACTTTAAAATCCAATTTCACCCCTACAGCCACATCGGCTCATTGTACAAACCGTAAGGCCTCAGTACACAGTGTGCTGTGATACAGAAAGGCTCCGCTCAAAAATAAAGTCAATGTTTTTTCACATTTTGATCAAAAAGTTGTGTAATTGCTTTCTTTGATGTTTGCGTTGTCCTGTTTCCTGTTGTCTTAAGTTTGTTTTCTGTCGAGACTCCTTTTTTATGAACCCAGTAGTTAAATGGAACTGGTGGACTTGAACAGGAAATATTATCTTAACTTTTGCATTCAGCCCTGAAACTTTTATCCAGCTCTTTCTAATCTAATCTAATCTAATCTACTAATCTTAGTGGGACTGGTTAAATCAAGGTTATAGAAGGTAAACCAATATCAGTTCAATTCTACTTTGAGTTCGATTTCTATTTTCAGAGTCCCAGAGGTCCCAAGAGCTCATCTTAAAACCCAGTTTATCCGCTTTGCAGCAATCAGAGGTGCAACTGGTTCCCCTGAGACCCAAAATGGAGTCAACACACCACTTCTATGGAAAACTTCAAGTGGCTCAGAAGATTCAGCTTTTTTTCTTTTAACCTCTAAATGACTGTGTCTTGAAGAGCAATACCTCTGAGCATTTCTGACACAATATTGATTGTTATCAATGGTATGATAAACTGCAGGAATAAATTACTGCGCCAGTCATTCAAAAGGTCTCTTAAAGCTAAAACAGTAGAAATCCATTTTTAAAGGTGACAGCCAGTCAAGATTTTTTCATATGGAACACTGAAAGGTTTTATACCTGAGTGTACACTAACAACAATGAACCTTCTAGGCCAAACGTTAAGTGAAGGTCAGAAGAGATACTTGGAATTTAATCATGCGCTAGGATCCAAGCTTATCACAACACACTCTACTACACATACTGTATGTATTTCAGACACTGACACAGTTGCAGAGAACACACTAAGGTTCAGTACAATGAGAACGTCATAGTACATTTGTTACGTGAAAGCTAAATGCATTATTTTAAGCCTTATCAAATCATATTGACATATATGATGAGTTTGTTCATGTCAAAAGCCTATCTTCCTTAAGCTCTGAACAGTTTGATCAAAAATAAAACTGGTCAAAATTTGGGTCAGTGTAACAAGCAGAGCAAGTTGAATTAGTGGCCCTATTTGGAGAATCAGTGGTCAGGTAAACGGATTACATTTCAACAACATCCAAAAAGGAAAATAAATCCCACAGGGAAAAGAAGGAAGCAAGCCACAGACTGGTAGCATGTTCAAAACAGAGCTAGCAGGAACCAGGCTGGAAGAAACTTACAGGCAGAATAGCAGGAAAGCTCAGGTCCAGAGCAACAGACAATCTGGCCAACAAGAGTGGAAGGTGATTGTCTTGGTTTACTTACAAAGATTAAATGAACCAATGAGAGACACTTGTGCAGATGACTGGCAGGGAAGGGAAATTTAAAAGGGGCCAATGGTTAAAAGATGAGTAATAGCAAGGTCTGGAAAGTTGCACAAAGCATAAGGAAAGTGAGGAGGTCTGAAGCTAAAAAGGGAGGATGGATAGAGAGGCTTTATTTCATCTGCATATTCATATGCTCATTATAAGTACAAAGGAGGTGAGTACCTGTTATGTTTTAGGCTTTGGTGTCATGGCTATTAATGTCCCCATATCTTCTGATTAAAATACAATGATCTGCTAGTTAACATAAACATTTTATGTTTGTACAGATGTAAATAAGCTTGTCTTTGGAGTTCAGTGTATGTGTGCGCGACTGAAAATCTCCCCGTGTGTGTGTTACCTGCAGGCTTGCTGTTGTGATTATGATTGCTAATGAACTGCAATTATAAGTACTGACATGGCACTATGTTATTTGAGTTAACCACACATCCTCACATCAGTTAAACAGTCTAACACATTTCTCCATCAGCTCATCCAGATGGCACAGAGAAATAATCACCTGTCTCTTTAGTTCACAGTGGATGTGTTTTGTGTGCACTGTTTACTTTTGTTCTTTTTATTGGACTATTTCAGGGATGTCTTTATTATCATCATTATTACTATTTTTGATATTGACTGTCTGGTGATATCTTTCTTCAAGTATGGTCATTTCAGTTAACAGATGTTGCCAAACCCCAACTATTGCATTTTGCTGCTTTCTACTCTCGTTTGGTCACAGAAAAATTTGGAAACTCTGCATTGTTTCGCTGTGTTGGAATGCAACTTTATACGTTTACTCCAGTAATGTGCAAAAATAGAATTTAGAGGTACTTGTGCTTTATTTGAATGTTTCCATTTTATGTTATCTGATTCAGTTTCAGTTACTTGTTATTAAATTAAGTGCATTGTTAGAAGAAGAAACCAGTGGGTCCTGAATTTTTGGCCCTGTGCACTCAGGGCCCATTTTCACATTTCACCTCCAAACTTCTCAGATCGCTTCATTTAAACAACATTTTCCAGGCCTGAAGAAGTAAAAATATATCAACATTTGACAAAACAAAATAAATACAGACTTATATAGCATAGATGTGTTTTTTCCTGGTTCCACTATGTTAGTTGTCAGAGGAGCCAATTTTCTGCAAAACAGAAAAAAACTTTTTTTCACAAACTATCACTTTTGATACTTTATGGACAGTTTGCTGAGTTCACTTATATACTTTTACTTAAGTCCGATTTTCATGCAGGGCTTTGTAATGTAGTATTTTGCATTGTGGTATTGGTATGTCTACTCAAGTAATGGATCTGAATACTTCTCTCACCACTGATTTTCTGCACTTTGCAGTGGATGGTGGGCTAAGACAATCAGTGCAAGTAGGATTTTAACCGTTATCAGCAAGATGGGGGAGTCAAGTGTTAGCTATGATCTGGCTTAGGAGCATATCACTGGAAGGAAGAGGTTAAGTGTTACTATTGGACTTTCAGCCCAAGCAGTTTTTGGAACTGATGTTGGCCAGTCACTATTCATATGAAATATTATACCTCAAGGGAAGAAAGATACTAGGAACCCAAAGTAAATGCTCCTGATGCACAAAAAGGGCAACCAATGTCCATAAGAGAGGGAATGAACCCCCCCCCCCCGAAAAACTGAACATGTTAGAACATACAGCTCAATAGTTAAAGAAATAAAAAAGTACTCAACCCTGGCCCACTGATACATGCCCCCCCTGTCTGCTACTGCTATGACAAGGAAGAGAAATTCTACCCAATCAGACATTAGCTCTATAAATATTTCACTTTCTCTCGCCCTCTTCCTGTCTTTACTGTCTCTACTGTATATCCTTTTGCTAGGTATCTAATGACCAACATCACATAGTTAAGATAGATGGAGTATGTCACTATTGGTGGTTCTCTCCATCCTTTTTTCTTCTCCCTCTCTCACATACACACTCTCTCTCTCTTTCTTGATGATGAGTGATGGAGTAGACCAGTGCTGGTACTACTCTCCTGCTCTGTCACTCATTAGTATCCCTTCACTGCTTTGTGTCTCGATTTCTCTCACGTTATGATAGATGGATCAGGGCAGAGTGGCTGCGAGCTAATCAGTCTGCCTGTCAATATAACATGGAATTGCTCTCAGCTGTGAGGTTCCTACATAGCAGTATACTGTGTGTGACAGTGTGTGAAGGGAAATGGGGACAGGAACAAACCTAATAATGAGTAAAATCTTAAAAGGTGCTTTGCTTCCTTTCTTAAATTATGAATGCGACAGACCATTCCCTAAGTCTTCCACTTCTTAGTTACTGTTGCCTGGCATAGATTTTATTCCAAATTGAGATACTATTAACTTACTTAGCAGGTAAAAATTCTTATGAATTAGTTGTGATAGTCTGGGATCCTTTTTGTACCATTTTTGGTGGTTCCCATCAACAAAATGTTAGGATATATTCCAATCCAATATGTGGACAAAAGCAGGCTACTTATTTCTAGCCTATGATCTTGGATTTTAATATAATGTCTGTCAGATTTTAATGGTTGTAGTGCACTAGATTTAACTGACTCTTTTAATGTTTAATGTTAATGTTGAATATGCATAGGGTGACTAAAACATGATAAAATGCTAAAATAGAACCTCTTAAAATCAGACAAAAGATCAAGACAGGGTGGATGTTGTAGTCCTGAACAGGTTAGTTTTCCAACATAACCTGTAACCCAATATAATAGCGAATGACATGCTCCCTGCCCTTGGAGATAATACAAGGTTACCATTGGTAGTAAGATAGTTAGCAAGGAATTCTAATGTTTGAAGTTTAATTTGCAGCAGATGAACACATTAGTTTTGTCTTTTTCCTGCAACTTTTCTCAAGTATTTTAAAGTTTTTAAGGGCTTGAAAGAGACACCGTTCTCCAGACTCTATAGATACCAAATATATATCCATTACATAGCCCCTTTTGCATATGGATAAATCCTGCTGTGCCTAGTTATCATAGTTAAGCTATGATTTGAACAGTCATTCATTGTTAAATTTTGAAAGCTTTAACATTCCAGCAGTGGTTCAGAGCGAGTTTAATTTTTTCCATAATAATAATGTTCTTCAAAGGCTAAACAAATTATCAAATTCATCCAATGTATTTTGCAAGTTGGAAAATATCTTACACTATCAGTGCTGGATTTTTTTTATCACAAGAAGATCTATGAACCCTACTTTTAAAACACTGTGGAGAAATATGCACTATAAGGACTAGCATTGATTCAGTAAACACCTGTTTACTGATGATGCTTCATCAAAGCTGACACTGTTCTGTTAAGGAGCAGCTTTATGCTTTATATTTGTTTGAAGTTACTTCGCAGAGTGAGGTTTTTCATGTGGAATGATAAATGTAGCCTGTCCTTAAGACTGAATGTGTTTATATACAAGCACACACGATTTGATGTTGCAATCCTGTGCACTTTAATCGAAGGTAAGAAACCATACAGAAGCAGATTTTACATGGCAGAAGATTGATGAGCTTATCCACAATTTGTGTCACAGTACACAAGGCTATACTGACATAAATCTGCACGACCTTCAAAAAGGCAATATCATTCCCCTGCCATCTAAATGTTACAGAAATATGTGAGTAAATAGGATTATCAAGTGCAGACCTCCCATGGTTTGGATTAAGTGGACAATCAACACCTCCAGGAGGCAGGAAGTACTTTCTGAACTTCCAGAGGAAACCATATCGTTAGCAAATCTCCACAAGTAATCTTTTTTTTCAGAGGTACAATTAGCCTAAACCCTAGTGTCAACATTGGTTTCTGTTGTCAACAACCCCACTGATTTCAACAGTAACAGACCTATGAGAAGGCTAACACTCACTGTTGGCTTCAAACATCCTCAACATCCTGTATCAACACTTTCAGGAATCAAAGGTCAGAATCTGCACTGTATCAGCAAGCCAGTGCATCAGCCCTCTAGAGACTCAACAATCCACCTACCATATATTCTGTTGACAATCAGCCACATCCATCCTGCTCCTACAGCTGCAATAAAATCAAGTTGTTTTCAACTGATTTAAATGCATGACAGCAATTAGCAAACAGATTCATTGCTGGAGTAACTGTAGAGGGTGAGGGAAACGCTGTATAGTGATTAACGATATTAAGAATTAAGGCTGTGGAGGAATAATAGAAGTTTGATAAGTGCTTTGGTGAGTTGTCCTTCCTGGATGAACTTTCACCATAGCCTCATGACCTCGGTTCCTGTAGACTGTAGAGTTGTTCTCCACTCTTTCAGTGGCGTCACTTCAGTGTGATTTATTGTCATGATAAAATAATTTTCAAGAAGTGAAGTGATGGAAATTCATTTACCAGGAATAGGCAAGAATAAATAGGAGGTAGAAGCAGGCAATTTACATTTCATTCTGCTGCACAATATGATTCCACCTCTGCAGTGTCACTGACTCACGAAGTAAGTTCCTGCCTGTCTGAAGAGTGGGTCAGTGGTGGCATAAGGCAGAGCTGTTTTTTTAGCATTTTCAGTACCATTTTTGAATTGGTGGAGAGTTACTCAGGGAGAGGTCACGGCCAGTTAGGGTCAATATAAAAAGTATTAGGGGGAAATGGTGTAAAATTTTTGGGAGAGCGAGTGATGGTCTTTATAATCTCCATGCCTGAATTTACTTTTCATTCATATTTATTCATGCATGCTGGTTATGTGAGACTTGGATCATAAAGGTATGCGTTGCCATACACAGAGGACACCTGTCATGTCACTGTTTCAAGCAGCAAAATAATAAAACAAAAAATCTAACAGTGCTGCCAAACTCTGGCCACTTTTATTGAAAAAAAGAAAAGAGAAATCCAGCACGTGGTCGTTTTCTTCTCTGTGACTCCAAATTAAGGTATAAAAATTTTAAACCACTGGCTTAGACAGAGTCAGTGCAGTAAAAACAGGGAATAAAATAACAATAGAAAATTAAGAATAAGATTACTGCACAGGAATAAAACGCTTTGTAAAGTGTTTGAACGGATTGTGTATGTTGTGATATGTATGTAGTAAATATGCTGAGGATACACTTTTAACCGATTTCCCCATGTGGATTAGGCAGTATGTGTGTGCGTGTGTGTGTGTGTGTATATAATAACACATGCATGTTATGTCTATTACAGTCAGTCCAGCTGCTCCACCAGGTAGCTTTGTGTGTGCAATTAACCTCTGGCACATATTGTACCTGCACACACAAAATAATACAAGAAGAGGATAATAACAGAAATTTGGAATACATGAGTGAACTTGAAATGTAAAATAATTTACAATTATACGCCTGACTTCCTTTTTTAACTGAGTTTTAAATTGCAGATTTTTTTTTATAAGTTTAATTATATTCCTTTTCACACTGTTAATAGCTATTGTTTTGTTTTAATTTGAAAAAAATTTCCTGCAGACAAATTAGTATTACACTAAATTCACTAAATACAGCCCATATGATGCTCTACTGTATGCTAATAGTTTCGTTGCAACCGTTGTTTTTCCTGCCAAATAAAATGTCTTTAAACAATACTATACAGACCTGAGTATTAGCTAACTAAGGGGTAGTGAAATATGTATTGTAGCATATTGCTTCCAGCAGGACAAAAACATACATATTATTCTTTTCCTTATGACATAAAGAGTTTCTTTTCTCAAAGAGTTTCTATTCTCTTTTCACATTTTTTAATGTTTATTTGTATTAGTTAATGTGACTCAACTTTTTATATTATACCAATTTGTTACTTTATCTTGTAATATCACAAAACTCTCTCATTACTTCATAAAATCAACATATCTTCTCATGATAGAAACCTTTATTGTTATAACAGGATAAATTGGTTTGTTGTTATGATGCCCAGGGACACTGTGGCCTGAGGCAATATCAGATGACTGATCAGTCATATAAATGACTTATCTATACAGGGGGAAGGGGGGGGGTTGCTTAACCCTGTTCTGTTCTGCATAAATATCTTATGTTGATTTGATGTCAGATTAGATCAGTGATTATAATGAAAAGTTTCCTATACATGCTAAACAATTTGGTATTTAATCACAATGAGTTTATATATCATAAAAACAAGAAAAATACCTTGCTGTGACATTAAAAAAGAATCTGCTTCTCATTAAAACAAGAAACAAAGCTAATCTTGTTTATGTCATGGTGGAAGCAGTACAAAGGCATATGGGCCCAGAATTATATCAACACTGAGTGACTCTGTCCAGCTTTAACATGCAATATCAGCCCTCACCGCTTGCAGAGCTGTGTGTTCTATACTGTGTTGAGCAAGGCTGAAAATAAGTCTGTCAAAGTCAGGGTGCTTTATTCCTTGTTTATAAAAAGTATTCCAACTCTTTTATTAATTTGCTGCGGTAAAAATGGACAATAACCGATTGCAAGGTGTTGTTATTCTAAATTCTAAAATTACTGGAAAAACATAAAGATCCAAGTCCTCAAAAATACATAAAGATTATCAGTGTTCCCACACACATCATCTATAAATGCTGTGAGCTAATGCCATCAGGAATGAGTCTGAGATGGCCTCTGTGGTAAACAAATATTTGTTTGTTTAGTCATATATCAGTAGTGATTTTACTTCCGAAAAAAGTTAAAGTTTTTTTTGGTGTTTACTTACTTTATCCATCCCCTTAAAGGTCAAACGGGGAAACAGAGAACAACAGACAATGACAGAGAAGAAGAATGAGAAGAGATAACAAGAAACCGTTGAAAAAACAAGCAGAGCAGGGGAGGAATAATAAGGCAAGTGAGTGAAAGAGAGAGAAAGCAGGAGAGAGACATAGAGTCAAATTAAAGGGATTAGACAGCTCATTCCCTCTTAATTCCCTTATCTCCTCCTCCCACAGTGGATAGGGTTGCCACGGCAATGTTTACATGACCCAATATCCTGCTGAAGCCAAAACAGGCATGGCCCACAATATGCTAAATCCCCCCCATTTACCTGGCCTAATCCCTCCCCGACAAACACTCTGTAGCCTGTTACCTGGAAGTCTGGGTCCACAGCCTGACAAGGGTTTTAGATCACTGAATGATGGAGAAGTGGACCATCTGGTTTTGGAGGAATGTCTATTTGACAGTTGAGTCTTGAGAAAGACAGGAAAGGAGGGTAGAGAGATAAACTGTGGACATTGCAGTTATGTATATGCACCTTACCCATCAGGCTGTTGGATACCCCTGACATTTTAACATTTTAAATGCAAGGCATTTATTTATTAAAACTTCTAATAATTACAATTAAGATTGGTCTAAAAATCTAATTTAGGAATGAAAAAGTGATTGATACATATATATATATATATATATATATATATTTTTTTTTAACATAAAGTGTTACTCACAGAAGTTTATTGTGTCTAACTGTGTGCTCTAATTTAGATGAATGCACTTCTCTCCCTCATAAAACATTGAGCAGTGTTTCCATCCATGCTTAGCAGCCAGGAGTCTTCTTCGTCACTGGTACATTGCAGAATATCTTGGCTTGTCACCACAACCTGCTGATCAGCAGAATATTGTGATGCCATTTTCAGGACTGTACCACAAAAGCCCGGTGTAAAGCTGGGAAAGATAAACAAAATGGACACCCTCTTACAGAATTACAGATCCATAGTGCTATGGAGCTCTGATATGCAGAGGTGAAAAACCTTTAAAGAATACACATGCCATAATGTTCATCCTTTAAAAACAATCCTCAAATTTTACCTTGTGATATGTAACTCTACAAAAACATATATATTTAGATTTTTAATTTGAAAAGTTCATTCTATTTGTCCTCTTTAATATCTCCAGTAACTATGAATGACAAGAGTGTAATAGATATATAATTTATAACTGGATGTTGAATAAGAGAAAACGGCTGAAGTGAAAGCAAAAAGAACAACAACAGAAAAAAAAGAACTAAACTAAACTGGAGCAGAGAGGGAACATGAGAGAAATCACACAGTATTATGAAGTTAGTAGCACAAAGAAGTTATTGTTATTTCTATAACTAATAAATTCAAAAAAGGGAGAGAAAATCTAATGCAAATGCAAATGACAGGCTGAAACTACCTTATTCTGAATCTTATATACTGAACATCAAAACTTTGGCACAAACAAATCCCTGCAGAATCAATAACTGACAGACGGGAACACCCCCCCCCCCCCCCCATGATGACAAAACAAAATGTTTTCCTAACTGAAAAACTTTTTTTTTGTGCTTTTTTTTTTTTTTAGCAGTTTGACAATAGTAATACAGGCCCAGATGTTTTCTGCAGTGTTGTGTACAGAACCATTGTTGCAGATGTTGTCCCTTAGGTGCTAAATCCATTTAATATGTATAATTTGATCTTTTGTGTGACCGCAGAGCTTTCAAATTATTTCAAACACTAATCGAGATTCATAACATATGTGACAAGTACAAGAGCCTGAACACTTGGCAGGAATCTAACCAGTTCTGAACCTAATTGCTGAAATGTTGTTGCAAAAAATATAAATTTTAGGGTCAGGGAGACCTAAGTTCTAAGCAAAAAAAGAATGTAACAATTTCAAGCCCCCATATGACAAGAGCTGTTCACTCTGAAGAACCTGGATTGCAGAGTGAGGGTGGGAAGTTGACTCACTTGACAGGAGACATGTGATGTCTAAATGAGCCTTGTGCCAGAGACTTTCTCAACTCTGTCGAGTTGCCTGGGAGATCTCTCACCTCTGGGTGCCTCCTAAAGGCCAAGGCTGAGTGTCTGAATAGCTATATTTTTCTCTCCGACTTCATTTTAAGAAAAACACCTTTAAAGAAGAAAGAACCAGAGGTTTTAGAAACTGGGAGGTTACTTTAATTCTGTACATGCAAACGTCATTTCAAGAGGTGTTTAAACTAATCCATGTGATTAGACATAATAGATATGTTTAGATGTGACATGTACTAGAAGATCAATGTGAGGTTTTTTTGGAATAAATAGGCAGAAATTTGTAGTTGGTACAAAGACACTGAAAGATCCTAATCCTTTGAACAGGTTAAATTTTCAACCTCCTGTTCCATTAGAATATCATACTGTGACAGTGGTTAAGTTAATGGTGCTAATCTTGCACTGAGGCATCCTTGAGAAACAGCAGGAGATCACTGTTTGAATTTTCTAATCCCTGAAGTTTTGAATTATCAAACACCCAGGACATAAAATACACACTCGTTGGAGAAGAAATATTTCAGCATGCAGGTGATGCAGAGGTTGAGTGGTCTAGCTTTCTCTGGAGCGCTTCATCACACTTGCATTTGAATATCTGCCCTGAGGCTTCAAAGTAGTATTAGCTGCTAAAAGATGTAGCTATGACTGATTCACAGGCTAGTAGGTTACTGATTCCTGTATGAGCTGAGATAACGTACATGATGAGGATGTAGTTGAAGGGCTGGGAGTAGCGTGATGGAGCAGGGAGAGGAAGGGGTGGAAGTAGTGGAGTGGTTTGCTTTCAAGTCTCATGCTACCGCAAGCCAGAACTTAATAGTAGCTTTAGATAGTGTTACCAACTCGCCTAAGTGATGCATGACAAAGCTTAACTTGGTTTGAGCAGTGCGGGTAGTGACTGGGACATTTTCCCCTACTGGCTTTAGCATAGCTGTAGCTATAGCTGATAGTTTTCAGCATCACAAACCCCACAAACCCATATACTCGACTCACCCACTGCTGATACCAGGTCTCGTACATACCTGTTGCCCTCGACCCTTCCTACATATGTGACACTGATGCTTTGGGGTGTTCTACAGTCATTCATGAGGAGACTCAGTGCTTGTTATCCTGTTGATATCGATCCTGATTCCTGATGCCTGTGAAGTTTGTCCAGACTCGTTGATGCAGTTTAGATCATTGTTACATGATTTTTGGTGCCTGTAATGGTAAATAATTGTTCTTCATTTCGATTGAAATACTCGTAACTCCAACTCCAACTCATTTGCTACTGACATAAGACAACCAAAGCGTCACATAACTGATTAAATCAAAATTTATCAGAAAAATTAAAGCTTGAATATAAGTCAGCGTGATAAGGTCAAGTTAAAATGACAGAAACCGTCACTGAGAAAATTTTATTTGACGTGTACACTGATTTTTTTTAGTTAGGTTCATGTCCTATCTGCTAACATGGAGGGGGCAGGGTTTATACCCAATACTGCAGCCAGCCACCAGGGGCCGATTGAGATGTTATGGCTTCACTTTTGGGGAGCTATCATGGCCTCCATCTTTATATACAATTATTGGATACAACAAAAATACAGATTAGCAGAGTTTTGTTAATTTACTTTGAAAATTAAATACACAAAGTATCAACACAGTTATCACCATTTAAGTAAAGCCCTTCTTGATTACTTAACATCAGCTTTATGTAGCTTACCACTTAATATTTTGGGAGGTTGATGATATTGTTTTACTTCCACTTGGGTCTAAGCAGCCAAATTAGTGAAAACACTTTGGTGACTGTACAGGTTAATATTAATGTTGCTATAAAATGTAATAGTAATTGCATTGTTTGGGCTCTGCCACTACGTGAAATTATTTTAATGTACACAGAAACAAGTACATGGATAGAGGTACTTGTATCCCACTGAACTGTTCTTCTGTTTAGCTGAAATACTTTCTGTTTTTGTTATCTGACAATGTGAAGGATGGACCTCTTACCCAGAGAAAAAAATCATCTAAATTTAGAGTGTTTACCGTAGAGAGATGGTAGGATAAGTAATAGAAGAAGTACAGCCAACAGGAGACTTCTAATGCATAAAAGCCCTAAGGGGCTATTTACAATTGAATTAGGGAAGACATGGAGGGTTATGTGCAAAATGTGATTTTTATTGAAATACACAAGACAACAGTTTTGATATTGGTGGTAATAATCTAAAGGAACAATCCCTATAAATAAATTAGATGAATAAGATTCCCCTTGGGCATCCAGGTATAAGGCCTTGGTGAAATGGACGTGTAGGAGCAGAACGAAAAATACTAAAATGACAGCAAGGAGACAAGAGAGGTTGACAGCCTGGAGGATAAATGTAACAAAGTGAAAAGGAACTTCAGCTTATGCTGAGAGCTTTACTGGAAGAAAAGTGGAGGAGGAGGAAGAAAAGAGGAAGGAGGTGTGAAGAGAGGGAAAAAGAAATAATAGATGGCACTGATGCTAAAAGGAAAATAAGATGCAGTTGGATGAGAAGAATGCTCCAGGAATACTTTGAAAACAGATCATATGCACAGGAGTTTACAAGAGTGAGTCGATTTGAGCGATGGAGAAAGTGGTTTGGAGATGTGGTAGCTGAGGGATGGAGGAGGGGAAAAGCAGACTACTTGTGTCTGACAACAAGCATTTCACTCAGTTTTATTTTACAAAACACCATAAGGAAGTGCTATGTAGCATAGGAAGGTCAGAAATGTCAGTCACGCATAGTCTGCAAATACCCAGATGGTCCTCAGTAGAGGTCTAATAAGGAAGGATAAGTGAAAACGCCTGTGTGGGAGGAAGACAGGTGTGCAGGACTTTTAAATTGGTTAAATTTATCAGTAAACATTCACCTGTCTTCAGACGATTTAATATAGTGGGGATTCAAAACAGGAAAAAACTAGTTTATGACTTTCACCAAAAAGAAAGTTGTGAAAATCTCCATGCACACTTTGTACAAAAGGTAAATAAACCCAGTTGTAAATTCCAGAGAGAGAGATAAAACAAGAACAGAGAAAGAAAATAACTGCAAAGAGCTGCAAGTAACTACAGAGACAGAAAAAACACAAAGACTAGGAACAACTACAGAGATAAATAAAATGTGCACAAAGAGAGATACCCACAAAGAGATGCAAAACGATCACACATAGAAGCAAATGTTTTGTGCCTCATAGGGAGCATCTGGTCACATCCTGTTTCAGAGTTCAACAGATATGCGTCATAGCCTGGGTCCGGCTGGAAATTGGTTCATGACATGTTGCCCAGTCTGCCCTGGAAAATGCTGTGAACCAAACCTTAATTAGTAGATTCAGAGTTTAAGGTAAGTTATAATAAGAGAGAGGGCAGATTCCTGAAAAAACACGGCTTGGGTCTCTACAGTTCAGGCTGATGTAACTATTGACAGTGTACATATGATAATCCATAATAAATATGGACAAGTAAAAGAGATTTATTAGCTCTAGCACTGTGCGGAAAGTGACTCCTCGTTTTACCTTAATCTAGCTTAAGAAAAAAATTGAGTAATACCAAAATGCTCTTGAGACACAAAAGTAGGAGCTACAGCACTGATGTGCATAATGTAGTGCAGTCACCACAGGGTCAAGGAGGCTGTGATCTTTCAAAGGAGGAATGCTGTGATAAAAATGAAAATCAGCTGCAGAGTCATAAAGATGTGTCAGCGTTTTATCAAAGCAGTAGGTGAAGTAGGTTAATGTACAGTACAGGGAATGCATCTCACTTGGAGGATTATGGAATATGGATTGCATACTGCATTTTATCAAACGACCTCTACCATGCCATCATTAACCATTATATATATTTACCACGTGACCAGATGATCTATCTTTGCCCTCTTGGTACAGAAGCAGCAATGCACTAAAAGAAAGATGTTTCACTGAACAAAAGCACTGGAAACCTGAGATCTGGACTCTAGGTAGATTTAAAGGATAGGTTCACAATTTTTCAAGGTATTTAAAGCTCATGTATATACACAGAATGTCAAAGATACAAACACATACACACAAAAAAAATAAAATACTGAAAATTCTGTTATCTGTATAAGCTTGAACCCTGGTCACTGGTATCTGTAATCATCATCCTTTTCTGTCCTGCAGTTGCTGACAGCCTTTGATGAGTATTGATGTCATCCACTCTTACCTGAAGCCAAACAACATCATGCTTGTGAACCATGGTAACCAGCCCTTAAGGCCTTAAACTTCTTGACCTTGTCATGTCACATATTACCAAATGATCATACAGCTTCAGGCTTCAGGTAGGTTGTGTCTGTGTCTTTTAACGTGTTGGACTCCACCTAAGCTAGATCATCTACAGCCGAAGCCCACAAATGACCATCCTGTGGGGTCTTGACTGTGTTCTCACTTTTCTGTCCCTCTCCAACCACCAATTTAGGGTACACCGTGAGCACCAGCTGGTAAGTAACCAAATATATCAAGATTTCACTGCACAACTTCTGACATAAAGCCCCAGACAAAAGCCAAGCTAAACCCAACCCTCTCCAAATGAGGAGTATTGCAAGCTGACCAACTCATCAGTGTTGGCAGCTACATCAAAAAAGCTGTTCGAGGTAAAGAAGCACTGGGAAAAAGCAAAATTGTGGCTGAAGGTACTTTAACAATAACAGTCACTCTTTTATATGGTCGAAACATTTAAGAGGAAGTATCTGACATATATGACATCTATATTTTGTCCCTTTAGATCCTGAGGGAATACCAGGAGGCAACTGGAACTGAGCCTAAAAGATGGGAGAGGTCTCTCAGCTCCTTGTATATGCTGATAATAGTAACTGGTCCATTTCCTGGGTAAAGGATGAATTGATAGAAATTGAATCTGCTGCTGAGAGACAAGGAAGCAGTTATACCGAACTGTCATCTACTTTGTTTCAAATCCAGCTCTGCCCAGAGACACAGAAGTCCACGGCGATGGAGGATCACAGAGCTTTTGTGAGCCTCCTGAAATACCTCTAACATGTAGATCCCGAGCAGAGGATCATTGCTGAGTGGGCCCTGATGCACCCATTTGTCTCCAGTGGACCAGTTTAAAGATGAAATGGACACTAACTTAAAGGCAGGGTCTATGTTTTGGTATCAGTAGAGTTGGATAGATGCAGGATTGGATGATGGATTGATATATTTAGTGATTTATTCCTTTATTAGTTGATTACCATATTTCACTCGCTGTGGATTAGTCCAACTAAAATTACTGTCTGCCAGATGGACGACTCAGAGGGGGAATTATTCTGAACATCTGACAATGAGGCTGAGGAGGAGCCCAAAGCAGAAGCTCTTCCATTCATCCTTTCTTCATATGGTGTAGACTCAACCACTGTTGATTCCTCTGATGGTATTGCAGACATGCTGGCCTACTGGAGTTATAGACACCACTGGCTCAGCTGAAGAGGAACCAGCCATCAGCCAGCATGCAGACAATCATGGGATGTTTCCAAAACACACACACAAATGGAGCTGAAGAATTCAGAATTTCTGGCAGCTGAAAAGGAAAAAGAAGAAAGGCATAGGAAAACTTTTGGTTTTTCGGTGAAATCGGTTTCATAGAAAACGGAATGATAATTCCACTGGCCTAAGGCAACACATTATACAGGGAAAGAATCACGTCATTAAGGCTAACTAACTGTTATTTTCATCATCAACTAATCTGCCCATTATTTTCTTGTTCGTTAAATTAATTGTTTGTTCAATGAATGTGGGAAATGTGAGGAGTTTGACTGACATGGGGATGATAAATAATTGCAGAATTTTAAAAAAGATATATTCTTCTTACATTAATTCTTTTAAGGCAAGTAAAGTTTGACATCAGTGGTACCAAGAAAGTGCTAATGCCTGTAAAACATTTGCTGTTAAAACATCCCTCACTGCTCATTTAGTGTAGAATTATATGCCATGAATGTGGTTTCACATGTACACACAGGTGTCTCCTCTAACCAAGAAATTTCATGCGGCAGGGAAAGATAGAGTGAGGTGTGATCAGAATAATGATTATGTTATGTTGTTATAAAAAAAAATGCAGAGAGAGAGAGAGAGTGTGAAAGTGAAAGAAGCAAGAGGTGTGATGAGAATATTAATTGCACAATACTGTGGGTATCTTAAAGTTCATTACTGCTGGAGAGCTGTCATAACACTGTTAATGAAAGCATGACGGAGAGTCTGAGAAAAGAAGTAAAACTGTGCTGGTTGAGTGAGGGAATGGACAAAAGAAGGGGTCATTCTCTTGATTTGCTATAGTAATATGATCTTGAGGTTGGCATTACAACTAAAATTGGATAATTAAAGTACCAGACCAACAAAACAGAAAGAGGGAGAGATAGGAGCAGGTGAGGAACTCAAAAGACAAAAAAATATATATATATAATCTATAAAATCTATAAAAACAATCTATAGAGAAGAAGACATGTCAGAAAAGGAGGACACTTTGTTAGAGAGAAAAAGCCAAAGAGCAGAGAAACGGACATACAGCCCCACTCAGATGGAGAAGAATAATACACGGCACCTTAATGCTAATTAGAGTAAATGTGCCTGCTACTTAGTGCTAATATCTTTGCATCTGAAGATAATGCTTGCTAATTGCAGGGGATGGGGAAATGCTTGTTCCACAGACAGAAACAGCAAATGGTGGCAGAATAGAGACTGAGAGACTGGTTGAGTAATGTTTATTAGTTCTGGAAAATATCCATACTGGTGTTTCTCCAGTGTCTCAGGGTAACCGAGAGAATGTGTAGATTTGATAGCAACTTGACTCCTGAAGGCTGAAAATACAACTGTAGCTTCATATTTGCTGAGGATAATTGAGTATATTTATTTTTGTAGTTAAAATTTCATCATCTTATCATATCATCTCAGTGATCATCTTTTGTACTGCACCCTTCTGGCCTGAAAATTGCATAACACCTAATACTTGAAAACTCAAAATACTTGAAATATTTCACACATTTAGGGGTTTGCACCCAGTACATACCAAAAAATTCAAATATCTTTGCCCTAAGGGGAGCCCAGGTACACATGAAAATTTGCTTAGACATGGGAGATGTGTGCCACCCTTCGAGCCTCTGCAACTTATTGCCAATATCGTCCTTTGTTGTCCTAACAAAAACAAGTGCAGGGCAAATACCATCTGGAGGCATTTCAGCTGTTTAAATGGCTCTGACCATCACATAGCAGTAAGAACAATATACATTCTATATGTGGTCTCTTATTTTAGCAGTGTGCAAAAGAACATAAAAAATATAGCAAATTTTTTAGGCATGTTTAGCAATTTACCCTTTAAGAAAGTCTCCAGCAGGGCTGTCAGTTTTTTCAAAAAGTCAAGTTTGAGCAAATTTGCACTAATACAGGGAATTCGAAAGTTGGCCATACCCCAAGAGAGTATAGTGTAATGCATGTGTCTGAAGAACATGTATTATTCACTAGCATGGTTTACTGATAGGTCTACAGGGCATGCAGCGGGTCAAGGTGATTACATGGCAAACTACTGCAAATAGTCTGCTGCAATTATAGACTGTCAGCTTTGAATTTAAGCAGGAATACTCACTTTTTATCTCATGTTGTAATACAATTTTAAATTTCAAGTAAAAAGTCTCCTCCTGCACTGCTCAGTAAAACTGCAGTTATTTCTGCTAACTGTAGCTGGAGTTCATTGAGTTGATACCTGTGTTACCTGAGGGTTAAAGAGTGAAAGAGCAGGAATTTTGTCTATAGGAATTTTCTCCCAGAAATTGAAGTCAACCAAAAGATGGCCCATGGAAAGCATATTTGGTGTGTTTTTCATGTGTTTAACATTTTTTATATGATTCACCATTACTGATGCTCATCCCAGCTCCACCGCATGATTCTGAATTCCTCTTTTCAATGATCTATTCATCTTGCTCCAGCATCTTTTTGATGTTTGGCTGCCCTGCAACAGAACCACACTTTAGCTGCTACTCAGAATTATCACACTGTGTAGTCTACACAACTTTCCTCACGCTCAAATTAGGAGGAGCTGAGGAGAACTCTGCTTGTCCGATTCTTATTTCATCAGGTCACTGGCCCTTTCTAAGATGTAATGTTGAATGAGCATACATTGCTCATTCTTCACTTCCATTCTACCTTTGATAGCAGTGAGGTTGGGATGGAGATTGTCTAGAAATCTATATCAGTTTTGATGGGAATTTTTCTGTACATGTAATGTTCTATTAGAACGTAAATTCAGTTAATGTTAAATACTGGAGAAAAAGTTTTTTGAGCATCCAATAAGTTGTAATATAAGTGAAATTTGCACCTTTTAATAAGATAAGGTACGGCTTTAAAAAAAAAAAAAGCTGTAAAAGTATGCTAGGAATATATTGGTTGTGCACACAAGTCACACACATATCTTTTTCTCTTGCAGCATACAAAGATGCCAAGAAAAAATCTAAAGATATAAGTAAGTAAAAAAATGGGCTTATGTATATTAATAATTCCTCTGGGAGAGAAAAGAGGAGTGATTTGTCTGGGCACTTTTGCAATGTTTTTTAGTTCATTTTTTAGGAGAGGTAAAAAGTTTCATTTGGGCCATGCAGAGTTTTATAGGAAAGATGAAAACAACAGTACCATTACAATTGGGCCTGGTCTATACAGTCTGTTTGTGCCATGACCACATGGCTCTTTCCTTACACAAAGGACAGTGATGACAGACCTAGGCGATGGCTCCACTTTTGCCACTTAGATACTCAGAGCTGAAATTGTTTCAGTTTAGCCAAGGATTGTGAACTTGTACTTGTCCCTGTCATCTGCAAAAAAGATACTGGGTAGGCACAGGGTCTAATTTGATCAGTGATGTATTTCAAAATCCTCCCTCATATGTAAAATTCTTAATCTGTTATCTGCTCTGCTATCAATGCCTTGCCTTCCTCTCTTGAATGTAAAACAGCTTAAAAATGTCTGTCCCAGAGTTAGTTTCCAGTCCAAAATTTAATTTGGACTTTCTATTCTGACATCAGACAAACTGCTTATGAAACTTGCAGAAAACGCCTACAAAAAGCTTGAAATTCTTGTAGATAATAACCAAGCTCTCTGTACCTGCTGGATTCCTTTAATTTCACAGAAATTCCCATGGCAGTGCTTTTCAATTGTTTTTCACCTCATTTGGAGCAGATTTCACCTCTCAGCCTGAGAATCAGTCCAATAAAAAAGGCCTTGCTCTCTTGGTAAGTGGCAGGCCGTCTCGGTGTGTTAGGATCCCGGTTGGAAGCCCATTATTTTGGTGAATAAACCTCTGCAGGTCTGCTCTCAACACCTCAGTTTTCAGTCAACCTTATGTACAGGGTGGAGGCCGTACTGGAATTTGTTTCTAGTTCATCTTCTCTTTCTATCTGTGCAAGTCTAAGACAATCTCTCAGTTAACTGGCAAGCCAGGATGATGATGATATGGTGAACAAAATATTAATTTTGCATTAAGTTGTTATAGGACATAATCCTGGAAGCAAAGGAGTGTGTTTTCCAAAACTCTTTGAAGTAGGAAGTCTATCTGCTTATCATCTCCCCAGCTGGTCTGGACAAAGCATGCTTTTAGTTCATCCTAGAGAAAATTGTAAGTACGAAAAAACTAGTGAATCCTGGGAATTCTCTCAAATCGCTCATTCTTACTACTTAAGAAAGATTCTGTTCGTACAACTGGCTCTTGCATTACATCAATTTTGCCAACAGATACCAAAGACACCAAAGTTTCAGAGGCTTGTGCAGTCACATAGTTTAGATGCTGTTGAAATGTGTAGAGTGGTTTTAAAACTACCGCCCTTAGCAAAATATGCAAAAAAAAAATCAGATGTTTGGTTATGTGTTTTGACAGGGGGAGCAATTTTGCCCAGCTGGGAAAATGAAAGTGAAAGTTTAGCCAATGCAGGAGAGTGGGTGTACACATTGTAGACTCAGAGTCAGGGTGATGAATATGAATTTGCCTTTAATTCAGCTAAAATAACACCATTCAGGCAAAACAATGCTACCTTTTTTGAGGTGACAATTTATATGCATAAGAAATTCCTTCCTCTGTGCAAGAGCCATGTGAAGAAAGTCTAAAGCAATTGTTTGTGGCTGAAAGGCAATGTTCTTAGGGGAAAAAATATTTTTTCATGTCTGGGTATTTTACATTACAATTTCTGTCAAAATAAGCATTAATTGTCTTCTTGTATTTGCATAAATTAGAGGGGAAGATGGCCAAATGATCAAATACTCCAGTTTCTCTGGACTGTACAGTTCTAATCCTTAAACCTTCATAATAGTGCTGTCAAATGATCTCCCACATCTGAATAGCACAGTACAGGAATTCTTCTCTCAGAAGCCAGTAGAGGCACATTAAACCATGGACCTCCATTTGATCAGATATAGTAAAAGTGTAGAATACAGAAAAATTTTGCTGCTGATTTAGCTTTGAATCATGTAATTACTTCTCTCAAAACAACAGCGGTGAGAGTGAAACCTTTGATTAGGGGAGCCATTCTTTTGCATTTTCCAAGTTGGATTATTTCTAGTAAATTTCATTAAGTTGAAATTAAACCATTTTTCACCTTAGTATGAGAAGCACCTCAAGCACCTTAATATGATTGGCTGAACCAAAGGCACATTAGTTATACTGCTTAACTCAACTGCTCCTGTCTTTTCCACTTGCTGAAATCTGCCCTGAAAATCATGCAGAGCCAAGAGCTGTCTCTTGCGAGAGAAACGGATGTTAATGTTAACTCCGGTTTTGCTTCTATTTCTATCAGTTCTTTTCTTTTACCAAAATAGTTGCTTACCAACTAGCTCCGTCCCATCTTGTACTACCACTTTGTGATAGTGAGTCACTGTAGCATCCAATCTGCCCTTAGTCCAACATGAGAGGATGAAAAAGTTGCACATAAAGATTGAAGTTTGATATTGAACTCAAAATGTTTCTTCTAAGCTCATAATTAAACAGCTGTCAATGCTAACGCTGGCAATGTAGCCATAGTGAAAACGTATACCTTTAACCTTTAATTATTATAACCATAATGACAAAGGTTCCCTAATCAATTCAAATCAAATAATTTTAACCTATGTTAATGGTATTTCCCTCACTTTAACTTAGAAGACAACATAGGCACACAATCAGGGAGAAAACCAAGGACCCCAGTGATTATTGTTGTAACGGATCTGAAAAACTCAAACACAGGTTTACCTCAAAAACAGGACCCAGAGACAGAGCAGCTTAAAGTAACAAAGCATTCACTTGTTCAAAATACAAAGGAGTCTGCTACAGGTAATTTGTCAGCATAGGCAAACAAAATACCATGCTGAGAAAGCCAGAGTGGGCTCTGTTAGTGGACACTGGAAAATATAATTTCTCACAAATTAATAAAAATCAGGGTTGCATAAGTTCATTTTCCACATTACTGACTAGCACTCTGCAGAAAAACTATTAAAATGAGACGGATTCAAAATATTTATTAGACTTTTTCTCCCCCAGTCCCTCTCCAAAGCATCCAGACCAAACAAGTGTCCAAAATAATTGGATGAAATTATGTAGCAGCTAACTTCTCTGGAGATATGCATGTAGATATCTCTGCAGGAAGGTTTAACAGGAGATCAAGGTCATTTGAAACAGAGACAAATCATTTTACTAATTTTCCATCTCTCCAACAGCATGTAAAGTGGCATTTAATAGCATCTAAAAGCACTGATGAAGTGCACTGCAGCTGTCTATGTCTGTAATGTGCTGGTATTGTACCTGAATGTGTTAAAAGATCAGTATCTGTTTAGTTCAGCCCTCTGTAATCCCTGTAAACGTGACTGCTAAGGCTCGTGCTAACTCATTCGTACAGCTTTCCAAAAGAACATGATTTTTACATGTTTCGTTTCAAACTCTCGCCTCTGGCTTTGAATGAATGTAAACACACAAAAAGGAGTGACCTAGAAAGGCTACCATTACTTAATAAAGACCTACATCCGGGTCAGCTTGAACATCCATTTGTTTACATGTGGAACACTCTGGATAGTTTTCTATTTAAAATGGGTTCAGGACAGAGACACATCAAACGAGATAAAGTGGTTTACTGTAATCCCTTACATAGCATTTCACGTATCACTTTTTCTTTTCATATCAAGAGCTGAGTTTTTGGTCAAGCTGGCCTCTGCCTTTTTCTCCCAGCTGATTTTGGGGAGATGAAACACAGTCTGCAGGACAACAAAGTTGATAATTGCTACGGATTCAGTTGGTCGACTTACACAGTTTGAATGATGCTTCAAACATATATTCTCCTAGTCTGACATCTGCACGTCCCACTCTCTGCAGCAAATATTTTTCCCCCTCACACATGTAATGGATGAATATAAATGCTGATTAGGTCAGCCCTCGAGTCTCCCTGGATGTAGATCCTTAATGGTCATTTCACGTGGCCTATCTAGACAAGGGGACAGGTGTTTGGAGTGAATTGTGTATATTTTGAATTGGAGCTGTATGTATACATTGTTTTGCATGAGTAATCGTTTCCCTGAATCTCTATAACAGTGGTGGTTAGCACAGCCCATAGAGCCACAATTGCCACCTTTGCAGGAAATATACTGCGTCGAAATAAACTGGAATTATCATATAATGTGTGTTTGTTTCCTTCTATGTAAAACAGAGCATGCCTCTAACAGGAGAGATCTACCTGACAGATATCTGATGGTGTGTATATCAGTGTTATACAGTATGTTTATACAATGTACCTTGGAAGTCTAAAAATGATCAGAAAGCCAGGGAAGCTTCTTGGAACAGAATGGAGACAGAGATACAGAGTTAGACTGACAGAAGGTGACCGCAGTGTCAGACACTCAGCTCAGGGTTAACTGGGGTAGCAGCAGTTCTCATTATGGAGACCTTCCGCTATACAGCAGGAGACAAACTGACCGAGTCATTCTGTTTACAGTCCTATCTGTCAGTGTGTGTGTGTGAGTGTGAGTGAGAGAGAGCGAGAACCTGTATTAACACAGTATAAATGCCAACAGCATCAGTCAAACTGAAGGTCAGGCTTTTACACTGACCTTTAGACCCTCATCAATCTCTCTGTCTGTCTCCGAAACTCTCTTCCTCCTTGTCTTTATCTCTGTGTTTCATCTTTATTTCATTTCTCTGATTCACCCTGCTTCTCTTCAGTGCTTTTAGGAAACGAACCTTGTTTTTAAGTTAAGCAAAAACCCATGCACAATCATTGGCTTCTGTGATAATATATAGTTTGATTGAGAATATACTTTATTGTATTGTTTATTGTTTTGTTTTTGAACCTAAGATGCTAGCGTGTTGGTTTGGTTTTCAACAATCATATCCAGCACTGTCAGAGAAACAGTTCAACATTTTTGCTTTCTGCCAAGAGTTGGATAAGAAGATTGATGGCAGTCTCATGGCTGTGCTGTACAATAATAGCTACAGTCAGCCGATTAGCATAGCTTAGCATAAACCTCGAATCAGTGGGAAACAACTAACCTTGCTTTGTCTGTAAGTAATAAAAAACATCTACCCGTATCTCTAAAGCTCAGTAAATATGATAATTATTTATATCTCATTTATTCAAATCCATCCAATAATCAAAAATGTAACAATTAACAATTGGCAATTAAAAATTTTGGCTTGGAATGATGAATCCCTGAAGTCGACTTAGGTTGTATAGAAATCATATGTGGCGACAAGACTCCTCGCGTTTTTTTTTATCTTAACGAGCTTGGATAGCTGTTTCCCCATTTCCAGTCTTTATGCTAAGCTAAGATAAGCAGCTACTGGCTGTAGATTCATATTAAGCCAACAGATATGAAAGTGGTATCAATCTACCTGATGTAACTCTCGGTACGTATATTTTCAAAAATGTTTTTGGCCATTCTTTTAACATTAATTCCACACGTCGGTTTGCAAAATGCCATCCAGCCTTGAGTCCTGATCTCCCTGAGTCTCACTCCTTCTCCCTGATTTCGACTGTTTTGTCTAACAGGGAAAGATTGATTGATGTCTCAGATGGACCAGAAGTGGAGATATACCCCCAGATGGTCAGCAATTCCTGGAGGAAGACGTTACAGAGAGGACAGGATCTTGGCAATCCCACTTTATACCAACTCTTCATCAATCACACTAACCTGTACTTTAGGTTTCAGTGCATGTCTCTCCCTCTTCCTTTGTCTTTATCACTCTCTCCATACACATTCCTCCATCTTCAATGGCATCTGAAGAACTTTTTTTGAAAACTGACACATTTTCATACAATTTAGTATTTAATGTACTGAAAACATGTAATGAAAGAAAATTGGTTATACAAATTGTTATATTATCTCTTTCTGTCTCTTGTAGAACTTAAAATGAACTTAATGGGTTTTTTTATGTTTTACTTAACTACAGTGCGAATGACATGTAAATGTTGCAACACTGTTACATGAGAGATGACTGCAGACAGATTAAAGACTAAGAGCAGGCGACGACAGATGAAGACAGGTAGATATGAGGAGAGATAGAAAGAAGATGAGGGAACAAAGATGTATTCCCCTGTGCTATATACACCCTTCCTGAGAGAACCACTGTATTAAAATGAAGAGCAAGTTGCATCCAGGGAACACATTCTGAAAGGAACAAAGCCGAATTATACAGACAAAAGGCAGAGAAAAAAATTATGTAATAAACAAAAAGTCATATATTCACAATCACACCCTTTCCCCATATAAACAAGCACAAACAAAAATAGAACAGACCTGCTGCAGCTTGACTGAGTTTTCATATTTCATCAGTAGTGAAAAAAGTATGAGAGACTTACTAAGAGCAAAAGCCTTTTCTCACCTCTTGGGAATAACGTAAAAATCATTTTACACACAAAAACAAATTGATAACACTCCATTTTTTTTTTATACCGCTGATGCCACCAGACAAAATGTTGACATCTCCCACCTTGATTAATCCTAATGCCTCATGTTGTTAGTTGGGTTTGGGGTTAGCTCAGTGTCAATGGCATCTCTCTTTCTCCCTCGCAGCCACTTTAAACACTTTGAATGATGTCTCAGCCTCTTTTTCTCCCAATTGACCCAATTGCTTTCAGTTCACCCCTCAGCAAGCACAATCTATTTAAGCATACTGGGTGTAAAAATAGAATAGCCTATACTTTAAAGGTTCTACTTTACATGGTAACAATTTGTTAACTGCTTAGCTTGCAACTGAGACCATCACTGGGGAGACAGGCAGCCTCAATATGCCATTTCAAAGAGGAATACACAGTGTGATATTCTAATGTGTCAGCCAATCAAACAACTCATTTCGCAGTCAGAAAGTACACAGCAGGCTCAGTTATAATGAGCGAGCTCTTTGTTCTGGCAAAGTGTTATTTCCGTCAGGTGAACAGAGGATATTCTGTCGTTTGGTTCAGCTTGTTCGGTAGTTTGATGACTCATAGCAAAAGGTGACTGCATCTAATTTGGAGGTGAAGAGAAGTATCAGCTCAGTCTCAAAGGTGTCACCTATAACATTCAAATGTAATTTTAAGAAAAGATTGATGCATGTTGGTATTGGTTCAGCAAATGTGTTCAGTGCAACCTCTTGACTTTTCAAAAAAAAAATTTCATTTGCTTTCTTTAAGATAATAACTAAAGATAAACCATGACCAAATGAAAATGAGCTTTTCTAGGTTTTACTTGTAAAAGTGTATTCTTTTAAAATTAATGTTAAAATGGCAATCTTGAGGGTTTTCATTAAAATAAATGTCTGTTAAGTCTCTATCTATTTATGAATGAGGTAAAACAGCAATGATTGAACCAATGTCTCCACTGATAAACCTACAGTAGTATTTACATTAGCATTTCAATATCGGTGTCTGTGGCAACATTTATGGAATTAATTCATTATTAACTTGCTGCTAATGCAACTGACCATTTCCTTCTGCCTTAGGTTCACATTAAAGCAATTATCTGCAGAAACAAGTTATCTTTTATTAAGAGGTAGTCATGGAAAATCCAATGTGTTTATCATGAGATTAACACTTATCCTATCACTCATCAAAATGCATATAAAAAACAATGACCATTCTGGGCAGTTTTGGACGGTGGAACAGTTTGAAATATTGCAGGGAGTAATGGAGCAAGAAGGAGTTTCAGTGAGCTGTTCGATGAAGACCTGCGGGTGACAAGCTGTTCACAGACTCATGCTGTGTGCAGCATAAAAATCAGAGAATGGATGGAAAATCAACAGAAAAAGGTCAAATATTGCCTGACATCTTTATCAAAACTGCAGTAGTTTGTTCTGCTGCCCCCCAAATTCTGTGAACTATTGTATTAAATGACATGTGTTGTCACCACCAGTAACTGCAGGTGTTGCCAAATTAACCGGGGCTGAAATCTCCAAGATGCCTCTTCAAACATCTGTTAGACCCTAATTTTCATTTGAAAAATAATTGATTCTATGTCCACTTTGTAACTCACCTTTTCATCCCTCTCATTCCATCTGTGTTTCTCTTAAATGTTTTCAAGACAACTTTATTATCAGTGCTATCAGAATGAATCAAGTTAATTTGTTATGTTCCATGTGCTTATGTTAGGACAGATGAATGTTATTGCCAAAAGTCAGCAGCATTGCTCTATGGATGACAATGTCTGACAGTCGACCAGTCCAACATTTCAGTCCAGATTGAGAACCTCTAAAACTACTGGATGAATGTTAGTGATCCAACTGGATTTCACTGAAAACTACAAATTTCCACGTCAGGGGAACACCAAGACCAGTCTGGGAACCATGAATGTATCAAATTTGTACCTATCTTTCTCATAAACACTGAGATAGTTCACTTGAAGAATGAAAACGTAAACCTGCTAGTGACGCTGGAAGGGAAAGACTTGAGGATTCATCCTCTAGGAATCATGAATGTCTGCACAAAAATCCATGGCAACCCATCTAATAGCTGTTGAGATATTACAGTCTGACCAACATTATCAAACCTTGAGACACATTGCTAGCGTGGCTAAAAATGGCAATTATAATACTCGTTGCCTGCATGCGGCACAAGTGTCAAAATTACAGAAGCTATTATCTTCCTTTCCTATAGAGGGCTAATATCAGCACATCTACAGCTTCAAGTGAAAGCCTTGTTTTAGTCCTTTTCTAGCAGGTGGTTCTTTGATTGCAATGCATGAGCAGCACAATGCCCAGCTTTATGTGTGTACGTACAGACAGTGTACATGTTAATGTATTTTATCTGTGTGTTTAAAACTAGCTGTGCTGTTACAGTTTCACACTCACTTGTGAAAACTGGTGAAAGTTCACACCTCAGTAGCTCTGCTTTTTCATATTCCTACACCATGGCATAGGTCACGTTGAGCCATTAAGACTCATTTACAAGATTTACACCTAATTTCCTTTGAAAAACATTTCAGGTAAGTAGTGTATAATGTCACAGCGAGTGGGTTGCACCTGCTTAGAGTTGTGGTGGAGCCAGAGGATGATAGAAAACCATATAAAATTAATGTACTGTAGCTCCATGCTGAATTGAAAAAGTGACTAGCGCCTTCTGTGATACTTAAAATGTACATTCTTTGCCAGCAAAATGTGTCTAGGCATCTGTTTATTTTGTTAGCTCTGTCTATATACAGATGAAAATCCAGAACAGTGGGACTCCTAAAAGTTTCCATTTGTTTTGGTGGAAAAAAGCAGACTTTTAATCATTATTCAAAGACAATAGTATTTGAGTCAGATGCTGACTGGTCCAGGCAGTAAACCGCCCTAATCAAGTGATGTAACATACAGCAATACCAGTGACAACACTGGCTTGTCATGACGTCTATGAAATCTGAGTCGGGTGCCTGGTGTACTAAAGGACCCACACACAATAAAGGAGGAGCTCTCTGCTCTGGGTGTTTAATGTGTGTATTTAAAGCAGTTAGAACAGGTCTTTGTGTGTTTTCACAACTCCACCTCTCCGGGTACATCCCCCTCAGGATTTTTACTGCTGTCTGATAACGCTCACTGGCCTCCAACATATAGAAGGTGGAGAGGGAGTAAGAGTTTCTTCTCATCCAGTTTCCACTTAAGTTATTTCTCCCTGTTCTCTCCAGGTTATTCTTTATCCTCCTACTAATTATCATAGTGGTAGTCCTGAGGAGTTATGAGCCATATACTTAAAGAACCTGGCTGGGTCAAATCTTACTGACAATATTTGATGAACTGGTAATTTTAAAGCTTCCCCACCGGACCAGATTTTTGAGAAAAAATTTATAGAGCATATTTTCAAGTTTTTTGTTGTTTATCTTTATGTAATTGGGGTTTTTTTTCTCTGTGTTTTTTAAACATTGCTAAAATAAAATATAATTAACTTCTTGTGACAAATATTCTTTCATCCCACTGTTAGATGTTTTTCTTTGTTTAAAAAAAATCTATTGATATTTGTTTTCCCCAGCATTTTCAGTCCTTACAAAATATTCAACAGATTTAAAGCTGCTATTATCAATATTTTTAACCATCAATGGATCAAATGCCTACTTGTATGTGAAAGGCTTTGCTCATGGTAAGAACCAAGAAAGAACTATCACGTGACTCTGCAGTTCCCATCAGCTCTACAGAGCTGTTAAGCGTCTTTCAGCTAATTGTTTTGGTTTTTGGCCAGCAACTTTACTGATTAGGTTCCTTACCCCAATCGGGTCGTTGTTGATAACAGAACCATTTTTCAATAAAATATACTATACACCACCTGCAAAGAACCAAATGGCAGACAGGCAAAGTTAGCAACTACATGCTGGAGCATTTAGCAGCTAAAGAGCCAAAGTGGACCTAAAAGGAGAATGATTACAAGACTTAAATTTCTGAGGTGGCCAGAAAAATGAATGTGATTCTCTTTGTGTCTGTCTGTTAGATGTATAAAAAAGAAATTCTTGTCTGGTACATTTGCTATATCACCTTAGATGGCTACAGTATTCCAGTGCTGTGCCTGTAGCTTTCTACTATTGCCACCAAGTTGTCAAATTCAGTTACGGCAGGTTTAAAAAAAAACAAAAAAACTTTATCATTCATTTATTTGCTCCTTTTTGAGAATGAATTGAGAAGATTACGGAGTTGGAGGTAGAGTCAGATCTTAGTGTTTAGCTTAGTACAGAGAATCAAAGCAGGAGACACAACTCGGCTAGCTGTCTTCAAAGTTCAGGAGTATGCCTACCAGCATCTCACTGTCTGTGATGACTGTACTGTCATCACAAAGAGGTTGTAAGGCTTACTGCTATCTTGCCTGTACAAAGATTCATATCAGCACCTGTGCTCAGCCATCACATTTGGCAACCAGTGCTATAGCAGGAGATCTTGCATGGATGTAACGGGGCAGATGGTTAAACTGTTGTCTGTAAAGATATAGTTACAGCATACAGCTCCCCAAAAAGCAAAAATTGTCATGTGTACCCAACAATTATGATGGATACACACAAATGAGACACAAAAACAAATGAGACACAACAGACGGAGCCCGTCAAGCCCTTGTTTTCGGTCTTTAAGCTAAGCTAGGCTGACCATGTCCCTACACCAGCTCCAAACTTAATATGCTTATTTGAGAGTGGTATTGATCTTCTCACTTCATTGTTTGTAAAAAGCAAATACATATTTTTTCCCCAAATACTGTTTCTCATCCAATTCACCTTTATCATCCACATTCTTTATTTATCAGGTGAATTCAATGTGGAATGTTTGCTTTTACCAAAATACACATAGACAAGAAACAGCTGATGATGTGCACATTTTTTGTATCATCACAGCCTATTGATTACAGATACTTCAGCTTGAGCTTGAGCTTGGTTTATCTTGCCAGACTCTTAAACAGCCTCCACCACAGGACCAGCCAGATGAAAGAAATCAAGGGCTCCTTGTGTCTTTTCAAGCATTCAGAATTACTTAGTCACTGCTGTGTCTGTCTCTGCGAATAAAGGTATTGTAATTCTGTCCCTTCTCTCCAATCTCATCTCATGAATACACAGCTGGCATAGAAAGGACACACTGATAATGCCCTCCATCCATTATGCATGTGTTTGTGAGTCTGCGTCCATGGCTGTGTGGTTTTATGTGTGTGTTTAGTATACATATTTAAAGACATACAGATCAGTAGTGTATTTTTCATGGCAATGGCTCTATTTCCTACCTGACATTAAATCTTTTAACAGACAGATTTCCTCTGAGAAATAAGTTTGTATAAAAGGCTTTTTTTCCGTTTGTTACCATAATCAGGCAGCATCTTCCACAGGTCTGCTTTGTGGACGTTGCTTGTAACTTGTAATTCTGTAGGAAGAGCAGATTTTCATATTGTTGGGAAGTCTATCATGATGGTTTTACTGAGGGCTTATTTGCAACTGACACCACTTAGATCTAATGCAGCCACATCACAAATGCAGTTGCTGGAAAGCATGTTCACACCTTCCGTATTTCACCAGTGCACTGGCCAGAGTAACCGAGATTATTAAAAAGATGTTTTGTTGATAGCCAGTTAGGTAAAACATGACCATCATAGTGCCAAACATTAAATGAAAGCAGAATTCAAAATGTGGTCTATTTGTCACATGTTTTTTTTTTTTTATTTTATTTCAGAAAGTTTAATCAGTTGGATTTGACTGTTTTACATGCAAACATGATAATTGACAGTCTCTATAAGAAAAAGTCTGATTAATCTTATGCATAATTGTGGCTTGAGCTATATTAGTCCTATTAGAGACTGCAGATGGAGGTGAAGTAATACATAGATACAAGGAATAAACGCACTACCGAAAGTGGTGGATACCAGAGCTGTTAAAGATCACTCATTAATCTTTATCCTGCCCTGCCTTCTTTCTGTTTGATCAAGTGTCAGCTGTTTTAAAAACACAGTGTGGAAGTGGTGTTTTGACCATGCGTCAACACAAAAATAGATACTAAAGACTGATATGACAATCATGGCTGTATTTCCTTTTTTTAACGGCAATAAAAAGTCGTGGCTCATTCTTTAAATAATAAAAATTGAATATATTTGAGAAATCGTGACACCTTGAGTGAATTGTAGGTATGATGAATTCCCCAAATTGGAATACTGACACTTTGCCTTCACTGTTATTCCTGTGGTTGATTTGCATCTTAAACTTTGGCAAAAAAAAAAAAGTATACCAATATTTTCTTTTGATAGTTTGAAAGTTTTGTTACCGTGACATGTATAGCTGCTGAGGTGCAAAGATGAAAATTATTTGAATTTCTTCCATGATTGGATGCACAAACAGTGGAATTCATCTCTTTGGTTTTAGACAGAACATAATTAAATCATCTCAAAATACATTTTGAGCTTGAGCAACATTTCAGTTCTGTTGGTGTCAGAAAGAACAGAAAGTCTGAGTATCATGCAAAACATCTGTATTACATATTTATGAAAAACATCATAGTAACAAACACACATTTGACTTATTTTCAGATGTGATTTTTTTTTTAATGCCATTAAAAATTGCACTGGAAGAAACTGTGAATGTCGCTGTTACACACACACGGTATTTTGTGTCCTTGCCCTCTCGCTCTCTTCTCCTTCCTTCCTCAGCTACTTTTTCTACTGTCAAGTCTACCTTGCCTCTCTTGCTCTTTATTTTATTTGTTTTCTACTTGATATATGACTACTAGCCATGCTCATATGCTGATATTGTCATGAACTGGAGAGAAAGGAAAGAATTTCATTTGAGGACTTGGTTATACACACACACACACACACACACACACACATACACACACATACACACACACACACAGACACACATTGTGCTCATACCCTTCATGTCACTACAAATATAGATATAAATTAGTAAGTACTGCTGCCACTTCTAATACCTTGTATAGCAATTAGATTCATTTTCTAGCTGGCTAATACCTACTGGTTTTTACACTTTCACACTGACAAGAATGTACACAGTTATTGCTGTCATACACCCACACACTCATCTAATAACACACACCAATAACTCACAAATACTTGAATGCACAAATAATCTTTTTATGATATATGACTTGGTGAATCTCAGTGTCATTGGTTACTACACCAAGTAAGTGATCAATTCCAGAACAAATGAAAGCTTTTAAAGGCTGACCATAAGTATATACTGGATACCATACATGCATACATTTTCCAGCTCATATTACTAAAACCACGCAACATATGATATGATATATTGACACGTATATTAACATAATGAATATATCTTACATGAACAGACTCAAACAGTATGGTAATTAGACAAGGTCAAGCCTTGAAAACATCATCAAGTCTCTGCTAAAAAAAACAGAAGACTGCATAGATCTGTGATAACAGACCAAATTTGTCTACCAGCAACTAAGTTACTGAGACAGCTCTTATTGTGGGTCATAATAAAAATCATTTAGAGACTGATTTGGAACAACTCCTGTTCTATCCACAGCAAGTGCGCCCTTTGACACAATTAACTATACAATACTACTGGACAGACAACTGCTTTGGGCTCTCTGCTACAGCACAAAAGTGATCCAAGCCGTATCTTTGGGATAGGAACTGTTTGGTCTAAATTGGTATTTATGAGTCTAAATGGACCAACATTTGCGGGGTTCTTTGGTCCTCTTCTTTTTTAACATTTACATGCTTCCATTTGGCCATGGTTCAACAAAACTATAACATCAACAATGATAATTATGCAGATGACCTGAAATTTTCCTTGGTCTGGGACCCTGACTTCACAGTCCGATAGATTCTCTCTGCAGGGAAATTGAAAAAATAGATGACTGGATGTGTGTGAATTGGTACAGACTGAAAGTTAAACTTTAGCAGCCATGTCAAACCAGTTACAAATTTTTGTCATATTGGGGTTTTCTGCAGGTTAGATTACTGTAATGGCCTTTGCTCAGGTCTTCCCAGACTCACCAGATTTAAGGTCTCTTCACTGACATCCAGTGCTTTCGAGAAACAAGGTTTAAAGTACTGCAGCCTGTCTGCACAAAATACGTCACTGACTGCCTTTTTCCAGCATGAACCTTCTCAGCCTCTCATGGTCATCACCTAGCTGCTAACTAGTCCCAGAGTGCAAAATAAACATGGAAAGGCAGCATTTGACAGCACTGGAACAAATTTCCACCGGTTATTAGATGTGCTCCAACTTTTAAATCCAGGTTAAAAACTGTTGTGTTCTGCACGGTCATTTTTTGAACCTTAAATACTCATTATGAACCACCAAACCTCCTGTCCTGTGTTTATATCTATGTAAAAAGAAAAGGTTGCTTTCATTTCATTTTTTTCATTTTCCTCCCTTCCTTTATGTCTTTTTTTTATGTAAAGCATTTGAATTGGATTTGCATATGAAGTGTACTATACAAATAAGCTTGCATTAACATATCTGCACTTTCCTGTACTCTGTATATTTCTTTTTAACACATGTACTGTTCTTACCAGCTAATAAATTCCACTCTGTTTTACTTTTAATCACTGCTTCCAACTGACTTGTATTCAACCTCACTGGAAACTTTTGCACACAGTAAGCTGTGCTTATTGAACACAAAATGCAGGTGCATTTTTATTGATCTTATAAGCATGATCTACTGTAGTGCCTTGCATCGCTGAGATGGAACCAGAGATTTTTTTTCTCCTTATCTTCCTCTCACACTTTCACTTATTTCCTTCTTTAAGCATTGCTGATATATTTTCACAGAAATTAATATGCAAATATGGGTAATATTAAAACTTAATATGTTAGTTTTCCAACATGCTACCCTTATTATGCAGGCGTGTGTGTATTGCAGGTGTGCAACCTGGGAGAGCAATGTGACTAATTTGACATTTGAATGGCAGATAAGAATAGTTTTAAACAACTTCTCCAAAAATAGGGAGATGGTGGGGCATGATCTGTGATCCTTTGGCATCATCTGCCACCTAGAATGTATCAGAATGAAAGTTTAGTTGCTTATTTTACAAGAAAAAAAAATCTTCCTGCTGCAATGTGCATGTGTTGTAATGCTGGAAAATGTCAATAACATTTAAAAAGAGCATGACAAGTCTGACCCTTGCAGAACCCAAGTGATTTTGTTTTCATTTTCTGATGTTTAGTATGAGAGAATACACTTCCTATAGTGACCTGCCACTGCCTGTGAATGCAGTAAGAGATTTGATTCAAAGAAGAAGCAATAAAATGAATAGCACATTGATGATGAATTCAAGCGCCTTTTTCAGAGAAATAACCGCAAAAAAAAAGCAAACGATTGTTTATACCTGAAAATGAAGGGGAGATGGGAGACTTTTTCAGCCCTGAGTATTGTGTTCAGTCTTTCTAATGAGTTTCATACAGGCAAAACAACCTCCAGGGCAAAACCAGGAAACTCCTGCCGCTGTTTATGGTTTGTCTTTTTTATTTATTTCTAATTGTAATGTCACAAATATTGGTCAGATTAATACTTGATGTGATAGCATCAGTGAAAATATCACTATCACACCAATTTTTTGCCAAAAGAAAGTTAAGTTGCAGATTTCAGCTAAAAGTTTGTCAAACTGGAATTTTGTTAAATCAGTCAGATATAGATAATTGGATGCTGATGATGCATTCAAAAAATGAAAGAGGGAAAACCTGGAAGACTGAATTGATTTCTTAACAAAAGGGTGTTAGTTGTGCGGTTAACGAACAGCACTTAGTCCTGCATACGTACTTCTTGATTGCAGAATATTAGCTTGTAATAAAGTGTAGTTTTCGCTGTTTTTCATTTTAAAAAAAGCCTTTTCTGTATCTGTGTTAACCAGATGTTTTATTAAAATTGTTGTTCCCAGTTCATGCAGTTCAAACAAAAACACTCCTACGTTTACACCACTCTGTGGATGTGCTACTATGATTCTCAATGTGTCTGTGTGCACATACCTTTAGCCTGATTTTCTGATAACAGCACCTCATTATTTCTAAACTTTAACTGCTGCTGTGATGCAAACCTATCTTCCAAATGAGAAGGAAATCAATGTTGTTTTAGAAAACCAACCACCAACTAAATACAGAGTATTTGTGTGTGTGTGTGTGTGCAAACAGAACGTGGTTGGCACAAAACTATACATTGCTCAATATTTATTCATAGTCATTCAGCAGTGGCAGGTCACAGCAACAATACTTCTGCTACCACTAACAAAGAAATGGGACACTAACAAATAACCACGATTTATCCAAACACCCTTCAAAACACAAATAACCATGTTGGAGCATTTTTATGGCAAAAAAATATCAGCTCATCCTACTTAATCATTGGTTTTCCTCAACAAGCTGTTGTCTGCTACAGTTAAGCAGGAATCACTAATGCAGTATATGTATATGTTACATGCTAAGAATAAGACACTCTGTCCAAAACTGTTGCATATGCATTCAATTACAAAAGTTATTGATAATTTAATGATAACAGTCGGTAACAATGTTTGTATAATTGTTTGGCGTTAGCTCAACATCTATCAGCTCTAGTATGGCTCGTGATCACCTGACCTACTGATCTGCTTTAAACTTTACATAAAACTCCATTGCAACCACTGGTTACACAAAATAGGAAATATTCACAAACACACATGCAATAAACTCTAGAATTTTCTTTACAAAAGTACAAAAAATCAGATAAAACAAGATAAAAATGTTGATATGTGGACAAGTAAACTCACTGCACTTCTCATTACTGGTTGAAAACCTCAGAAATGACTTAATATTTCCTGGCTGAGTGTAACCAGTGTTTCTAGGTGTAGAATAATTATCATGTGTATGATAACTTGGTTCTTTGTAAGATGTAAAAACAATAATTCTAAAAACCACTATATGTGCATTAATTTCATCACAGTCTCAAAATTCTTTTTTAAAGAAATTCCTAAAGGAATAAGAAAGAACCAGCCTAATTATTCATTGTGTGAATGTCTGTGTCGAAACTGTTTTATGGACAACTGACCCTTGATCTGCCATTAATGATTTAATTAAATATCTAACATCTCACGAGACAGCCAGTCTCCACTGTCAACCTCTTATAAACTCTTTACTGTATTTTGGTTCATATATACTGTAAAGTGGTCTATATCAACATAAAACAAGTTGTACGACATACTGCAAATTTTATCCTGCTATTTTTGTGGTTAGTGACCTGTCTATTAATTTAATGATCTTTTCTGAGAATACATACTTTCCCTGAATTCATGTGTCTGAAATACAGATCTTAAAATTGCATAATCCCCCAAAAATGATCAACAGGACCTATGACACTTGTTCCAATAGCGGACACAAAACTCCTACTCACAATGCTATGCAAGAGGAGGGAGTTAAGTAAATGCTTCTCTCTGCTTTATTCCAGTTGTCACCTTGACACGTATTCACCTATAAAAACTAAAAGCCCCAAGTGTAAAAGCCATAGAAGTTGGTTCATGCTGAGCTCTATCTTCCCCTTGTGCTGGACCTGTAAAATTCGTTACGACACATAGAGAAAACCCTGACAGGTGTTTGGTAGTTATGAATATTAAACATCTACCAGCTCATTCTTTAAGAAGAATTATTCAATTCAATTCATTACACTTTTATTTATATAGCAGCAAATCATAACAGATGCTATGTCAGGGTACTTTTCATATAGAGCAGGTCTAGACCAAACTCTTTATAATTTTTACAGAGAACCAACATTTTCATGAGCAGCACTTGGCGACAGTGACAATGAAAAACTCCCTTTTATCAGGTAGAAACGTTGAACAGATCCTGGCTCGGGGGGGGTCGTCTGCCTCGACCGGCTGGGTTGAGAGAGAGAGACTGAGAGAAAGCAACTGACAAAGAGTGTGAGAGTGTGAGAGTGTGAGAGACAGGGGTCAGGAAGTAGGAAAGAAAACAGCACAATACAGGTTCCACATAAAGAAGTATAATAATAATAATAATAATAATAATAATAATTATTATTATTATTATTATTATTATTATTATTATTATTAGATTAGATAAATAGCTTCTTTTGTCTACATGGGGTGTGATGAAAATCACAGGCCATTTAATCACATGGTCACAACTACAATGTTTATATCGCACCATCATAAAGTAACCAACAAACCCATGGACATACTCACATGCATACATAACCATACACGTGTCGCACCTTGCACCAGATGTAAGCTGGCCAGACCAGCTGGACAACCTACTTGTAATCAATTGTTTAGAAAGTGAATGGCTTGTGAAACAAATGAAAATTTGGATCTGTTTTTGGTGAATAGTGGTCAGTCTCTGTAAATGCTTCCCTACTTGGTAACATGATCCCTAATCATTTACTGGCCCTTGTTACCAGTTTTCTGATGCTCTGCTTCTGTGAATCACTGATATTGCCAAACCCGCAGATGATTCAGAGGGTTACAACACTTTCACCGTAAAGAGTAACAGTTTCTTTAAAAATAACATTCTTTGTTGTATAAGCTTGAGATCAAGCACATTGCCAAGGTACTTGTAATTTGTGACATGTAGTGATAAAAGTAGTATTTGATTGTGACTTTTCTAAAATCAATGGGCATTTCCTTGTTTTACTGGTGTTTAGGAGAAGATTTGACTTCTCACAGCATTTCAGGGGGAACCTGAGGGGCCAGTGCCCCTCCTCCCCATCATATCAGAGGCTAACCATGGCAGTGTTGTCTAATAATGATAATTTGCTAATGATTCTAATAATAGAGGTAATGATAGAACTGATAAAACTAAATACAATCATCATCCTTATAATCATAATATTTAGAGCAGTGGGTGCTGATCAGGCTCATGGGGCAGTAGATGGATCTGCAGCCATGGATCCAGACTCAGGAACATCAGGAAAAAACCTGCAGAAAGTGACAGGAGGAAGAGGAGACAGACGAGGAAGCACAACACTATGGGAGAGAGGAAGAACAGATAGTAACGAGCTTTTTTTAGGTGTTAATGTGACAGGGAGAGAGGAGGAGGCAGTGGAAAGGGAAGCTCAGTGCATCATGGGAAGTAGTCTAGGCCTGTAGCACCATAGTGAGGGGATGGCCTCGAGCTAATGCTGAGCCAGTTCTAACCATAATCTACATCAAAGAGGAAGGATTTAAGCCGACTATGAAATGTGGTTCCACAACAGAGGAGCCTGATAACTGAAAGCTCTGACCCCATTCTGCTTGTTGAGACTCTAGGAACCACAATTAGGCCTGAATTCTGGGAAGGCAGAGTTCTACTGGGATAATAAGGTACTAAGAGCTTTTTAAGATAGGATGGTGCCTGGCCGTTAAGAGCTTTGGAGGTGAGGAGGAGGATTTTAAATTGCATTTTAAATTCTGAATCTGGAGCCAATGCAGAGAAGCTAACACATGAGAGATGTCTCTTTTTCTAGTTCCTGTCAGTATTCGCACTGCGCCATTCTGGATCAGCTGGAGACTATTTAATGTTTTGCTGGGACAGCCTGATAATAGGGAGTTGCAGTAATCAAGCCTAGAAGTAACAAAAGCCTGTACTAGTCTTTCTGCGTCATTTTGAGAAAGGATTTGCCTGATTTTTGCAATACTACGTTGGTGTTGGTGAAAAAAAGGCGTCCTTGAAATTTGTTTGATGTGGGAGTTAAAGGAGACGTCCTGATCAGTGGTGCTAGAGGCCAGAGCAATGCCATCTAGAGTAAGCCTGAATCTAATAATGAGATAAGTGCTAAGGCTATAATTATCAACATCAACATGAATATAATAATCACCAACTATAATTACTTTATCTACACTGAGAACTTAATTTGATAACAACTCTGAGAATTCAGATAAAAAGTACAGTCAAAAGGCGTGGTACAATACAGAACAGGCTTTTTAGATTTCCAGGTTGGATATGCGAGACTAAGAACCAGGCTTAAGTCCACATTTAATTCTCTTATTTCATTGTAGTTCTGCGGTGTTGGTCTTACTTTTTAGTAGGTTTTTCAGTACATCTCCTCTTCTGTTTATTTTTGAGTTAATTAATTTAGATGGTTGGGGGGAGACACAGTCTCTATGGGGTTTTAGGTGGGTGACTGCTGTAATAGAAGCACAGAGAAGCTGCAACTCTTCCTCCTGGTCTCAACTCTTGGTTGTTGAGGTTTTGTCTACTAATAAACTCGGTCAGATTTCTACATATGAGAGCTGCTCCGTCCTGTCGTGTCTCCTAATCAGACCAGGTCTTCCCCAAAAAGTCTGCCAGTTATCTACAAAGCAAACACCATTTTCTGGACACTACTTTGACAGACAGTGCTTGAATGAACATGCAGCTACATGTCATCACTGGTCAGATTAAGCAGAGGTACAGAGAAAACTACAGTGTCCGACATTGTCTTTGCATGTGTAAACACCTACTGAACATTAACTTTTGTGTCATGACATGAGTAACAGTCTTAATATATCTATGTTTATCCTTAGCCAGCAGTTTCAAACAGGATTCTACGTCTCTCTCTGGCCCCAGCTATACATTTAACTATGCTCACTGGTGTCGCTAACTTCACGTTTCTTAAACTACAGCTGCCAACAACCAGAGTTGGTTTCTCAGCATGTGTGTCGTCGAGTGTGGAGTGTCTGTATGAACCATTGATGCTGAGGGCAACGCCTCTTATTGTCGACAGTCACGCAACCGACTTGGCTTCCCTGCTGCTCTGGAACTGCTGGGGGACATGTAGAAGCTACACTGGGGCAGCTTGAACTCGCTACTAGAGGCTGGTTAACTACTGCAGCTAATGTTTAAGTTTTCATGGTGAGGAGTTGTACTTCTGATTTTCTGAGGTTCGCCTCCATCTCTGCCGCCTCCATCTCTGCCGTTGTTTCTAATGGAGGCAGAGTTGTAACTAAACCTGTGAGACCAAGAGACAGCAGGAGAGTGAGAGGTGGACAGGGAAGCCATCGCTAACTGCTAAGCTAAAGTTACTGGCAGATTGAAATAGCATGTAAAACATCTGTGAAGTAGCCAGAAAATCCTTTGAAGAAGGAGAGAGCTAAGAGGGCTTAAGTAGAGCTAATGGAGGTTTCAATGTAGATCGGAATTAGGTCGTCTTCACAGACACCTATCATCCTATCTCTTACATAGACATATACCCATGTTTTCTCTAAAACACATTCTCATCTCTAGCACACAGAAGCACCAGGTCCATTCCCATGTTCTTTCCCAATAGTGTGCAGGATTTGACACCTCTTTTGATTAAAAGAGAATTCCTGCAGAGCGGATACTGCAGGTACCTGCTTTCTTGCTGTGTCAAACTCCACTATGTGCACTCTATGTGTGTCCTTGTGTGTTTACATGTCTTTGTGTGTATGAAACAAGTGAAAGAGTTCTTTACTATTTGTCTAGGTGAATGGTTCAACCAGTTCAACTCCAGCTGGAAGCACTAACTCTTACTGACTTTCTGATGGAAGCAAAACAGTTGGATCTACCTGCTTGTTTGTGGTGCAGAGATCATGCTGATGCATGTTGATCTGAAGGCAAATCCTATGTGTGTGTATGTGAGTCTAGGAAGACTCGGACATCTTCTCCTCACATAAATGAAACAGTAAATTAAGATGAACATTGTGTAGCAAAGGCTCCTGTGACTGAACTAATGGTTAGCTTGTCAACTGCAGCACAAGTCAGCACAAGGCCTTCACTTAGATTGGATCAAAGCTTTGCTAAAAAGTTTCAGCATGTATGTTCATGCATTATGTGAATGCTAAAACTGAATGGTCAAATTCAACCAGTTAAAACACTGACATTATCAGTCCGACCCTCCAGGGTTTCGCATCCTCACCCCCCCCCTCGCTCTCTTTCTCCCTCTCTCTCTCTCCCTCTCCCTCTCTTTCTCTCTGTCTCTCTCTCTCTCCCTCTTCTGTTTTTGTTCTCTCCTCAGTATGCGTGGAGGGTGTGGTTCACCTGATTCCTGTATCTGCAGACGAGCACACCTGAATCTCATTCCCACCTATCTCAACGCTGCAATATAACCTAGTTGGACCCACTGTCCTGTGCCAGATTGGTACGCCTCTGTGGTACCTATTCTCTGGTAATTTCCTGAGTAAACCTGCCGTCTTTGTGTAGATTCTGTGTGTGCTCCTCTCAGACAATTGCCATCTCTAGTGCTTCCATCCCATCCTCTCCAGACATCAATTCCCAGCCTCCTGTTTCCCCCCTGCATCTCTACAACTGGACCCACACGCTCCATCACTATCTACCCTTCTCCTATTGTTCAATGAACCTGCTTAAACTGTACTTCTGCTTCTGCCTTTGCTTTTAGCTCCGAAGGAACAAAACCTTAACAGAAATGATTGATTAATAATTTCACCCTGCTTCCTATGTGAAGGAAACAGTAGATAATGACTAAAAACTGTCACTAAAAACATTTAACCTAATCTTATTCTAATCAGAGTCCCAATTTTAACCCACAAATCTCAACTATAGTCTTGACTACAATAGACTTTACAGAATCAAGGAGCTATTAAATATGCTTTCTCTGAGGGTTTTCCTTATATCTGTCTTGCTGCATTACCACCTTTGGTCATCACATAAACATCTGAACGCATGGAATGCAACAACAGCAGCCCTGCTCAGTTACTTTATGTTCTATCCAAGGGGGTTAATGGTGTGCACAGACACTCCTGCAAGAAACCAGCTCATATAGAACTCCTGCAGCTGCCATAAGAAGACTTTCCATCAGCTGTAACAATAGCCTGACGGGACATAAAACGATATGAGAGCTTTTTGTACTTTCAGTGAGAAATGCTGAGCAGGCGGTGGAAGCTATGTTGTTTCAGATGTATTGCTGACTGACAGACATCACTGTCTTCGTCCACACATGAACAAGGTGCAATTTGAAGAATATTTTTTCACAACAGTGTAGCAACAGAATACCCATGATAGCTATAGCATTAAAAAGACTCAGAATGAGAATTAAGGTTAGTTTCATTATTTTACTATTATCTAGCCATCGTGGGGCTGCAAAACAGTATCTAAATCTTCCAGGGTGATGTCCACAATGGACAATATGAAGATAATTACTATAAACTCAGACAGCTTGGCTTCTTGTTTAAGGTTAGGTACATAAGAATTTGGACTTTGATAAAAGTTGATATGAAATAAAGCCATCAAGATGTGTTTGAAGTGTGAAAAATATTGCATAAGAAATTACAGACATTTTTATACATAGTTGATCGTTTTCACAGGCTCAAAAGTAATCGGAAAACCCAACATTATTATAAATATTAGGATTATTTTAAATTCTTGGATGAAAATCCTTTGCAGTCAATGACTGCCTGAAGTCTGGAAAACATGATCACCACCAAATGCTGAGTTTCCTCCCCTGAGATGCTTTTCCAGGCCTTTACTGCAGCCACCTTCAGTTGCCTCTTGTTTACGGGTCTTTCTACTCTCAGTTTTGTCTTCAGGAAGTGAAAAGCAGGCGGCATTTTCAGGGTGGACAATCTAATTTCTTTGCCTTCAGAAGCTCTTGTGTTGCTCTCACAGTATGTTTTGGGTCCTTATCTATCTGTACTGTGAAACACTCCTATTACTTCTGCAGCATTTGGCTGAATCTGAGCAGATCGTATAGACCTGTACATTACAGAGTTCATCCTGCTGCTTCTATCAGCAGTCACATCATCAATAAACACCACCGACCCAGTTCCATTAACAGCTGTACATGTCCATGTCCATAACACTGCTTCCACCATGTCTAACAGATGATGTGGTGGCTTTGGATCATGAGCTGTTCGTTTCCTTCTCCATACTCTTCTTTTCCTTTTATTCTGGTGTTAGTTCATCTTGGTTTCATCTGTTCAAAGAATCTTGTTTCAGAAATGTTCAGGCTTTTTTAGATGTTTTTCGGCCAAGTGTAATTTGGCCTTTCTGTTCTTGAGTGATTTGCACCTTGTGCTAAAACCTTTCTATTTACATTCATGAAGGCGGCTCTTGATTATAGACTCTGACAATAATACATCTACCTCCTCAATAGTGTGCTTGACCTGGCAAGATGTTATGAAGGGTTTTTTCTTCACCAGGGAAAGAATTCTGCCTTCATTCACCCTATTCATCTTCCATAGTCTTCTAGGGCCTTTTGGTGGAAGATAATGGAAGTGCATTCCCTCTTTTTAAGACCTGTTTGGACTTCATATTGAGAACTTCCATGAACAGTTACCAAATAGCTGTAAATCCTAAACAGTTAAAGCACTGTTTTTATTAAACCCCTTGAATTAAAGCTGAAAGTCAAAACTTCAATCACATCTTGATTTGTTTGTTTCAAATCTGTTATGGTTGTATACAGAGGTAAAACTACAAAAACCGTATCACTGCTCAAGAACTTACGATAGTAGCTTTATATTACTATCATTATACATTATTGCACCTGTGACTAGTTTCCATGTGTGTGAGAAAGAGATTAGCTGAGTGTGCATGCTGTTTCATTTTCAATCTACATTTGAGTATGTGATGTTTCTGCCTTTGTGTCAATGTACACGCATACAATCCTTGACATTTTCTTCTATTATAAATTTTCAACATCGTCTCATCGGCTGCAGGAAAACTGTCAATCTCTACCATTAAATCACATGAATACTCTTAGGTTACTCTTAAGTTAGCTGGCGATGCCAAATATGCCTCAATGAACTCCTTATACACAATTTATACCCTTTTCCACTATACCAACATAAAAAAAAGTTAAATCACATTTTAATATAGACTTACCAATTTGAAATTGCATCAAACTGTGCTGATATGGCTTATATGATTATCTCCTTTTATTTAATCAGCTGTTACACTATATTTTTCATACAAGACTGAAGTCCTGAATGTGAATGACACATTATACGAATATTTTTGTATATTTTCGTAATCCTTTTTTAAAAATACTTAAAACTACTGCATAATCCTTTAACATCCCCCTCTGGCAACATGCAGGAATACCCCCTACAATACAAGTGCCCCTGGTAATAGATTAATCATCAGTTATTTCTATTATACTACATGTACTGTAGATCATTTCGTATAATTTCATACTTAAATACGTTGAAGGTGGGTGGAGCTGCTGGGAAAAGCCTTTTTATAATAGTAGAAATTTGGACTCAACAAAGCAAGAAAAGTACAAGAGAAACTTGTTTTGTTAACCTCAGTTCCATCAGGTGTCTCAGGATGCTGGACTCACGCCTCCATCCTCCATCCAAATTGACTGAGGTCTGCCATCGTTGACAATGTTTCAATCCTTTCAATGGATCTCAGAAAAGACAAAAGAATGAGAAATGAGTCTCAGAGAAGCTCAGAGTGAGGATTCACAGGTGTATCCTTAGTAAAAGTTTTTTTACGTGAATGGAGAAACTTCTCTAATGGCAATCTGTATCTGATTGGTCATCTGATCTGATGGGTTTAAATATACCCGCTGAGCTGTTGTGGAAATGCTTTTACTGTAATTTTAGTAAGACTAGTGGATTGTAATGCTTTAGATTAGGCAAACTACCTGTGTGAGAATGCCAGAGGCTCTATAGCTATTCATAGTCATTCATGGAAACACATCCTGGTGTTTTTTTTAGATGGAATATTTTTCAATATTTTCACACTTAATGTGACATTATTCTTTATGGCATTCATCTGTGTTCATTGGCATTCCTCTTCTCTCTCTTCCTACGAACACACCTTCCTCCTCTCCTTCTTCTACCAACAGTAGTCCAATTTCCACCGGCACCCTGTAGGTGAACAGCACCGATGGCGGTCGTTGTTAACCAGGGCCTCGACCGATCCGGTATGGGATTCATAGATTTGATTCACGTGTTTGATTTGGCAAAAGTTTTACGTCGGATGCCCTTCCTGACAAAACCCTCTGTATTTATCCGGGCTTGGGACCGGCACAATAAGACACTGGCTTGTGTCCCCTTGCGGCTACATTGGAGATTTCATTTGGTTTATTTCTTTTTAATTTTCACATTTTTATTAATTTCATTTGGATTTTATTTCTTCTTTTTAGAGTCACCAATTAACCTAAACTGCATATCTTTAGACTGTGGGAGGAAACTGGAGCACCCAGAGAAAACCCACGCAAGCACAGGGAGAACATACAAACTCCACACAGAATACCCCCTATTGCTGTGAGGCATCAGTGCTAACCACTGTGCCACTGTGCCGCCCAGTACATTATTCAGAATTTCTGAATTGATTTTGAAGGCCACCCATACATTGTTATTTTCATTTTTCCAGTTGACGTAACTTCTGTTTATCACAGGAAAATGTCCCCCACCACTTCTTTTAGAAAGGTATCAGTCTTTGGGGGTCACCAGGTGCTTCAGTCAGAAAGGTTTTTTTCTGCCTTTGTCTGCAACCTGAGAATTACTGGAGATGGGTGGATGACGTCTAGGTCTTGTTTTGCCTTTGAGATTGAGCCTTTCGATTTTGGGGGTTATGTGCATTTTGTCTTCAGACTCAACCACAACATTTTTGCTGAAGCTAGGAGGCTCAATCTTGACAGATTTGGCTTCAGACTCCGGCTGGAATTTAGGGGAGATTGGCGGGAGAGCAGTAACTTTTGATTTACCGTCAGCCTTTGGAGTTTTGTGGGTCACGTTTGGTTTCTCTACAGTCTTCATGGTGAGCGTGACAGTTTTCAGCTCCCTTTTATTGGAGATCGGTGAAAGAGGGATATCTTTCACTCTATTGTCATCCTCTTCAGTAACATGGGTTAAGCTACATTTCTCTCCGGCCTTTTTGGTGGGCGAGAGAGATTCCAGCTGGCATTTACTGGAGATGGGTGGGAGACGTGTAGGTTTTGTTTTGCCTCCAAGATTTATCTTCTTGATTATGGGAGCTACATCTGATTTCGCTTCAGACTTGGGCACAACCTTTTTGCTGAAGGTAGGAGCCTCAGTCTGAACAGATTTACCTTCTGACTCCTGCTGGCATTTATTGGAGATCGGTGGAAGAGGGATATCTTTAGCTCTACAGTCAACCTCTTCAGTAATGTTGGTCAACTTTGACTTCTCTTCAGCCTCTACGGTGAGCGTGACAGTTTTCAGCTGGCATTTCTTGGAGATCAGTGGAAGAGGGATATCTTTCGCTCTACAGTCAACCTCTTCAGTAATGTGGGTTAAGCTAGATTTCTCTCCAGCCTTTTTGGTGGGCGAGAGAGATTCCAGCTGGCATTTACTGGAGATGGATGGGAGACGTGTAGGTCTTGTTTTGTCTTCAAGATTTATCCTTTTCAAAATGGGAGCTATGTCTGATTTCTCTTCAGACTTGGGCACAACCGTTTTGCTGAAGGTTGGAGCATCTGTCTGAACAGATTTACCTTCAGACTCCCGCTGGCATTTACTGGAGATTGGTGGAAGGCAGCTGGCTTTCGAGTAGGTGCTTTGCATCCTGGTCTGGTCACGTTCTTTGTGGCTGCTTGACTGCTTTTGTAGCAAATTGGAGCTGATTGGGGGCTGGGTGTCACCTGATTTGTCTTCAGCAGGCTGCTCAACTTCACTCTTCTTCAAGGCCTCCACCAGATCCATATTCTTCCTTCTCTCTCGTAAGTACAACTTTCTGGTGGTTGTAAACTTGTCAGCCAGTTTCTCATTCTCATTCTTGTACTGCTCAGTTTTTAGTTGGGACATGTGAACATTGCCTTGTAATGCCTTGATATGTTCCTTTTGCTCTCTGATTTTCCACTTGTCCTCTGCTAAACTGCTTGCAGGCTGCAGCCGTGACATACTGCCCTCCAGCTCCTCACACTGCTGCTCCTTTTCAGCTATTATGCAGTCCTTCCTCTCCAGTTTTCTGCTCATGTCAACTATTATGTTGGTTTTGTTGACCAGCTTTTCTTTTAACTCCCTATTCTTCCTGTACTCCTGGACCACTTCACTGTCTTTGTCGAGGTGAACTTTTACCTCTATTTGACGTGGTTGTAAAAGACAGGAGTCTCTCTCCTTGATAGCCTCTTCCAGTTGTACCTCTAAGTCACAAAATCTTCTCTTTTCTGTGATCAATTCTTTATCTTTTTGGGCAAGTTCTCCCCTGAAGCTTTTTCCAGTGACTACTTGAGCTTCCAGAATGCTTTTGTCCCTCTGAAGTTTCTCCACCTCCAGCGTGAGGACATGGATTTTCTCCTGAAGGGCTTTCTCCTGGCTACTCAGTGTCACTTCCAGCTCTTTGCTCCTCTTCTTTAACTCCAAATAATTGCCTTTGTAAAACATCAACTGTTTACAAAGGACATCTCTCTCTTTGGTCACTTTGCCCAGTTGCTCCACCTGCTGAAGGAAATATTTCTGGTCTTCCTTATGAGTTTTATCTAATTCCTCTGCTACCGCTAACCTTTTCTTCAGAACCCATATTTCCTCCTTGAGTAGCTTGTTCTCCTCCTCGTGGCACTTGAAGAGCTCAATCTCCTCCTTAAGCTGTTCATTTTCTTCATTGACAAATCTCAAAGATTTCACTCCTTTTTGAATTCGTCAATCACGCGTCTTCTAGATGCCGATTTTCTTCTTTCAGGGCCGAAACCTCAGCTTTATGCTTCGCACGTAACTCTGCATAATTCTCGGTTTCCATTTTGTTTTCCTCGATCTCAATCATCTCAAAGAAATTATGTTATTTCTTCTCAGAGAGGGTCGATGGCTGTTTAGGTCGAACCTGCAGGCTGTAGCCCTTTTGCTAAGAAAGTGCTATGACGCATCAAAGCACTCCCTGCTGACGTCACTGCCGTGCCTTTATTGCGTCATCGCATTTCGTTTTCAAAGTGGCGGTGACGTCACTGCCGTGCTATCACCCCCTACACACACACACACGCCGGAGACGCCGGAGACGCCGACGTGGTGCGATGGCTGAGGCGGCGACACTGCGCGTAGCCGTCGCCCCTCATCGACCCGTCCGGCAACTACAACAACTCCGCTGCCAACTTACAGACGGTGTTTGCGGCACCACGGGTTTCACCCGCCACCTACAGCCGCAGCTACGACTTTTTCCGCCGGGAGGCAAGATTAAGGAGCCATTCCCGCACTCACACATAGCGCCCAAATTCACAGTCACTGCGGTCACGCTTCGCCGCGCACACCGAGGAAAGCGCAAGCTTGTCAGCGACGGGGCGGGAGAGGGGCCCGTCTCCTCCGGCCCGACCTCCTGCTCCGCTGCCGCGGCGTCTTTCTCTGGGCCTCCCCCGCAAAGAAGGTGTCGACGGAGTCGTAGCGAAAGCGGAGCTGAAAAGCTGAGTCTCTTTCCTCATTTGAGACGAAGCCATGCTCACCCTGGCTTATCTGACGGTCGTGCTCGGGGTCTCGGTCCAGCCGCTCACACTTGTGTCGCCCCTTCTAACCACCACGGAGCGGACCGACGCCGTCCTCCCCTCGGTGGCGGACGGACGGACGCTCCCCAGCGCCGGAGAGAGCAGCACCAGGGCGGAAACATCCTCACTCGGCCTCAGTAAGGAGGAAACAGGCCGGTTATCACGCCGAGTTAAGTCCAACACCGCTAGCGACCTAACCTGGTGCTTTTCCGCTGTGAAAATGTTTGCGGGCTGATGTTAGCCAGCGTCAATGGGCGAGCTAATCCTGCTCCTGCTACCTGCAGGCTAGCGGTCAGGATGCTATCAGGAGTCGCCTAAACACAAAATTGGCGGATACGTCAGATCACGAGTTGAATTTCGGTCTAGAAATCCCTTGAAAATGTCCCCATTTATAAATCATCTTGTAAGCAGGACACACAGCAGCAGCCTTGAACTTACCGATGTTGAGACCAAACCTATGTCCGTGAGGCAGGTGTGGATTTATCAGCAGTCAGAGCTTGTTACGTCCCATGGCTCGTTTGCATTGTTTACGTCCTTTCACCAGCATAAGACCCATAGTGCCACGCAAAGGCTAAATGAAGCAGCTAAAACTGGAAGTTGAATGACCAAGCCAATTGAATAGCCAACAGCAAAAGAAACAAATAGCAGTAGCAGAGAAGTTTAAATGGCAAATACAGGAGTAGGATTGTTTTTTGCTTTCTTGCTTTTTAAGAATGATCAGCTTCTCACAACCCAGACACAGAGAGAAACCAAGCAGGTTATGCAGTAGTGTCATTACAAAACAGGAGCAAAGCAAGAAATTGTAACTACATGCCTTGCTGTTTAAGAAATCTCACAAACACCCACAGTAGACCTGAAAGATCTGCAGAACAGAGCCACAGCTCAGGAAAAAGGAAAGGGTTTGGTACGGCCCTGCTCCTGATCCTTACAACAAGCTGTGTTTACCCAAGTGCTTATTTCTTTTCTATGATAAGTGGACACATGGAAAAGATCATGTGTCAGAAGGGGAGATGTGTACTGAATTGAATAGATATTGATATGCAAAAGGATTCACAAATTACTGGAAATTGTAAACAATGTGTTATCTGTGCAAAGAATAACCGTGAACACAGGACCTCACACCAAGTGAAACTAAAAGACGTTTGGTAATCGTGGATATGTTCTCTAAATGGGTCAAATTCTCTCCCACATTGAAAGCAGACACAGGAGCAGTAGCAAAGGCCCTGGTCAGGGAAGTGATTCCTCGCTAGAGAATTCCAACCAAAATCCAGCAGTGATAACGGTAAACATTTTGTAAACAATTTTTCAAAGAAGTTGGGAGGATATTTAGGGGAATAGACATGCAGATTCATTGGGCATATCATCCACAGAGTGCTGGTGCAGTGGAAAGAAAGAACAGTACTTTCAGAAGTAAACTGATGAAATGTTGTGAAGAGACAGGCCTTCATTGGACACCACTTGTTCTTGTGTAAATGAGAGCTAGGCACCAAAGCAAGAGCATCCCAAGTCCCTTTGAAATCCTGTTTGCATGACCTCTCAGCACGGAGATTGAGCCTAAAGGGAGGCCACTCCCCGCCGATTTGTGTGAAGATGAAATGTTGCCTTGGTGTACAAACTTCTCATCTGTGTTCTCTGATATCCACAGACAGCTTAAAGACCCCCCCGGAACAAACCACCAAACCACTGCAGAACTTGAAACAAGGGGACTGGGTAGTTGAAAAAGCAATTAAAGGGAAGAACTGGAAGGCACCAAGGAATAACCGACAATTCCAGGTGTTGCTGACCACGGAGACAGCTGTAAAAATCGCTGAAAGGGCTCCTTGGATACCTACCAGCCACTGCAAAAGACGCAAGCAAGACCCTTCACCAAGCGTCCATCAAACTCTGTAAGTGGGCTGACACTCTCCTGCTTTGAGTTACGTGAGAGGGAGGGGTGTGGCTACCCTAGGACCACAGAAACTTCCGAAGAAGTAACACATTGATTAGGGGTTGAGCTGAGGTCACACTGCTGATAAGATGACACCAACACATCATACACCATGGCATCCATTCAGATATCTAGGAGGCAGCTGCATCCCTTGAGGTTGGATGTTGTGTCTTCTCGCCTCCTGGAGGCTCTGACCTTGTTACTGAGAAGATTAAATATCAAAGGTGTGATGACGCAATAATTAATTTCTCTTTTCACTTCCTCCTAAAATATCTAATAATGAAATACCTTATAATTCAACCTGTTTATTTATAGGTTGATCAATTAACTTGTAAAAATAAAACTTATTATTGCTTGTTTTTATCGTGAATTAGATATTAATTAAAGACGTGCTTTATTACTAATTCTGTGATACTTATGGTCCCTGTTAAATACTATCTTATACAGTACTGTGAGAAAAATGATCAGTACCATTGTGTTACTTGAAAGAATGTTCTTATAATGTGAGAAAAGGAACATTGTGTGCCAAGGCAATTCTTGTTTTCAGAGTTTAGCTTTGGTCACAAGTGTGTCTGTGTAGCCGTTCCCAGCTTTATCATACCCATGTTAGAAAATATGTCATATGTTATAAAAGCTTATGATCTAGACTTAAAGCTTAGACAACTCTGTACTGCTGTGCTGACTTGTCTCCTTGCTGCAAGATATTAAACTTGCAGAGACTGACTCCATTGACTCTGTGTCTTTTAAAGTAATTCTACCAACAACTTGGTCCTTCGAGCCGGATCTCAACAGCCTTTCCGCCGTCCAGGGTCGGGATTGAAACCGTGCACGAGGGAGTCTGGGACTCCTGAACAAAGACCTCCAGCTGAATTGCTGTTTCGTTAGAAGCCAGTTTCCACTGGAAGGGGGAAAGGTGACGGGATCTTTGAACAAACAACACAGAATCACTGGACTCAAGGTAAGAAAAAATCCCAGTAGTGATAAAATGATTAATTAAGATCTGAAGCATTACCTAGTAATACGAAAACATCAACAGTGAGATTAATCATTAAGAGACCATAGTCTGTGTGAGGAAACTACAGGAATAAATAATTCCGTGCGCACGTTAAAGAGAGAATTTCTGGGAACTTAGAAGAGTGATCACTGAGAGCGGATGTTTGTGTGTGTCCGTCATATTGAGGGAGTAGAAACTTAACAGTGTCTCAGCGAAGCATGAGGACAGCAGTGTCTCAGTGAAACGAACAGACAAAGGAAACCCAGCGGTGATAGCAAATTGTCTGACTGTGGAAACCTAGCGGTGTTAACTGAAATAGCGTTTCACTGATTGGGTCAGTTGCTCAGGTGTTATGCCATATAAACTGGTTGGCTGTTAAGGGGAAAAAAAATGAGAGAGAAAAAAATGGGGAACTTGTGTCAAAAAAACAAAGAGAGTTGAATGGAGATGCAAACTATATAATGCAGCGTGACTGTAAAATGTTCAATATTTAAACAGATGGAAAGATAAATTCAGATTTAATGGGAAATTGACGACTGAATCATGCTCCAAATTAGTAAAAGATAGAGAGAAAGTAGGTCAGACAGTTAGAAAATTGAACGATAAAAGTGGCCTCACCCAAGCTAGAGTATGGTAGCTGAAGCAAACAAACAAAAGAAAGGGACAAATAAAAAAAGAGATACTAAAGAAATATTAACCCTAACAGACAAAGAAGATGAAAACATGGTGACTAGTAGGAGACACCCTGACCCACCCCTAGGGCCCGTTCCTGACCCACCCCTTATGCCTAGTAATCCGCCCATATACACACCCCCAGTGTATGATGAAACAACTACACCCACTGTGCCACAACTATATCCAAAAGTCCCACCCCTGACCCTGACAAGGGAGCCAGGGCATGATACTACAGCAGGAACTAGGTGTGGGGAGTGGATAATCAGAAAAGCCTCAAGCCCCAAAGCTAATAATAGCAAATTCAAAGACTCACAGATCTTACCAAGATCCGATCTAAAAGATACGCCCTACGCTGATAGCAATCTAACCTTATTTGTGGGTGGGTCAAAAAAAAAAAAAAGAACCCAGATGGAAAAAATGCTGCCGGTTTCGCAGTAGTCACCCATACTAAAATCCTACAAGCCAAACCACTACCGAAACACTATTCAGCCGAAGCAGCTGAGCTAGTGGCCATGACGAAAACATGCAAACTAGCTGAGGACAGAGTAGCTACTATCTTTACAGATAGCCAATCTCAACCATACATGTTTTTGCCCAACAATGAAAAAAACATAGGCATGCTGACATCCACAGGGAAAGAGATAACCTACAAAAACCTAATTCTCTCCCTGCTAGAGGCGATCCAAGTCCCTAAGAAGGTAGCTCTCTGCAAATGTGCTGCACATACCAAAAAAGATGATCCCATCTCACAAGGGGACGCAAAAGCAGATGCTGCAGCAAAGGAAGCAGCAACTACTCAGATAATGTCTCTTGACAAAACAAAAGATATGCAAAATGTCTCCCCACAACATGAGAAACAAAAGTGGCTAAACAAAGGGGCTAAGCAAGAAAACGGAGTATACATGTGACCAGAGGGCAAGCCGATCCTGCCAAATAACCTTTTATAGATATGCTGCTATATTGAGCCATGGAACAAGTCATGTCTCAACAGGAGGGATGGTAGCAATCATACAAAGGGCATTTACAGCATACGGCCTCACAAACTACTCAACAAAAAATTTTGCCTATCCTGCCCAATTTGCGCAAAACATAACATACAGGGGAGTATGAGACCTAAAAGAGGGCAATTCCCAAAACTACAGTTTCCGTTTCAACATATATGTATGGATTTTATTGAACTAAACAAGTGTGAAGGAAAGAAACCTTGTTTAGTTATTATAGACATGTTCACCAAATGGATAGAAGTATTCCCAAGCGCCAGTCCAGATGCAAAAACAGCAGCAAAAGCACTAGTAAAAGAAATTATACCAAGATTCAGTATACCAGAAAGAATATACAGTGATAATGGTACGCACTTAGTGAACAGTGTGATCACCTTAATAGCACAGAATCTAAAAATACATATAAAGAATCACTGTGCGTATCATCCTCAGTCAGCAGGCCTAGTAGAAAGACATAATGGAATATTAAGAAAGACCATGGAAGAGACAGGCAAGAGCTGGGTCTACTGCCTGCCCCTAGTACTTCTCAATATGCACATAACCCCAACTTCAACAGGGCTAACACCTTTTGAACTCATGTATGGGAGACACTATACAATCCCACAACTTAAACCGTTCAAAAGATCGGATGAAGAAGTAGAACAAACCGTAGCAGACTACATGGCTAAAATGTTGACCATGAGGGAGATCTCTTCTGTTAATTCTCTTCTAGGTGATCTGTGGGTGCCTCGGTTGGAACAGTGAAACCAGGGGACTGGATCTTAATCAAAGCCATCAAAGCCAAGGTGGGAAGGTCCATTTCAGGTACTACTCGCCACACCGACTGCAGTCAAGATAGCGGAAAAACCATCCTGGATACACCTGTCACATTGTAAGTTGGTAAAACTATTACCAGAAGATAAAGGGAGAGATTAGTTACTCACCACTGTCCCCGGAAAGGCAAAAGCCTGACTACAAAGGGGGGTCTCCTCTACAGGAGGGGACTCGTCTCAACCTCAGTGAAGAAATCAACGGCCATAAGGGGACATAGGGTGAAGAATAAATAGTTGAAGGGAAAGCTGAGGTAACGAAAACCCAAAACAATGGAAAGACCAAGACCATGGCATCCATTTAGACATCCAGGCCTTTGCTGACTTAGAGGGACACTATGTTGTCTCGTCTGCATCACAACAGTGATCGTGGCACCCATCTTATGGCATGAAACACGACTCCCCAGACAACGAAACTCAAATATCACCGAAGAGACAACACATAGGCACGAATCTCATAGAAAAGAATGAGAAGTGGTGATTACAACAGGGGCAAAGCAGCGTAATAGTGGGGGAGGAATTAATGCCTATCAACCCATGCCACTGATAACTATAAAAGGAGTAAAAGGACAAAAATTAACAGCTGAATTTGACCTCTGCTACGTTGTGAACTGTGGGGGATATGAAGGGTCATACACCTATTCTGACAAAGCATGAAAGCATGCATTCCCTGGGTGGAGAAAGCATGAATGTCATTCAAGATAGTGGCAACTATTCGACATCGTGGTTTCTAAACCACACTTCCATGAGAGCGGACCTCTGGAGGCTGTGTGGAGATATGAAACTACGACCCAGGCTCCCAAGCGCTTGGCATGGCAGCCGTACTTTGACACAGATACTAATGCCGTTCCACCTATTCCCTACTGGGGATTGCCCGATGAATTCAAAGCCAGAAATCAGGTGGAGGCGGGATTTGAATCTCTTCTTTTCTGGTGGGTAACAATAAATAAAAACGTTTATTGGGTAAATTACATCTATTACAACCAACAAAGGTTTGTAAATTACACCATTGCAGAACAATTAGGGCCTACATCACTAACGGCATGGCAAAATGCAATGGCTTTAGACATGTTTCCTCCCGAGAAAGGAGGCGTGTGTAAAATGTTTGGAACATTCTGTTGTACTGTCATACCGAACAATACATCCCCAGATGGCAGCATCACCAGATGCCTCTGCTTTCCCACTAATGTTAGACATGAGCCATCTTCTGGTGGAACCTCTAGTCCCAAGTCTGGACAGGGCACTCCAAAGTGACTGCCCAGGGAATCCTGGACAGCCCACTTCCACTGGGAGGTACCCTGCCCGCCATCCAAGCTGTTGGCTTTTGAGAATTTGAGCCTGGTACTTCCCGAGCTTCCTATCATTGGCTTCCTGCATCCTCTCCTAGCATGGCACAATCAGCTTGAGGACAACTGCTTGTTTTGTTGCTCTGGATCATAGAACCATGTCAGGTCTCAGGGTTGAGCTGGTAATCTCCTCTGGAAACTGAAGTTGTTTTCTTGCGGTGACACTACAAGCTGATATCCTACTGGGGCTTTCCCCTGCTTTTAACAAATCTGATTAAGCAGGGCCCTTGCATCCTGATGATATTACATATCTTCCTTCTCTCCTCCTCCAGACCTGCAGCCAGCTCAGCTAAAATCTGATTGCACCTCCATCTGAACTTACCATCAGCAAAGCTTGACTGGCAGGATGACAGTACATGTTCTAGGCTTGCTGGTTTCCCACACAGCGTAAAGCCGGGCTTCTCCACCAGCCTCCAGCAATGGATCTTTGTTGGCAGGAGTGAACATCATAAGTAGAGCACAGAAGAAATTGGATTATTAAGAAACGTATTTTAAATATGTTTATATTTTCTATTCGAGTTATTCCTATCAGTCACATTCCATGACACCCTAGCACCACAAACATCTAGGCTATATCATCATCATGTACCAGGTCTTTTTGCCTTTTAAACTGTTACTGGATTATTTCTACACATTTGGCCGGTGACATGTTTTGCGTAATAGGTGGTTGCAGTTTCCCTAAATGGACACTGGAGTGTGCAAGTCTGTCCTGTTTGGGGAATACAGTTCTTCCATCCTTGGCATCTTCCAGCTCTCTCAAGACACAAGTGAAGGAAGCAAAAAGGCAAATTCAGGGGCAGGAAACCAATGAAAGTGAGACAGAATGCACAATACCAGGACCCCACAGCTAGGTAGCATTAGGAGTCACGGGTGGGTTTTCTAAGAGAATTTGTTTTTCACCAAAATTAAGGAAAATAGTTTGCAAATATATACAACAAAAGTTTGAGGCACATAATAGAGGTCTGACCAGAACAAAGGGGTAACACAAAGAACCCCCCCCCCCAAAAAAAAACAATTTACCAGGACAAACTGTCCTAAACATATTAACAGTTAAGCAAAACAAAAGTCTCAAAGAAAAATTCTAAAGCAATAAACTGAATTTCTGACCCTAAATTTTTAATTCTTACCTTGATGTGGCAGGCACTTGGTACATTTCTGCTCAGATCTGACAAGATGTCACTCCATCAACAGCTACCAGTAGTGGCACCCTTTCACTTTGAAACACTAAAATACCTCAATTTTGATATATCTTTAAAATATTCACTGCAAAACAATGTGGAATGTGCTGAAAATAAAAAATGAATGACTGTTTGAGGTTGTTTTGCATCTCTTTGTTGTCTCTTCCATTTCTGCTGGTCATTTAGTGTCTCTCTGTGGTCGCTTTGAATTCCTTTAGGGAGAATTTGTAGGTCTTTGATACATCCTTTCATGATCATTTTGCATCTCTTTGCCTGTGTTTGCAGTTATTTTGTGTCTAATTTTGGTCACTTTGTGTCTTTCTTAGGATATTTTGCAGGTGAAGACAATTGCCTCACTGTCTCTCCGGGCCCCCAAACCTCTGCCTGGTAGGCCTGTTAAGTCATCCGTCCATGCCAGGGGTTTAGCATGCCCACACCCATATTGAAACTTGCATCACACGAAATTGTTGATTAGTTTGTCTTGAGCATAACACCCTTCGGTACTGATGATTCTAAAGAAACGGATTAAAAAAATTTAACTGAAGACAAAGTGAAGTGACTGTACAGATGTTAAATAGATGTGCACACTACAAGTAGAAACAAATGTACTGCCAAAAAACTGAGTAAAATCAATATTAATACTAAATGAATAATGAATTTGAGGTTAAAAATTGTGCATAATCATTTATCTGTTGATGTATGAGCAATGTGAAAGTAATGTGCATAATGTCAGGAGGTCAACAAACTAAATGAGGAATAAATGAGATAATGAACCACTGCATTAGGTATTAACTATGAAGAAAACTGGTGTAGGAATGCAGGAAGGTTACAGACGAACCTCAGTAGTGTGGCTGCAGCTTCAGCCATCACAAGATGTTTTTAATACTTAGCAATTACACCTCTGCTTTTCTTTCTGTGATGAGGCCTGACAGGAAGGATTTGTCCCGCCCCACAGGTCCAAAAGAGCAGGAGAGTCACAGAGATGTCACCCAGTCTACACTCAGCCGAGAGAGAAGATCGACTCAGGAAGATTAAAAACTTTGTGGATGGACTATGAATTTTCAGGACCTTTAACCACAACTAGTTCAAATCTATTGGAGAGTGAGATGGGCCAAAATGTCTTTGATTAGGAAGAGTGTCTTCATATCTACATCACTGCAATTACACTTCACCGTTGTAAATAACATACAGAAAAGTGTTCAGTTTCACTGAGGGTTCCCAAGGGGTCCCCAGATGTGATATAAAATGCATCCAGCACAGCTCTTCTTTATTTACAGTCATGATCCAGTTTTCACTGAACTGTAATAATTTGCTACTGGGTTTTAAAGTAGAAAATATCACACCATTTGATGCACACCAAATTCTAATGTACAAAGACAACCTCTTCAAAGAAATATCTGTTTTTGGTAAATACCACCATGATGGATAAATTTCACGTTACTTCATTAATTCATTCATGTGAATGGAAACTTTAGAAACCTACATGAACTTGGTTTCTAAATTAATTAAATTTTTTTTTTTCTTCCCTACAAAATTTTAGCTCATACTCACCAGCCAATACAAAAAAAAAAAGTCAAAATTACTATTCACAATTCCTGGTATTTTAAACAAGATGGAAATTTTCAATATTTTCCCACTTAATGTGACATTATTCTTTATGGCATTCATTTGTGTTCACTACTATTACATACATGTAACAGTTACTACTAGGTGATTGAGAACAGTTGATGCAGACACAGGATAAGAAAATGGAGATCTTTTGTTTTAATTTTTCACATTTTTATTAATTTTAATCAGATTTTATTTCTTCTTTTTAGAGTCACCAATTAACCTAAACTGCATATCTTTAGACTGTGGGAGGAAACTGGAGCACCCAGAGAAAACCCATGCAAGCACAGGGAGAACATACAAACTCCACACAGAATACCCCCTCTTGCTGTGAGGCATCAGTGCTAACCACTGTGCCACTGTGCCGCCCAGAATTTCTGAATTGATTTTGAAGGCCACCCATACATTGTTATTTTCATTTTTCCAGTTGAATAAACTTCTGTATATCACAGGAAAATGTCCCCCACCACTTCTTTTAGAAAGGTATCAGTCTTTGGGGGTCACCAGGTGCTTCAGTCAGAAAGGTTTTTCTCTGCCTTTGTCTGCAACCTGAGAATTACTGGAGATGGGTGGATGACGTCTAGGTCTTGTTTTGCCTTTGAGATTGAGCCTTTCGATTTTGGGGTTCATGAGCCATTTCTCTTCAGACTCAACCAAAACATTTTTGCTGAAGCTAGGAGGCTCAATCTTGACAGATTTGGCTTCAGACTCCGGCTGGAATTTAGGGGATATTGGCGGGAGAGCAGTAACTTTTGATTTACAGTCAGCCTTTGGAGTTTTGTGGGTCAAGTTTAGTTTCTCTACAACTGACAGTGACAGTTTTCAGCCCCCTTTTATTGGAGATCAGTGGAAGAGGGATATCTTTCGCTCTACATTCAACCTCTTCAGTAATGTGGGTTGAGCTAGATTTCCATCCAGCCTTTTTGGTGGGCGAGAGAGATTCCAGCTAGCATTTACTGGAGATGGGTGGGAGACGTGTTGGTCTTGTTTTGCCTTCAAGATTTATCTTTTTGATTATGGGAGCTACGTCTGATTTCTCTTCAGACTTGGGCACAACCTTTTTGCTGAAGGTAGGAGCCTCAGTCTGAATCATACTCCCGCTGGCATTCACTGGAGATTGGTGGAAGGCAGCTGGTTTTCGAGTAGGTGCTTTACATCCTGGTCTGGTCACGTTCTTTGTGGCTGTTTGACTGCTTTTGTAGCAAATTGGAGCTGATTGGGGGCTGGGTGTCACCTGATTTGTCTTCAGCAGGTTGCTCAACCCCACTCTTCTTCAAGGCCTCCACCAGATCCATATTCTTCCTTTTCTCTCGTAAGTACAACTTTCTGGTGGTTGCAAACTTGTCAGCCAGTTTCTCATTCTCATTCTTGTACTGCTCAGTTTTTAGTTGGGACATGTGAACATTGCCTTGTAATGCCTTGATATGTTCCTTTTGCTCTCTGTTTTCCACTTGTCCTCTGCTAAACTGCTTGCAGGCTGCAGCCGTGACATACTGCCCCCCAGCTCCTCACACTGCTGCTCCTTTTCAGCTATTATGCAGTCCTTCCTCTCCAGTTTTCTGCTCATGTCAACTATTATGTTGGTTTTGTTGACCAGCTTTTCTTTTAATTCCCTATTCCTCCTGTAATCCTAGACCACTTCACTGTCTTTGTCGAGGTGAACTTTTACCTCTATTTGACGTGGTTGTAAAAGACAGGAGTCTCTCTCCTTGATAGCCTCTTCCAGTTGTACCTCTAAGTCACAAAATCTCTTTTCTGTGACCAATTCTTTATCTTTTTGGGAAAGTTCTCCCTTGAGGCTTTTTCAAGTAACTACATAAGTTTCCAGAATGTATTTCTCCCTCTGAAGTTTCTCCACCTCCAGCGTGAGGACATGGATTTTCTCCTGAAGGTCTTTCTCCTGGCTACTCAGTGTCACTTCCAGCTCTTTGCTCCTCTTCTTGAACTTCAAATAATTGCCTTTGTAGAACATCAACTGTTTGCGAAGGACATCTCTCTCTTTAGTCACTTTGCCCAGTTGCTCCACCTGCTCAAGGAAATACTTCTAGTCTTCCTTATGAGTTTTAACAAATTCCTCTGCAACCGCTAACTTTTTCTTCAGACCCCATATTTCCTCCTTGAGGTGCTTGTTCTCCTCCTCATGGCACTTGAAGAGCTCAATCTCCTCCTTAAGCTGATCATTTTCTTCGTTGACCAATCTCAAGGATTTAACTCTTTGTACGAAATCGCCAATCACGTTTTCTAGATGCCGATTTTCTTCTTTCAGGGCCAAAACCTCAGCTTTATGCTTCGCACGTAACTCTGCATAAGTCCCGGTTTCTATTTTGTTTTCCTCAATCTCAATCATCTCAAAGAAATTATATTATTTCTTCTCAGAGAGGGTCGATGGCTGTTTAGGTCGAACCTGCAGGCTTTAGCCCTTTTGCTAAGAAGGTGCGATGATGCATCAAAGCACTCCCTGCTGACGTCACTGTTTGTCCTTTATTGGAAATATCCACACCTCGCACTCCTAGTTTGACATTTACAAAAGCCCTTCCCCGCTTACTAGTTATTAACACAGTAGATGTTGCAAAACTCACTGCCAGCCATCGAAATGGAAGAACGGGAGCCTGCACTTCCCCGCCCGCCCCACATGCCGGAGATGCCAACATAGTGAGATGGCTGAGGCAGCGACAGTGCGCGTAGCCGTCGCCCCTCACCAGATCCATACGGTAAAATTTTGTTAAATCAGTCAGATATAGATAATTGGATGCTAATGATGCATTCAAAAAATGAAAGAGGGAAAACCTGGAAGACTGAATTGATTTCTTAACAAATGGGTGTTAGTTGTGTGGTTAACAAACAGCACTTAGTCCTGCACACGTACTTCTTGATTGCAGAATATTAGCTTGTAATAAAGTGTAGTTTTCGCTGTTTTCCATTTAAAAAAAAGCCTTTTCTGTATCTGTGTTAACCAGATGTTTTATTAAAATTGTTGTTCCCAGTTCATGCAGTTCAAACAAAAACACTCCTACGTTTACATCACTCTGTGGATGTGCTACTATGATTCTCAATGTGTCTGTGTGCACATCCCTTTAGCCTGATTTTCTGATAACAGCACCTCATTATTTCTAAACTTTAACTGCTGCTGTGATGCAAAACTATCTTCCAAATGAGAAGGAAATCAATGTTGTTTTAGAAAACCAACCACCAACTAAATACAGAGTATTTGTGTGTGTGTGTGTGTGTGTGTGTGTGTGTGTGTGTGCGCAAACAGAACGTGGTTGGCACAAAACTATACATTGCTCAATATTTATTCATAGTCATTCAGCAGTGGCAGGTCACAGCAACAATACTTCTGCTACCACTAACAAAGAAATGGGACACTAACAAATAACCACGATTTATCCAAATACCCTTCAAAACACAAATAACCATGTTGGAGCATTTTTATGGCATAAAAATGTCAGCTCATCCTACTTAATCATTGGTTTTCCTCAACAAGCTGTTGTCTGCTACAGTTAAGCAGGAATCACTAATGCAGTGTATGTATATGTTACATGCTAAGAATAAGACACTGTGTTCAAAACTGTTGCATATGCATTCAATTACAAAAGTTTTTGATCATTTAATGATAACAGTCGGTAACAATGTTTGTATAATTGTTTGGCGTTAGCTCAACATCTATCAGCTCTAGTATGGCTCGTGATCACCTGACCTACTGATCTGCTTTAAACTTTACATAAAACTCCATTGCAACCACTGGCTACACAAAATAGGAAATAGTCACAAACACACATGCAATAAACTCTAGAATTTTCTTACAAAAGTACAAAAAAATCAAATAAAACAAGATAAAAATGTTGATATGTGGACAAGTAAACTCACTGCACTTCTCTCATTACTGGTTGAAAACCTCAGAAATGACTAATATTTCCTGGCTGAGTGTAACCAGTGTCTCTAGGTGTAGAATAATTATCATGTGTATGATAACTTGGTGCTTTGTAAGATATAAAAACAATAATTCTAACAATCACTATATGTGCATTAATTTCATCACAGTCTCAAAATTTTTTCTTAAAGAAATTCCTAAAGGAATAAGAAAGAACCAGCCTAATTATTCACTGTATGAATGTTTTATGGAAAACTGATTCTTGATCTGCCATTAATGATTTAATTAAATATCTGCTAACATCTCACGAGACAGCCAGTCTCCACTGTCAACCTCTTATAAACTCTTTACTGTATTTTGGTTCATATATAATGTAAAGTGGTCTATATCAACATAAAACAAGTTGTACGACATACTGCACATTTTAAATCCTGCTAATTTTGTGGTTAGTGACCTGTCTGTTAAATTAAAGATCTTTTCTGAGAATACATACTTTCCCTGAATTCATGTGTCTGAAATACAGATCTTAAAATTGCATAATCCCCCAAAAATGATCAACAGGACCTATGACACCTGTTCCAATAGCGGACAGAAAACTCCTACTCACAATGCTATGCAAGAGGAGGGAGTTAAGTAAATGCTTCTCTCCGCTTTATTCCAGTTGTCACCTTGACACGTATTCACCTATAAAAACTAAAAGCCCCAAGTGTAAAAGCCATAGAAGTTGGTTCATGGTGAGCTCTATCTTCCCCTTGTGCTGGACCTGTAAAATTCATTACGACACATAGCGAAAACCCTGACAGGTGTTTGGTAGTTATGAATATTAAACATCTACCAGCTCATTCTTTAAGAAGAATTATTCAATTCAATTCATTACACTTTTATTTATATAGCAGCAAATCATAACAGATGTTATGTCAGATCACTTTTCATATAGAGCAGGTCTAGACCACATTCTTTGTAGTTATTATTTACAGAGAACCAACATTTTCATGAGCAGCACTTGGCGACAGTGACAATGAAAAACTCCCTTTTATCAGGTAGAAACGTTGAACAGATCCTGGCTCGTGGGGGGTCAGGAAGGAGGTACATGGGATGTGATATAAAATCACAGGCCATTTAATCACATGGTCACAACTACAATGTTTGTATCGCACCATCATAAAGTAACCAACAAACCCATGGACATACTCACATGCATACATAACCATACACGTGTCGCACCTTGCACCAGATGTAAGCTGGCCAGACCAGCTGGACAACCTACTTATAATCAATTGTTTAGAAAGTGAATGGCTTGTGAAACAAATGAAAATTTGGATCTGTTTTTGGTGAATAGTGGTCAGTCTCTGTAAATGCTTCCCTACTTGGTAACATGATCCCTAATCATTTACTGGCCCTTGTTACCAGTTTTCTGATGCTCTGCTTCTGTGAATCACTGATATTGCCAAACCCGCAGGTGATGCAGCGTAAAGAGTAACAGTTTCTTTAAAAATAACATTCTTTGTTGTATAAGCTTGAGATCAAGCACATTGCCAAGGTACTTGTAATTTGTGACATGTAGTGATAAAAGTAGTATTTGATTGTGACTTTTCTAAAATCAATGGGCATTTCCTTGTTTTACTGGTGTTTAGGAGAAGATTTGACTTCTCACAGCATTTTAGGGGGAACCTGAGGGGCCAGTGCCCCTCCTCCCCATTGTATCAGAGGCTAACCACGGCAGTGTTGTCTAATAATGATAATTTGTCTCTTATTGTCGACACTCACGCAACCGACTTGGCTTCCCTGCTGCTCTGGAGCTGCTGGGGGACATGTAGAAGCTACACTGGGGCAGCTTGAACTCGATACTAGAGGCTGGTTAACTACTGCAGCTAATGGTTTAGTTTTCATGGTGAGGAGTTGTACTTCTGATTTTCTGAGGTTCGCCTCCATCTCTGCAAATAAATCATTTATTTCATGTGCCGTTGTTTCTAATGGAGGCAGAGTTGTAACTAAACCTGTGAGACCAAGAGACAGCAGGAGAGTGAGAGGTGGACAGGGAAGCCATCGCTAACTGCTAAGCTAAAGTTACTGGCAGATTGAAATAGCATGTAAAACATCTGTGAAGTAGCCAGAAAATCCTTTGAAGAAGGAGAGAGCTAAGAGGGCTTAAGTAGAGCTAATGGAGGTTTCAATGTAGATCTGAATTAGCTAATGTAAAGCAGAAAATAGCAAAACTAACAAGGCAAACAAGGCAAAACGAGCTTTTAGTCACACAAATGTCGGCAGCCGGAAATGACAAAATATACTAACGTCATTACTTCAGCACCCAGTAAATCCAGCATTTATATGAATAATGTAAATACCTGTACAAATGTGTATCTGAGGAGAAATGGTCGTCTTCACAGACACCTATCATCCTATCTTTTACATAGACATATACCCATGTTTTCTCTAAAAAACATTCTCATCTCTAACACACAGAAGCACCAGGTCCATTCCCATGTTCTTTCCCAATAGTGTGCAGGATTTGACACCTCTTTTGATTAAAAGAGAATTCCTGCAGAGCGGATACTGCAGGTACCTGCTTTCTTGCTGTGTCAAACTCCACTATGTGCACTCTATGTGTGTCCTTGTGTGTTTACATGTCTTTGTGTGTATGAAACAAGTGAAAGAGTTCTTTACTATTTGTCTAGGTGAATGGTTCAACCAGTTCAACTCCAGCTGGAAGCACTAACTCTTACTGACTTTCTGATGGAAGCAAAACAGTTGGATCTACCTGCTTGTTTGTGGTGCAGAGATCATGCTGATGCATGTTGATCTGAAGGCAAATCCTATGTGTGTGTGTATGTGAGTGTAGGAAGACTCGGACATCTTCTCCTCACATAAATGAAACAGTAAATTAAGATGAACATTGTGTAGCAAAGGCTCCTGTGACTGAACTAATGGTTAGCTTGTCAACTACAGCACAAGTCAGCACAAGGCCTTCACTTAGATTGGATCAAAGCTTTGCTAAAAAGTTTCAGCATTAATGTTCATGCATTATGTGAATGCTAAAACTGAATGGTCAAATTCAACCAGTTAAAACACTGACATTATCAGTCCGACCCTCCAGGGTTTCGCATCCTCACCCCCCCCCTCGCTCTCTTTCTCCCTCTCTCTCTCTCCCTCTCCCTCTCCCTCTCCCTCTTCCCTGTTTTTGTTCTCTCCTCAGTATGCATGGAGGGTGTGGTTCACCTGATTCCTGTATCTGCAGACGAGCACACCTGAATCTCATTCCCACCTATCTCAACGCTGCAATATAACCTAGTTGGACCCACTGTCCTGTGCCAGATTGGTACGCCTCTGTGGTACCTATTCTCTGGTAATTTCCTGAGTAAACCTGCCGTCTTTGTTTAGATTCTGTGTGTGCTCCTCTCAGACAATTGCCATCTCTAGTGCTTCCATCCCATCCTCTCCAGACATCAATTCCCAGCCTCCTGTTTCCCCCCTGCATCTCTACAACTGGACCCACACGCTCCATCACTATCTACCCTTCTCCTATTGTTCAATGAACCTGCTTAAACTGTACTTCTGCTTCTGCCTTTGCTTTTGGCTCCGAAGGAACAAAACCTTAACAGAAATGATTGATTAATAATTTCACCCTGCTTCCTATGTAAAGGAAACAGTAGATAATGACTCAAAATTTTACAGGATACAAACTAACTGTGTGGAAGTTGAAGCATGAAATATTCTGCCAAAGCATTTTCCTCACAAACTACCTTATCGGTATGAACATATAACATGTAGTTCAACGTATGTGGCCATCCATCACACTGACCTTGAGAGGGACCTGTGCTGTGGGGTTGCGCCCCTTTAGAGAGCTCTTCCTAGTCATAAATATGTAAAATCCTCACAGGCTCTGATAAGACCAACTCATCAGAGCATAACATGGAACTAGAATAAAGCTTATAAATTTCTATTTACACAAACACACCTAAAACTTAACATTTAACCTAATCTTATTCTAATCAGAGTCCCAATTTTAACCCACAAATCTCAACTATAGTCTTGACTACAATAGACTTTACAGAATCAAGGAGCTATTAAATATGCTTTCTCTGAGGGTTTTCCTTATATCTGTCTTGTTGCATTACCACCTTTGGTCATCACATAAACATTTGAACGCATGGAATGCAACAACAGCAGCCCTGCTCAGTTACTTTATGTTCTATCCAAGGGGGGTAATGATGTGCACAGACACTCCTGCAAGAAACCAGCTCATATAGAACTCCTGCAGCTCCCATAAGAAGACTTTCCATCAGCTGTAACAATAGCCTGACGGGACATAAAACGATATGAGAGCTTTTTGTACTTTCAGTGAGAAACGCTGAGCAGGCGGTGGAAGCTATGTTGTTTCAGATGTATTGCTGACTGACCGACATCACCGTCTTCGTCCACACATGAACAAGGTGCAATTTGAAGAATATTTTTTCACAACAGTGTAGCAACAGAATACCCATGATAGCTATAGCATTAAAAAGACTCAGAATGAGAATGAAGGCTAGTTTCATTAATTTGCTATTATCTAGCCATCGTGGGGCTGTAAAACAGTATCTAAATCTTCCAGGGTGATGTCCACAATGGACAATATGAAGATAATTACTATAAATTCAGACAGCTTGGCTTCTTTTTTAAGGTTAGGTACATAAGAATTTGGACTTTGATAAAAGTTGATATGAAATAAAGCCATCAAGATGTGTTTGAAGTGTGAAAAATATTGCATAAGAAATTACAGACATTTTTATACATAGTTGATCGTTTTCACAGGCTCAAAAGTAATCGGAAAACCCAACATTATTATAAATATTAGGATTATTTTAAATTCTTGGATGAAAATCCTTTGCAGTCAATGACTGCCTGAAGTCTGGAAAACATGATCACCACCAAATGCTGAGTTTCCTCCCCTGAGATGCTTTTCCAGGCCTTTACTGCAGCCACCTTCAGTTGCCTCTTGTTTACGGGTCTTTCTACTCTCAGTTTTGTCTTCAGGAAGTGAAAAGCAGGCGGCATTTTCAGGGTGGACAATCTAATTTCTTTGCCTTCAGAAGCTCTTGTGTTGCTCTCACAGTATGTTTTGGGTCCTTATCTATCTGTACTGTGAAACACTCCTATTACTTCTGCAGCATTTGGCTGAATCTGAGCAGATCATATAGACCTGTACATTACAGAGTTCATCCTGCTGCTTCTATCAGCAGTCACATCATCAATAAACACCACCGACCCAGTTCCATTAACAGCTGTACATGTCCATGTCCATAACACTGCTTCCACCATGTCTGACAGATGATGTGGTGGCTTTGGATCATGCGCTGTTCATTTCCTTCTCCATACTCTTCTTTTCCTTTTATTCTGGTGTTAGTTCATCTTGGTTTCATCTGTTCAAAGAATCTTGTTCCAGAAATGTTCAGGCTTTTTTAGATGTTTTTCGGCCAAGTGTAATTTGGCCTTTCTGTTCTTGAGTGATTTGCACCTTGTGCTAAAACCTTTCTATTTACATTCATGAAGGCGGCTCTTGATTATAGACTCTGACAATAATACATCTACCTCCTCAATAGTGTGCTTGACCTGGCAAGATGTTATGAAGGGTTTTTTCTTCACCAGGGAAAGAATTCTGCCTTCATTCACCCTATTAATCTTCCATAGTCTTCTAGGGCCTTTTGGTGGAAGATAATGGAAGTGCATTCCCTCTTTTTAAGACCTGTTTGGACTTCATATTGAGAACTTCCATGAACAGTTACCAAATAGCTGTAAATCCTAAACAGTTAAAGCACTGTTTTTATTAAACCCCTTGAATTAAAGCTGAAAGTCAACACTTCAATCACATCTTGATTTGTTTGTTTCAAATCTGTTGTGGTTGTATACAGAGGTAAAACTACAAAAACCGTATCACTGTTCAAGAACTTACGAAAGTAGCTTTATATTACTATTATTATACATTATTGCACCTGTGACTAGTTTCCATGTGTGTGAGAAAGAGATTAGCTGAGTGTGTATGCTGTTTCATTTTCAATCTACATTTGAGTATGTGATGTCTCTGCCTTTGTGTCAATGTACACGCATACAATCCTTGACATTTTCTTCTATTATAAATTTTCAACATCGTCTCATCGGCTGCAGGAAAACTGTCAATCTCTACCATTAAATCACATGAATACTCTTAGGTTACTCTTAAGTTAGCCGGCGATGCCAAATATGCCTCAATGAACTCCTTATACACAATTTATACCCTTTTCCACTATACCAACATAAAAAAAAGTTAAATCACATTTTAATATAGACTTACCAATTTGAAATTGCATCAAACTGTGCTGATATGGCTTATATGATTATCTCCTTTTATTTAATCAGCTGTTACACTATATTTTTCATACAAGACTGAAGTCCTGAATGTGAATGACACATTATATGAATATTTTTGTGTATTTTCCTAAGCCTTTTTTAAAAATACTTAAAACTACTGCATAATCCTTTAACATCCCCCTCTGGCAACATGCAGGAATACCCCCTAATAGTACAAGTACCCCTGGTAATAGATTAATCATCAGTTATTTCTATTATACTACATGTACTGTAGATCATTTTGTATAACTTCATACTTAAATACGTTGAAGGTGGGTGGAGCTGCTGGGAAAAGCCTTTTTATAATAGTAGAAATTTGGACTCAACAAAGCAAGAAAAGTACAAGAGAAACTTATTTTGTTAACCTCAGTTCAATCAGGTGTCTCAGGATGCTGGACTCACGCCTCCATCCTCCATCCAAATTGACTGAGGTCTGCCATCGTTGACATTGTTTCAATCCTTTCAATGGGTCTCAGAAAAGACAAGAGAATGAGAAATGAGTCTCAAAAAGCTCAGAGTGAGGATTCACAGGTGTATCCTTAGTAAAAGTTTTTTTACGTGAATGGAGAAACTTCTCTAATGGCAATCTGTATCTGATTGGTCATCTGATCTGATGGGAGTTTAAATATACCCGCTGAGCTGTTATGGAAATGCTTTTTCTGTTATTTTAGTAAGAATGGTGGATTGTAATGCTTTAGATTAGGCAAACTACCTGTGTGAGAATGACAGAGGCTCCATAGCTATTCATAGTCATTCATGGAAACACATCCTGGTGTTTTTTTTAGATGGAATATTTTTCAGTATTTTCACACTTAATGTGACATTATTCTTTATGGCATTCATCTGTGTTCATTGGAATTCCTCTTCTCTCTTCCTACGAACACACCTTCCTCCTCTCCTTCTTCTACCAACAGTAGTCCAATTTCCACCGGCACCCTGTAGGTGAACAGCGACGATGGCGGTCGTTGTTAACCCGGGCCTCGACCGATCCGGTATGGGATTCATAGATTTGATTCGCGTGTTTGATTTGGTAAAAGTTTTACGTCGGATGCCCTTCCTGACAAAACCCTCTGTATTTATCCGGGCTTGGGACCGGCACAATAAGACACTGGCTTGTGTCCCCTTGCGGCTACATTGGAGATTGCATTTGGTTTATTTCTTTTTAATTTTCACATTTTTATTAATTTCATTTGGATTTTATTTCTTCTTTTTAGAGTCACCAATTAACCTAAACTGCATATCTTTAGACTGTGGGAGGAAACTGGAGCACCCAGAGAAAACCCACGCAAGCACAGGGAGAACATACAAACTCCACACAGAATACCCCCTCTTGCTGTGAGGCATCAGTGCTAACCACTGTGCCACTGTGCCGCCCAGTACATTATTCAGAATTTCTGAATTGATTTTGAAGGCCACCCATACATTGTTATTTTCATTTTTCCAGTTGACGTAACTTCTGTTTATCACAGGAAAATGTCCCCCACCACTTCTTTTAGAAAGGTATCAGTCTTTGGGGGTCACCAGGTGCTTCAGTCAGAAAGGTTTTTTTCTGCCTTTGTCTGCAACCTGAGAATTACTGGAGATGGGTGGAAGACGTCTAGGTCTTGTTTTGCCTTTGAGATTGAGCCTTTCGATTTTGGGGGTTATTTGCATTTTGTCTTCAGACTCAACCACAACATTTTTGCTGAAGCTAGGAGGCTCAATCTTGACAGATTTGGCTTCAGACTCCGTCTGGAATTTAGGGGAGATTGGCGGGAGAGCGGTAACTTTTGATTTACGGTCAGCCTTTGGAGTTTTCTGGGTCACGTTTGGTTTCTCTACAGTCTTCATGGTGAGCGTGACAGTTTTTACCTCCCTTTTATTGGAGATCGGTGGAAGAGGGATATCTTTCACTCTATAGTCAACCTCTTCAGTAACATGGGTTAAGCTAGATTTCTCTCCGGCCTTTTTGGTGGGCGAGAGAGATTCCAGCTGGCATATCCTGGCAATGGGTGGGAGACGTGTAGGTTTTGTTTTGCCTCCAAGATTTATCTTCTTGATTATGGGAGCTACATCTGATTTCGCTTCAGACTTGGGCACAACCTTTTTGCTGAAGGTAGGAGCCTCAGTCTGAACAGATTTACCTTCTGACTCCTGCTGGCATTTATTGGAGATCGGTGGAAGAGGGATATCTTTAGCTCTACAGTCAACCTCTTCAGTAATGTTGGTCAACTTTGACTTCTCTTCAGCCTCTACGGTGAGCGTGACAGTTTTCAGCTGGCATTTCTTGGAGATCAGTGGAAGAGGGATATCTTTCGCTCTACAGTCAACCTCTTCAGTAATGTGGGTTGAGCTAGATTTCTCTCCAGCCTTTTTGGTGAGCGAGAGAGATTCCAGCTGGCATTTACTGGAGATGGATGGGAGACGTGTAGGTCTTGTTTTGTCTTCAAGATTTATCCTTTTCAAAATGGGAGCAATGTCATATTTCTCTTCAGACTTGGGCACAACCGTTTTGCTGACGGTAGGAGCATCTGTCTGAACAGATTTACCTTCAGACTCCCGCTGGCATTTACTGGAGATTGGTGGAAGGCAGCTGGTTTTCGAGTAGGTGCTTTGCATCCTGGTCTGGTCACGTTCTTTGTGGCTGCTTGACTGCTTTTGTAGCAAATTGGAGCTGATTGAGGGCTGGGTGTCACCTGATTTGTCTTCAGCGGGCTGCTCAACTTCACTCTTCTTCAAGGCCTCCACCAGATCCATATTCTTCCTTCTCTCTCGTAAGTACAACTTTCTGGTGGTTGTAAACTCGTCAGCCAGTTTCTCATTCTCATTCTTGTACTGCTCAGTTTTTAGTTGGGACATGTGAACATTGCCTTGTAATGCCTTGATATGTTCCTTTTGCTCTCTGATTTTCCACTTGTCCTCCGCTAAACTGCTTGCAGGCTGCAGCCGTGACATACTGCCCTCCAGCTCCTCACACTGCTGCTCCTTTTCAGCTATTATGCAGTCCTTCCTCTCCAGTTTTCTGCTCATGTCAACTATTATGTTGGTTTTGTTGACCAGCTTTTCTTTTAACTCCCTATTCTTCCTGTACTCCTGGACCACTTCACTGTCTTTGTCGAGGTGAACTTTTACCTCTATTTGACGTGGTTGTAAAAGACAGGAGTCTCTCTCCTTGATAGCCTCTTCCAGTTGTACCTCTAAGTCACAAAATCTTCTCTTTTCTGTGACCAATTCTTTATCTTTTTGGGCAAGTTCTCCCCTGAAGCTTTTTCCAGTGACTACTTGAGCTTCCAGAATGCTTTTGTCCCTCTGAAGTTTCTCCACCTCCAGCGTGAGGACATGGATTTTCTCCTGAAGGGCTTTCTCCTGGCTACTCAGTGTCACTTCCAGCTCTTTGCTCCTCTTCTTTAACTCCAAATAATTGCCTTTGTAAAACATCAACTGTTTACAAAGGACATCTCTCTCTTTGGTCACTTTGCCCAGTTGCTCCACCTGCTGAAGGAAATATTTCTGGTCTTCCTTATGAGTTTTATCTAATTCCTCTGCTACCGCTAACCTTTTCTTCAGAACCCATATTTCCTCCTTGAGTAGCTTGTTCTCCTCCTCGTGGCACTTGAAGAGCTCAATCTCCTCCTTAAGCTGTTCATTTTCTTCATTGACAAATCTCAAAGATTTCACTCCTTTTGCGAATTCGTCAATCACGTCTTCTAGATGCCGATTTTCTTCTTTCAGGGCCGAAACCTCAGCTTTATGCTTCGCACGTAACTCTGCATAATTCTCGGTTTCCATTTTGTTTTCCTCGATCTCAATCATCTCAAAGAAATTATGTTATTTCTTCTCAGAGAGGGTCGATGGCTGTTTAGGTCGAACCTGCAGGCTGTAGCCCTTTTGCTAAGAAAGTGCTATGACGCATCAAAGCACTCCCTGCTGACGTCACTGCCGTGCCTTTATTGCGTCATCGCATTTCGTTTTCAAAGTGGCGGTGACGTCACTGCCGTGCTATCACCCCCCTACACACACACACACACGCCGGAGACGCCGGAGACGCCGACGTGGTGCGATGGCTGAGGCGGCGACACTGCGCGTAGCCGTCGCCCCTCATCGACCCGTCCGGCAACTACAACAACTCCGCTGCCAACTTACAGACGGTGTTTGCGGCACCACGGGTTTCACCCGCCACCTACAGCCGAAGCTACGACTTTTTCCGCCGGGAGGCAAGATTAAGGAGCCATTCCCGCACTCACACATAGCGCCCAAATTCACAGTCACTGCGGTCACGCTTCGCCGCGCACACCGAGGAAAGCGCAAGCTTGTCAGCGACGGGGCGGGAGAGGGGCCCGTCTCCTCCGGCCCGACCTCCTGCTCCGCTGCCGCGGCGTCTTTCTCTGGGCCTCCCCCGCAAAGAAGGTGTCGACGGAGTCGTAGCGAAAGCGGAGCTGAAAAGCTGAGTCTCTTTCCTCATTTGAGACGAAGCCATGCTCACCCTGGCTTATCTGACGGTCGTGCTCGGGGTCTCGGTCCAGCCGCTCACACTTGTGTCGCCCCTTCTAACCACCACGGAGCGGACGCTACGACGCCGTCCTCCCCCTCGGTGGCGGGACGGGACGGGACGCTCCCCAGCGCCGGAGAGAGCAGCACCAGGGGCGGAAACATCCTCACTCGGCCTCAGTAAGGGAGGAAACAGGCCGGTTATCACGCCGAGTTAAGTCCAACACCCGCTAGCGACCTAACCTGGTGCTTTTCCGCTGTGAAAATGTTTGCGGGCTGATGTTAGCCAGCGTCAATGGGCGAGCTAATCCTGCTCCTGCTACCTGCAGGCTAGCGGTCAGGATGCTATCAGGAGTCGCCTAAACACAAAATTGGCGGATACGTCAGATCACGAGTTGAATTTCGGTCTAGAAATCCCTTGAAAATGTCCCCATTTATAAATCATCTTGTAAGCAGGACACACAGCAGCAGCCTTGAACTTACCGATGTTGAGACCAAACCTATGTCCGTGAGGCAGGTGTGGATTTATCAGCAGTCAGAGCTTGTTACGTCCCATGGCTCGTTTGCATTGTTTACGTCCTTTCACCAGCATAAGACCCATAGTGCCACGCAAAGGCTAAATGAAGCAGCTAAAACTGGAAGTTGAATGACCAAGCCAATTGAATAGCCAACAGCAAAAGAAACAAATAGCAGTAGCAGAGAAGTTTAAATGGCAAATACAGGAGTAGGATTGTTTTTTGCTTTCTTGCTTTTTAAGAATGATCAGCTTCTCACAACCCAGACACAGAGAGAAACCAAGCAGGTTATGCAGTAGTGTCATTACAAAACAGGAGCAAAGCAAGAAATTGTAACTACATGCCTTGCTGTTTAAGAAATCTCACAAACACCCACAGTAGACCTGAAAGATCTGCAGAACAGAGCCACAGCTCAGGAAAAAGGAAAGGGTTTGGTACGGCCCTGCTCCTGATCCTTACAACAAGCTGTGTTTACCCAAGTGCTTACTTCCTTTCTATGATAAGTGGACACATGGAAAAGATCATGTGTCAGAAGGGGAGATGTGTACTGAATTGAATAGCTGTAAAAATCGCTGAAAGGGCTCCTTGGATACATACCAGCCACTGCAAAAGACGCAAGCAAGACCCTTCACCAAGCGTCCATCAAACTCTGTAAGTGGGCCGACACTCTCCTGCTTTGAGTTACGTGAGAGGGAGGGGTGTGGCTACCCTAGGACCACAGAAACTTACGAAGAAGTAACACATTGATTAGGGGTTGAGCTGAGGTCACACTGCTGATAAGATGACACCAACACATCATACACCATGGCATCCATTCAGACATCTAGGAGGCAGTTGCATCCCTTGAGGTTGGATGTTGTGTCTTCTCGCCTCCTGGAGGCTCTAACCTTGTTACTGAGAAGATTAAATATCAAAGGTGTGATGACGCAATAATTAATTTCTCTTTTCACTTCCTCCTAAAATATCTAATAATGAAATACCTTATAATTCAACCTGTTTATTTATAGGTTGATCAATTAACTTGTAAAAATAAAACTTATTATTGCTTGTTTTTATCGTGAATTAGATATTAATTAAAGACGTGCTTTATTACTAATTCTGTGACACTTATGGTCCCTGTTAAATACTATCTTATACAGTACTGTGAGAAAAATGATCAGTACCATTGTGTTACTTGAAAGAATGTTCTTATAATGTGAGAAAAGGAACATTGTGTGCCAAGGCAGTTCTTGTTTTCTGAGTTTTGCTTTGGCCACAAGTGTGTCTGTTTAGCCGTTCCCAGCTTTATCATACCCATGTTAGAAAATATGTCATATGTTATAAAAGCTTATGATCTAGACTTAAAGCTTAAACAACTCTGTACTGCTGTGCTGACTTGTCTCCTTGCTGCAAGATATTAAACTTGCAGAGACTGACTCCATTGACTCTGTGTCTTTTAAAGTAATTCTACCAACAACTTGGTCCTTCGAGCCGGATCTCAACAGCCTTTCCGCCGTCCAGGGTCGGGATTGAAACCGTGCACGAGGGAGTCTGGGACTCCTGAACAAAGACCTCCAGCTGAATTGCTGTTTCGTTAGAAGCCAGTTTCCACTGGAAGGGGGAAAGGTGACGGGATCTTTGAACAAACAACACAGAATCACTGGACTCAAGGTAAGAAAAAATCCCAGTAGTGATAAAATGATTAATTAAGATCTGAAGCATTACCTAGTAATACGAAAACATCAACAGTGAGATTAATCATTAAGAGACCATAGTCTGTGTGAAGACTACAGGAATAAATAACTCCGTGCGCACGTTAAAGAGAGAGAAGTTCTGGGAACTTAGAAGAGTGATCACTGAGAGCGGATGTTTGTGTGTGTCCATCATATTGAGGGAGTAGAAACTTAACAGTGTCTCAGCGAAGCATGAGGACAGCAGTGTCTCAGTGAAACGAACAGACAAAGGAAACCCAGCGGTGATAGCAAATTGTCTGACTGTGGAAACCTAGCGGTGTTAACTGAAATAGCGTTTCACTGATTGGGTCAGTTGCTCAGGTGTTATGCCATATAAACTGGTTGGCTGTTAAGGGAAAAAAAATGAGAGAGAAAAAAATGGGGAACTTGTGTCAAAAAAACAAAGAGAGTTGAATGGAGATGCAAACTATATAATGCAGTGTGACTGTAAAAATGTTCAATATTTAAACAGATGGAAAGATAAATTCAGATTTAATGGGAAATTGACGACTGAATCATGCTCCAAATTAGTAAAAGATAGAGAGAAAGTAGGTCAGACAGTTAGAAAATTGAACGATAAAAGTGGCCTCACCCAAGCTAGAGTATGGTAGCTGAAGCAAACAAACAAAAGAAAGGGACAAATAAAAAAAGAGATACTAAAGAAATATTAACCCTAACAGACAAAGAAGATGAAAACATGGTGACTAGTAGGAGACACCCTGACCCACCCCTAGGGCCCGTTCCTGACCCACCCCTTATGCCTAGTAATCCGCCCATATACACACCCCCAGTGTATGATGAAACAACTACACCCACTGTGCCACAACTATATCCAAAAGTCCCACCCCTGACCCTGACAAGGGAGCCAGGGCATGATACTACAGCAGGAACTAGGTGTGGGGAGTGGATAATCAGAAAAGCCTCAAGCCCCAAAGCTAATAATAGCAAATTCAAAGACTCACAGATCTTACCAAGATTCGATCTAAAAGATACGCCCTACTCCGATAGCAAACTAACCTTATTTGTGGGTGGGTCAAAAAAAAAAAGAACCCAGATGGAAAAAATGTTGCCGGTTTCGCAGTAGTCACCCATACTAAAATCCTACAAGCCAAACCACTACCGAAACACTATTCAGCCGAAGCAGCTGAGCTAGTGGCCATGACGAAAACATGCAAACTAGCTGAGGACAGAGTAGCTACGATCTTTACAGATAGCCAATCTCAACCATATATGTTTTTGCCCAACAATGGAAAAAACAGAGGCATGCTGACATCCACAGGGAAAGAGATAACCTACAAAAACCTAATTCTCTCCCTGCTAGAGGCGATCCAACCTCTGTAAATGTGCTGCACATACCAAAAAAGATGATCCCATCTCACAAGGGAACGCAAAAGCAGATGCTGCAGCAAAGGAAGCAGCAACTACTCAGATAATGTCTCTTGACAAAACACCTACATATGTAGATCAGAAAGTTGTAAAAGATATGCAAAATGTCTCCCCACAACACGAGAAACAAAAGTGGCTAAACAAAGGGCTAGCAGAGAAAAAAGGGATACATGTGACCAGAGAGAGAGCCGATCCTGCCTATAACCTTTTATAGATATGATATAATATTGAGCCATGGAACAAGTCATGTCAGCAGCTGGGGATGGTAGCAATCATACACAAAGCATTTACACAGCATCAAACTCACAAAAAAAAAAAAAAAAAAAAATTTTGCCTATCCTGCCCAATTGCAAACAAAAAAAACATATACGGAGAGAGAAAAGACCTAAAGCAAACCACAAATTCCATTTCACATATATTAACATATTTATGGATATTTTTATTTTATACAAAATGAAAAAAAAAAAAAAAAAAGTTTATATTATAGTTATATTCAAAAAATCAGTAGATGAATAAAGCCCCAAAACAGATGCAAAAAAAAAACAAAAGCAAAAAAAAAAAGAAAAAGTAAAGAAAAAAGATTCAGAGAAAGAGAATATACAGTGATAATGGTACGCACTTAGTGAACAGTGTGATCACCTTAATAGCACAGAATCTAAAAATACATATAAAGAATCACTGTGCGTATCATCCTCAGTCAGCAGGCCTAGTAGAAAGACATAATGGAATATTAAGAAAGACCATGGAAGAGACAGGCAAGAGCTGGGTCTACTGCCTGCCCCTAGTAATTCTCAATATGCACATAACCCCAACTTCAACAGGGCTAACACCTTTTGAACTCATATATGGGAGACACTATACAATCCCACAACTTAAACCGTTCGAAAGATCGGATGAAGAAGTAGAACAAACCGTAGCAGACTACATGGCTAAAACGTTGACCAGCAGGGAGCTCTCTTCTGTTAATTCTCTTCTAGGTGATCCGTGGGTGCCTCGGTTGGAACAGTGAAACCAGGGGACTGGATCTTAATCAAAGCCATCAAAGCCAAGGTGGGAAGGTCCATTTCAGGTACTACTCACCACACCGACTGCAGTCAAGATAGCGGAAAAACCATCCTGGATACACCTGTCACATTGTAAGTTGGTAAAACTATTACTAGAAGATAAAGGGAGAGATTAGTTACTCACCACTGTCCCCAGAAAGGCAAAAGCCTGACTACAAAGGGGGGTCTCCTCAACAGGAGGGGACTCGTCTCAGTCTCAGTGAAGAAATCAACGGCCGTAAGGGGACATAGGGTGAAGAATAAATAGTTGAAGGGAAAGCTGAGGTAAGGAAAACCCAAAACAATGGAAAGACCAAGACCATGGCATCCATTTAGACATCCAGGCCTTTGCGGACTTAGAGGGACACTGTTGTCTCGTCCGCATCGCAACAGTGATCGTGGCACCCATCTTATGGCATGAAACACAACTCCCCAGACAACGAAAAGAAGTGGTGATTACAACAGGGGCAAAGCAACGTAATAGTGGGGGAGGAATTAATGCCTATCAACCCATGCCACTGATAACTATAAAATTAGTAAAAGGACAAAAATTAACAGCTGAATTTGACCTCTGCTATGTTGTGAACTGTGGGGGATATGAAGGGTCATACACCTATTCTGACAAATACCTGTGTGTAGATGGCGATCAGATGTGTCGATCCTGGCGGCCTGGGTTACTACTACTATTGATTGGGGCTATAATCCACATCTGTCCCAACAGACTAGTGGGGCTAGCAGATCATTGAAAGAACGTATGAAGCTTATCAGAAAGCATGCATCCCCTGGGTGGACTAGCTGTAATCCCTTACTGCTTAGCATAGAAGATCCACAGCCAAGAGACACAGGCCTTCATGCCCTCAGGGTGTACACCTCAGGGATAGGTCATATAGGCCAATTAAAAATAGAGATTTCTGATTCCTCGAGCTCCTCCTTGACACCCACCCAAATCATACCATTGGAAAACCACCGAAAACAATTGGTCAAATATCTTACTAATCTAACCTGTGAGGACAAGTTAGCATTGGAAACGGGGTTTGCAGATAAAAATGAATGGCTAGAATGGATGATGTATACTGCACAGCAGAATGGGAGAACTAACTGCATTGCCTGCACCGAGGCCAGACCACAGCTAAGCACAGCCCCATTTAGGCTGAGTGATAAAACCGATCCTGTTGGTCTGCGATGTATCCTACAACACTATAATGCCACCTACACACCTGACACTGATAACTGTAAGACTCTGCCATGTTGTTTCCTCCAATAAAGAAAAGAGATGTCCCACCATCTGTGACTGCTTGCTCCAGTAATTATACCTGTTTTACAAGAACTGGTGAAGGAGCTAATGTAAGCACTCTCCCACAGAACTACTGTGGAGAAAGCATGAATGTCACTCATAATAGTGGCAACTATTCGACATCGTGGTTTCTAAACCACACTTCCATGAGAGCGGACCTCTGGAGGCTGTGTGGAGATATGAAACTACGACCCAGGCTCCCAAGCGCTTGGCATGGCAGCCGTACTTTGACACAGATACTAATGCCGTTCCACCTGTTCCCTACTGGGGATTGCCTGATGAATTCAAAGCCAGAAATCAGGTGGAGGCGGGATTTGAATCTCTTCTTTTCTGGTGGGTAACAATAAATAAAAACATTTATTGGGTAAATTACATCTTTTACAACCAACAAAGGTTTGTAAATTACACCATTGCAGAACAATTAGGGCCTACATCACTAACGGCATGGCAAAATGCAATGGCTTTAGACATGTTTCCTCCCGAGAAAGGAGGCGTGTGTAAAATGTTTGGAACATTCTGTTGTACTGTCATACCGAACAATACATCCCCAGATGGCAGCATCACCAGATGCCTCTGCTTTCCCACTGATGTTAGACATGAGCCATCTTCTGGTGGAACCTCTAGTCCCAAGTCAAGTTTATATTTTCTATTCGAGTTATTCCTATCAGTCACATTCCATGACACCCTAGCGCCACAAACATCTAGGCTATATCATCATCATGTACCAGGTCTTTTTGCCTTTTAAACTGTTACTGGATTATTTCTACACATTTGGCCGGTGACATGTTTTGCGTAATAGGTGGTTGCAGTTTCCCTAAATGGACACTGGAGTGTGCAAGTCTGTCCTGTTTGGGGAATACAGTTCTTCCATCCTTGGCATCTTCCTCACAGCTCTCTCAAGACACAAGTGAAGGAAGCAAAAAGGCAAATTCAGGGGCAGGAAACCAATGAAAGTGAGACAGAATGCACAATACCAGGACCCCACAGCTAGGTAGCATTAGGAGTCACGGCTGGATTTTCTAAGAGAATTTGTTTTTCAAAAAGAAAATTTACCAGGACAGACTGTCCTAATAATATTAACAGTTAAGCAAAACAAAAGTCTCAAAAAGAAAAATTCTAAAGCAATAAACTGAATTTCTGACCCTAAATTTTTAATTCTTACCTTGATGTGGCAGGCACTTGGTACATTTCTGCTCAGGTCTGACAAGATGTTGCTCCATCAATAGCTACCAGTAGTGGCACCCTTTCACTTTGAAACACTAAAATACCTCAATTTTGATATATCTTTAAATTATTCACTGCAAAACATTGTGAAATGTGCTAAACATAAAAAATGTCTGACTGTTTGAGGTTGTTTTGCATCTCTTTGTTGTCTCTTCCATTTCTGCTGGTCATTTAGTGTCTCTCTGTGGTCGCTTTGAATTCCTTTAGGGAGAATTTGTAGGTCTTTGATACATCCTTTCATGATCATTTTGCATCTCTTTGCCTGTGTTTGCAGTTATATTGTGTCTAATTTTGGTCACTTTGTGTCTTTTTTAGGATATTTTGCAGGTGAAGACAATTGCCTCCCTGTCTCTCCGGGCCCCTGAACCTCTGCCTGGTAGGCCTGTTAAGTCATCCGTCCATGCCAGGGGTTTAGCATGCCCACACCCATATTGAAACTTGCATCACACAAAATTGTTGATTAGTTTGTCTTAAGCATAACACAAAATTGTGCATAATCATTTATCTGTTGATGTATGAGCAATGTGAAAGTAATGTTTATAACTTCAGGAGGTCAACAAACTAAATGAGGAATAAATGAGAAAATGAACCACTGCATTAGGTATAAACTATGAAGAAAACTGGTGTATGAATGCAGGAAGGTTACAGACGAACCTCAGTAGTGTGGCTGCAGCTTCAGCCATCACAAGATGTTTTTAATACTTAGCAATTACACCTCTGCTTTTCTTTCTGTGATGAGGCCTGACAGGAAGGATTTGTCCCGCCCCACAGGTGCAAAAGAGCAGGAGAGTCACAGAGATGTCACCCAGTCTACACTCAGCCGAGAGAGAAGATCGACTCAGGAAGATTAAAAACTTTGTGGATGGACTATGAATTTTCAGGACCTTTAACCACAACTAGTTCAAATCTATTTGAGAGCAAGATGGGCCAAAATGTCTTTGATTAGGAAGAGTGTCTTCATATCTACATCACTGCAATTACACTTCACCGTTGTAAATAACATACAGAAAAGTGTTCAGTTTCACTGAGGGTTCCCAAGGGGTCCCCAGATGTGATATATAATGCATCCAGCACAGCTCTTCTTTATTTACAGTCATGATCCAGTTTTCACTGAACTGTAATAATTTGCTACTGGGTTTTAAAGTAGAAAATATCACACCATTTGATGCACACCAAATTCTAATGTACAAAGACAACCTCTTCAAAGAAATATCTGTTTTTGGTAAATACCACCATGATGGTTAAATTTCATGTTACTTCATTAATTCGTTCATGTGAATGGAAATTTCAGAAACCTACATGAACTTGGTTTCTAAATTAATTAAATAATTATTTTTCTTCCCTGTTAAATTTTAGCTTATACTCACCAGCCAATACAAAAAAAAATTGTCAAAATTACTATTTCACAATTCCTGGTATTTTAAACAAGATGGAATATTTTTCAATATTTTCACACTTAATGTGTCATTATTCTTTATGGCATTCATCTGCATTCATTTATATAATTACATACATGTAACAGTTACTACTAGATGATTGAGAAAATGGAGATTTCATTTTTGTTTATTTTGTTTTAATTTTTCACATTTTTATTAATTTCATTCAGATTTTATTTCTTCTTTTTAGAGTCACCAATTAACCTAAATTGCACATCTTTAGACTGTGGGAGGAAACTGGAGCACCCAGAGAAAACCCACGCAAGCACAGGGAGAACATACAAACTCCACACAGAATACCCCCTCTTGCTGTGAGGCATCAGTGCTAACCACTGTGCCACTGTGCCGCCCAGTACATTATTCAGAATTTCTGAATTGATTTTGAAGGCCACCCATACATTGTTATTTTCATTTTTCCAGTTGAAGTAACTTCTGTATATTACAGGAAAATGTCCCCCACCACTTCTTTTAGAAAGGTATCAGTCTTTGGGGGTCACCAGGTGCTTCAGTCAGAAAGGTTTTTTTCTGCCTTTGTCTGCAACCTGAGAATTACTGGAGATGGGTGGAAGACGCCTAGGTCTTGTTTTGCCTTTGAGATTGAGCCTTTCAGTTTTGGGGTTCATGAGCCATTTCTCTTCAGACTCAACCACAACATTTTTGCTGAAGCTAGGAGGCTCAATCTTGACAGATTTGGCTTCAGACTCCATCTGGAATTTAGGGGAGATTGGCGGGAGAGCAGTAACTTTTGATTTACGGTCAGCCTTTAGAGTTTTGTCGGTCAAGTTTGGTTTCTCTACAGTTGATAGTGACAGTTTTCAGCTCCCTTTTATTGGAGATCAGTGGAAGAGGGATATCTTTCGCTCTACATTCAACCTCTTCAGTAATGTGGGTTGAGCTAGATTTCCCTCCAGCCTTTTTGGTGGGCGAGAGAGATTCCAGCTGGCATTTACTGGAGATGGGTTGGAGACGTGTAGGTCTTGTTTGGCCTTCAAGATTTATCTTTTTGATTATGGGAGCTACGTCTGATTTCTGTTCAGACTTGGGCACAACTTTTTTGCTGAAGGTAGGAGCATCTGTCTGAATCATATTCCCGCTGGCATTTACTGGAGATTGGTGGAAGGCAGCTGGGTTTAGAGTAGGTGCTTTACATCCTGGTCTGGTCACGTTCTTTGTGGCTGCTTGACTGCTTTTGTAGCAAATTGGAGCTGATTGGGGGCTGGGTGTCACCTGATTTGTCTTCAGCGGGCTGCTCAACTTCACTCTTCTTCAAGGCCTCCACCAGATCCATATTCTTTCTTCTCTCTCGTAAGTACAACTTTCTGGTCGTTGCAAACTTGTCAGCCAGTTTCTCATTCTCATTCTTGTACTGCTCAGTTTTTAGTTGGGACATGTGAACATTGCCTTGTAATGCCTTGATATGTTCCTTTTGCTCCCTGATTTTCCACTTGTCCTCTGCTAAACTGCTTGCAGGCTGCAGCCGTGACATACTGCCCTCCAGCTCCTCACACTGCTGCTCCTTTTCAGCTATTATGCAGTCCTTCCTCTCCAGTTTTCTGCTCATGTCAACTATTATGTTGGTTTTGTTGACCAGCTTTTCTTTTAACTCCCTATTCTTCCTGTACTCCTGGACAACTTCACTGTCTTTGTCGAGGTGAACTTTTACCTCTATTTGACGTGGTTGTAAAAGACAGGAGTCTCTCTCCTTGATAGCCTCTTCCAGTTGTACCTCTAAGTCACAAAATCTTCTCTCTTCTGTGACCAATTCTTTATCTTTTTGGGAAAGTTCTCCCTTGAAGCTTTTTCAAGTAACTACATGAGCTTCCAGAATGCATTTCTCCCTCTAAAGTTTCTCCACCTCCAGCGTGAGGACATGGATTTTCTCCTGAAGGGCTTTCTCCTGGCTACTCAGTGTCACTTCCAGCTCTTTGCTCCTCTTCTTTAACTCCAAATAATTGCCTTTGTAGAACATCAACTGTTTACAAAGGACATCTCTCTCTTTAGTCACTTTGCCCAGTTGTTCAACCTGCTCAAGGAAATATTTCTGGTCTTCCTTATGAGTTTTAACTACTTCCTCTGCTACCGCTAACCTTTTCTTCAGACCACGTATTTCCTCCTTGAGGTGCTTGTTCTCCTCCTCATGGCACTTGAAGAGCTCAATCTCCTCTTTAAGCTGTTCATTTTCTTCATTGACAAATCTCAAAGATTTAACTCTTTGTACGAAATCATCAATCACGTCTTCTAGATGCCGATTTTCTTCTTTCAGGGCCGAAACCTCAGCTCTATGCTTCGCACGTAACTCTGCATAATTCTCGGTTTCCATTTTGTTTTCCTCGATCTCAATCATCTCAAAGAAATTGTGTTTTTTCTTCTCAGAGAGGGTCGATGGCTGTTTAGGTCGAACCTGCAGGCTTTAACCCTGTTGCTGAGAAGGTACTGATTTCATATCAAAGGTGCGATGATGCATCAAAGCACTCCCTGGTGACGTCACTGTTTGTCCTTTATTGGAAATATCCACACCTCGCACTCCTAGTTTGACATTTACAAAAGCCCTTCCCCGCTTACTAATTTTTAACACAGTAGATGTTGCAAAACTCACTGCCAGCCATCGAAATGGAAGAACGGGAGCCTGCACTTCCCCGCCCGCCCCACATGCCGGAGATGCCAACATAGTGAGATGGCTGAGGCAGCGACAGTGCGCGTAGCCGTCGCCCCTCACCAGATCCATATGGTAAAATTTTGTTAAATCAGTCAGATATAGATAATTGGATGCTGATGATGCATTCAAAAAATGAAAGAGGGAAAACCTGGAAGACTGAATTGATTTCTTAACAAAAGGGTGTTAGTTGTGTGGTTAACAAACAGCACTTAGTCCTGCACACGTACTTCTTGATTGCAGAATATTAGCTTGTAATAAAGTGTAGTTTTCGCTGTTTTTCATTTTAAAAAAAGCCTTTTCTGTATCTGTGTTAACCAGATGTTTTATCAAAATTGTTGTTCCCAGTTCATGCAGTTCAAACAAAAACACTCCTACGTTTACATCACTCTGTGGATGTGCTACTATGATTCTCAATGTGTCTGTGTGCACATACCTTTAGCCTGATTTTCTGATAACAGCACCTCATTATTTCTAAACTTTAACTGCTGCTGTGATGCAAACCTATCTTCCAAATGAGAAGGAAATCAATGTTGTTTTAGAAAACCAACCACCAACTAAATACAGAGTATTTGTGTGTGTGTGTGTGTGTGTGTGTGCAAACAGAACGTGGTTGGCACAAAACTATACATTGCTCAATATTTATTCATAGTCATTCAGCAGTGGCAGGTCACAGCAACAATACTTCTGCTACCACTAACAAAGAAATGGGACACTAACAAATAACCACGATTTATCCAAATACCCTTCAAAACACAAATAACCATGTTGGAGCATTTTTATGGCATAAAAATGTCAGCTCATCCTACTTAATCATTGGTTTTCCTCAACAAGCTGTTGTCTGCTACAGTTAAGCAGGAATCACTAATGCAGTATATGTATATGTTACATGCTAAGAATAAGACACTCTGTCCAAAACTGTTGCTTATGTATTCAATAACAAAAGTTATTGATAATTTAATGATAACAGTCGGTAACAATGTTTGTATAATTGTTTGGCGTTAGCTCAACATCTATCAGCTCTAGTATGGCTCGTGATCACCTGACCTACTGATCTGCTTTAAACTTTACATAAAACTCCATTGCAACCACTGGCTACACAAAATAGGAAATAGTCACAAACACACATGCAATAAACTCTAGAATTTTCTTACAAAAGTACAAAAAATCAGATAAAACAAGATAAAAATGTTGATATGTGGACAAGTAAACTCACTGCACTTCTCTCATTACTGGTTGAAAACCTCAGAAATGACTAATATTTCCTGGCTGAGTGTAACCAGTGTCTCTAGGTGTAGAATAATTATCATGTGTATGATAACTTGGTTCTTTGTAAGATGTAAAAACAATAATTCTAAAAACCACTATATGTGCATGAATTTCATCACAGTCTCAAAAATCTTTTCTTAAAGAAATTCCTAAAGGAATAAGAAAGAACCAGCCTAATTATTCATTGTGTGAACGTCTGTGTCGAAACTGTTTTATGGACAACTGACCCTTGATCTTCCATTAATGATTTAATTAAATATCTGCTAACATCTCACGAGACAGCCAGTCTCCACTGTCAACCTCTTATAAACTCTTTACTGTATTTTGGTTCATATATACTGTAAAGTGGTCTATATCAACATAAAACAAGTTGTACGACATACTGCACATTTTAAATCCTGCTATTTTTGTGGTTAGTGACCTGTCTGTTAATTTAATGATCTTTTCTGAGAATACATACTTTCCCTGAATTCATGTGTCTGAAATACAGATCTTAAAATTGCATAATCCCCCAAAAATGAACAATGGGACCTATGACACCTGTTCCAATAGCGGACAGAAAACTCCTACTCACAATGCTATGCAAGAGGAGGGAGTTAAGTAAATGCTTCTCTCCGCTTTATTCCAGTTGTCACCCTGACATGTATTCACTAATAAAAACTAAAAGCCCCAAGTGTAAAAGCCATAGAAGTTGGTTCATGGTGAGCTCTATCTTCCCCTTGTGCTGGACCTGTAAAATTCATTACGACACATAGAGAAAACCCTGACAGGTGTTTGGTAGTTATGAATATTAAACATCTACCAGCTCATTCTTTAAGAAGAATTATTCAATTCAATTCATCACACTTTTATTTATATAGCAGCAAATCATAACAGATGTTATGTCAGGGCACTTTTCATATAGAACAGGTCTAGACCACACTCTTCATAGTTATTATTTACAGAGAACCAACATTTTCATGAGCAGCACTTGGCGACAGTGACAATGAAAAACTCCCTTTTATCAGGTAGAAACGTTGAACAGATCCTGGCTCGTGGGGGGGGGGGGGAGGGGGGGGGGGGATCCTCTGCCTCGACCGGCTGGGTTGAGAGAGAGAGACTGAGAGAAAGCAACTGACAAAGAGTTTGAGAGAGAGAGAGAAAGAGACAGGGGTCAGGAAGGAGGAAAGAAAACATAGCACAATATAGGCTCCACATAAAGATGTATAATAATAATAATAAGATTAGATAAATAGCTTCTTTTGTCTACATGGGATGTGATGAAAAATCACAGGCCATTTAATCACATGGTCACAACTACAATGTTTGTATCGCACCATCATAAAGTAACCAACAAACCCATGGACATACTCACATGCATACATAACCATACACGTGTCGCACCTTGCACCAGATGTAAGCTGGCCAGACCAGCTGGACAACCTACTTATAATCAATTGTTTAGAAAGTGAATGGCTTGTGAAACAAATGAAAATTTGGATCTGTTTTTGGTGAATAGTGGTCAGTCTCTGTAAATGCTTCCCTACTTGGTAACATGATCCCTAATCATTTACTGGCCCTTGTTACCAGTTTTCTGATGCTCTGCTTCTGTGAATCACTGATATTGCCAAACCCGCAGGTGATGCAGAGGGTTACAACACTTTCACCGTAAAGAGTAACAGTTTCTTTAAAAATAACATTCTTTGTTGTATAAGCTTGAGATCAAGCACATTGCCAAGGTACTTGTAATTTGTGACATGTAGTGATAAAAGTAGTATTTGATTGTGGCTTTTCTAAAATCAATGGGCATTTCCTTGTTTTACTGGTGTTTAGGAGAAGATTTGACTTCTCACAGCATTTCAGGGGGAACCTGAGGGGCCAGTGCCCCTCCTCCCCATTGTATCAGAGGCTAACCACGGCAGTGTTGTCTAATAATGATAATTTGTCTCTTATTGTCGACACTCACGCAACCGACTTGGCTTCCCTGCTGCTCTGGAACTGCTGGGGGACATGTAGAAGCTACACTGGGGCAGCTTGAACTTGCTACTAGAGGCTGGTTAACTACTGCAGCTAATGGTTTAGTTTTCATGGTGAGGAGTTGTACTTCTGATTTTCTGAGGTTCGCCTCCATCTCTGCAAATAAATCATTTATTTCATGTGCCGTTGTTTCTAATGGAGGCAGAGTTGTAACTAAACCTGTGAGACCAAGAGACAGCAGGAGAGTGAGAGGTGGACAGGGAAGCCATCGCTAACTGCTAAGCTAAAGTTACTGGCAGATTGAAATAGCATGTAAAACATCTGTGAAGTAGCCAGAAAATCCTTTGAAGAAGGAGAGAGCTAAGAGGGCTTAAGTAGAGCTAATGGAGGTTTCAATGTAGATCTGAATTAGCTAATGTAAAGCAGAAAATAGCAAAACTAACAAGGCAAACAAGGCAAAACGAGCTTTTAGTCACACAAATGTCGGCAGCCGGAAATGACAAAATATACTAACGTCATTACTTCAGCACCCAGTAAATCCAGCATTTATATGAATAATGTAAATACCTGTACAAATGTGTATCTGAGGAGAAATGGTCGTCTTCACAGACACCTATCATCCTATCTTTTACATAGACATATACCCATGTTTTCTCTAAAAAACATTCTCATCTCTAGCACACAGAAGCACCAGGTCCATTCCCATGTTCTTTCCCAATAGTGTGCAGGATTTGACACCTCTTTTGATTAAAAGAGAATTCCTGCAGAGCGGATACTGCAGGTACCTGCTTTCTTGCTGTGTCAAACTCCACTATGTGCACTCTATGTGTGTCCTTGTGTGTTTACATGTCTTTGTGTGTATGAAACAAGTGAAAGAGTTCTTTACTATTTGTCTAGGTGAATGGTTCAACCAGTTCAACTCCAGCTGGAAGCACTAACTCTTACTGACTTTCTGATGGAAGCAAAACAGTTGGATCTACCTGCTTGTTTGTGGTGCAGAGATCATGCTGATGCATGTTGATCTGAAGGCAAATCCTATGTGTGTGTGTATGTGAGTGTAGGAAGACTCGGACATCTTCTCCTCACATAAATGAAACAGTAAATTAAGATGAACATTGTGTAGCAAAGGCTCCTGTGACTGAACTAATGGTTAGCTTGTCAACTACAGCACAAGTCAGCACAAGGCCTTCACTTAGATTGGATCAAAGCTTTGCTAAAAAGTTTCAGCATTAATGTTCATGCATTATGTGAATGCTAAAACTGAATGGTCAAATTCAACCAGTTAAAACACTGACATTATCAGTCCGACCCTCCAGGGTTTCGCATCCTCACCCCCCCCCTCGCTCTCTTTCTCCCTCTCTCTCTCTCTCTCTCTCCCTCTCCCTCTCCTTCTCTCTCTCTCTCTCTCTCTCCCTCTCCCTCTTCCCTGTTTTTGTTCTCTCCTCAGTATGCATGGAGGGTGTGGTTCACCTGATTCCTGTATCTGCAGACGAGCACACCTGAATCTCATTCCCACCTATCTCAACGCTAAAATATAACCTAGTTGGACCCACTGTCCTGTGCCAGATTGGTACGCCTCTGTGGTACCTATTCTCTGGTAATTTCCTGAGTAAACCTGCCGTCTTTGTTTAGATTCTGTGTGTGCTCCTCTCAGACAATTGCCATCTCTAGTGCTTCCATCCCATCCTCTCCAGACATCAATTCCCAGCCTCCTGTTTCCCCCCTGCATCTCTACAACTGGACCCACACGCTCCATCACTATCTACCCTTCTCCTATTGTTCAATGAACCTGCTTAAACTGTACTTCTGCTTCTGCCTTTGCTTTTGGCTCCGAAGGAACAAAACCTTAACAGAAATGATTGATTAATAATTTCACCCTGCTTCCTATGTAAAGGAAACAGTAGATAATGACTCAAAATTTTACAAGATACAAACTAACTGTGTGGAAGTTGAAGCATGAAATATTCTGCCAAAGCATTTTCCTCACAAACTACCTTATCGGTATGAACATATAACATGTAGTTCAACGTATGTGGCCATCCATCACACTGACCTTGAGAGGGACCTGTGCTGTGGGGTTGCGCCCCTTTAGAGAGCTCTTCCTAGTCATAAATATGTAAAATCCTCACAGGCTCTGATAAGACCAACTCATCAGAGCATAACATGGAACTAGAATAATGCTTATAAATTTCTATTTACACAAACACACCTAAAACTTAACATTTAACCTAATCTTATTCTAATCAGAGTCCCAATTTTAACCCACAAATCTCAACTATAGTCTTGACTACAATAGACTTTACAGAATCAAGGAGCTATTAAATATGCTTTCTCTGAGGGTTTTCCTTATATCTGTCTTGTTGCATTACCACCTTTGGTCATCACATAAACATTTGAATGCATGGAATGCAACAACAGCAGCCCTGCGCAGTTACTTTATGTTCTATCCAAGGGGGGTAATGATGTGCACAGACACTCCTGCAAGAAACCAGCTCATATAGAACTCCTGCAGCTGCCATAAGAAGACTTTCCATCAGCTGTAACAATAGCCTGACGGGACATAAAACGATATGAGAGCTTTTTGTACTTTCAGTGAGAAATGCTGAGCAGGCGGTGGAAGCTATGTTGTTTCAGATGTATTGCTGACTGACCGACATCACCGTCTTCGTCCACACATGAACAAGGTGCAATTTGAAGAATATTTTTTCACAACAGTGTAGCAACAGAATACCCATGATAGCTATAGCATTAAAAAGACTCAGAATGAGAATGAAGGCTAGTTTCATTAATTTGCTATTATCTAGCCATCGTGGGGCTGTAAAACAGTATCTAAATCTTCCAGGGTGATGTCCACAATGGACAATATGAAGATAATTACTATAAATTCAGACAGCTTGGCTTCTTTTTTAAGGTTAGGTACATAAGAATTTGGACTTTGATAAAAGTTGATATGAAATAAAGCCATCAAGATGTGTTTGAAGTGTGAAAAATATTGCATAAGAAATTACAGACATTTTTATACATAGTTGATCGTTTTCACAGGCTCAAAAGTAATCGGACAACCCAACATTATTATAAATATTAGGATTATTTTAAATTCTTGGATGAAATTCCTTTGCAGTCAATGACTGCCTGAAGTCTGGAAAACACAGTCAACTACCAAATGCTGAGTTTCCTCCCCTGAGATGCTTTTCCAGGCCTTTACTGCAGCCACCTTCAGTTGCCTCTTGTTTATGGGTCTTTCTACTCTCAGTTTTGTCTTCAGGAAGTGAAAAGCAGGCGGCATTTTCAGGGTGGACAATCTAATTTCTTTGCCTTCAGAAGCTCTTGTGTTGCTCTCACAGTATGTTTTGGGTCCTTATCTATCTGTACTGTGAAACACTCCTATTACTTCTGCAGCATTTGGCTGAATCTGAGCAGATCATATAGACCTGTACATTACAGAGTTCATCCTGCTGCTTCTATCAGCAGTCACATCATCAATAAACACCACCGACCCAGTTCCATTAACAGCTGTACATGTCCATGTCCATAACACTGCTTCCACCATGTCTAACAGATGATGTGGTGGCTTTGGATCATGCGCTGTTCATTTCCTTCTCCATACTCTTCTTTTCCTTTTATTCTGGTGTTAGTTCATCTTGGTTTCATCTGTTCAAAGAATCTTGTTCCAGAAATGTTCAGGCTTTTTTAGATGTGCGGCTCTTGATTATAGACTCTGACAATAATACATCTACCTCCTCAATAGTGTGCTTGACCTGGCAAGATGTTATGAAGGGTTTTTTCTTCACCAGGGAAAGAATTCTGCCTTCATTCACCCTATTCATCTTCCATAGTCTTCTAGGGCCTTTTGGTGGAAGATAATGGAAGTGCATTCCCTCTTTTTAAGACCTGTTTGGACTTCATATTGAGAACTTCCATGAACAGTTGCCAAATAGCTGTAAATCCTAAACAGTTATATCACTGTTTTTATTAAACCCCTTGAATTAAAGCTGAAAGTCAACACTTCAATCACATCTTGATTTGTTTGTTTCAAATCTGTTGTGGTTGTATACAGAGGTAAAACTACAAAAACCGTATCACTGCTCAAGAACTTACGAAAGTAGCTTTATATTATTATTATTATACATTATTGCACCTGTGACTAGTTTCCATGTGTGTGAGAAAGAGATTAGCTGAGTGTGCATGCTGTTTCATTTTCAATCTACATTTGAGTATGTGATTTCTCTGCCTTTGTGTCAATGTACACACATACAATCCTTGACATTTTCTTCTATTATAAATTTTCAACACCGTCTCATTGGCTGCAGGAAAACTGTCAATCTCTACCATTAAATCACATGAATACTCTTAGGTTACTCTTAAGTTAGCTGGCGATGCCAAATATGCCTCAATGAACTCCTTATACACAATTTATACCCTTTTCCACTATACCAACATAAAAAAAAAGTTAAATCACATTTTAATATAGACTTACCAATTTGAAATTGCATCAAACTGTGCTGATATGGCTTATATGATTATCTCCTTTTATTTAATCAGCTGTTACACTATATTTTTCATACAAGACTGAAGTCCTGAATGTGAATGACACATTATATGAATATTTTTGTGTATTTTCCTAAGCCTTTTTTAAAAATACTTAAAACTACTGCATAATCCTTTAACATCCCCCTCTGGCAACATGCAGGAATACCCCCTACAGTACAAGTACCCCTGGTAATAGATTAATCATCAGTTATTTCTATTATACTACATGTACTGTAGATCATTTCGTATAACTTCATACTTAAATACGTTGAAGGTGGGTGGAGCTGCTGGGAAAAGCATTTTTATAATAGCAGAAATTTGGACTCAACAAAGCAAGAAAAGTGCAAGAGAAACTTATTTTGTTAACTTCAGTTCCATCAGGTGTCTCAGGATGCTCGACTCACGCCTCCATCCTCCATCCAAATTGACTGAGGTCTGCCATCGTTGACAATGTTTCAATCCTTTCAGTGGGTCTCAGAAAAGACAAGAGAATGAGAAATGAGTCTCAGAGAAGCTCAGAGTGAGGATTCACAGGTGTATCCTTAGTGAAAGATTTTTTACGTGAATGGAGAAACTTCTCTAATGGCAATCTGTATCTGATTGGTCATCTGATCTGATGGGAGTTTAAATATACCCGCTGAGCTGTTGCGGAAATGCTTTTACTGTAATTTTACTAAGACTGGTTGATTGTAATGCTTTAGATTAGGCAAACTACATGTGTGAGAATGACAGAGGCTCTATAGCTATTCATAGTCATTCATGGAAATATATCCTGGTGTTTTAAACTAGATGGAATATTTTTCAATATTTTCACACTTAATGTGACATTATTCTTTATTGCATTCATCTGTGTTCATGTATATAATTACATACATGTAACAGATATTACTAGATTATTGAGAACAATTGATGCAGACACAGGATAAGAAAATGGAGATTTCATTTTTGTTTCTTTTGTTTTAATTTTTCACATTTTTATTAATTTCATTCAGATTTTATTTCTTCTTTTTAGAGTCACCAATTAACCTAAATTGCACATCTTTAGACTGTGGGAGGAAACTGGAGCACCCAGAGAAAACCCACGCAAGCACAGGGAGAACATACAAACTCCACACAGAATACCCCCTCTTGCTGTGAGGCATCAGTGCTAACCACTGTGCCACTGTGCCGCCCAGTACATTATTCAGAATTTCTGAATTGATTTTGAAGGCCACCCATAAATTGTTATTTTCATTTTTCCATTTGAAGTAACTTCTGTATATCACAGGAAAATGTCCCCCACCACTTCTTTTAGAAAGGTATCAGTCTTTGGGGGTCACCAGGTGCTTCAGTCAGAAAGGTTTTTTCTGCCTTTGTCTGCAACCTGAGAATTACTGGAGATGGGTGGACGACGTGTAGGTCTTGTTTTGCTTTTGAGATTGATCCTTTCGATTTTGGGGTTCATGAGCCATTTCCTTTCAGACTCAACCACAACATTTTTGCTGAAGCTAGGAGGCTCAATCTTGACAGATTTGGCTTCAGACTCAGGCTGGAATTTAGGGGAGGTTGGCGGGAGAGCAGTAACTTTTAATTTACGGTCAGCCTTTGGAGTTTTGTGGGTCAAGTTTGGTTTATCTTCAGCCTCTATGGTTAGCGTGACAGTTTTCAGCTGGCATTTCTTGGAGATCAGTGGAAGAGGGATATCTTTCACTCTACAGCCAACCTCTTCAGTAATGTGGGTTAAGCTAGATTTCTCTCCAGCCTTTTTGGTGGGCGAGAGAGATTCCAGCTGGCATTTACTGGAGATGGATGGGAGACGTGTAGGTTTTGGTTTGTCTTCAAGATTTATACTGTTGATTATGGGAGCTAAGTCTGATTTCGCTTCAGACTTGGGCAAAATCTTTTTCCTGAGGGTTGGAGCCTTGGTCTGAACAGATTTACCTTCAGACTCCCGCTGGCATTCACTGGAGTTCGGTGGAAGAGGGATATCTTTCGCTCTACAGTCAACCTCTTCAGTAACATGGGTTGAGCTAGATTTCTCTCCAGCCTTTTTGGTGGGCGAGAGAGATTCCAGCTGGCATATCCTGGAGATGGCTGGGAGACATGTAGGTTTTGTTTTGCCTCCAAGATTTATCCTGTTGATTATGGGAGCTAAGTCTGATTTCTCTTCAGACTTGGGCACAACATTTTTCCTGAAGGTAGGAGCCTCGGTCTGAACAGATTTAGCTTCAGACTCCCGCTGGCATTTACTGGAGATCGGTGGAAGAGCGATATCTTTAGCTCTACAGTCAACCTCTTCAGTAATGTTGGTCAACTTTGATTTCTCTTCAGCCTTTCTGTCAAGCGTGAAAATCTTCACCTGACATTTATTGGAGATTGGTATGGGAGGCATATCTTTCACTCTACAGTCAACCTCTTCAGTAATGTGGGTTAAGCTAGATTTCTCTCCAGCCTTTTTGGTGGGCGAGAGAGATTCCAGCTGGCATTTACTGGAGATGGATGGGAGACGTGTAGGTTTTGATTTTTCTTCAAGATTTATCCTGTTGATTATGGGAGCTAAGTCTGATTTCTCTTCAGACTTGGGCACAACCTTTTTCTTGAAGGTAGGAGCCTCGGTCTGGACAGATTTACCTTCTGACTCCCGCTGGCATTTACTGGAGATCGGTGGAAGAGCGATATCTTTAGCTCTACAGTCAACCTCTTCAGTAATGTTGGTCAACTTTGATTTCTCTTCAGCCTTTCTGTAAAGCGTGAAAATCTTCACCTGGCATTTATTGGAGATCGGTATGGGAGGCATATCTTTCGCTCTACAGTCAACCTCTTCAGTAATGTGGGTTAAGCTAGATTTCTCTCCAGCCTTTTTGGTGGGCGAGAGAGATTCCAGCTGGCATTTACTGGAGATGGATGGGAGACGTGTAGGTTTTGATTTTTCTTCAAGATTTATCCTGTTGATTATGGGAGCTAAGTCTGATTTCTCTACAGACTTGGGCACAACCTTTTTCTTGAAGGTAGGAGCCTCGGTCTGAACAGATTTAGCTTCAGACTCCTGCTGGCATTTACTGGAGATCGGTGGTGGGCAGCTGGGTTTAGAGTAAGTGCTTTGCATCCTGGTCTTGTCGCGTCGTTTGTGGCTGCTTGACTGCATCTGTAGCACTTCGGAGCTGATTGGGGGCTGGGTGTCACCTGATTTGTCTTCAGCGGGCTGCTCAACTTCACTTTTCTTCAAGGCCTCCAACAGATCCATATTCTTCCTTTTCTCTCGTAAGTACAACTTTCTGGTGGTTGTAAACTCGTCAGCCAGTTTCTCATTCTCATTCTTGTACTGCTCAGTTTTTAGTTGGGACATGTGAACATTGCCTTGTAATGCCTTGATATGTTCCTTTTGCTCTCTGATTTTCCACTTGTCCTCCACTAAACTGCTTGCAGGCTGCAGCCGTGACATACTTCCCTCCAGCTCCTCACACTGCTGCTCCTTTTCAGCTATTATGCAGTCCTTCCTCTCCAGTTTTTTGCTCATGTTAACTATTATCTTGGTTTTGTTGACCAGCTTTTCTTTTAACTCCCTATTCCTCCTGTACTCCTGGACCACTTCACAGTCTTTGTCGACGTGAACTTTTACCTCTATTTGACGTGGTTGTAAAAGACAGGAGTCTCTCTCCTTGATAGCCTCTTCCAGTTGTAACTCTAAGTCACAAAATCTTCTCTTTTCTGTGACCATTTCTTTATCTTTTTGGGCAAGTTCTCCCCTGAAGCTTTTTCCAGTGACTACTTGAGCTTCCAGAATGTATTTCTCCCTCTGAAGTTTCTCCACCTCCAGCGTGAGGACACGGATTTTCTCCTGAAGGTCTTTCTCCTGGCTACTCAGCGTCACTTCCAGCTCTTTGCTCCTCTTCTTTAACTCCAAATAATTGTCTTTGTAGAACGTCAACTGTTTACAAAGGACATCTCTCTCTTTAGTCACTTTGCCCAGTTGCTCCACCTGCTGAAGGAAATATTTCTGGTCTTCCTTATGAGTTTTAACTATTTCCTCTGCTACCGCTAACCTTTTCTTCAGACCCCATATTTCCCTCTTGAGTTGCTTGTTCTCCTCCTTATGGCACTTGGAGAGCTGATTCTCCTCCTTAAGCTGTTCATTTTCTTCATTGACAAATCTGAAAGATTTCACTCTTTTCACAAAATCGTCAATCACGTCTTCTAGATGCCGATTTTCTTCTTTCAGGGCCGAAACCTCAGCTTTATGCTTCGCACGTAACTCTGCATAATTCTCGGTTTCCATTTTGTTTTCCTCGATCTCAATCATCTCAAAGAAATTATGTTATTTCTTCTCAGAGAGGGTCGATGGCTGTTTAGGTCGAACCTGCAGGCTGTAGCCCTTTTGCTAAGAAAGTGCTATGACGCATCAAAGCACTCCCTGCTGACGTCACTGCCGTGCCTTTATTGCGTCATCGCATTTCGTTTTCAAAGTGGCGGTGACGTCACTGCCGTGCTATCACCCCCCACACACACACACACACGCCGGAGACGCCGGAGACGCCGACGTGGTGCGATGGCTGAGGCGGCGACACTGCGCGTAGCCGTCGCCCCTCATCGACCCGTCCGGCAACTACAACAACTCCGCTGCCAACTTACAGACGGTGTTTGCGGCACCACGGGTTTCACCCGCCACCTACAGCCGAAGCTACGACTTTTTCCGCCGGGAGGCAAGATTAAGGAGCCATTCCCGCACTCACACATAGCGCCCAAATTCACAGTCACTGCGGTCACGCTTCGCCGCGCACACCGAGGAAAGCGCAAGCTTGTCAGCGACGGGGCGGGAGAGGGGCCCGTCTCCTCCGGCCCGACCTCCTGCTCCGCTGCCGCGGCGTCTTTCTCTGGGCCTCCCCCGCAAAGAAGGTGTCGACGGAGTCGTAGCGAAAGCGGAGCTGAAAAGCTGAGTCTCTTTCCTCATTTGAGACGAAGCCATGCTCACCCTGGCTTATCTGACGGTCGTGCTCGGGGTCTCGGTCCAGCCGCTCACACTTGTGTCGCCCCTTCTAACCACCACGGAGCGGACGCTACGACGCCGTCCTCCCCCTCGGTGGCGGGACGGGACGGGACGCTCCCCAGCGCCGGAGAGAGCAGCACCAGGGGCGGAAACATCCTCACTCGGCCTCAGTAAGGGAGGAAACAGGCCGGTTATCACGCCGAGTTAAGTCCAACACCCGCTAGCGACCTAACCTGGTGCTTTTCCGCTGTGAAAATGTTTGCGGGCTGATGTTAGCCAGCGTCAATGGGCGAGCTAATCCTGCTCCTGCTACCTGCAGGCTAGCGGTCAGGATGCTATCAGGAGTCGCCTAAACACAAAATTGGCGGATACGTCAGATCATGAGTTGAATTTCGGTCTAGAAATATACATCTAGCCCGGACAGGGCTCTCCAAAGTGACTGCCCAGGGAATCCTGGACAGCCCACTTCCACTGGGAGGTACCCTGCCCGCCATCCAAGCTGTTGGCTTTTGAGAATTTGAGCCTGGTACTTCCCGAGCTTCCTATCATTGGCTTCCTGCATCCTCTCCTAGCATGGCACAATCAGCTTGAGGACAACTGCTTGTTTTGTTGCTCTGGATCATAGAACCATGTCAGGTCTCAGGGTTGAGCTGGTAATCTCCTCTGGAAACTGAAGTTGTTTTCTTGCGGTGACACTACAAGCTGATATCCTACTGGGGCTTTCCCCTGCTTTTAACAAATCTGATTAAGCAGGGCCCTTGCATCCTGATGATATTACATATCTTCCTTCTCTCCTCCTCCAGACCTGCAGCCAGCTCAGCTAAAATCTGATTGCACCTCCATCTGAACTTACCATCAGCAAAGCTTGACTGGCAGGATGACAGTACATGTTCTAGGCTTGCTGGTTTCCCACACAGCGTAAAGCCGGGCTTCTCCACCAGCCTCCAGCAATGGATCTTTGTTGGCATGAGTGAACATCATAAGTAGAGCACAGAAGAAATTGGATTATTAAGAAACGTATTTTAAATATGTTTATATTTTCTATTCGAGTTATTCCTATCAGTCACATTCCATGACACCCTAGCGCCACAAACATCTAGGCTATATCATCATCATGTACCAGGTCTTTTTGCCTTTTAAACTGTTACTGGATTATTTCTACACATTTGGCCGGTGACATGTTTTGCGTAATAGGTGGTTGCAGTTTCCCTAAATGGACACTGGAGTGTGCAAGTCTGTCCTGTTTGGGGAATACAGTTCTTCCATCCTTGGCATCTTCCAGCTCTCTCAAGACACAAGTGAAGGAAGCAAAAAGGCAAATTCAGGGGCAGGAAACCAATGAAAGTGAGACAGAATGCACAATACCAGGACCCCACAGCTAGGTAGCATGAGGAGTCATGGTTGGGTTTTATAAGATAATTATTTTTTCACCAAAAATTAAGGAAAATAGTTTGCAAATATATACAACAAAAGTTTGAGGCACATAATAGAGGTCTGACCAGAACAAGGGGGTAACACAAAGACAAACCAAAAGAAAAACCAACAATTTACCAGGACAAACTGTTTTAAACATTTTAACAGTTATGCAAAACAAAAGTCTCAAAAAGAAAAATTCTAAAGTGATAAACTGAATTTCTGACCCTAAATTTTTAATTCTTACCTTGATGTGGCAGGCACTTGGTACATTTCTGCTCAGGTCTGACAAGATGTTGCTCCATCAACAGCTACCAGTAGTGGCACCCTTTCACTTTGAAACACTAAAATACCTCAATTTTGATATATCTTTAAATGATTCACTGCAAAACATTGTGAAATGTGCTAAACATAAAAAATGTCTGACTGTTTGAGGTTGTTTTGCATCTCTTTGTTGTCTCTTCCATTTCTGCTGGTCATTTAGTGTCTCTCTGTGGTCGCTTTGAATTCCTTTAGGGAGAATTTGTAGGTCTTTGATACATCCTTTCATGATCATTTTGCATCTCTTTGCCTGTGTTTGCAGTTATATTGTGTCTAATTTTGGTCACTTTGTGTCTTTTTTAGGATATTTTGCAGGTGAAGACAATTGCCTCCCTGTCTCTCCGGGCCCCTGAACCTCTGCCTGCTAGGCCTGTTAAGGCCTGTTTTTGATGAGAAGAGGCCCATAGTGATGCAAGTCACATCTGGCACCAGGAGTGTGATAGGAAAAAAAAGAGATCAGTAGTAGTTAGAAAGTAGTTCAAAGAAAACAGAACTCAAACATGACAGAAGTGATAACAGGAAGATGGCATGCTGTGACACAGATACATTGGATACAAGATACAAGTCTAGAATTGATAGTCCTTTCAACTGTCTTCAATTAATGTTCTGTGGCTACAGCACTTACTGTATTTGTTTTACTTAAAAATAGACAAAACTGGCATAAAAAAAAGCAATACCTACTAGTCACATTTAATGCCAATAAATTTCATGAATTTTTTGTGCATTCCTTCTCTTTGTACTTCTTTCAGCTATATACAGTAAAATATCACATTTTCTTCATAAAAAAGGAGCAAAGAATATTACAAAATTACTTGATTATTATTATAAATATTACAATAATGGTCAATGTTTTCCATATTATTAATGGTTAATGTATGTAATATAATATTCATATTGTAGAAGTTCTACTCGAAAATTCGTCCTATGAAGATAAATTAGTCGCATCAGAGCAGGAGCAGCAGCTAAAGCATAGTTTGTGAGTCCCAACTTACACATAATTACAGTATGAAATTCAGATTTTACTTGTCTGGAGAACTTCAATATGTTTATGTATTTCAGGCATATTATTGCTCATAGAGAAGACCTGAGACATTACAGTAAAGGCCAGTAATTTAGGTTCATTGCAGAGTACTCCAAAGTCCGAATGTCGTATTATGTTAAGACTCCTGATTCTGTCTTTCATAACCTGTATTTGCTATTTTTCTTTCTCTTTTACGTTTACTAATCAATAGCAGGTTCGTTGAGCTCAAATGTACTTCTTCTGGAAGCTCTACAGACACTCAGTTGCACATGCAAGCCTGGGGCTCTCATAAATCAAATGTGTCTCTTTTCATCTTTATTGTCTATCAGAAAATTGTTTTGATTTTTGTTTTGACATGGACTCAACACTCATCTTCATTTTTTTTTTTAAAAGTGAAATCTATTTTTAAAAAAGATTTAAAATAAATGTGGTATTCATCCAAGAGACATTTAAAAATAAAAGTCCAGGATCAGTGTTTCTTCTGGAGAGATGTGACCTTTAAGGAGTTCCTTATCAGCGTAAATAAATAAACCTTGAGCTGTTTTGTAAATACTACATGACTGATTGCAAGAAACATTGATAAAATTAAATTCACAATTGCAAAAGTGCACTTGGATCTAGTTAGGACAAAAGCTTCTGCAAAATGAATGTAATGTGATGCAAAATATTGTCATACAACCATCACTGGACTGATAAGCAGCATCTCTTCAGTCTGGTTGTTTTGTGACCTGGAGTCAACAGATTGCTGGTAACAAAACACTACAGCAGTTGATGTCACTGATTAGTTCTTCTTCTCTGGCTGAAGTGCTAAACAGGGAAATCTGCTGTTGTTAACACCACCAGTGTTTTGTGAAATTACTCAGAAATGTAATTTGCATGTTGCGTACACAAAGTATGTCAATAATAAAAAATTGGGTTATTTTTCAGTAGCATGAATTGTACACATCACTAACTTATTACAGGACCAAAAGCCAGAAATATTTAACTCTAGAAACTTAAAACATTTTTCAAGGTTTAGGTTAAGGTTAGTCAGGGATATATATCGGATTAGTGTCGCAAAACCTTTTACATGGTCAAATAAAAGAGTAAAACAGATTTATAGAGACAGAGATGTTACTAGGTTTATTTTCATGCATGAGGCATATTTTCAATTTAGGACACATTTTTCTAGTACTTACATAATTTAGTCTGCTTTACTCACCTGAAAACATCTGGGGTCACAGTGACAAATGACCCAAACGCATGTGCTTAGATACGGATTTTTGTCATTTCCAGCCCTGCCCTGGTTGGACGGATCTCATTTCATATAGGCACTGATTCAGTGCATCATCCCAGAACATCCCACACTGAGATCAGTGAATCATACCTACAAGCTGCTCATAGTGTTTTGATGCCAAATGTCTTTCTGTCAAGACACGCCCCTACATAGCTGCCACCAAGGGGCTTGGAGCCGGGGCTTTGGAACCCTTCAAAGTACCACAGATTCTGTCCTGATCCTTGTTATTTAATGACTATGCTACTTGCTTGTGTTACAGAGCATGGAAATACAAGTTCCCTGGTGTGTCTACGCATGCAAAATAAACACACCTTTCCAGACATGCTGGCAGACTACCAGTAGTTATAATTGTTCCACGTGGTGGGGGTCACTTTAAGACAGAGAAAGACATCGTGAGAGAGAGACGTGGGATGAGAGGAAGAGAGAGAGGTTTATGTCATATCCCTCATCTCGTCATTGCATGCATGTGGGTGTGTGTCCCTCATCTCATTAGAGCACTGATAGCTTTCTGATCCCCCCATTTCCTCCTGCATCACATCACACACACCTCCTCAGGCGCTACACAGGAAGCATTGACCATTACAATGCGAGTCTGATCCTTTCCATAATGATAATCACATATTCATTCTCTACGGATCTCAGGGTTAGAGAGACAAAGGGAAGAGAGGAAAAGCAACATTATGGTACGTACCAAGGATAAGCTCCAACGGCTTGGAATGAAATACAAAATATCACAAACATTCAGACATGTAGTCCTCTGTTAAAACTTTTTATTTTGTAATCTTAGTCTCTAATTGGTTGTTCATTCCCTTTGTAGCACTTAACCGCTCCCTCAGGTGCCTTTTAGTAGGGCCCTGTGTCCCCTGTTGCTCTAGCAGAGCTGCTCAGTTGTCTACAAATCAGATACACCTCCCACGTGTGAATATGTCCTGTGAGAGTGTGGAGCAGAGCACTTCTGCAACAAAGTGTTCATAATCAAACAAGCTACCCCTGGACAAATAGAGGTTAAAAGAAGTGATTCTGTGTGGACACAAAAAAAAAACTTAATCGGTCTCATTCTGTGCTAAGATTTCTGCACATGCACAGAACCTTCCATGGTTTCAAAACTGAGACGACCCTTCTCTGCCAGTCATTTTATACATGTGCCCTTTTAATATTTCAACATATTTTCTTAAATACTTTAAAGACAGAAAATATAAACTACAATAAATAACATATTATAAGAATATAAAATATAAAATACAAGAGAGTGAATTGCAGAGTTATGGAAAATATGGACAGGGACCCAGAGAAGAAAGAGGACAAGGTCAAGTCATCCAACCAAAACAACCAAGCAGCTCATTTGTCCCAACTAAAAGAATGTCCTGACACAGCAGCCATATAGTGACGGATGTGCTGGACCACCTCAACCTTCTTGTAATGCAGGCTTTGCTACTGTATATGCTACATCACTTAACTTCCTCCTTTGTTCCCATAATAATTACTAGAGGTTGCCTGACATTAAAACGTTAAAAAGTTATTATAAGTCTGCATAAATGTTAATTACGTTTCATGTTAATTATTAAATACGGTCTTGACTACAAGACCAACACTCTCATGCTTAGATCCACAATATTAGCATTAAAGCTTTCAGTATGCAGTACTGACCACAAGGACTAAGTATATAATATGGTTTACATGTCACAGGATGTGTCACATTGTGTATGTTAACTTTAATTACCATTTTTGCAATATGAAAGAGGTCATGTTGGCTCCTAGTAAGGCATAGAGCTGATTTGTTTGAATTTCAGTTGTCTACAACAGGAAGTTCATAGGGGTTGACAGTTTGCAGCAAGGGTGTGACGATTCACGCCCACCCTGAATTTATATTGCTGGGAAATTACAGTCTTAGAAAGTTAGTTATTTTCATTTAGTTCCACTTCTCAGAGCAGAGCTGTGCTCTTCCCACTTTAACCATCAACAGAATCTGATTTTTTAATTTATTTATTTATTTTAATCTAAGTTGTGTTATTACCTGCAGAAATCTGCAGTTGTGTGATGACTTTGTGTATGTGTTTGTGTCCAGCGTCCGGACTTCTGATTTTAGTAGTTGGTCAAAAAAAAAACAAGACTGCCCACCTGGTGTCCTTTAGCCTTGGTATTCAGGTAAGTCTGGGTTGTGAGGTAACCAAGTCTGGATGCCAAGCACAAGTACACAAAAAAGGGCCACGCACACACACACACACACACACACACACACACTGTTTGTGTATGACTTGGAGAGGGACAACAAAGTCCTTACAGAGAGAAAGAATCAGACAATAACCAATCAACTCTAATAACTTAATAGAGTAAAACACAGACAAAATTTAGATCTAGTACAAGGCAGGTTCAGAATTCCCCAATTATACACAGAGGCCATCCATACAGTCTTCATAATCCAATACTAAACCCTAAAATACTTGAGTGCTACAGTATATTGAAGTGAAACATAATAGGACCCTTAACCTTTCAGAAAGGACAGGTTGTTATTAGAAAATATCTACAATTCCACTGAATATTTCTGCAACACCAATTCATTTGCATAAGCTTATGGAGCCAAATCAAATGCTTCCCAGTTAGGGAAAATCACTGAAATATTAGCTCTGTTAGAGCACATGAGGTCTCTCAAAGTCAATTTTCTGTGTTTACAAAAAATGCTAATAATTAACTTGTTACTTTTTTCCCCAGTTTTTCATAATAATGAGCAGCATGAGCATAGTCATTATCTTTTAGGAAATACCATTGTTCTGCCTGTTTCCTTGGAAAATATTACATAAAACGGTAAGGTTGCAGCCAGGACTCTAAATAGGCTGAGCAATTTAGAAAATGTGTGGATGCTAAAGGTTACTAAGAGCTGGGAAAATTAGTTTATAATGTCAGAGACAGAGAGGATAGAAGACATTAAGGTAAGACAGAACGGCATTAACAACCTCGCATGTTTGTGTGGGTAACATCAACTGATTTACTTTACCACATTGATTTACTTAAGTGCAATACATCCTGCAGCTAAATCAATCATCGGCACAATGGGTGATCCCATACACACCATGTTTAACATCATACACATATTGGCTCAGTGTGCGACGCTGACACTGGGAGGATCCTGTGGAGTTAAGTGGTGTTGACAAAGTGTTTACTTGTTGACACAGTGGGGTGTTTTTTTGTTTTCTTTTTTTTAAGTTTGTGAGGCCTACATTCGCAGTTGTTTAATTGCTAAATGGAGGCTGTTACAGAAAGCAGCGAGCAGTTATATACACTTTGTCTGGCTTTTTCACAGCTGCCTCCCACACACACATACACAACTCTCTCCCAAAACACACAGATACAGGGAAGGATCATTATATAATGGGCCCCCTTTACAGGACATGTAAAAAGCCTTCCACCCCTCCTGCATAGGAGCAAGACCCCCACTCATCATGGGCATTTTGTGTCCCTTTATGGTTGATTTGTGTCTGTCGTTGTTTTGTGTCTCTTTTTGGTCATTTTGCATCTGTTCTCAGTCATTTGTCTTCTCATCATTGTTTTGTGTGTCTTTAAGGTTGTTATGCATCTCTTTGTCGCTCTTTGGGTCATTTGTGTCTCTTTGAGGTTGTTTTTAGGGATGGGAACTGATAAGATTTGGTACTGATGCCAGTGCAATTATCATTTTTGCTTATTGGGCCAATTCTTCATTGCTTACGATTTCTAATGTTTTTTTTTTCCTTTTTTTGTTGAAAAAAATTGGCCTACAAGGTTTAAATTACCTGATTGTTACAAATGTAAGGATCACAGAGGTGAATGATCAGATAGAGCAAAAGTTTTTCCTAAGAAATCAATTGGAAAGCTAAGAGGAAAGAAGGAGAGCTGGTTTAAGCCAGAGCAAGCACAGTGAAAGAAGAGAAGCGATTCACTAAAGTAAAGATAAATTACGATAAATCTTTTTGAAAAGCGACCTTTAAGTCGATGAAGTTATAACATGGAAGGCTTGGAAAGGAGGCTCAATGCTTTCAGAGCCATTCACACAGGGTCAGTGTCCAAATAGCCTTAAATTTTGAACAAGGACACTATTACTACGAAGGCTGCTTGTCGGATACACCAAACTCCTTCATAGTAACTGCACAAACCTGTCATAGATCCTTCATTTCATCCTGGAGAATGCCGCCTGTTCATGAGTAGGCAGATGGCTGTGAGATTTGATGATTAGCATAAATGAAGCCCCCCCCCCCCCCCCAGTTTGCTACCTCTTCCTATCCATTTTTGGGCAAGTTACATTCACAAAATTATCTCCCACACAGTGCAGCTTCATTTCCTGCCTTAGCAATTGGTAAATGGAAACATAACAAATTTAACAGTGTCAGTATTTGTATTTTGGGGACACAACTGGGAATAGACATCACATCACCCTCTCACTTTGTTCTCTTATCTAATCCAACTTTGTTCTCTTCTTCCACAGTAAAACACAGCTGTCATCAGAGGTATAACTCACAAATTTCAATGTGAGATGGAGAAATGCCTCTTTCGTCAATTAACTGCAGTTGTTCTGTGCGCTCTGCTGTTGACTGTGCTTACCGAATATACAGTATGAGAGGGCTGAACCAGTCAGCAGACCAGCCTTGTTCGTTGAATTTCTGATTTCACTGACCACATCAAGCTGTTGCTTGTATTCCTGGCAATGACTCTGGCTTTACCGACTCACCGACCTGCCGATACTTCTCTTAGATATTTGAATGTGGGCTTGCCATTCTTAGGACCACCTATTGAATATAATTACATGTTTATACACTAGATATTAAGTTCATATATATAGATAAGGTGCATCAATGCAGGTATTGTGCTTGTTGTGAAGACACTGTGACAGCCGGAGCATCAGCGGCTCTTGGGGGATGTTTTCAGGAAGCACTTTATGAGAAAAGTCCATTTGTTGCAAAGTTTATATTACTTTTCACTTTATTATATGATGGCCAGACACTGAGTCAGCTGAAACAATAAGGGATGCCAAGGGAAGTTTTCATTTGCCCCTGTCACTTATAAAGTAATAGTTGGTTATGATGTACAGTATCTCCACTGTTATTGTGTGATTTTGACTTGTATCATTTCCGTATCCATTTTCTTATCTGTGGTTATCAGACACTGAATCAGCTAAAATACTTGCAATGCCAGAGGGGGCTTTCCAGTGACCTCCAGTTTGTACTCTATGTCAGTGACAGTGTATATATCATTAGAGTACCTGTTCACAGGTAAAATGGTTTCTGAGGTACTGAGTCAGCTAAAGCATTAATGACACCTGGGGATGGTCTGTTTCAGTTTTAAAAAGGAATGTAGCTGGGGACCGTTGCACCACCTGCTAGATGGATGCTAAAAAGTTGAGCATCAGCCCTACTGTGTAAAGAGATACAGTCATCTTCAGGATGAATATTTATGTTTTGGACTTTACAAAACTACAGCTAAGCAAAGACCAGCCTGGTGTAATGATGTGCATTCACAGTTATACATTCTTTTACAATGAATTGTCGGAGGTGGCGAGCCCATTTGAAACTTGGTTGCAGTAAAGAAATACAAAATGATTGACACTGATTTAAAAACATGAAAGAAGACAAAGATTTCCATGAAGTCATACTAGTTCTAGCGGGCAATAAAATATTTAACTTAAGAATTACTTTGGTATTCAATAAGCAAATAAAGACTGTGGAGGAGATATTGTTTGATGAACAATGGTGCTTAAAAGTAAAACAAAAAACTGTGGAATGTTTCTTTCTATGCAGCAGGATGGGATTTAAGCCTGCATTCGTGGACCGCAGCTAATACTTTTTCCCAATATTACAGTTGTGCTGTCAGTGACCACAATTAGCAAGAGGGGAGTTTTAGTCCATGGAGGAGAGACATGACCTGGGAATTAAATGTGGAGATGAGCCTGTATAAGCTGAAGACATTTAAGCTTGAGGGAAAAATTTGTTTATGTTTTTTGATTCAATTTCATAAACATACACGCGTAGAAATGTGGGTTTCTAATCAGCATTTTATACACACATGCATGACAAAGTCTTGTACTTGTACACACAAAGATTAATATATATATATATATATATAATCAGGGAAGAGGAAGGAGAGACAGACAGTGTGTGTCTTGCTTGCCATAGTTTGTCTGTAAAGTGGGTATATTTGATGTTGCACGATCAGAACTCACCTTAAGAGAGAAATTTTAGTAACTGCTGTAGAAAATAAACTACAATAAGGAATAAAATTGTAGAATATTCTGCAGCAGCACAATCACAGTAAGCCAAGATCAAAATCAGGTCTATGGACAGTGACAATCGGCCAACATATGTGTCTGGCTACATATCATTAAAGAACATTTAGTTTATACTTACTGTGTTTTATGGTAATGCATTTTATAATATCATCTGCAGCTGCTGACATAGTGCTTTACATCAACATACAAGGCTTTTAGTGTTTATCTTATTAGTGAAAAACTTTTCATATCCCTGTAGAGTATGAGAGCATTAAGGGCAAGGAAACAAAGAGAAAATTGTTTAAAAAAAAAAAAAAAAAAGGCTGCCAGACGGTTTGCATTTCATAACTGACAGTAACCTTCAGTTTAATCCTTGGATCTCTGTTTCTCTAACAACAGCACTGCTTACCTACCATCATCGAGACATTAACCTGCAATCAAAGCATCACCACACTATAATCTCTCCAATCAGCTTTGATCCGTCTCTGAATTGTGGAAATTCCCCTTTTTATTAAGTGACCGATATAAACAAATTACAATCTGTCAACTATCCAGATGCTGTAGGTGCAAGGATGTCACTGGGAGCAATATCAAAGGGTGCTTTAAAAAAGTTTGTGATTTGCTCTGTCATGGACATGGTCTCACCACAGTTATAATGGATTCCATTGGTGACCCACTTTCAAGGCAAAAATATCCACAGAAACTTCTCAAAATGCTGCTGTTCTATTGTATCCTATGTGTTTCACGCACTTCTTTTATTCACCACATAGCAAAAAGAAAAACCCCTCTGTTTCAAAGCCTCCCCTCAAAAGCTCACTCATCAGCCAGAAAAACCTCATGCCCTGTCTTGTTTACTGGAAATGCAGTGTCAGACTAGCCGGTAAGTGAGCTATGACAGCATTCCTGTTATCACAGCTCTGTCATTTTTTTCTTTACTGTGGGAGCTAAGTAGAACATACTTTGAGTGACTAAAGTTAAATGTAGGAGAACTGTCATGTCTTGAGTCCGATGCATCCGTCTCACACTTAAATCTCAGATATATTTTACATTCAGCTTTGTGCTCTTTTGTGGTTTACGTGTCGATCGCTGCATGGGAATAAGGGGAACAGTGGAGGGCCCGTTGTGGAAAACTTTAGGTTTCTCACTGCCACCCTGGAGGAGCACTGATGGATGTCAGTTTCTACCCAAAAAGCCTCATGTTCTTGGCCCACACTCGCAATATATGACCTAGAACCACAAGAACCCTCTTTGGATGACATTTGGGGAGTATTACTGCCATTACCCAAAGTGGGAGCACATTAAGAATCACCACAAGCTCCCCACTGCAAAGCTGGGGTATCACAAGTAAATAGGGAAGTCAGGTGAGGCCTACAACTGTGATGGGTTTCATTATGATGAAATTCATTGCTGAGGATTTAAACATTCCTTGAAATCAGGCCAAGAGAACAAGGAACAACATAACCATCTTGGCCTGATTAAACCCTGTGAAAGTTTTTAGTTCTCGATGCACTAAGGACAAATTTTCAATGAATGGTTCCCCATTTTATTTAACTTGTGCGCACATACAAGGACAAAGGTAGAAAAGAATACAATTGCTTGCCAGTAAAAACGGATATATATAATCGCTCATTCAACATTTTAATAAAAACCAGCAGTGCGCTGTAATTTTGATGCCAAGAAAGGGTGTAAGTCAGAGTAGGTCACATGCTCAGTGAACTTTTGTTCAATAGAATTTCAGTCCTTTTATTCAGTGTGTTCACTCTCATATAAGCCTCCCTAAAATCAAACAGCCCCCTTATTCACTCTCGGCCCCGCTATGTATGGCTGGCCCCCGCTGTTGCAGTCCAACCAAAAATGATAAACAATATTTCTCAGAAAGTCATGCTGCATCCATTCAAGTCACCAGGTAACTCTGGGCACAGCTGCAAGCTTAAGTTCCCTATTTTTAATGACTCTGGCCAAAGTGACACCTGGAGCACCACATTTGTAATCAAAGTATAGGTAGACGACCCTAAAGGGTGTTATTCTGATTATCTATATTAGTGGATAAAACCAGGATTACATTTATGTCACAATATGAAGACTAAGAAGACAACTATACTCAGCCAGCAGTTTATTAGGTATACCTCACCTTAAATAAAGCAGTGTTATACAACAGCCTTGCAATAATTTAAATGGAACCTTCATTGAGGTTGTCATGTTCAGTTTTTGCAGAAATGATAATAGATAGGTTATGGTGTAGTTTGTCTTTGAACTGTACTGCATTATAACAAGAAGTGTTTCTGTTAGCCTACCCTCATTTACTTGAAAAAAGAGCGGGGGGCAAAATAATTACCCGGTGAATGGCACACCCCAGCGCTGGCTGCTAATAAGAGTCCTGAATCTAAAGAAAAACTTTGTCTGGCTACAGGAAATCCACACATGGCACCTTTAACCACGGTCACTTAAATACAACTGAACCATTTCCATTTCAACTGCATATACTCCTTCTGATAAAGAACACAGGACGCTGTTGAAAGCCCCCATAATTCTAGTAAGTTTGATTCAATTTTTAAATTTATCTATTTATTTATTTATTTATTTTGTCAAATGCAATAGTTGTCAAGTTATTTCATTCTAGATTAAAGTGTTGCTTTGACAAACCAACAGACAGGCTGGGCAACCATCATTACCATCCACTGCAGTAAACCTGAAACATACTAGTCTGTAGGTTCTCTTACCATGAAAAACCACAAAGCCAGGTAGATGTCCAAAATGACCCCTGATTAACAATTAACCTGTCACACTGAAGCAGAGTCAAAGTGAAAATTATCATGTTATTCCATGAGCCTGGCATGTTGCCAGAAAGCTCTAAAAACACCCAGGTTCCAGTTAAACTTTGGGCCAGGTTAAGGCAGGAAGGTCCCACACACAGCCATGTAGCACAAACACCGTGGATTTAAAAAGGTTGTATAGACAAAGCCAGCTTTATTTAACATGCTGCTGTGTGTCTGTAAGGCAGAAATCAAGAGTGTATCTACTGTATCTATCTCAGTTGTTGCATCTTGACCAAATAATATTGATGTCTTTATAGCTACCGGCTGTGATCTGGTTTCTGTTTTTATCCGCCAACTAGGGGTCTGTTCCAATCCCCCACAGCTCTGGATAACTGCTGGCAAACACCTTGGTCATGAAGTGATTTTATCATTTTTCATCACCAGATGCAGACATATCTGGCTCCTGGACACACACATCTGATTAAAAAATACATGAATATCGCTACTTGGGGTGACATCAAGTTAGTTTTGTTCAGTTTTATTTACACTAAGCACTCTTAAAGCAATTATTACAAAAATTATGGGGACTCTTATCCACAATAAAGTTTGTCTCATCCTCAGTGATTGAATCCCTGTCAGAAATGGCTTAAAGTAGCTGTAATTAAACCTCATCTTAAAAAACTTCAGCCAACTTTCAGACAACTACAAACCTATATTGAGCCTCTCCTTTGTCTGTCTTTGAGATCCTTGAGAAAGTTGTTGCCAACCAGTTCTTTGACTTTCTACTTAACATTTGTTTATTTGAGGATTTCCAGTCAGGATTTAGTGCATTATATTACAGAAACAATACTTGTGAAGGTTACAAATGAGCTTATATTTGCAGGAGACAAAAGTCTTGACTCCTTGCCTCTCTTGTTAGATGTTAGTGCTGCATTTGACACAATTCACCATCACATCTTATTTACAGAGACTGGAACACTTAAATGGCATTAAAGGAATCACTCTAAGGTGGTTTTAGTCATAATAATCAGATTGATTTCTGCTTGTGCACATTAAAAATAAATCGTCCATATGCTCCATAGCTAGTCAGGCACCTGCACAAGGTTATTTGTCTGGATGAGTTTGAATAACTTTGAATAACTTTAAAAACTGAAGTTATTGCACTTGGCCCACAACACCTCAGAAACACATTATCTAACGATATAGTTACTCTAGATAACATTGCTCTGGCCTCTAGCACAACTGATCAGGACATCTCCTTTAATGCCCACATCAAACTTCAAGGACGCCTTTTTTCACTGATGTAACAATGTAAAAATCAGGCACATTCTGACTCAAAAAGATGCAGAAAAACTAGAACATGCTTTTGTTACTTCTAGGCTCGATTATCGCAACTCCCTATTATCAGGCTGTCCCAGCAAAACATTAAATAGTCTCCAGCTGATCCAGAATGCTGCTGCAAGAGTATTGACAAGAGCCAGAAAATAAATCATATCTCTCCTTTGTTAGCTTCTCTGCATTGGCTCCCTGTAAAATGAAGAATACAATTTAAAATCCTCCTCCTTACCTCCAAAGCTCTTAACGGCCAGGCACCATCCTATCTTAAAAAGCTCTTAGTACCTTATTATCCCAGTAGAACTCTGCCTTCCCAGAATTCAGGCCTAATTGTGGTTCCCTCAGTCTCCATAAGCAGAATGGGGTCAGAGCTTTCAGTTATCAGGCTCCTCTGCTGTGGAACCATCTTCCAGTTTGGGTCCAGGAGGCAGACACCCTCCCCACATTTAATAGTCGGCTTAAATCCTTCCTCTTTGATGTAGATTATGGTTAGAACTGGCTCAGGCTCATCTCTCCTCTTTCCTCTTGTTACTGCAGGTTTTTCTGCCTCTGATGCTCCTGAGTTTGGATCCATGGCTGCAGACATTCTACTGCCCCATGAGCCTGATCAACACCCACTGCTTCAATTATTATTATTATTATTATTATTATTATTATTATTATTATTATTATTATTATTATTATTATTATTATTATTATTGTTGTTGTTAATAATAATAATATTATTGATATTATTATTATTATTATTAATGTTATTATTATATTTAGTCTTATTAGTATTACTATTAGCCCTAATATTGTAATTACTGGTTTCATTATTAGTCTCATTATTATTATCATTATTTCTGGTACGCGTATTGTGCTATCTTCTCTTTCTTCCCTCCTGTGCCCTGTCTCTCTTTCTCTCTCTTTCTGTCTCCCTCTCTTTCTCTCACTCTCTTTCTCTCTCAACCCAGCCCGTTGATACATACCCCCCCCCCCCACACACACACACACACACACCACCACTACAAGCTGGTTTCTGTTCATCCTTTTTGCTTGTTAAAAGGGAGTTTTTCGTTGCTGCTTTCACCAAGTGCTTGCTCATGTTTTCAAAAATGAAAAGGAAGGGTAAAAGTACAGATACAGAGAAAAAGATATATTGAAAGAGAGGTTTGACGTCCCCCACACATTCCAATCCCTTCAAAATCAATAGAATCTGCCCGTGCTCATTCAACATTCATCAAGCTAAATTTGTTTTCTGTGTAATGGTTGGTTGGCCATTAATGTGGAATACTCAATTAATCATTGTATCAAAAATACTATTTCAATGTCTGTGCATATATTGTATAATGAAGTATAATGAATGTGATGAAGAGTCTTGCAGCCACTTCCAGTCAGAGGAGGCCCTGCATGTCACAAATGACTGCTGTATCTATTGGTAACCAAGAAATAATTATTCATTAGGTAATTGGCTTAGTTGAATTTTTAGAGGCTTAGTTTGATTTATTTTACTGATGTGTCCTTAGTTTATTCCTGTAATTTTATTGAATTTCAATTTTTTATGAGAAAATTTTGCAAATTGGATTTTGACTACGTTAATAAATTTAGGTAATATTATTATTTATACAATGGTCTGGCAAAAATATATAAATATGAACCAATAAAATGAATAAATATAGATTTTAGGGGAGCTATAGAGTGACCAAGAAACATGCTGGACACATTGCAAGGGACAAGCAATAAAATTTACCTGCTTAAAATAATGTAAAATAGCTTCAGTTTTTATTTTAAAAAAGAGTTTATAGTTACTTAAAACTACAGATTCATTCTCTGCAGGGACAAGAAATTCAGAGCAAATTTAATAGAAATCATGCGAGTAGTTGTTGCAATATTTAGATAAACGGGACAAATGCCTGATACTCAGACTGAAGTGTAACATTTTAAGGTATCTCATCCTTACAAAACACATAAAAACATCTGAAAGTAGCTGTTTTAAGGTATTATGGGTAGGAGAGGGAGAGGGAAGAGAGAGGCTAGAGACCTTCACTCTGTCATTTCATCCCTTCTCTTTCATACTTGGCCAAAAGCAACAGTTGATTAAACCTAGCATATATCAACTTTATTGACATTTTCCAAATTAAATTTTCCAAAGAAAATGTCAATAAAGAATTTATAGACTCTTCTCAGCTCACTCTTCTAAACTTTGGCAGGTGGAACTTTATCAGGTAACCCGCATCATCCGATGTCTCCTCAGCAGGATTGGCTTCCCCTGGCTACAAGCTGTATCCTCAACAGCTGAGCCAGCAGCATCTATTACTGAAGCAGCTTCTGCTCCATCGGCTGAGGGAGGGATGTTTTGAACCCTGCCACTGGAGCGAGGAACAGCTCACTATTGATCTTTTGAAAGAGGTGTGGCTGAAGGCTCCTCCTCAGCCTCAACATCAGGCGATAGCTCCTCATTCAAGTTGTCAATTGGTTAGATGGTCATTTTGTCAAAAAATCCTCACAACTGAATAAAACAAGATAATAAATTAATACATCTCAATCAGTAATCAAATCTGTCCATTAATCCAATCATGTATCTATACAGCTCTACTGAAACCAAAACACAGTCAAGCTGCTTATTTCATCCTCCAGATGGGCCATGGTGACAAAGGGGTTGGTGAGAGGCTTCTCTGGAGTGATCCTCCTCTCTGGTTTGGTCTGTCGACGACACTTCAGGAGGTTGACGAACACACTTTGTTCCTCCGGCTCATTGGATTCCTGCGTCTCTAGGTTGTGCTGGATTTAAAACAAAACAGGTCAGGTTAAGTTTAACTGCTCTCTGTCTCTCAGCAACAGAGCGAATTGGTATTAAATCATTCTTATTTTTTCTTAACTCCCCAATCAGGGCATCAAAGGCCGTCAGCAACCACAGGGACAAAGGACACATGTAGACAGTTAAAATGACCATTGTTCAGGGCAGAGGCTTAAACAGATGGAGAAGAAACACAGTTATGGTACTTCAGTACGTAACTTCTTTCTCAGCTGGCTGAGTATATTGCCATTACTCGTTGATGAATGATCAAAGCCACATAGTCTTTATCTCACTGAGACAGTAACTGCCAGTCTCGTTCTAGGAGCAGCTGAAAAAGGCTCCTGTCCAGCATTTCAAACACTAGACAGGTACGTCATTTGTGGTCAAACTGCTCAAAGAACTGAACCACATTCATCTTGACTGGGTCAAGAACACTCACGACTTCAAGCATTTTGATCTGTCTGGAAAAAAGGAAAAATTACATAGGTAAAACTATATTAAAACTATATTGAACTATATTAAATAAACTACCTCTGCTTTTGTGATAACCTCAATTATCGGGATCTTGGGAGCCACGTTCTGCGACATGATTAAATTCACTCCCTTGGCGACTTTGCCAAAGCCCCTTCTCTGACGAAACCCTGAACGGGGTAGTGACGTGCTGCTGCAAAGTATGTCGCTCTTTAGCACCTGAGAGCTCTCTGGTTCCTTCTCTTCACCTGTGACCTTAGGCAGAGAAACAGCGGAGAAAGTGTGAAGTCATCGGTGTCATTTGGTCAACACAACATGCCGAAATGCAGCTGAAACATTCATTATGCTCATGTAAATATACATTTGGTTAATATTCTACGACCACATGAGGAAGAATAATCTGTCTGATGTTGAATATGGCGCCATGTCCGTTTCAGTAAGTGGTAATTCTAAAAGTAAAATACACTGAGTGAGAAAATGTATGATCAAATGTTACACCGTCTTTAGCATTCAGATCATTTTCTTATGTAAAAGCAGCAATACCACAGTGTAAAAACACTCAATTACAAGTAAAGGTCTGGCATTGAAAATGTTGTGTAGTAGGTGTGTATTAACAGAAAAATGTACTTGAAGTAAGTTCAAGCACTGTTTCAAAATCTTAATTATAAAATTTATAGCAGAATAAAATTTAGAGATCTATGTTGGAACCATCCTAAGTAATGAACCTGAGTAAATGTACTGAGTTAATCATCATCAGTTTGTTTGTGTGTATGTTCCTCACCAGTTTTATCTCCTGTCAAGCAGCTGGATGAATTAGACCTTAATGGCATTTTACCACAACAACTGTTTCTCCAAATATCACACTTCTTCACTGACATGTCTTCAACTAACTCTGCTCCGTTGGTGGTTAAGTGTTTTCACCTGCAGGCAAAACTGACAAGTTTACCAGTTTTTCATCATATCCTAAGATAACTTATATTACTTATATATATATATATATATATATATATATATATATATATATAAAAGTTAAATGTTCACAGACACCATATTTGTTTTCTGCTAAAATATCCAATCTTGCAGAACAACATCTACCTGTAGTGACTACATGATTAATGCAATTTTCATGGTCGTGTTTAAGCACACACAGCACCTGGTCAAGGCTCCTGAGAGACGGTGGTCTGGTTTGATACAGAGTTCACTGTGATATCAGACACAATGGGCTCATTTACATCTGACCGCAATCTTTCCATAACCTGAATCGAAGTGCTTTCGCTGCCTAAACCACAGACGGGACTCTGGATGTGAACTGTCTGTGGTGCGACAGTTTGTGTGCTTTGGACACCACCTCCGCGGCCATTAATGATTATAGCACTTTGTTCCTTCAGAAAAAAAACATTACCTCTGACATGACCCTGCCAGTTTATTTGTTTCCTTAATAACATATTTGCTGTTGCACACTAGTTGTATATAAAGTTAATTTCTAGGAGGGGTTGGGATGGTAATGTGTGTTATACCACTAACACATTACCCTTATTAATGAGGGTTTAACTGGTCAATTTTTCTACACAGACCGAGGTAAGCTGACTTTTCTCTGACAGATTAAAAAAAAAGAACCCTGCCTCTTACCTTAATGAGCAACCGAATTGGTGCAAAACATTTCTTTTTTTCTTGTCTGATACTTTATTGAACACATATACAGGCGTGCAGTTTAATTGCACTGGTTGTTTATGTTGAACTGCTGTAATTGTTGAAGTGAAGAAGGAGAAATGTCATAATGGTGAAGGAGGGGATTTGGCTAGCAGCTCTTAAAGACATCAGTGCCGTCTGTAACAGGGCTGCAGCTCATTTCCCATCAGGTTGTTACTTGGGGTTAATTACATTCACCTGCCACCACAGGTGTTTGTCAGTCCCAGATTAAATTGCCACACTAATTCACTGGCCCAGAGGTTATCAGCGTGCGATTGTGTGGGACTTTAACTCTCTGCAAGTACAGTGTGTAAAAAACATAATGGTAACTTAACAGCCCTGAACCACTATGGCAGGACGTTCAACACAACAGTGGCTTAAAAGTAAATGAGTAATGGTTTTTACAGCTGGTGGAAAATTGCAAAAACCCTCAGAAATAACAGCTCCACTGGTAAATAACACATCACCATCAGAGTTTTATATTAACCTTATAGCCACATTAGAGAGGTGCAGCCAAAATGTAATCAGGTGTTGGTAAACTACATCTCTCCCTAATGTGGTGGAGTCACTGGTGAATTCTGTTTTCTCTCAGCTGCTTATTTACTCTCAACCGACTAGGAGACACCTTTGTATTTCACACTCCAAATGAATCTCATCACTTCCTAATTCCCCTGTATTGAACGCCCTCAACTCCAGACAAGTAATTTAAAATGTTTAAATCTACAGCATCTGCATCAGTGAGGCCACATCCTCTGCTGCAGCTCACGTCTGATTTACCACAGGCTGAGAAGATCGGTTCATAAGTTTTCTCATGAGTGTCATACAAGGATGATGGTCTTTTTCTGAATCAAAATATAAATGTTTTTCTAATCTTTCAAGTCTGTATGGCTCTTGTCAGGCTAGTCTAAAGTCTCTCTTTTCCTACAGTTCTCTAGGTAGAAAAATCTTTACCTTTTTATCATTCATCATTCCTTTAATGCTTCCTTTCTCCTCTGTCTCTCTCTAACTTCCTTTCTTGTGCTTGCCTTTCCTTTCGCTGACAAGTGAACACTCTGAAGTGACACTGACATTTCAGTTCAGTGAGCTAGTCAGTTTAATGCACAAACACACACAAACACACACACACACACACACACACACACAGACAGTGCTCCGAATTTCCTCAGACCACTGACTCAGGTTTGGCTTGACTGAGAGGTGGGACTGGAAAAATCCCTAAAGGGGCCACTAGAGGTGACTGAGGCAAAGCAAAAGAGAAGGGGATGGGTGGCGAAGGGGGGCAGTCAGAAGTGGGTTGGTGGAGGGCAGAGAGGTAGACATAGATGAAAAGACAGAGGAAATATTAGGATTTCTTCGTCTTTTTCTATCCTTTGTTATTAGTCTTCAGTACATGGTAGCAATTACATCAATGTCCCTCCTAATTATTAGCTGTTGTATATTCATTTACTTGTTGCGATCTAAAAAGCTGGCTCAGAGGCGTTCTTCTTGCACATTCTAACTCTCCAGTGGTCAGAGGTAAAGAGATAAAGCTACTGTATTTATTGAAAAATTCATGGAAGCCCATTGTCTCTTTCAAAGAGGTATTGAAAAGCTTAGAGCTTTTTGCTTCATTAGTAACTGCAGCATAGAAATGAGAATTAATGTCTAATGTACAATATGGCTTAATCACATTCAACAATACTTTGTGCAACCCCCCGGCAAAAAAAAAATCAACATGGGGACATTGAAAATAAAGGGCTGAGGCCACACACTGACTCTACTACTTTTAACTTTATCATCTCTTTTTAGATTCAGTCTTAGTACTTAGATCCAAAGTCCATGTTAGTTTTATTCATATCTAGTGAAACTCATCTTATTTGTTTTAATCAGTTTTGGATTCTGGATATTTTAGTCCCGTCTTAGTCAAAGAAAAGCATGAACGTTTTAGTCTAGGTGTAGAAAACATTAATGACAACAGACAGAGAACTATCTCATCATGTGTGTTGATTTTATTCTGCCATTTTTTGGGCCTTAGTGGTAGTGTTGTACTATTTTCATGTGTTTATAATAGTTTGTACACCATCATTTACTTACATGTGGACGGAAAATATTTGCAAGGTTTTCGGATACCACACAAGATAAGAATAGACCTGACTATCAAATGTAAATGACAATTATATTGTGAGTGCTTTAGTATTTATAGCTTGTATAAGAGTCGAAAATAAACAAATATGAGGTTATTCAATTTAACCGCCAAGGCTACTGTCGTTTAAGTTTGGTTAGCTTCCCAAATGGAAGCAATGTCCTGTTGTTGTGAGAGGCTAATGCAGTAATACATGATTTGGCATCAATGCCTTTTGTAACTTAGTTGGCTTATATTCATAAGGTAAAATAAAACACAAACAACTTGTTGTTAATGTTCCCTCAACTCCTGAATGATGCTCCTTGTGGGGTCTGTTCAGGCTTACATTCTTTCCAGCCATTTTTAGCCACAGGGTTTCTCTCCTAATGTTAATGTTACAAAACACTCACCTTTTCTCTCTTTTCTCTCTGCTGTATTTAAAGTGGTTTGAAATGTCAAAAGCTCCACCATTGCCATTAAGTACTTTTCCCGTCATTGTCTGACACTGGCTGAGCTCCTACAGCTGTAGCGTGGAGCTAAGCTCCAGGCTTTAGCAATGTTGATGCTGCAGCTCTGTTGTGCAAAGTCAAAAGGAAGACAAATGTGCAGCCATCCACTGAAAAGAGGGAGATTTAATTAAGTGATTGATTGAAAAAAAAGTCTGTGTAATTTTGTCTCCTCTTCTGTCATCAACAAAAATAAAAAGATTTTGTTATTATTTTCAAAATTCCATTTTAAATGCCTGTTTTTTGTCAATGATCTTGTCTTGGGTCAGTTATTGTTTAGTGAGGTTAGTTTTGTCTCGTCAATCTCTTGTCTTTGTCATGGAAAAAAAGATTGTTGGCAAGGATTTTTTGTCGCAATTTTTGTTAACAAAATTAACAATAAGCTGCTCCAGGTCTTACCAGAATGATTGTTGTTTTCCAAATAACTTTCCAAAGACAAAAGATGACCTAATCACACAAAAATTCAATGTAAAGGGGCACTAAAATCCATATGGATTTGTCCTGGTGCATTCCTAGTGCTCCACAGTGGCAATCTGGCATCCAACCACAAAAATGCTTCATGCACTGCAGAATACATCAACAGCTGCTGGCTTCACATACATGTATTAAGAATTCCAGACACTGTTGATGCTGACACTGCTGACAGAACACATAAACAGGAAACCAGAAAGACGGGTGCACCTTACAAATGAACCTAGAGTTAATGTGCTGAGGCTGGAAACAATGAGACCCAACGCCACACCAGTGACCAAATAAAGAATGTTTTTCTTTAGCAGCCTATAGTTTCATGGGATGCTGTGAGGTAGAATGGCAAATCAACAGAGCAAAGCCAATGGCTTTCACATTTCCTTTATGAAATTCAAATAATTCAAATCTGCTCTACAGCAAAAATTGTGGATTTATGTTTTTCTATTCAAAGTTGGCAATGGCTCCTCTGGTAAATGATGATAGGCCTGTTTTAGTTTTAGACAGTTTTCAGTAGGTTCTGGCGTTAAAAGTGTGTGTGTGTGTGTGTGTGTGTGTGTGTGTGTGTGTGTGTGTGTGTGTGTGTGTGTGTGTGTGTGCGGGTGCCAAGTTTATCAAGTTTATCCTGCTAAATTGGACTGGACGTTCAATCGCTGAATACTCACACCATAATATAGTGTTAAGAAACCAGCTGTTTTCTTATCACACCGACAGACTTGTCAGTTTGAGGCGACACACACGTACACACACGATGAAGTCTGGCATATGACATATTAATGTAGGTCAGTGACTGACTAACTAACCGGCTCACCCACTGCTGCCACACACAAACACAGGCCAACACATATCCTTGTTTTACACTATTCATGGGGACCTGTCCTTGACATAAAGCAATCCCTGGCTCTCATATTCCAACCGTCACGACTAAATGCCCAACCACAAGCCTCAGCCCTCAGATCAAATAACCATTTAAACTTGTGGGGTCCAGTATTTTTGGTGCCTCAAAGCTGATGGATCCCACAAGTACAGTGGGACCCCAAAAATATAGAAAAGCAAGCCCCCCCACACATAGTAATAAGGTATTTAAAGACCATCTATTGCCCCTTTACCAAACTGACAGATTTGAATATATGGGGTGATACCAATACAAACACATCCACACACAATGGTCTGAAAAATGTTTTCTTAGTTTAGAAAGATGCAAAATCTACTGACTGAAACCATCAACTTATTTTTTCTCCTGCAAACTGAATACGTTTTGTGTCAGTGTATGTTAATACGCTGTTCGTCAGTAGATGCTTATAGTGTCTGTACAGATGTTAAAAACTTCAAGAGGTCACACAGCATCTTAACAACACGTTCATTCTCACTATCCTCGGTCAACCCTTCAGTGAATCACAGACCGAAAAGAATAAAGGCCATTGATATCTTTCATGTTGCTGCTTTTTTTTTTTGACGTTAATAAGGCTCATGGTGTCACATCAACATGGCCCTGGCAGAAAGTGCCAACTGAACCCACAGTTTAGTTGATCTCATTTACATATTGTTTTGTTTCTGTTGTTTTGATAATTGCATGTACAAACAATAACAATTTCATAACAGGTTGTGAAATCTGCACAACTACACTGTGCTGATACTTTGGTCATGTCAGTATTTTATGAAGGCATCTGACAGAATCAGCAAAATATAGCATAATGGCAACATTGTCTAAGTACATTACTGTGAGAAATTGCGTGTGAGTACATGACTTTAAGTTTACATTGCGCTTGCTGTTTTTATTAAAATGGGTTTATTCAGATATTCGATTGGGAGACAATCAATCACTTTCAGCAGGACACTGACAAAGATCACACATTAGACCATCATGTCAACAAAATGTGGGCACAGCCTCCAGCTCTACAGCAACCATCTAAAGCAAGGTTGTAAAGACATTGGAGGTCCGCAATTCTGATGGCGGGGATGAGAGAGGAAGGAAGAAAGAGGGAGCAAGGAAGGAAGGAAAAAGAAGGAATGTTCCTTAATTCAAAGTAAGGGACAGTGGTTGACAGGGAGAATTAGCAAGCTTAACATATATAAAGGAGCTCTGTCATAACACTTAATGGACCTCGGCAGCCGCAACACTACACTAACTTCATGATACTTTCCATTTTCACACATTGTCAAACACTTTCCACAATCTCTATATCAATGACTTCGCTCAACCCCAGACACACTGAAAATATCACTGTAAGAGTCATTAATCAAGAGCTAAGATGTAAAACCTTCAAATGAAAAAATGTGCCAGTGGGGTGAAAAGAATTGTCTCATTTGTTTCCAAAGAAAATCCACCTTGTGTCCTGAGATATTTTCTTGAGTTTCCCATCATTTTTTTATACTAGTACAGTGATGTTATTTTTTGTTACCTTGTCAGGAAGATGAATTATTTCCCCTTTCCTCCTCATCATCTTTTTCTTTTTCCTCATTCTAAATGTCTATTCTATGAAAAGGGAGTTAATCAGTGTGCAAGAATGGAACAAAAAAAGTTAAATTGAAATGTCATTTTGTATTCATCAGCACAGAGGGTGGTGATTTATGTGTCTTCATTTGTACTGCATTTATATACATACATGTACATATTTACATACATGTACATACATGATATTTAAGCACATTTGCAGGGCATGTGATCTCTTTTTCAGGACAGACGAGTCTTGACAGTATAAGCACCTATATGAGGTCTTTAGAAGCTTTTCCTATTTTCTGACACAGAATTTAATGTGAAAAAAAAATACATTTTCAGTACATGAGAAAGTATGAAAAAAGCTTTTCTCCCATATCTCAGTCACATTAAATTCAGAGTGTGGGAATAAACTTCTCCCCTACCTATTATTCTTCTGTGTGAGGTCAACTCAAGCTTCATAATTAACTTAGCCAACACACTGCTTTTGTATTAAATTAGTATCAATGGGTCATAATACGCTGCTTGACAACCTTTGGGGTCTTAGAGTCTCGAAAAAACAGTGCTTTGTGTTCATATACAGTACAATACTGCAGTCAGACTTTACCAGTAACCTGTTAAGACTGTAAATTGATTTAGCTAACAAATCCTAAACATCAGTGTTGTACGTTCCCATCAAATTGATTTGTTACATCAACGTCAAAAATGTCGTGGACGACTGACGCCCCCTCTGCTCCACAGATTTTTGAATTTTGCAACTTCCTTGCACACTGTTTGAAATAAGTGTGTTTACTCTCGAAGCATAGGATCTATAGCCTCATAAGTGGAACCTAATGGAGGATTAGTTCAGGATAATTAACCAAGTGATGGTGTTTTGGCTTCAGTGGTTTGTTTTCAGACTGGTCTTATTTGAATATGTTGTGAATTTTAGGTGCACATATCAGCTCCACAATTTCCTTGAGCTTCAGGCTCAACTGGCATAGTTCATCTTTGACAGGGTTTTTGATGCAATCTCAGATATATACAAGGAAGAGATGCAACAGGCACCAGTTCTGTGCTACATGTCCACCCAGCCTTCTCATATTGGATCTGACCTCACCTGGTGTATTGTTTTTGTCAGTTCTCAAAGAACTGAAATGCTTTCTCACAGACACAAGATGATGAATGTATAGGGAGATGTCAGAGAAAACAACTCCCTCAAAGAGATCATGTCCTAGGCATCGTGGAAGCCCTGGCTGACAAACATGAAAGTTTTTCAAAGTACTGAACAGTGAATCAGATTTTGTTCCATTCCTTATCTCTTGTTGTAAGGATTTCTCTGCAACCTAAATTTCTATCTTTTCTCTGGATGTTGTCCACACTTTCTAGGGGCTGCCCTAAAGCTCTCCCTGTCTATGAGGTGGTATCGGCAGTGGTGGAGCTTATGCTTGTACTGAAATACTCAGTAAAAGCTCCTAAAACAAAACAGGATGTCAGATTTTCCCAGTCAGTGCGTTTTCATGGTCTGGCCAATGTCTAATTCAGTTCCTGTTTCCTCAAGTTCTTTGAGATCTTTTATAAGCCTACAGAGGACTTTAAGTACAATCTCTGATGTTCCAGTTTAGATGTTTGCAAAAGTGAAAAGTGAAAAATTGGATGACCAGTATGTCCATCCCTCAGTTTAACAGCTCAAATTGAGACATCCCCTTACTCCACCTTGTGCCGAATAGGTGGGGGAAATGTGTAAAGGTTGATTCAAATATTGTCATCCCACTGTTAAAATCATCTCAAAATTATTTATCATTCACCATACTGTGGCTACTTATTTCTTTTTCTAAATAATAAAGGATGGAAGCCATTAAATTACAATGCAAAGAAATCTTTCCAAGTCAAAGTTGTGTCGATTGTAAAAGCCACTTCCATTTGTGCCTTCCTTTACTGCCCAGGCTTACAAGACCAGCACTGGAGCCAGAGAGTAGTTCAGATTCATCTTCATGAGATGAGTCCTGCTTCGTGTTTGTTTTTTGTTTTTTTGTTGGGGTTTTTTTTTTTTTTTTTTTTTTGGGGGGGTGCTGCTAAAATTATTGTTTCTCTTATTATTATTATACTTTTATTCATTTATCTCCACTCTCTTCACTGATTTGCCCTGTTTTATTTCATCTCAAACCCTCTCCAGCAAAGTGTTTGTCTCTTTCTTTCTGATATTTAGTATGCTGTAAGAAAACATATGTATTTCCACTGACTTCTAGCATGCAACCGTTCATCATTAACTTAGCATGTCATCTAGTTTGTCATATAGGCTTTTAAGATTTTTGAATAATTTAACTAAACTCTCTGACAGGGACAGGGGCAGTTGACACTCTGTTACAACTGTCCCTGTATCTCCTGCCATTTTATCACCTCCTGAACTATCCTAGATCCTAGTTCGACACTTGTTTGGACTCTTAGACATTTGATCTCTGGACCGTATCCTAAAAATACATCGGATGGAAAAGTTACAATTTTACCTCAAAAAACTCCTGGATGTTTCTAAGGGAATCTGTGTAGGAATCTTTTGTAATCAAGAAGTGAATCTAACTGAGCATGTGCAGAGTGAGTGAAATCACTCTAACTTGTTTCTAATTGGAGGAATCAAGGTGTTACAACTGTCCCATGGCTGCTGAAAGAAAAACCCATCATCTTAAAATCTCAGGTGCAATCAAGTGAGACTGGCCTCCAGTTGAAAATGACCCCACAGGTCATCTGTGCAAGCAGCTTATTACAAACCACAGTCATGTTTTATTGTTACATGACCTCTAGCGACCATAGTAATTACGACGGGATTGAAGAAATAAAATTAGATGACGTAGCATAAGGAGGAGGATGGGGTGGATGGGTATTATAGGGTATCTGTATATATGAATATAATGAATGTATTAATATGTTTGTTTAGTACAATTCAGTTAAGGTCAAGATGTAATGTTATAAAGAGTATGGTCTAGACCTAATCTATATGAAAAGTGCCCTGAGATTAATTCTTTTATGAATTGCCACTGTATGAAAAAAATGCTAAATTAGACTGATAAAACACCTACAGTAATAGGGGTAAAATTTAGTTTTAATCACCAACATCAATCTCTTTTTCTCTCCCATGCCCACATACACATTCAAACATTTACATGCATCAGTACACATATATTTACACTCACATGTGCAACTGGTGAGGAATACTCTCAGCAGAGGATGTATGTTGCCTCAGGGAGGTTTGACAGTCTGCTGCTTTTACTGAGACTGAGGCTTTAAATCTCAGCAGACAGAAAGGGAATGAGCTGTGTTGAGACAAGGTTTCATGGTCAGGTGTGAAATCACACACTGGAAAGCAACTGAACAGAACTACAAAGGAAAGAAAAAGAATGAAAGATAAAGGGAAAAAAGAGAAAAACATTTTAATGTGCCATGGCAGATCTATGTGTAGGATGTAGCTCTGTCTGGTCTTAACATTATAAACCATGTTATTTTTAGTTTGGCTCATGACTTTGATCACCAGCCTAGCCCTTACTTGTAATTGTTCATCTACAGTACACTCTGGAAAATTTTAAGTCTAAAACATGAGGGAACATGAGGAAGTTCCGTTGACATATGAAGTGTGGTTTAATCTTTGGACTCTTTGCTTCCAGTATTTAAACTGTTAAAACTAATTTTCACCTATATTTTATGTTCCCACACATCAAAATGTTGGTATTGTTGTTGTTGAACAAAATGTATTGTAGCCTATTGTAGCCCATCTGCAAAAAAGAGGTGCAAAACATGACAATGTGTCATTTTACTAACAACATTGAATAATACAGATTTGTAGTATCATACCACTGGGGTGTAATATGTCAGACATCCAAACATCTAAATAGTAAACTTATGATTTAAAAGTTTATGTTAACATCAGTGCATGTATTAAAACAGGACGCGCACACACACACACACACACACACACACACACACACACACGCACACACACACACACACACACACACACACAGGAGTGTCGCTCCTCCATTGGTTATCCAGTCAGTGACCTTGCTACACACTACTTGATAGAAATAAAAATGGCTCCCTGGTTTAATTTCAGCATTCCACTGGGATTATTGGCTTTAATTTAACCTGGCTTTCCAATCTCCACTTTCTAATTAGAGATTGTGCGAAATAATGAGATATAGTATAAGCCATTATATCTTAATTATTTAAATCTCATATGGGTTAATAGTTGGAGGCTACGACAAATATACAGTGATTGTTTGTGTGCTTAATAAGATAAAGGAATCCATAACCACAACCACCAAAATGTCTTAATTGGTCTTGTCTCAAAAGGGATTAGTCATATCCAATGCAATGTAGCTTAGACTGCTCTAACATGTTGTCATAATGTCATGATTATCCACATCAATGGTAACCAAACTGGGATAAAAGGTTAGTGCACATTAATACCATTTGGTGTCCTGACAGTTTGAAGGAGAGGACCTATATCCTACAAGGTACATTAAAAGATCTAAAGGCTAATTTGTGACTTGAAACATAATGGTAATAAAAGTTAACTATGAGGACTGGTCTGTACCACTTCTATGGAGATGTGCCTCAAAAATGAAATTATAAACCACTGGGTGGTGGGCAAAATGGCACCCTGGAATGCTGAGTTTGAATAAAATCCACACCAAAATCCATCCTGTGACATTTTATGATGAAGAGAATTCTGTTCTTCCTCACTGCCATCACGGATGAAATCCATTTTTCTTACATGCTTACTGACTACTGTTGCACTGCCAATAGGAATAATAATGAACAAAAGTATACTGTATTGTAATTATACTCTAACATGGCACTTCAACACAATAACCCAGATTATTGTCTGGTTTATTGTTACTTGTTCAGTTTGGGACTGTAACAGAAAGCTTGCATTGCAAAATTGGGCTGTAGAGTCTGAAGGATGCGAGCATTTATCAAGTAGGGATGGTTGCATTATAAATCTCAGCATATCTCAGCCTTTGCTGTCACATTTTTTAATGTTGTTTTTAATCTTTTTGTCACAAGCGAAAGTGCTTTGGATAGTGCATTTGATGGAATTGTCGATAGTTAAGACACTTAGTGGTCTCTGACAAGTCTTACACAGTTTTGTATTTGCTTTCATAGAGAAGAAACTGTGATGCACTTTTTTTTTTTAAACAAAATAAGAAAATGAAGTACCAAATAAGTGAAATAAGTGGGTAATGAGAGCTACTCAATACCTCATAAATTAGATTTTTACAACATTGTAATGCAATGGTTTTTAGAGGGCCAGTGAAATAAGGTGGTCCTGTCCATACTTGGGTTTAAATCAGAAAATTCTTCTATGCATCTTTCTAAGGGGCTGTTACAAACATCATATTAATTCATTTCATGTGGAGAACTGGTTTTGTGTTTTGGCTGTTGGCAAAATCAAAAAGACACTGCTGTAATCAACACAATACCCCACGTTCCAAGGTAGACACACCCTGTCCAAATAAGAACAAGACTAATGTACCATCAAGCTTGATGCTTCTTTTGAATAAAAGGAAAGGTAGTAATGTTTAATAGCTACAATGGTGCTAATAAAGCGGGACAGACTGAAGGTGGAGGAATTCTAACATCGACTGAACTCACCCTGTTCTGTTACTTACACTGAAAACTCCATTCTCCGTTCATCATTTTCTATATTAGTCCTCTTCCCACTGTATCAAAGCTTACATTGGCAGTTTAATTAGTCCCAAAGCTGTCCAGCTCTCTCTATCACCGTCAGTCTGTATCATTTCCTCTCTCCATCTCTCTCAGTCTCTGTGTTTCTGTCTCTTTCTTCCCATATCTTGTTTTTCTCCTCTATCCTACTACAATAACATAGGCCTGTGAACTTGGCAGTCAGTTCCACTTTCACGCTGATTTCATCATGTAGTCCCTCATTCTGCTGCCACATATCTTTTTGGAGAAGGAAAGTGCAGCTGCAGAGAGAGCAGTGGTGATCACAACCTGTTGTAGCACTGAGACAAATTAACTGCCATTGTTGACTTTGATAGGTGAAGGGAAATAATGTTGAAACAGATTCAGAGAAAATTGAGCTTGAGGTCGTAAGACCTGTAACAGGAGAGTGAAGAGAGGGAGACGAATACATGGCTGCTAAGCAAATACAACTGTCTCTTGTTACTGTGCTAATTATTATGATCCAAGTGGTATTTACACCTTCTCGACCAGCAGAACCTTGCACACGACAGACCTTGCTCACAGTGACATTTGTCCTTTGGTTTCAGAAAAAATAATTTGTCCTCCAACAGTTGAACCTCCACGCTTCAATAGAAACACAATACAATGCATAATGCAGGTTCCACATAAAGATTTAAATTATATTATTATTATTATTTATTTTTTTTAATTATTATTATTATTATTAATTATAATGATAATAATAATAATAATAATAGGGATCATGGGACAGTAGGTGATCAGCGGTCATAGATCCAGACTCCACAGCTCTAGAGGCAGAAAACCCGCAGAAAGTTACAGAAGGAGAGAAGACAGAGATGAGAAAGTACAAACCTATGAGAGAGAGAAGAAATCAAGGTGGTAATGAGAATTAATGGAATATGAATGTGTAAAGATGGAATGGGGGAGGAGGAGAAATGAGCTTAGTGCATCGTGGGGAGTCTATGCCTATGGCAGTATAACTATAAGCATAATCAAAGAGGAAGGATTTAAGCCGACTATTAAATGTGGAGAGGGTGTCTGCCTCCTGGACCCGAACTGGAAGATGGTTCCACAGCAGAGGAGCCTGATAACTGAAAGCTCAGCCTCTCATTCTGCTTGTGGAGACTTTAGGAACCACAAGGAAGCCAGTATAGTGTTCTACAGGGTTAGTAAAGTACTATGAGCTCTGTGAAATAGGATGGTGCCTGAGCATTAAGAGCTTTGTGGGTAGGGAGGTGGATTTTAAAGTCTATACTGGATTTTACAGGTAGCCAATTCAGAGAAGCTAACAAAGGAGAAATATGATCTCTTTTCCTAGTTCCTAGTACTCGTGCTGCAGCATTTTGGATCAACAGGGAGAGTATTCAAAGTTCTGTTGGGACAGTTGGATTTTAAGGATTTGCAATATTACTGCCTAGCGTTAATAAAATACTTTTCTGCATCTTTTTGAGTCAGAATGTACCTGATTTTTACATTATTACATCAGTGAAAAAAGGCGTCCTTGAAGTTTGTTTTATGTGGGAGTTATATCTAATTATAGCAAATTAGGAGGACTATGGTATGTGGCCTGTTATTAAAGACAGATTGTTAGAGATTTGCTAACTATGAGTAAAACTTTCTTAGGTAGCCTAGTTGGGAAGGGCTCTAAGAGAGAGGTTGATGGTTTAGATGAAGAAATCATTGAAGTTACTTGATGAAGGTTGATGGGAGAAAAGTGATCTAAATATAAATCAGGTTTTACAGCTGTTTCTAAGGTTACTGTGTTTGAAGATCAATCGGTGCCATTTGAGGGCAGGAGGAGGTGAATTTAGTCTCTAATAGTTAGAATTCTGTCATTAAAGAAGCTCATGAAATCATCACTACAGAGAGCTACAGGAATACATGAATCATTTGAGCTATGATTCTCTGTCAGTCTGGTTAGAGCACTGGGGAAAAGACACCTAGGGTGTTTTTATCTTCCTCCATTAAAGATGACTATACCATATTCTCTCAAGTTTTCACATAGTTTCCTTTAATATATAGGTTTTAGAGTTGAACCATGGAGCTAACCTCCTTTGTTTTATCATTTTCTTTTCACAGGGGCAATGGCATCAAGTGTCATTGTCACTGAGACTGAAGCACTATCAAAAAGATGATCAATGTGAGAAGGACTAAAGTTAGCATACTGGTTCTCTGTTATTTTGTGATATGGCAGTGAACTAAGTGCTGATGGAATCACTTCCTTAAATTTAGCTACAGCCATGTGCTAAAGATAGTTTTGCTTAGTGGTGTGCAGTTAAGTAGTAGGAGTTCAAAAGATACAAAACAAGGATGTGATAGAAGATTCTGTGGAAAGATGATTAAATGTTCAATTCATATCTCAGAACAAGGTTGAGGGTTGGTTAAACGGTGGGGCAATTTTGTCAAGTGGCAAAAAGTAATGGCCACAGAAATGGCTACAAGAGCAGATGAGACTGACATGAGTGTACAGGTTGTTGTAAGTCAACTCAGTGAAATAACATCTCTTAAATTCTAAAAGTCAGAAAACTGGCCAAGTTTGGCCCCTGGAGACAACTGGCTGGCAAGCAGGAAATGGCAAGCTCTGAGATAACAGAGGGAGTTAGTGACTGCCAAACTGACAAGAGGAAAAATGATGAGTGTTGGCAAAAATATTACTGGAGCCCTGCCAGGGTGGTATCACAACTACAGAACAGAAATATTCTGCTGTTGAAATAATTCCTTCCATGAAGCAGTATTTACCTCCCACCTGGATAAAAGTAGTATTGGTGCCACCCAGCAGACAGAAACTAGTCTGTCTCAGTAATCACTTGGCGGTTTTTAGGTGGTTGAGCAGTCTGATGGTAAAAGGTGAAATTATTGAATAAATTTGAGCCAATTGTTTCTGTACACATGGAGAGGACATTAATCTTACCCACCTTTACGCTTCAGGTTTCTCATCCACCTTCTGCAAAATTGAAAAAAAAAAAAAAAAATGCCACACAAAGTCACCTCTTAGCCTCTACTGCCTCCATCGGACCTGATGGACAATTCTATTCTACAAAGCAACAGTTGGACCATGTTGCTGGTTGCATAAGAAATGGAGCTCTGATATAATGTTCCTTAGCCGTGGAGGTGTTCATGTCGGTTTTATGGAGCAGATACAAAATCCTTTGCTATTGGAGGAGACAAGTACAAATCAGACTTAATGCCACAGTGTAGGTTAAGATATATGTGTCTAAATTCCATTAGGAAAACATAAACAGATAAAACTCTAAAATGGCCTTGAGTCAATGATTCAAACCTCTGTGCTTTTGGTCCAGTTCAACTCAGTAGATCAATACCTGGTTAAAAGGCCCATGATCTGTATTCACTGAATAAAGAGGCATTAAAATCCAGCCTTTTCCTCCATAATTATTTATCCTCTCGGAGCCGGTACAATTATTCTTCGCAAGGTGAACGATCACTGATCATTATAGATATCACACAATGAAGTCTGTGTTATGCGCTAATGGTAAAACATGTCTTTGTTGATTTGTATGTGTTTTTTAAGATAATTAGATGGCAGGGCTGTAAAGAACCTGCCTTTAAACCTGCAAGTGTGTGACACTGACTGTGTAATCTCACTTTGTCAGTTTGATGCAAATATATGCTGCTCTCAGCTCAAAATAGAGCGCTAGTGACATAATGAAATTTACTTTATTCTAAGTGTGATTTCCTGTGCTATCCGACATTTTGAATTCTGGTACCGTTGCTTTTCACTGCATACTTTGCACTTACACTGATTGCCTACAGCTGTACAGTCTTCGTTATAAAGCACTCCATCATCACTTGCTTCAGAGCAGGAAGATCATGTCGGTAAGTGGTGATCTCTATTGTGTAACATGGTATTTCTGAAGCGGCGCTATCATGTTAATTCAAAATAAATGCAGTCCAGTGAATAAGCCTTTCGCCTAAAAGGTTATCTGCATGCAATTTACTGTTATGAACAATTTATGAACATTTCAAGAATGAGAGCCACTTTCTGTTATCATTCATAATCCATCTTTGAATAGAGCCTGGTTGGGAACTTCTGCTACAGAGGAACTGCGGCTACTCAGACACAGGTTTGGTATATAATAGACTTTCTTCTCTATGATTCTGACTTGGTAGATGTAGGTTATGATAATCATATGGAGATCGTATGGAAATTACAAATTACTCCCCCCTTACCTCAGAATGCAACCCCAGCACTTTTACTATATGGATATGAGCAATGAGTGTTTACTAACTGTATATATAACGGAGTAGGTTGAGTTTTAAAAAGCCCTCTCTGTGACATTAATTTAAGACCTCGATTTAGTTGCCAGTCTGTTGCTTTTGCCTGCAGCCACTGAGAGTGAGATGTGATTACAATGAATTTGATCCCTTAATTAATGCAGTCTCTTTATGGAAACTAAACATCATGCTGACTGATCAGGTCAAATTTAGGTTGAATAAGTCTACAGTGAGTATTATTTGCTTCCATTGCATACATTAGATATTACAGAGATGTATATACATCACCACTGATGTGTATGAAGTGTAATAGATCAACTACAAGTACAATTAGTCTTTATTACTGGGATTTTTTCAGTGTATTTTATTTGTAGTGTGGAGATTTGGGATTTAAAAAGCCAATGCTTTTATTTGTAGTGTGGAGATTTGGGATTTAAAAAGCCAATTGCTTCTGTTTTGGGGGTTTTATTGGTCTAAATGTCAAAATTCAGGGAATGATGTGCATCACTGTTTTATTACAGCATTCTCTGATTCATACTATAGCTTTTGTTTAGCCTTCTGTTTGGCCCAAAGATGAACTGCATCATCATGGGTTGAAATTTATATGCATTTAATTTGATTCACTTTGGTGATTAAAATGTTGCTTTTGTTTTATTGTATTAGGTTTTAGATAGCAATTACCCAGAGAGAGCAATACAATTGGTTATTTGGAGTTATTGTGAAAAAAAAAACTAAGAATACAGAGGTTTTGTGACACCAGTAACACAGGTATACACAGTACCTTGTTTGTGATGTGAGGTGTTGGGATTTCAGACAAAAAATGGTTGCAATAGTCAACCTTGCATTTTTGTGAGAATCTGGATCAATTTTATCCCCACAATATCCTCATCTTTGGCTCTGTTCTCCACATAATCAGTGTCGTAGCTGTCCTCAAATCTGGAACCCATGCAGATTGTTAGGTTGCAATCAACTAGACTCATGTGGACTAAAGCACAGCAAGAGCCTGTTACTTGTTACTGACACTGAAGTAAAGTAAAATCAGGGCTGTATAACTTTGCTGTGCCTTAAAAACACACCACATATTCTTCAAATAATAAGCAGCAGAAATACCGTGGCAGAAACAGTGGCTGTGTTGTCAAGTTCAGAAGCCTGTATTGATTAATAAGGGGAAAGAGCAAGCATGTATAATGTGGACTATCAATTCTGGGAGACAGATATTGTTAATAATCACTTTTCAGTTACACTCAGTATAGACTCTCATTTGAATCAGATTGAAAATGCACTGGTGATATTTTAGTGTCTACGGGCTGAAAAATTCAAAACACAGCAGACAAACAAATATACACATAATTAAGTCGAGTCAATCTCATTTATATAGCCGAAAATCACAAATATATTCAAATGGAAGTACAATCTGTACTGCATACAACACCATCTGTCCCTAGATCCTTGATATGGATAGGGAAAAACTTTTAACAGGAAAAAAACAAATACATCTCAGAAAGCACAATAGAGGAGGGATAATTCGTCCAGAGCAGAACAACATGTAATACATGTCGTACGTAGACAATAGATAGAAATAACAATAGTAAAATTATGCTATGGAAAAACAGAAGAACAAAGTTAAGTAGGGGGAAGAGATAAAGACACGATTTACACCGAGCAGAAGAGACGAGAAGCGAGATGCGTCTCCTTGTGGACAAATATCCATCCCAAGATGTCAGGAACAAGTCACAAACAGCCAAAGGGAGTTCAAGACATCCCAGGAAGGTTTATTGTCCAGCACAGAAAAATGTAAGTATCTGAAGAGAGGATAAGGTGGAGAAGACAGAAAGAAAGAGAGAGATACAGTGTGGTCCAAAAGTCTGAGATCACTTCCTCAGTGGGAAAGTCGTCTCTATAGACCTAAATGTAATGCCACAAAAAAAGAATCTCCCTTGTCAGATGGGATTTTCCACCCCTGCCAAAAGCTACTGCCCTTTTAGCCCAAAAATGTGTCATCCAATATATAGCTCAAGACCGGTAAATAACATCTGTATGCTGTTTGTCTTTATCCAATGAGCGGGCGTCTTTTAGGGAGGTCAGAAAAAACATTTTGTTTTATATTGAGTTTATTCCACCATAGCCTCTCTCTCCAAACCACAGTAAACCAGGGAAGTCCCAGTGACTCAGATTAGGAGCAGTTTTAGAGCTGCATCCTGTCCTAGAAAAATTGAAATGAAAAAAATATTATTCACTTGGTCAAGGCAATCTGCAGGAGAAACTATGAACTACTGTTACGTAGGTAACCTGCCCACATTAACAACCTGTCTGATATACCAGTGGCTAGTTCGCTGTCTGGTGGTTTCCACAGAGGCCTCTTCAGCTCCAAGCCAAACTTGGAAAAAACAAGAGAGAGAGAGACAGAAAAATTAATTTAAAAAAAAATAGATGCTTGATGCATTACAGTGATATTCTGTGATCTTTTTCACTACAAATACACTATTTCACTACAAATACTACACTACAAATACACTATTTCCAGATATTGTGGCTGAATTGCATTATAGTAAAGTGAGACCCCTGAATAGGCAGTTCTTGGTAGGAGGTTTTTATACACTTTTTACAAATAGATTTTTCTATTGGTAAGGATCAGTGGAAAGAATTGCTTGTTTAGGAAGAAGGATAAAAAAAAGGTTCTGCTATCCTCTCTGGTTTAGAATTTCAAGCCTTTCACATCTGGTAACACCCAGCATCACTGATGGGTGTGGTCTGAAGTATGCTTTGCTGTACCTGTAACTGCAACCAACTTGCGACATGCAGAATATGGGCAGATTTCTTAGAGATACTGACTGTGCTGCTGAATGACATGTCAGGTTGTTATGCCAGCAGCAGGCAAGTCAGTCAGGTAAGAGAGCCAGAAAGTCTGCACTGAAGACTGGTGTGACAGTGATTTCATGCAGACAGTAAAGCACAACCAGCCTGCTGAAAAAAGACCACTTAAACATGCCAACACAGTTTCAATTCCCCAGAGTCAACAAGCTGGAAGACTTGTAATTGGGTTTTTCAGGTGGCTGCTCTAAAATTTGTTGATTTCTTCTTCTAATGAAAGTACATCTGTCATCTTTCTTTGTTCTTTGGTGGGAGTAAAAATAGACAATGACAGGGGAATGGAAGAATAAAGATTAGAATGTGACCAAAATACAGATAGAGAGATAGGCAACAAATAAAAAAAGCTGTTTCCCCACATTTGAAGGATGTAATGCATGAAGGGAAAACATGGGGAAATAGAAAGGCACTTGTTTATCTCATTTTTGTTTAGAAAAAGCGAGAAAATAAATACTGCACTCTTTCTCCCATTACAAACTCCTGCTGAGTTTTATAATGAAATCATACGGTGCCAGCATCTCTTTAATTCATATTTCCAAAACCTCATGTACCTGTGATTCACAACGGCCTCATTATTATGAGAACAAAACCACTCCAGCAGCCTTTAGTCTGAGTCATTCAGAGTGATTCTCACTCACCAGTAATTTACATCTTTCTCCTAAAGTCCTCATTCACATCTCTCTCTCTCTCTCTCTCTCTCACTCACTCTCACACACACAAACAAACAATTACATTCATTTTCAATACTTACATAGCCCTCAGTGCATGGGGAGAGAAAACTCTTTAAATAGCTGTGGCTTTTCAGGTGTCAGTCACCAGAAAAATGGAGGAGGTGGGAAAAGAGAAAATAAAACAGGGAGGACATAGGAAATCTACCTGTGTAAATCACCAGAAATGAAGGAGAATGAGAAGGAGGGAAGGAACAAAAGACAACATGACAAGGCCACAAGAGAGAGCTTCCGGCATCAATCACCACAAGATGAAAAAGGGAAAAGTGGAAGCGGACGAAGACGAGAGCAGAAAGACGTGTTTAACATTCTCCATCCACCATTTGAAAGTGTGCTAGATGAATATCTTAATCCTGTTTAAGTGTTTGGGGGGGGGGGCATTCGAAGGGAAATGGGATTTGCAGCCATCAGAAAACCTCACGGGAGTATTACCTTGTTGAATTGGAAACATGACAGATGGACGTGGCAAAGGACTCATACACACAAACACACACAAATACACATTTCATCCAAAACTTACGCACACTGCTGCCCACATATTTACTAGAGGAGTAACTAATTCATTTTAGTGTTCTGTAGTATAAGCATGTCTCTGCATCAAAATGTTAATGTGAACTTGTCACAATGAGCGTCTTTCATCCATATAAACCATAATTTATCATTAGAAAGATATGAGAATATCATGTCAAGTAGCATAGAATTGGACAAAAACATTTTGCCCAGCCTATACTGTAACTCTGCAGTAAGGACGGGCAGTTTCCTTGAAAAAAGGGCCACATTCACATGAAATGGGGTCATTGGTGGAGATCGGAAAGATTCCCATGTTAAACGTAAGCTTTCACACCATCTGATAACTCAAGACCATTGTGTGATTCCAAAGGTGATCGTGTGAGAGTTAAAACTACTAACACCATACACCATAACTAATTCATGTTGGATAATTACACTGAAAAATACCTCTGTATAAATAAGCTGGATATTATAAAGCTTTGAGAGCTTTTTTTCCCCAGTTTTTATTACAAATTGGATGTTGACATGAACATGATTTACACATGAAAGGGAAACTGGTAATTACAGTAAGTTTGATATGATGTGGTTGTGGTATTGGGCACAGCAGGGCTGTTTTAGCAGGTATAATGCTCACCCTGTCAACCATCTTAGTTATGTGTATTTTGTAGCATGCTAACATTTGTTAATTAGCACTAAACACAATTTCCATTAAATATAGAGTACAGCTTCGCTAACATGTTGATGTTTGGAATGTGTAATGTTTTCCATGTCCACATTTTAGATTTGGTTTAGTTTGTGAGGATGCTAACATTCACTCATTACCACTAAACACACCTACCACAAACACAAAGTAGCTTAATGCCATTACTTTTGCAGGTATTTGACCATAAACCTTCCTGAGAATAACTTGAACAAAAGTCTGTACCAAGTTTCCGGGTAATCAATCAAATAGCCATTGAGATATTTTTTATCTGGACTAAAATGGTGGACTGACAGACCCTCAGTACACTGCCATTTAAAGGACCACACTGTTTGCATCGCTGAAAATCCCAGAGGAAATAAGCTTCTCTAAGCAAGCGTCACTCCAGATGCATCAGTGGATGAAATGTTTTGTTCTGTTGTTGCACAGGTTGTCCTTTCAGATGCTCTATACTTAAACCACGCATCATAGGTCTGAAAAAAAAAAAAAAAAAGATTGATCTAAATATCCTTTAGAGTCACCGTCAGTCAATGATCGATCTGGTGACACATCATTAAAGCTATGCTGAGAGGCCATCCAATACTTACCAGTCTGGTTTTGTTACTGGACTGAATACATCTTGTTACTGATTGCCCTGGTACAGGAAGTGCATGCTCCATTTGAAGGCCATGACATCGCTTACATAATTTCCTCTTTTAGCACTTTCAAGCGGTTGCATGCGGTGGTTTAAGTATGATGTATATATATACAATCAGTCAGAATGCTTAAGTCGTATGCGGCGCCAGCTGACAGCATCAGTTGATCAATCACCGAACCTTTTACAGTAGATCATCAATCATACTCGAGCAACTCAGTGACAGCTAACACTCTGCTCACTCTACTGAACATTCGTGCCACTGCTGCAGGCACCCTCGCTCTCCACCTGGATACAGGATGGTACTTCAGCAATTTCTGAATTTCTTGTTTCTGTCAGGCTCCTTGCTTCTGCTCCCTCTCCCTCCCGGTCAGAGGCTCTCTCTCGCTCCCTCTCTCTGCCTGTCTGTGTGTGCGCTTTGATTACACGGGTGGGATCAGGTGCACAGGTGTTGGACTGCAAGCTGCAAATCATCTCCAATCAACTCTGCTTTAAATACTGGCCTTCAAATCCACCATGCTGCCAGGTTGTAGATTAAGCTACTCTGCTGGTCACGGTCCAGCTGTTGACTCGCATTGCATCGTTGTCTCCTGTTCTGCCTGAAACCTGCTCTGGATTGCTCTGCTCAGTCCTCCCCTATTCTCTGGACTCACTCTACTGTGTTTCCCTCAAACAGTTCCCCTGCCCCTACCTCAGCTTCAGACTCCAGCTACCAGCCTCAACCTACCCCCCTGGTTCCTCTTCACAAGGCCTCTGCCCCCCAGGCCACAATTGATCTGCTGTTACCAAAACGAGTGTGTTAATAACTTATTCCTTGTTCCAGTTCCCTTCCTCCAACTGTGTGTTCTGTACTGGGGTTCTCTAAGCCAGCTGTGCAAAAGCTTTCAATGATATATCTATATGGTGCTTGAATTATTTGGGGAACATCATTTGTACAACATTCATGAGTATATCAATGCAATAAATGGTCAAAAAAAATTGTTACATTTTTCAGCCTTAGTAGAAATTAATTTTCATCCCCAAGACTACACTACAATATGGTGCATAATCACCAATTTGATATTAATATTCAACACCTTACTACCAGTGATATACACAGTAAATCACTGGCATGTACATTTACACTGCAGAGGTCAATAAGGAAAGTGATCAATTCTAAGGAACGTACAGTAATTAACCTCTATGGAGTCTACATTTTATCCCCTTAGCTTATGGAATAGCATTAGACCAGTGGAAGTTTGTAATGATGTTGAATTGGCTGGAGGAAATCTCTATTCTGAAAGATGAGTAATGCTCTCCCTCTTCAAGCAGCTGCTATTAGGGTGGTCTATGGCAGGAAAATTAACCTCTGACTTCCCATTGGAGTCATTCATGTACTAGATGTAAATGTATTTAACCCTCCCCTTGCCATGTGATCACTGCCTGCTGCACTCTGGGAGCTGATTGCTCAGGTCTCTGAGCCAGTGGAGGTTTAAAAGGATTAAAACATGATGCCCAAATGAATGTGGAAATGTGCTTAAATTTTCAATTTTAACTCCACAGTATTGCCTCAGTATATATGATGTATAATGTATTCATGACCTTCAATGTGTCTTTAGCTGTAGAGGTCATAAAGGACATTTTTATGGAAATGTATCTCTTAGAGTGCTAGTGTGGAAGATTTCAGCCCTGATTGTTTTGACGACACCTGTAGTTGGAGGTAATAGTAATTGCAGTAACTTAATACAGATTTTTTTTTCTTAATGTTGCCACAGGTACCCAGTAATACTGCTAATATAAATATTGCAATACTTTCTTCACTGAGCCTTTGGATCAATCACCATTGTGTGTCTTCATTCAGTTATATATGTATATACTTAACAGACATTTATTTAAATGAAAATCTTCAAGTTTGCCTCATTATGCCCTGTCCAGACATAGAATATGTAACTTTACAGGCTTCATCTATCTTTGAAAAGCTTTTAGTCATTCCGATATAGATGTTGCTTGTGTAAACATTCATCATGGCCGAGCCACAATGCTTGTCTAAAAAAATAATACAAGGTGTGCAGAAGGGAAGGGGAAGTCATTTTTGCACAGGATGTTTCAGTGATGTCATTTTCAGTGATTTTTAAAACTTTTTTTGTCACTGAATCCTTAACTGATGTCCATAGTAAAGCCACATTACGTGATTTATCATACAATTCATCATTATTTTAGAGAATTGGGATTGTCATTTACTGTATTTCCTGTTTGGTCACATAGAACATGGATTATTATAACTTGTTAGCTGGTTGCCAACTGAAAATATTTAGGTAGACTGTGGATCTGATCATCATTTAAGTTGTGAGTGTTTCTTTTATTCTAATTGTCTCTTTTAATTTTCTCCTCACCCTGTCTTGAAAGTAGACCTTGAGGTTTGTGCAGAGGTAGCCTTTACAGTACTGTGATTTCCTTTGTGACTTTTACGCTAACGTAACTCAGGCACTTATTCAGACATGAGACTGACATGTAAAATTGCCATCAGATTTACATAATTAGGTGCATGTATGAGAGGGTGTTTTCAATTATTTATAACAATAAAAGATTACTTAAACTTCAGTTTTCCATTAGTGTTTTGGGAGCTCCTAGTCCCAAACTGACTATAGTCTTATCTAGTGATTGCAGATTTTCCATTTAATTGCAAAGTCTTTAAATATAGCATTATGTCTCTGATGTCCCTAGTGATTATTATATACAGTATGTACTGTTCACAAATTAGTTGAATTGCACTGCATTTCATATGAGGCTGGAAATCAAAAACAAACGTATAGTTAAGTTGTCTTTCAGTTGGCTTAACTAACTTAAGTAAAACTTTCTTTTTCATGTATGAACTACCAAACATATTGCTGTTTTTCAAATTAATTCAGTTGAGGCAAAAAGTTTATTGGACGCGGATCAAATATTGCAGGCCTATAGTATCTTAACTGTGCAGGGACGTCAGGAGGATTTGGCAGCATAAGTAATTCAACACTTTCTCTTGCAAATTGAAACTTTCACTGTCCCTCTTGAAACAATCTCCAGTATAATTCTGTGGCCCAATTTAATTTTCTTACCAACCAACTTTAGGTTCTGCCCTGGACAGTGAAAGAATAATCTACAACATCACTGTATAATTAACTAGAAAGGTCAAGAGATCCATCTGGTTTTCAATTAGACTGTTATCTCCTGAGGATGGATCTAGCTTTTGACTTCATTCTATAGAATGAAAGTCACCAAGGTCAGTGAAATTAATGTCTCCCATGTCTGAACCAATCCCCTGAGTATTCATCATCAGTAATTCACCATGTTGGATATGACGTTGTGCTAATGTTAAAATTTCTCGGTATATTGCAGTGGTGGGTATTTTTGTTTGTTTGTTTTTTTTCTTTTGTTTTGTTCTGAAAATTCATCTTCTGGATGGATTGAATTTAAAGTGTACTGAGCAGGGAAAAAGCACTGTTTACTTTATAACTTCACTCAATTAATGTAAACTCTATCACCTGATAAGTGAAAAAATGAACATGAAGAGGACAGATGGACAAGAGTAAGTATCTTGAATTATAAAGTTTTATGTCACACATAAATAAATGAACAGACATTTTAAAATGATGATTTATGAGACATGAAGACTATCTCAGAATAGGTCTGTTAGCGGTTACAAGACTAGTAAAAAAGACAAAAACACAAGTAAGCAGAAACACAATGAAGCCTCGGATTTTGTAGCACAGAGATAAACTGAATGATCTGGCAATGAGTGCTTGGAGAAGTGAGGTTTAAATACACCCCACTGATGTGATGATGAGGAGCAGATGAGCTGGCAGACACAATCAGGAGGAGAAGGAGAAAGGAGCAGGTGTGGTGCAAAGAGGATCGCCCAGCAACACACAACCAGGCAATGACAAACAGGAAGAAAGAGAGAGAGAACACAGGGCACACAAGGTAAAGAAAAAACAAGAGAGGCAATTTAGAAAGTTGAAAAAACCTAAAGCCTTGGCCAAGACCATGACAGTTTAATGGCATGAGACCGGAAATTAGAACAGATGGCTGTTTTATCTCAACGAACCAACTCCTAATATTTACTAATGGCGGTGAAAGAAACAAGCTTTAATTCACATTGTGTTTAGCTGTTGAAACCAGGAGGAAGCACAGACGAAAAAGATGAGTGTTTAGCCTAAATTTTTGAAAATCCCGACAGAATTTTACAGCAGAAGTTTTTGCCAGGAGGGGAGCTTGATGAGCAGAGGATTCAAGAGAAATCTTGGAACAAAAGTAACCAGCTCAAGGGAGTGTGAAGGATATGACGGAGTATGTGGAGTAATAAGACTTGAGGTAATTTTTCACTTACTACAAACACTGTCCAGCCTGTACACGTTTTCTGTAAAAGTTGTTACTTTTAACAAAGAAATCTATATCTATTGTGTTTGTAACTGCATCAGAAAAGTTAATTACATCCAGTTTCATTCAGTGGCATACAATAAGGGCCTCAGTGCCAGAAAAGGTCCTGATAGGAAATTCAGAATAATTTCTTTAGTTGTTTACTTGGGGGGGGGGGCTTAATTTATTTGAGCAGGTTTTGCATAGTCTGAAGCAAATCCCTTGATCAAATATGATTACTGCGCCAAAGTTGGTGTCCACAGTCCACATTGGATTAATTATTTTATTGCTAGCATGTTTACTTGGCTATTCATTTTCCCAAATGGATAAAATCTAAGCAGTGAGCACAAAAGTGGCATTTAAAGGAGAATGGTTTGGAGGCGAAATCAATGCCATGTGTCTGTCTGTCCTGCTTTCCCCAGTGTTTCATAATTAACTGTCAGCCGATTGGCTAGTTGGATGCTTATATCGATTGTGATTGGCTTTTATCCCTGTGGGCTTGCTCTAATAGCTCTTTCTGAATATCTTTCCCTCTATGTCTTTGCCGTTCAATTGGCCTGTCTCGCCTCTATGCCGCAGGCTGATTGGTCATTTTGGCAGACAGCTGGCTTTGATGTTAAAAATGCTATTTTTGATCATGGGTGACTGTGTGTGTGTGTGTGTGTGTGTGTGTGTGTGTGTGTGTGTGTGGGGGGGGGGTATTACAAACTGAGACCAGGCCCAACAACAGTAATTGCCCTCATCTCTCCTCTAGCTTCACTCATACATACACAAATGCATCATTCAGTTTAACTCCAGGCCAATGTGACTGGCTGTATCAGATGACAGAACTACACACAGACACACAGACACACACATACACACAGACACACACACACACACACACACACACACAAACTCACTCACACAGCCAAAGACACAAGGCCTAGTTTATAGTCATTTCTGATCTCAGCTTTACTGCACATATATGCTAACAAATGTGTATTGTTTTACCCAGTTCTCTGGATAACACACACGCACACAGGTCTATTTCCATTCTTCATATCAGTGTCCGAGTCATCCCATGGCTTCCTTCTCTCTGAAATTAACCCCAGACACAGCTCAAGTTCCTCAGATGATTTCATTAAGCATGCCAATACAATGAGGCATTGTATACGAGCATACACACGACGCTTGTCTATTTTTACCTTCTGTTCTTTGCTCTATTAAGACACGCACACTACACTACACTACACTACACGCACACACCATTAAGACATTTAGGTGCAATGAGTGGTGCAGGTTAAACTGGTATTTTGTTTTGGATAGTACAGCATCAAAAGCAAGGACTTCCTGCTGCTAAGTGTGCAGCCAATTGCATCCTCTCATTGGTTCGGTTTTAAGGCCCACAACTTTACTGTTTTTTGTAAATAGTATTCAATTAATAAGCTCTGATAAAACCCATTATACGCTACCTGCCAACACCAAACAGGAGACACAGAAAGTTAACGACTAGCTGGTGAACATATTGGAGCATTTCGTTGCTAAAGATTCAGTATTTTTCTCAGAATCTGGTGAAAATAGAGAGAAGCCATGGCTAGAAGGAAAGTAAATGTTGGCCTTACAATCATCAAGTGGACACAAATACACCTTTTAATGAATTTTAATGTTACTGGTTTTCACTGTTATTAGCTGAATGCGTAAAAGAGCAACTGCTCGTGGTAAACTCGTGACTAACAACAGTTGATGTAACCTCAGAGACACTGTCCTCTTCGTGACCATTGCAAGGCAAACCTAAAAATTATTCATCCAAACATCTATCAACACATTACATTTCTCACCAGATGTGTAATACTCAAGAATAGTTATTTTCTATTCAAGGAGGGTTACCATCAAAATTTTTCATACAATATACAGTCATTTTGGAACGAGAACCGTGGGATGAATAATCCGTGTAAATTTGACAGGCGTGCTGATGCTTGTGGCTCACAAACATCAGGCAGCATCATACAGGTTGAAATATGCAGTCAAAGTTGCTAGGCAATCTCTATGCTTATTATTATTATTATTATTATTATTATTATTATTATTATTATTATTATTATTATTATTATTATTATTATTATTATTATTATTATTATTATCTGTGTCTATGGTCTTAATGATTTATAGGTTAGCTGTCAAAAACCTAATATCAATGACTGGACTGATTATTTTACAAGAAAATACAGCAGAAATCACAGCACAGCCATGTGTCTGGTGATTTTATCAGAGGATGTCAAGGTTATAAAGTCAGGATTTTAGCAGTGGAAAAGGCTTAGAAGTGACTGTTGGTTAACATGTTGTCTTTAAGTCACTACTTCTGACAATAGAAACAGAAAAACCATGCAAATGAGAGCAGCTTTTTTGGAATTTGACTGGACAGAGAGTAGGGGAGAGGAAAACAGATAAAGGGCTGAAACTGGTTGACACTAGGCAGAATGCAAATACAACAAAATGATGTTATAATTATGCTAACTAGCATAGTACATCATCGCCTGACATTTAACAATGTTTGGCTGACATTACTGCAAAATATTAAATTTGTTAAATCAACATAGTCCACTCCTTTTATTACGTACCAGACAAAACATTCCACCCCTAGCAGCCATTAGCATTTGATCTCTCACTCCACACAGCATATGAGCAGACCAGAGTTAGAGTATCTAGTAGTAAATTGCTTTCTTCTCTGAAGATGCTATCATGAAGGGGCTTAAATTTTGCTGTTCTTTTACCCAGATTCCTATTTGTAATTAAGTGTATGAGGACATGGTCAACTAAAAGAGTACAGATCCTACTGCATTAAGACGTTCACCATCAACACTCTCATCTGAACTCAACTGTGGTGCTTTTTATTCAGGCTGAGGTTCTGTCAGGCGTACAAATAATCTTGCTTATTAGTGTTTGCACCAGGAGAACTGTAAGTGTTAATTAAGTTCAACTAGTGTTCCTGTGGGTTAATTACATTGAATGACGGTGTTTTCTAAATGAGCACATGGTAAACTGAGTATTGCACAAAAGGTTCAACAAATGTGCAGCATGTGTGAAAACAGGTTACAGTGTTCGAAGCCTCGGGGAGTCTTTCTTTATGCAGTTAATTCATATTTGGGGTTGTTTTGCTCATTGTTTTAGTGTGCAATTGATGGATGGATGGATGGACTGATGGATGGATGGATGGATGGATGGATGGATGGATGGATGGATGGATGGATGGATGGTCTAATATCTAAAAAAAAGAGCCTAAGTAGAAAAACAAGATAAATATCAAATTCTTAGACACTGCATGATACTAATATAACCAGTATATGAGATCCATCCATGATTACGTGTTTGTGTGTGAATTCGCATCACAAAAAAAGACACGTTTCAGATAACATACAATCAAAAAAATTGAAATTTGCATAACGGTGTTTGGTTTGTGCAAACACATAGTAAGAACAAGTGGAAGAGAGAAGTGTGTGTGTGTGTGTGTGTGTGTGTGAGAGAGAGAGAGAGAGAGAGAGAGAGAGAGAGAGCTGTCAGAACTCAAAATGTCAACAGCATGGCAAGAGGGCACAGGCACTGAAAAGTTTTTCTCTAATGCCAGTGAGATGATGCCAAGCCACAGCCTGTGTGTGTGTGTGTGTGTGTGTGTGTGTGTGTGTGTGTGTGTGCGTGTGTGTGTGTGTGCGTGTGTGCATATATGTGTGTGTGCATGGTAGAGGTAGAGCAGCTGTTAGAAAGGTCAGGTTATCCACAGAGGGACCGGCTACAAAGAGGGAAGCAGATGAATGATGGGAGGAGGTATAGAGTGGGGGAGGACAGAGGGATACTTATATCAGACAGAGAGAGTGTAAGAGAAGATGAAAAATAAAATGAGAAGTAAATGATGAATAAGCTTTTTATTCTCACAGTTTCTATGCCTTTTTAGATGTTGAGACGATTTATGGACAACAAGCCTCAGAGTGTTGTTTTTTTCTGAAATAGCTGCTATTCCTAATCCAGAACCACGAGTTTGCCGTGTGCTGTACCTCCTCCATAGCTCATTCTGCTGGCCTCCAAGAGAAGGGCATGTACTGTATGAAGTTGGGCTAAAGCCATGTGGAAAGCCATTGGTATCTATCAAAATCCCTCTTGGTTCTATGATGTGTCTGCCAGAATTAGACTATACATGACTCCAAACATTCATGCCTTTTACTAACTAAAGTGTAGAAATCTATATGTTGCCTGGAAACCTATTGAATTTATCCTTTAAATATGGCAAAACATACTGCTTTGATTGAATGAATCTCTATTAAATCTGTATTGAATCTGGATTTTGTTACCCTAGGACAGAGCCAGTCCAGCTGTTTCCCTTTGTTTCCAGTCTTTTTCCTAAACAAAGCTAACCGGCTGCATGGCTTCATATTTTTCATATTTACCATACATACACTACAGATGAGAGTCAGTCAGTCTTTTCATTCAGCTCTTTATAAAAAATCAAATGAACATAGCAACCTCTCAGCCAGTTATAAGAGGCAACACACACACACACACACACACACACACAACATTCACTGTTTACTGTAATTTGGTTTTGGTCTCAAAATGAAATATCTCTTTCACTTGTCTCTCTGTCTGGGCTTCAACACTGTTTGGACCTGATCTTATACTTACATAGATTAGATCAAGATGGTCTAGACTGCAGAAATATTTAAGCAAAAATGAAAAACACAATCAAACGCAAAGAAACTGAATTTGGGGAATAGGGCAGAACTTCCTTCCAAGGATTGCAAGTAGCTTTGTAACCCCCTGGGCGTCTTCCTAAACCACTCAAGTTTCCTCAGTCACACCTAATTCTCAGGCTCCCAACACTTTACACCACCTCAGGTGTTTTATGCCCTTTCTTAATCCTTCAGAGGGTAGATTGCCACTTTAGACGAAGCTGTGCAACACACAGCCACAAACCGAATGTGCCAAAATGTTAGATTTCTTTGAAGCTTGCAGTATGCAAGCATTAGCTTTTGCCTAATATTTGCAGGATATTGTGGTGCTGAAGTCGGTATCTGTTGTTTTTGAGTATGTACAGTCTTTGTGTGGAAGTGTGTGTGCTTTGTACATGCTTTTGTAAATCTATATGTTATAACTGTTTGCTTTAGGAAAACAATTTGTCCTATTTTCTTGAAGAAATGAATATAGCAGTGATGTACATCAGTATAACAGGAGTCAACCTGTTATGGTTATATCTTGGAAGTGAAATGTAGATGTTGCTTATTCTTGGTACTTAATTTAAAAAAAAAATGGAGACTGGCAAGTAGAACTAGGATATCTCTTTCCTGAGCAAAATATGAATCTGTGTCACGGGATGTGCTGAGCATTTTGTTCAGCTGCCAAGGGTAAAGTAAGGTGAGACATAATTCCTTCCTGACCTCCACAACTGAGTTAAACTCCTGACCAATGACAGCTTCATTCCAACAGAGCAATTTGTCTGTTTGCACACTTGCAGAGTTTACGTGTTTTCTTGTGTGTGCAGCTAAACTCTAATCCTTAATGTCCTGTTGTGTGCTGCACATTAATGGAAGGTGCTCTTTATTATATTTTCCTGGCCCATTCGTAAACCTCTGTCTTGCTCCAACATATTAGAAAAACTACTAACTACTAACAGTTAATGAGTAATGAGATTACACAGGCAGCTCTACTGTGGTCTCCATGCCATTATAAACATGGACCAGTACAGAGATAGTCCATATTTAGTAGGACAGGCCTGAGCTTTTTTCTACTGCTAAATGTCTTAAATGAAATAGGACAATAACCGTTCTATGTACAAACCCTTTTCTTAAGCATAAAGGCCTGGTATACCCTTGGTAAACCCACATAGATAATTCTACTTATTCCTGTCTGATACTTCCTCTTCTAAAGCTGTGGTCACACCAAATCTTCCCATTCATTAACGTTAGCAACACACCTGCAGCTATCTTTGCTTTGTGCAGGTTTTAATCTCGTTAAAGTAAATTGTAAAACTTGTCAATGTCTAGCCAGTGTAAAAGAGGGCCTGACTGACCTTTCATTCAGGAAATATGAGTTCATTATAACTATGTGTTTACTAGTTAATCAGCAGACTTTCTGGGGAAGACATGTTTTGATTAGGAGAGACAGCATTCATCCAACTTGGGATGATGCGGCTTCCATCTCAAGAAATGTTACATTTATTAGAAATAAACAGTCTGCATCCTGACCATCTAAATTAAATAAAACACAAATCAACAAAAGAGGAGTAATTCATAATAACCTAATGAAAATTAATAAAACTAATATAGAGCTACCAGAAAACACAAGAAAAATTAGATCATCATTATCTGAATCCCTATTGGTCAATGATTTTATAGCTAATGATCACAATGATTTGAAGAATATGTTAGCCTAAATGAATCAGCGATTTTTCCCCTTCAGTCCCCTTCAGTTTATTAAACAATAGTAGACCTAGACTTAGTTCTCTTTCATTTGCAAGTCTTACCCTTAATCTTTCAAACCTAAGCTGGAAAACGCAGAAACCAGTTCTACTAGTTACTGTATATTGTCCATCTGACTCAGATGTTTATCTGAAAACTTAGACTTATTATCTAAGTATGTGCTTACTACAGATAATTATAGTCTACAGCCTTAGTTCTGTATTTCATTCACCATTAGACTCGCTTGGCTTGAATAAATAAATATAAGTGTAAATGTAAATGAGCCTACTGACTGTTTAAATCACACTCCTGATCTTATTCTGATACATGGCAAAGAAATTAAAACTTGATAATATTTCACCAAAAGCCATCTTTGTCTGATCATTTTAGTAACACTTGAATTTACAATAAACAGCAGCTGCATGCTTCCTCCAAGCAATATTATCAGGAGGCACCACATAAATTTCCATTTTTACATGGATGAGCTGTATTGATCTATAAGGCCAAATGAAACTAGTAAAGTAGTAAAACTTCAGGCATGTCTTAGAGGCGTGAAACCCTCTGATGTTCCTTAATTATTTTAACCTCAAAATTCAGACATAAGTGATGTTATTGTACTTCACCCTAAACACCTCAGAAAAACATTTAATCATATAATTATTTTGGATGGCATTACCTTGGCCTTCAGTTCTACAGAGGTCAAGGTAATGAACCCTGCACAGCGAGCCAGTGCAGTGACTTCTACAGGTTTGCAATCAAGCATCAAGAGGGGACTCCACATCGTCTCTTAATTATTAAAAAATACAAAATGTTCATTAGTGAGTTTTATTAGTGCTGGTAGCTAGAGTTAAAGCTCTGGAGAGAGCCAGGCTAGCTGCTTCCCCTGCTTCCAGCTGTTTTTGCTACGCTAAGCTAATTGCCCTTAGCTCCAGTGCTGACAAAGCTGATATGAGGGTTATAGCAGCTTTCTCATCTAACTCTCAGCAAGAAAACCCAAAATGTTGAGCAACTCATTTAAGTTATCAGATATCATATATTTTCAAGAAGCATTCAGGAGTGATTAAACAAAAATGTGCTGAGTGGAGAGCAAATAAAACTAGAAAAATAACAGAATAAACTAAAAATTTCAAGATATTCTTTTAGGAAAACATCATTTTATGATCAGCTGAATGTCTCACCAGTCATATAGAATGGGGCAACCAGTATCCATCATTTTCAGTTCAGAAACCAATACAAACCACCCAGTATAGGAACTTTTTTGTCACAGTGTGACAAATGCCCAGTGAAGAAAACAGGCAGAGTGAAATGCAAAATGTCAAATGTCCCTTTCAGGAAAAAGCTGATCTGATCTCATTTGATGAACCTATGACTCAAATCGTGGCATTCTGTGGAGTTGTACAGTTTCCTGTATATCCTTTATGGCATTCACAGTCAAGCTGTGACATTTAGAATTTCAAAAACTCTCTGCAAGAAGGTGTTGCCTCTTTTGTTGCTTCTAATTCTAAAGCTCTGCCATTGCCCTGCGTTTTACTGGAGAAGTTAAATAGTTAAGATGTAAATTACATAGGCAAAATTAGAAATTCTTACTTGTATGACACAAACAAACACGACACAAAGAAGAGGATAGATAACAGTTTAATTATGTTGGGTTCATTAAAGCCTTGTTTAATTGCATCATGTCAAGCACAAGCTAAAGCAGACTGGAGAAAGATTTACAGTGGAATAAACGCATCATGTAAAAATTTGCCTCCCACACAAGAGTGATGGTCAATAATTGAGTCAGACTACTTTCAGCCATTCTTCATCATTCGCATAAGAAGTACTTAGAAGGCATATCGTAAATAATTACTTAAAGTACATCAGCATTGACCATAATGATACTGTGTTGTAAAAAGGATGATCACGTCTCTTTTTTTATCACTGTGAACTTGTATCTCATCCCAGCATTACTGCAGCTCATCACAGAAATCAGCATTGACCTCACAGCCTCAGTACATCATTACTGGCATCCTGAGCGGCTGAAAACTGCTAATGACAGCATTGTAAACTGCAATCCTACCTAAACAACTAGCTAGGATAAAGTATAGGACACCTTGATCATCTCTCTTGATTCCAGTTGTTTCTTTAAAACTTTCTCATTCTCCTAACTGGTTTCTCATCAAAAACAAACTGACTGAGAGGTAGACTGAAGATTCAAGAGCTACCATGTTAATATGTTGTGGCTCAGGTGGTAGAGCTGTCGCCCACCAACCAGAGGGGCGCTGGTTCCATTCCATCAATTGGTAAATAAAGATAAAGGGACCATGTGTGTGAACGGGTGAATGTGAAAGTAGCGGAAAAGCAGTTTGAGTGGTCAGAAAAACTAGAGGAGTGCAACATGAGTACAGTCCATTTACCTTCCCTCCTTCAAACCGTTTAATATCAACAGTCTTGGCCGCCTGTTTAATTCCAAAGCCGTCAGTTATGAGGATATATGTGTAGTCAATTCAGCAGACTCAGAATGGGAATCAGGAATGGGACCTAACTTCATGATGACAAATGGTCTGTACAAAGTCTTTCTAACATTCAGACAACTCATTATTGTTAATGTTTGTCTATTGTAATTCTAATTCTAATTTCTTTAAACTTGTATCAATACATTTTTTGGTCACTTTCTTTAGCGGTAACAACACAAAAAACACATCCAACAACAAAGAGGCCGTGTTTCTAGCTACTGTACTGTATTGTAGGCTTTGAGAGCTGTCACCTTCTGCAGCCAGAAACAATGCTGAGAGCAAGAATACTTGTTGTGAACCAGATTACTAAAGCTGAGGGGAGCTGCAGATTCAGGTAATGATTCTCGACTCATTTCACATTAAGTGTTTGTTGTTTCCTTACACCTGTTTTAATTTCCAATTTGCACAAAAAAAAAGTCTGATTGGGGTACATACTTTTTTTTTCTTTTTTTTTCTTTTCTTTTTTTTTACCTTGTGGCTGACGTGGAAGCATTGGTGCATCAATAAAAACAAAATGCAAACTGCAGTGGAAACGGATTTAGTGAATAAACCATGCTGTTTACCCTGATGTGCCCAAATCCTAGTACTCACATATCAGTAATAGATGGAAACACACATTAATTTTCATTTTTTTTGCAGATTTTGTTAAACATTAGTGTTAAATTTTGGCGTAAACCTTACTATATATACAATATATGCCATTCCATACATTGTTATTATAAAATTTTCAATTTTATCTCCTTTAAAGAAGAGCTACGCCAAGGCTTTTGCTTGCACAGCCATCTAGTCGTTGCTACATGCTTTGCCAACACTATGTACAGTATAGCACCCCACAATGCACTGTTGCACAGTGCTAGATCACAGGTGAGTAGACTCAAACTTTTCATCTTTCCCTCTTTTTTTTTACCTGTTTTCTCTCTCCATCCTTAATATAGCGATCAATGCATTTTTTTTTTTTTTTGAAGTACTGAACAGGATAAACATATTGAAAAAAATTTTTGCTTTCGGCCTTTAAATCCCTGCATCAGCGCCAGCACCGTAATGCCCCCCTCCTGTTTCTTTCAAAACAATCCTGCTTTTAGCTGTAAAGAATCCAGGCAGATATCCCGCAATGACCAGTCTTACGACAAAACTGTGAGACACTAATTACTCCAAAGTCCCTTAATTCTGTTGGAAAAATACTACATGTTCAACTGTTGTGTAGCCCAACCTTGCTGCGGCTGAAACCACATTGCCTCTGTGCCACAGATCATAGCAAGTGAGTGTGAATAATCCTTTACACCAAGGACTGCTGGGCCCTGCAGTGTGCTTTCCCATCACATCAGAGATCTCTGAATGCTCAGATGACATCAGACTGACAAGTGTTAGCAGGGCGTTTGACATTTGACTCAATGTTTCATGTCAGATTTGAGACCGTGGTTCAAAGGTGCTGCATCAAAATACAGCAGCCACCTCTAGTGGAGAACCTTTTGCCATTTACAGTGTCTGTAAATGCCAGTGAAATGCCACCAAACGCAGGATGTTAAACATCTTTACTTGTGCGTTTGACTGTGCATGTGTGTTTTCCTTTTTGTATGTGTAAGTGAGGCTTACCTACTGTATGTTTTAAGTGTTTGCAGATTTTCTATTGCTAATCTTTCTGTGTTGATTTGTTTCTCAGCTGATTAATTGATAAAGTCCTACTGATTGTAGAAACTGACAAACTCTTCTCCAGATTGATCCTACTGATTAAAAAAAAAAAAGAAAACAGCTTAAAAACCTGATTAAAGTCTTACTACACAACCATCTGCATCATGGTGACATACGGGACAATATGTTTCTCCTGGTTGCTAGGGCAACAGGCAGGCGATAATTCATACATGAAGGTTATCTCCTTCACCCTCCTCATCAGTTTTTATTCCCTTTCATCCCGCTTTTATCTTCTTTAATCTCCCTACTCCTCTTTTCCTTCCATCTCCTCTTTCTCATTTTCACTTCACTCGCCTGCCACACCTCTTTTGATCCCTTTCTCCTCTTCAACTTCTTTTTTTTCCTCCTTAGTATTATTTTATTCACTGCTCTCCTCTATACCTTTCCATCACGTCGATTTAACTCCTTAATTGTGACCATTGCCTATATCCCCGCCTTCTTTCTCTTTCTCCATCCCTGTTTCCTCCCTCCCTCATTTTTCTAACTGCTTTACATTTCCCTCTCCCCTTGTTTTCTCTCCTCCTTCCTCCTTCCCATGTTCTTCATCTCCTCTCTCCTTTTCCCATTATTTCTACCCTCCTCTCCTCCTCTCCCCTTTTCTATATATCAGCAATAAACCACTTTAGTTGTGTTTTCCCCTTTCCAAATACTGTCACCTTGCAGTACCTCAGAGTTTCTACTGGGAGGCCCTGAGGGTTTTTTATGTGCACGTCTCTGTATGTATGTGCTCTTTCCTCCTGCTACCAAATGCTCAAATAGCAGCAAAGGGCTCAGGCATTAATATTCAGGTCCACCAGGTATTTGTTGCTCAAGATATTCAGTAGAGTATTGTTTTTCCTATTTATTTTCTATCTGTACATATTTATTCTTTAGGCAATGAGATTGAACAGAAATCCATTCAGCAGTAATATTTACATCCCCAAGCGTTTTTAACACTTGTGTTCAGATATTGGTGGAATGTTGTGGTGTTTTTTTCTTTGTTTTGGATGGTGCTAAACCACCACCCTACAGTCTAGTCCTTTATATAATCAAATAACAGTGGTTATAGTAAATATAGTCTGTCTTGTAGTACTGTTTCACATCCACATATTTTTGCAGCATGACCTTTACTAATTATTTTCACTGACTTTGAAATGTTTTATTTCTTCTTTTTGTCGTCCAGTTGCCTCACGAATACGTACCTGGTGCGTCACTTCTGTCCACAGTTTCAGAGGCATTCCACCTCTGGTTAATATGGCCTACTTATAAGGATCTGTCACAATATAATCACTACCTCACTATAAACTCATGTGTACACAAGGTATCGGTGTTTGAGTTAATTCACTTGTGTAGGATCAGTTGTTTACAGGGACGTTCTGCTTTATGATTTGTCCTTGACAGGAATGATTGTTGTATATGAGTTTATTTTCTATGCCGAACATTTTATTTATATTTTATGATATTATTTCTGTTTTTTCTCATGTAGAATGCTGCCATGTGTTGGCGCTTACAGCTAAATGCTACTTGCTTAAAGTTAAACAGAGCAAATAACCATGTTTTGCCCTTTTTTTTTTCCAAGTACAAGCTGGAGCGTGTCCTTTATTTTCACAATGGTTTTCCTCTATTATTTTTTTCTGATAAAGTTTGTTTTCTTGTGTAAGAGTTGATATTTTCAATTGATAACTTTGACACAAGCTCCCTCTTAACTATTTTCCTTTTGGAGGGCTGGGTGTCACTTTTTAAAATACTATATCATCGTAACCCATCCTGTTGTTTCTCATAGATACTGTGAATGGATTTTAGCATAATGGCACTTTAGGTTTGCTTTTTAACAGCTAAAATGTGCTAGATTAAAGTTATGGTAAACTAAGCTGACACTTCTATTTATTTCTTCTGTGAAAGAGCTGGAATGTGTAGTTTTATTTGTGTGAAGGTTTGGCTTTATTACTTTGCCCTGTCATGAATATATTGTTGTATGGGCCTGTGAGTTTTATTCTGTGTCGAAGTCCCTTTCTGCCTTTCTGCCGTAGGAGAGAACTGTATCATTTTTTTACATCATTTATCAGTGTGATCCATTCTGTTGTTTTTAGTGTTCTGCTTCATCATCTGTCTCTATTACATTATCAGATCAACTCCAGAAAGATCCCAATGTCACAGCACTTCAGTGCTACATCACTAGACAGAAGCTAACAGTTACATTTGTATTTTGAGTGGGGTAGATTTTGGGAGATTTAATGTCACTTTGATTGCTAGTGAAAGTGACCAGCCCAAAGATATCAGTATCAGCCATCCACTCATGCTAGTCAACCTCAAGTCACCAAATCTAAACCCAAATCCATCAAATGACTCCTGAAGAAGCTGAAAAGCAGCTCTCCTATTTTTGAAAAGATATAACTGGGTGGGTTCAAAGGCTCAAAAGAAAATTAACCTGCGCAACACTTTTCAGCCAGAATGAGGAGCAAATGAGGCTGTTACACTTATGACCACACGCAGCATCACAGTGATTTGGTGTGGAGATTAGATGCCACCTTTTACTGATATACTCTCCAGTACACACCTAGATCATTGCAGCAAGGTGAAAAATTGGACTGGAAGCAAACAAAAAGCAAAAACAAGATTTTCTGCCTTTGTTTGCCCACTAAGTTGACCCATTTTGTTTCTTAAGGTTTGCTGGGTCAGTTAAGGTATGTCTACATTTTAATTTTAAAATTCAAGACCAGACACGTCTGTTTTGCTAAGTAGTAAACCTTAAAGACTATAGATATTTTTGATAAAATCTGAAAGTGACCCTTTTTAATACTGTTCTATCATTTTTTTTTAGCTTTTTCAACATCCAGTTATCTAACTAATTATCTAACTTAACTTTGGTTCCATTTGTGTGTGTGTGTGTGCGTGTGTGTGTGTGTGTGTGTATGTGTGTGTGTGTGTGTGTGTGTGTGTGTGTGTGTGTGTGTTCATCTTATCATTGCTCATGTTTATGGTGCTTGCAAATGGGCTGCGGCATCTATGAAGATTTATTCTAAAAATGTGCTTCTTGAGTTGGAGAAATTAACATCTCAGTAGTGATGACATGGATTAACATGCTGACCTCATCAGTGGCCTGAATATTGATAATTATGTATGTTGGTTATTTTTAAACAAGGAAATTATTAGGTTTCTTTGATGTCTAGCCTCAAAAGTTGTTACCGTCTCTTTTGTTATTTATGGCAACATACAGTTTGTTTTTTTTCAAGCTATAAAAAGCACTCACCTGTAATCATGTGTTACAAAGTCCAATATAAAATAAAACCCTTTGCAAAATGAGCATAGAGATTCCAAAGGCAGGAGGGAAGATGGAAGAATCATGTTACTGTATATCTGTGAGAAAGGATGAAAAACAAATGAAGCAGAAACTATTTGCAACTCGATCTTGCCCCTTGGTGAACATTCAAGTTTTCCCTTTTTCAACAAATTTGATCAAAATCAATCATTTACTGCCATCTTCCAGTTCCACAGCAGACAGTAACCCAATTCCCCCTCTGGATTATTCATCTGCCTGAGGAAGTCGACTTGGGCATCCTATGATTGCCTCTCCAGTACATCCGGCGTGCAGTTACATTTCCCAGTCGTGGATGTGAGCCCGATGTTATCTCAGAAGCTGAGGACAAACCTGACATTAAACTTTCAACAGAGGAGAGAAAATACTTCAACAATGATTCAATTTAATGTTCTATTCAGTTTTTCCCCAAGTCATATTTCAGTTAAATCATTTCGTAATAATGCGATACACACACACACACACACACACTGATTCTTTGATTATATCATGTCTCCTGCAGTCATGTTTCAGTCAAATGTTCACTCTGTAATAGTGTAGCTGGCCTACTTATGGCCTGATTGAAACCTAATAAAATCTTTTAATGAGCATTCTCTCTGTGTGACAGCCTCTGGAGGGTGAGGCTGAACTCATATAACACTATGTGTGTCTGTGTGTAACTGTCAAATTATTTTGTGAAGTTGATGGAGCATGGATGTCAGCGCATATGTGTTCATATATGTGCCCCTGTGTGTGTGGGTGTGTGTGCGTGCGTGTGTGTATGTGTGTGTATGTGTTTGTGTGTGTGCGTGTGTGTGTATGTGTCTGTGTGTGAGTGAGTGTGTGTGGGTGTGTGTGTTTGTATGAGTGTGTGTGTCAGGTTATATGAGCGTCCAGTTTCCTTAAAAAAACTTTTTTTTCCTGTCATCAAAGCCTGGAAGGGATTCTGGCCAGTGCCAAGAGAACAAAACACACCCGAGACAGGATTAGCTCAACTTGAAGTGAACAATCTCAGAATAATTAAAATATACTTTTTTTATTTTAATCCGCTTTTTTCTGTCAGCCCCCTCTCTCCCTAGTCCTGTGTTCTGCATTCAACTCTTGTCTGTGTTTCCTGTGTTCATAATGTTTTCTCTCTCCCCTCCCTTTCCTTCCTATGTCCTGCTTCTCCGCATGTAATTTTATTTTTTAAAATGTTTTCTCTGTCTCCTTCCCCGTGGAGAGCAATAGCACACAAGCAAAGAAGCTCTTATGCTCGCACCGACGAGTAGATAAGAATAGGAATTACAGAGGCATTCAGCGTAGAGGGAGATGGAGGGGGAAGTAAAAAGAGAGGAAATGAGTGATCCAGACAGAGCAGAGGAGGGAGGGTGAGGTAAGGTGAGATAGTAAAAGGAGGAGAGGATGGGGGAAATGTCGGACTGACAGAGGAGCAAACACAGTGCTGCAACAGACAAAGGGACATGCAAGCTGTGCGTTGATGCTTTGGGCTCACTTGTAAATTTACTGAACTTCTAGGGGTTGGTTTTTTGGCATTGTTTTTTTTCTCACAGCTCGAAGTTTACAGAAGCGTGACAGATAACAGAGAACTTCTTAAACAATTCATCCAAGGATGGGGCCAATCCTTTCTCTCTCTAAAGGCTCATTTAAGAACAGAATAAACAGGATCTGATGAAATGTTCCCATGTGCAATAACAAGAAAATGTCATAGTCGGAGATAAAAACAAAGCCAATCATCCCGAGGTCCCTGTAGCCTCTAACAATATAACTGGGTAATGAAATAACTTCAACATCATAGAATTTTGCTGTAAATGGGTAGAAAATATAAATTAACTAAATTCAGTTCAATTCAATACATTTATTGTCCCCACAGGTAGTGATTCCATTGCATTTGAGATTGGCAGCTCCAGCATGAGCAGGAATCTGTGTAGATCTGTGTAGATAGTTAACCATTTCCACTTACCAAGGAGAAAATAAAAGCGCAAATAAAAACCTTCTTTGGCTAAACAGATAAAGTTAGTTAAACTATCAGCAAATGATGTGTGATGATGATGTAATACAAACTAGTGTATTGGTATTTGTTCAGTAGGGGATTCCACTTGTCATAAAAAAGATAATAAAAAAAAATATTAATGGTGTCATAAGAGATATGAGGGTAGGTAGGTTGTTAAGCTCAGCTGTTTGCTGTGCCGCTTTGACCCTTCAGCTGGGGCTCCCTAAGGGAGGCCTCTGATTGGTTCCTACTTATAGCTACACATCTGTCTCATCAATGGGAACAATGCGAATGATTTATCAAATAAAACTTCTCAAGACATGTAACATGTGTCTTTCCTCAATGAAATGCTGTTAGGAAGGGTTTTACAACTCAAGAAAGTACCAGGTAAGCTGTAGAATTATCCAGTTCACAATTCACATTACAAAGTAATCTACCAGGGATGTGCACTAGCAAGTATTCAGTTGGCCGAAATAGTGCACTGATGTATGAGGTAAGAGTTGCACAAGGTTCCATGTTTGGCCCAATTCAAATGATACAGGGGGGCTGCATTTTTCACATGGTGTTAACTCTGACCTAATATGTCATTAAAGTTACCTTCATGAACCAACCACTCACCTTTTGATGTTTATCAAAGGTTTTTTTTCTCATTTATAACCTTTGCATTCAGATGCTCTTATGCACAAATAAAAACTATGCATAAAACTGGTGGTTGGAACAGAAAAAAGTATATAAAGACTGTTAGAGCTTATTAAATGCATACGCTACAAGTGTGACTGCAGCTGGAATCAAACCACAAATCTGGTATTAATATCTCCATAAATTCTGTCCTTTATCTCTAGGCACCAGGAAAGTCAGATAACACACGTAGGTGAATCTATGTTGTTCATGCATTTTATACGCAGGCAGATTTGTAGATGAAACCCATTAAAAGATCTCCAAGCTGCTCCAGTTGCTTTGAGATCCTGTGTAGATTACTGGCAAAAGAATTCCGGAGGCTTTCAGAGCCGATCAGTTGTTTTACTTCTGGACAAAACAGTCCCAGGTCACAGACATGGGGCAGGCATGGTAAATGTTGTGTTCTACAGATTAAATCTATCATGACCCGGGGCAGCCTGCATTTGAGATAAGGCCATATGTCAATGACTGTGGAAAACAATGACCTGAACACAGCTGATCTGGTGCCTGCTGGTGTGGGAGGAGAGTTTTTACAAGCCTTTATAGATGTGATAGAGACAGAGAGAGAGAGAGAGAGAGAAAGAGAGAAAGAGAGAGAAGCAACGGAAAGAGGAAATGGATGCTAATGCCAGATTTCTGTCCCTTCTAACACTATATAGAAACCCCTTTAGCTATGCTACAATCCCGCTATCAGTGCTAGGAGAACGTTGAGCATGTGTGCAGTTACGACTCCTGTCGGCTTTTGTGTTATTCTCCACAGCAATAAAAATAAAGAATTGTTCTTTGCCAAATCCCTCAGTGTTAAAGTATGTTGTCGTCTCTCTCCACTTCTCTGTTTATCCCTCCACTGTCCCTCTACTGATACTGATGTTGCTGATGCTGAACACAACTTTAGAGTCAACACTTTTCCAAAGAAGACAAATCTCTATGTAGAATCTTAAGCGCTCCACAACAACTGTAGTATGGAATTGATTGTACATATTAAGGATTCGTTTTCCTCTTGAATAAGACAACAATATGTTGCGTTCATAAAACTTGTCAGCTTGCTGTATGTGTTGTATTTGTATGCATGTCTAGAGACCACATTAAATCATTTAAGTGTAGTACCCACCATCCCACAATGTAAAACCTCATGTTTTTATGCTGTTTGTGTTGTAATTTGCACCATTTAGTGATGGTGCAAATTTCAGCAACGGCTCCATGCCCAAACCTGAGATTAATGATATCATATTGTGCCAACTGACCTTCAGAGCTGTGTGTGTAAGCATGTGTTTGTATTCATTTAGCTCTTGTGGTGCTTGCATATGGTATCCATATGTATTAATGGATAAAAATACACACATTCTCTCATAGTCCCTTCTATAATGTAGGTTAATTGCATTTGCTGCCCTCCAGGTTCCTGTTTGTGAATACATTAAATGGCCATAATGAAGGGATTTGATAGCCCAAGGAAAATAGACATCCTACACACACACACACACACACACACACACACACACACACACACACACACACACACACACACAAACACACACACACCCACGTAGCGATCCACATTCCACAATCTATGTACTTGCATATACACACATTATACCCATTGCAAACATTGGAGTTCAGCTAATCTATTTTTGCATATCTGCATGAAACTTTACTGTGAGTCATTGGACGCTTGGGTGCAGGTCCTGTACTTAATACCATGCTGTGTGTGGAAAGGGTTGCTTTTCATCCTGTTCATTCCTTTGTAACGATTGACTGAGACTCAATAGCTTTTCAAAAAAAAAAAAAAAAACTACAAATGCCGTTGGAAATATATTCTTAAGATTCCCTTATCAAATCTTCGTGGGGAGTTTATTTGGTAGGGAATGAAGACATCTTAGTTAGGAAACTGTGTACTCACCACATCTAAACCATGGACATTCTACTGTTTGTAAAATGTGGAGGGCTTTCACCACATCTCACTGCTCTGTTATTCATTGAAACATTGCTCCTCACTTGGGGGCCTGTGCTACAGCAGCAGAAGCTGTCGGAGCTAAAGGAAAACCAACACAGTGGAAATCAATTTTATAATCAATTATTTAATCAATAAAGTAATAAGTGAATAACTTCAAAGAGGGACCAAGAGAGACAAGCAGAAACACACACAGAGGCAGGAGAGGTGGGCAGGTGGATCATCAGAAAAGCCATAAATTGTTAACCAGACGGGTCTCTCTCTATTTACCGGCCCTCTCCCTGCTGTTGGCTGCCTACAAGTTTCAACCCCTTTCCAACCCAACCAGAAGGTTATTCATTTTTATGTTAGTTAATCACAGTCAAATGTGATCAAATAAGATCCACACAGCTCAGATGATTTTCTGAGTATTTACTTCTAATATATTAAAGATAATATACTAACTCTACTAAAGATGTTTTTTTTTAACTCTTTTTTATGTAATCATAAATATTAACTGTTGTTATAAAGTCTCCAGAATCTTAAATTAAGAATTCATACTGTTCACACTGTTGTTCTCATTATTAATATTATAGTATCGTGATACAATATGTCATCATAGTGTAATGATACAAAATCAGAGAGAGACACCTGTTTCCACTCATGGGATCTTCTATAGGGAACTCTCCACTGATGACTGAATCACATCACTATCTTCCTCCCATCACACATGAAGAAGATGTTTCAACAGCTGATGTTGAACTGATGACATAGTTGTGCCCTCAAGTAACAGTATAACAGGAAGTCATTAATGACGCTAGATAATCAGAACCCAAGTGTTAAATCACTGAAACCGATAAAAATAGAAGGCTATACAGTTGCATGCAGTGAGAGAATAAATGGAATCAAAGTTATCTGATTATTATAATGGGTGATGTGTATACTTTATAATTGGAGGCCAGATTTCCATTTACATGCCCATGTTAGGTTGCATCACATGCTTTTTGAATATGTGCCTATGTTTATACTCGAGGACTTTCTGCTCTCTCAAATACAATATTTATTTTTCTTGCATGTGAGTTTGTTTCATCAGTCTCATTGTATTTAAAAGCATAAATACCCACAAATGGAGGAGACATAACATAGTAAGGAGAGGAAACAGTTGCACACTTGCATAAATTGCCCATTTAACATTGTGTTGTAACCCCATACAATGCTGGACAACTTAGCTGCCACTCACTAATTTATTCAAGATTTCCACACAGTGATGGTGTTCCAAATCATCAGAGCAAATGTGGGAGTATTAGAGGGTGTGCTCCAGACAAGGAAAAGGGAGAAGAATTAAATGTGTATAAAAATAAGTCATGTTAAAGGATTATAGTACAGGAATAAAGGAGTAGAGTACAATGTATAATGTATTAAAACAACTTCAGCTTCCCTAGAGTGTTAAAAAATGACCGTCCTCCAGTATGATTTCAGTATTCAGTATTTCAGTATGTGAAATTCCTTTTGCAAAAAATCCTTAAAAAATCAGATCCAGGAGTTATCGCAGGTAATTTAGCATCTGAGATGATGAATCAGTTTCCATTCATAATATTTTTTTACACTCCTTTGGTGGTGAATATAATCAGTTATCGGTTATAATCATCAGTTATAATCAGTTATCATGTGCATGGGCTGCGGCCCTGTGGTGAAAATCAGTATGGTTGATTCTGGTCTGAGTGTTAAAGCTGTCAATTGGAAGATGAAGAACCAGCAGGGTAGAGGGCTGCAGAAGAGACACACAGACTGCAGAGAAGCCCGAGGCAAGGTTTGAGTTTGTGTCTCCCAGGTCTGCTTCCTGTCTCTCTGCTCCCCCCTTCCTGTCTGTCCATCACAGTGGCGCTTGGACTGGGTATGACACATGGCCTCCATGTAGATAGCCAGGGTCACATTTACTGATACTTTTGCACTTTGTTTTAGACACATTCTGTGCCTGGAGGCATACGTGTTATTTATCAAACAGGCGACCCAGCCAAGAACAGCGCTTTGCTTGTTTTTTCTGCGTGACTTGCGTGCCGTAAGTGAATTGTGCCTTCCTCTTTTTTTTACTGATGAATTAAGAGGAGGGTTACATCAACAATTCAGCAGAAACTGTGGCTCACAATGTAGAATGTGTTGGCTCACACAGAGGAAGAGGCTCAGTTTTGTGTAGTTTTATATTTTTTAGCATTTATAAAATTCATCTGCGTCTAAAGGTGCAGATGCAGTAGGAACTCAGTGTGTCCTTTAATCATAACTGTAGTAACTCTAAAACTGGCCAATAAGATTCTGACACTCATTGCAAAGGGAAGGTTTGATGAACTACAAATGGAGTAGGCTGTTTGCGTTGCTTTTAATTGAGACACTTAGTTACAAACTAATTCTAACCAGTTTTAGGCAACGACGCCCAATTCAAATCCAAAGCTTCTTCTGGAGCTTTCCCACATGTCACATGGGTTTCAACAGTTTTCTCAGTTATCATGGAGCTGGAGATGATAACACCTTCTGAGCATTTTCAGGCATTCTCACCCACACTGGCTCCAAATATTGAGCTTGACTCTTAATTCTTGACCTTGAATGAAAGTCAAGAAGATTTTTTTATTTTTAGGAGTTGATCAGTAGAAGTCATTATTCATCCCATTGTGACTTTGAAGGAACAGGTTGACATCTTGGAAAATGTGTTCGTTCACTTTCTTGCCGAGAGGGACGTGAGAAGATTGATACCACTCATAACAGGCAGTTATTCTCGACTTTGTTGTCGCTGTAATGTTGCCAGTCAGCCAGCAGAGACTTTCAGGCCAAGAGGGAGAGGAAGTGAGCTTTAGATGTTCGTTACCTTTGGACAGAGCCCGACTAGTTTCTATCTGTTTCATTCTTTGTGCTAAGCTAAGCAAACTCAATGCTAGTGGTATCATCAAATTTGGTGTAGAGAGATAAGAGTGGTATTGATCTTCTCATCTAATTTTCAATAATGATTGACAAAACATGATTGAATTTATGTTATTGTTGTGTTAGTGATTGATCCCTGCCTTTTACTGACCACAGAACAGCCACTGGAGGACCATTCATCCCTTTGAGCTGTAAAGGCTTGTTTTATTATTTAAAGAAAGGGTCTGCTATTTCAAAACTGGTGCGCAGAAGCACAGAAGCTTTGTGCCAAGGACTTGGAGTATGGAGCTAAAGTGCTTTGACTAAGTGCTCCATCATCCGTCTCACTGTATCTAACATAGGAATAACTGTGTTTCCTAAAATAGAGCAACAGAACAAACAGACATTGATAAAAGCTCACAAAATGTGATCTTTCCCTCCATATACTGTATCTACTGATAAAGAAAACTATTTCAAATGTTAACATCAGATCAACCTACCAACAGTATCAGGAAATATTCATCCACACAGAAATATTGGTAAATTATTATAGAGAAGTGGAATATTAACAAGAGGGGTTTAGAGGTGTAATTCTGTCTGGAGATCTGATTTATTGCTAAAAGGAGAGGGGAAATGCACTGTATTCAAAGCTTTATTTAAAACTACATTTGAAGGGAATGTGGAGGAAAAACACTGATTTGAGACTGAGCTTGTCAGCCCTTAAAGGTTCTCCTGTTTACTCTCAAGGCTCAAGTTTCAAAATCAAAAATTTTGAGTCTAAGAACCAAATAATGGAATTATCAGTTTCAATCAAAGAAAGTCAGCAGCAGCCGTGAAAAATGATTATTTCCTCTAAGGAGAAAGAAAGACAGAACAAATAAAATGTAAAGAGCAACTATGAAATTCACATGGTATAATAAGTTTTGGGGAAATCTTGTGACCCTGTATATTCAACGGCACCTTCAGGCCCTGCTCAGAACCTTCCAAAGCTAAAGTCGTTTCTTCAAGAGGTGAAGTTCAAGTGCTATCAGCTGGTGGAAGAAGAGACACCCCAGTAACCAAGGAACACAAACAGGAACGGTGTTTTTAGTTTTTGACCGTGAGCATGGTCTCATTCCACAAAAAGGTCATTTTTAGCTGAATGCTCTTACACACCTGCACTGACGGGTGTGGACGAATCGGTCACATTTGTTCAACACTGACTACTCAGTCCAGCAGTTCAATTTAAATATTTCTATCAAGCCTTTAGGCAGCTAAGCACACCCTGGGAAGAACCACTACTGAGAGACCTGGTTCAGGGCAAAGTTTTTTCCTTTAAAATGAGGAAAACCCTCCCTCCTTTGTGACTGATCAGCTCAAAAACCCACATGCTGTGCTCTTCTCATGGGTTGTATTAAATCAAGGCAGCTTTAGCTGCTCCCTCTCCTCTAAAGATAAAAGCGCTTTCAGTCATTAGACATCTAAACCAGATGTAGTTTCCGCATAAACTCCCATTTCTGTCTAATGTTTATAAGGATGTTATCACAGAGCGAACAGGGAATGTCAAGTGAGACAATGAGCTACCATGTATGCATATGCAACTGATGTTCGTGAAGGTGAGAACTCTCTCTTTCCCCTTTCTTTAGTCACCAGATAGCGTTATCAACACACTGGGTGAAAAACATTACTGGCATTGAAGGCATTCACATTTCAGTGTGCGAGTGTGGAGGAGAATGAAAGAGAGCGTGTGTGCTTGAGAGAAAGGAAAAGAGAGGCAGAGTGCTTTTTTATGTGTGTGAGGGAGAGCGAGAATGGTAGAGAGAGTGAAATCATTAATCCCTGCCACTGTGGACAGGAAGCTCGGCCACAGAGAAGAAAAAGAGCGAGAGTCACGCACACGAATGGTTTTGTGTAGGTCAACAGCACCCCCTATGTCTAAAATATAGAACTGAACCTTCAGTGTCAATACAATATTCCTACTGTACCTTTATATAACTATCTATATATCCTATCAATTTCTTCTCTTGTTGATATTCCTTCTGTCTGCCAGTGAAGCCGTTATTATCTGGTTATAATAGTTCTCAGTGGCCCCAAAAGACACAAACAAAAAGTGAAGCGAAAGAATGAAAGTAGACACACTGAAAGACAGGTTTCATCACCGAAGTGATAAAGACATCAGTCTGTCCTCTGAGGACAGATTTATCCTGCCTTTGAGCCCCAACAGCTCCATCAAACAGATAGTCTGAGAGCAGTATATTTATATCGATTCATCTCTACCCTATTCTTTCAAGCCATCATCTGATTTTCCTAAAGCTTAAAAACGTGTTGAGGAACAATAGGAACATGCAATGAAAGTTACCATAAGACAGTTTTTGTGGGAAATTGCTCTATAGCCCAAAACCACAAACCATTAACATACATCGTAGGTGGTTAGCTGTATGTGTAGAACAATTTGGCACCAAGACAAGGCACTCAGGTTTTGGTAATGATCTCCTCTTTCTCCTATTATTATCTCTCATAAAACCAATAGCTTGTTTCACAAACCAGATTTCACCCAAGCCTCTGCCGGGGTCCATGCTGGATTATACCAGAAGGCTGTTCCATGATATATGGGTTTTCAAACTGCATTTTGGATGGCCCTCCGCCTGACACCAGTTTGTTATGCCCTAACAGCAAATGGACATACAAGCCTTCCACCAAAATAAGGTGGTTACTCTAGATGGGCTGCCAGTTGCCAGGTGCAGTGCATGGTGCAATTGATAAGGAAAAATTCCATCATGCTCTGTTGTATGTATAAAAAAGCTGAAAAGGACCAGTTGAGTCAGTTAGAACAGTCTGTTGACAATTAGAGAGGGATATTATAGTTGGGATCCATTGTAGAAACCTCATCAATACAATGATGGATGTAAATCTGAGAGTTCAGTGGTGTAAAAACCACTGGCACTGGCAGTACTGGTTTAGAGAGATGTAGAAAACGGTGAAATGGTCAGATGAGTCATCATTCACCAAATTCCCGAGAAATGGACGAGTGCATGTGCGGCGTACACCAAGAGAACAGTATGGGCCCAGTATGGGTTTGACCCCTAGAAAGATGGGATCCAGTGGCAGTCACTGAATGGTTTGACAGTGATATGAATCATATGCTGCGGCCTCCACAGTGACCAGATTTCAACCCAACTGAACATTTTAGAGAATCAGAGAAAATTTTATAAAGAATTGTGGCCAACATCTTATTAAGACACTTCTGGTATTTTTTCCTTTAAATTGTCCCTGTATGTGTGTACACACACAAACAGACACACACACACTCATATATATATATATATATATATACATATATGAGTCACTCAAAGGCACGGAGGCTGTCTTTCAGAGAGAAATGGCACTATTAAATATTCACATCATTGGCCTCAGTCCTCCGATGAATTTAAATTTAGCAGTACATTCACCCCTTTGTGTGTCTGAGCTTGAATCTACATGTGTGAGAGGCACTTTAGTGAAGTTAGCTTATTTAGCTGTTAATCCATGACTGATCTCTCAATACTATAAATCTCCATTCTGTTTGAATTTTAACTTTCTCTCTCTCTCTCTCTCCCTCTCTATCATACACACACGTACAGCTTCACTTAACTCGATATTCTACATGTATTCTAAACCGAAACCTATGCCTTAGTTCAGTGTAAGAGTAAATCCATAGTTAGTCCATTTCAAACTGCCTCTGAGTCACTCTTCAATTAGTGTGTCCAGTGCATGTGTGTGTGTGTATGACTCTTACAAACAGACCCAATGATTTCTTAATGAGAGAGTGCTGAGCAGAAACTGTTGTGACCTTTACAAGTAAGAAAGTGGGAGCAGGAGATAAAGGAAAGAACAATTAATGCACAAGTTTTAATGTAGTGAAATAAATTCCTTGGGATTAGTGTGCATTGAACCAGACTCCAGTGGGCTGAAAGAGGTTTTAGACTATCTGACCATAAAATGTCATAACACTTTAAATTCTTGGCCAAAAAAAATTATGCATTCAGTGTGTTTAACTAAAGACAGATACATCATTCTGATTTAGACAAATAAAAACTCTCCATTAAGCTTAATGGCTAACGCTGCGTATTTCCCATTTAAAAAAAAAAAAAAAAAATCCCTGAGATGAATTAAGGTGTTACTTGTGCTGTGTCCACTTATCACAGACAAATGAGTATGTGATATTAAGACAGCAAAATTATACAAAAAGCACCATATGCAACTGTTGAGTGTGGTTTAGTGGATTATCTTTATCATTGTTATCATTGTTGAATCACTGAAGCAATATGAGGAGTCAGTGAATTTACAACTTCTAAATTAGACTAAATGGAAGCTCACAACAGAACACTGTAGCTGGACCAGTTCTGTTTTTGCCTGTGTGCATCTCCACTTTTGTTATGTTTCATTTTTATTAGGGATTTAATTTTTTATATTCTGCTTCTTTTATGAATGCCAAAAAACAACATGCTTTTAATGTATACATTAATTTTGGTCAGAGATGTTTTAATCAAAGAAATAAGAATTTACATTGGGTGGATATCAATAAGATCAAGTGAAAAGATTCTCTTCTGTTCTAATCCTACTAAATTCTGTTCCAGTACCTATTACTAGACACATATAAACTACATAAAACTGATCTAAAGTCAACAATGGTGAAAGCTTTTCACAGAAGAAGGAGGATGGTGTAGGGAGATGGGCAGGAATTATAGCCAATATGTACCTCTATAAATATGATAGATTGTTATTTATCAGCTGGTGTGATTATTAAGCTGGTGATGGCGAAGAATGAATGAAGCAGCTAATGGGGATAACACAAGTTCAGGTGTAACACAGAAGCTGATGCCTCATGGCATTTCTGCATAGTAACATCTGTAGTGAAAAGAAGCAGTGAGGATGGTTGTTAGGCTAATTCTCATCACTTTGTTCTACAGTTTAAGGATTTAGGTATTTAAAGATGTAACAATTAGTCATTTCTTAAGCTCCTACTCAATATGATAAAGTGTAGTTCGCTGTGTACATCTGTTTAGTTTTTTTCATTTCTGCTCTATTCAAGAATAAAAATGTGTTTGCCCCACTGTAGTTAATTTAATGATGCCTGTTGTTTCCTGGGCTCTCAGTTCTGCAGATTAAAGGATATCTGGGGACCTGTTCATCATGCTATTTGTAGAGCAAACTACAAGTTACTCCTTTTTATGATGTATCTCCCATTAAAGTACTTTTAGTGACACATTATGCTGGGACCAGACAACACAAATTCATCCCAATTGTAAAAAGATGTTTTTCACAGCTAACAAATTTCCAAAATCAGGCCAAAATATGATAGTCTGGAATTAAAAAAAGAAAAAAACATACTTTGTAGCACAACATAATCAACAAAAAGTCTAGGATATCAGAATTTTTTGGATTTTCCAGCCTAGTTTGACATCTCCTACGACATGTTCCTTCATGCCGTAGGAGATGTCACTAGTGTTCTCTTAGGGTTATATTGCCATCTGTTGGAACTTGACAGTTTGTTTACAGTTTCTTGACACTCCTCCCTGACAACACGCAAGACGTGAACGATAATTAGTCGGGGTCAAACCTTTAGTGTTACCAGTCTCCCGAGACAAGCACAAGAGTTTGTGGCACTATAACTGACTAATCTGACATGTGATCAAGCATCATCTTCACCAAGACAGACAAAAAAAGTTGCATAGTCTGATTCTGGCATTAACAACAAAATGACTGGGTTGATTAAGTAATAGAGAGCTACCCCCTGCTTCATGCTCTTCGCAGCTGAAAAAAGAGAACAAAATGTTCAACATTTGATAGATTTTTTAAAACCTTTTTTTTCCTGATGAAATGTTGAAAATCATTTAAGTACAATGTTGAAAAATGATTTAGTGCTTATTTGGAACAAATCAATATGGCACCTAAAGAACTATTATAGAACACAGTGATAGGCTTTTATACTAATGCAGGATAATCAAAGTTTTCCTCAGGCAGCATCATAAGCTTGAAACGGGTTAGATTTCATGCATGTTTTACAAAGGTATACAATTGCGTTCCATTTATAGGAGCTCTATTGAGTTGCATATGGCAAGTAATTAATCATTTTTCACCCTTTGCACTGAAGTGACTTCCAACCTTGTCAATTTATATTTTTTTCACGCTGTTTTTAGGTCAGTAGTCTGATATATCACATAACAGTAAAATGTTCACACAGTTTCTTTGTCCCTAAATATCACACAACAGATACCTGAATGAAACATCTCGGGATTCTCTTGTCGGCAGTGAAATTATTATGCTGTTGCACTTACTTTGAGTCACTATGAATAGCAGAGTCACATAAATGTCAATATGCTATGAACATGGACGTAAACAACTTGAGCTGTACAATTCCACAAAGATTCAGCAGTGAAGGTCACGTCCTCTCCAACCTCCAATCATTTTTCCTTCTTTCCTTTCTTAACTGTTAAACTTCTCAAAAGCTGACATTTTTATTTATACTGTATACCTTAGTGAAACTCTGTTTGTAGTCACACCAACAGCATAGAGTGGTAGTGGGGAGGATCAAATTTGAGAAAGGCCCTTCATTTCCAGTAATTTATTCTAAGGGAATAACTGACCAGTAAGTCCTAATATACACTACATTAATGGTGTTTTTCTGTAATAAAACAACACAATATTTCATAGTGCTGTTCCCTGAGTTCAATCACAGACAAAGGAAGGAAAAAGGAAGCAGAATAAATTTGCATGAAAAGCAAAGAAAGCATTGTTCTGGCAGTTTTGTTTAAAAGAAATTTAACCAGGCAGAGAAAATTATCACATCAAATGACCCTGTTTCTTATGCTGTTTCTAATCACTTCCCAAAATAGATTAGAAATTTAAAGTGTGCCATGTCCATGTGCTCTTAAGTTTTCTATTAGAAGCTCTCATGATAGCAGTAAAGTCTAAAAGTTGTAAGCTAAACTCAAAAAGACTTGACCTTAACATTCATTTGTCCGGACAGTTTTATTGATCTACTCTCTGAGACTGGAGGAAAGTTAATGATTGAACTTGGTGGAAAGTTACAGTGTCATTCCAGGAGGCATTTAACCGAATCAGTATTGATAAGTTTTCAGTCTGAGTCTCTGTAGCAAAATATTACAACAAAATTACAGTAGATTTACTTCTTGACCTGCAGCACAGCTCTTTATTCTTAAAAAAATACAGCTGGGTGATTTAACAGTCAAGCCAATGAAATCATCTGTGACTGGTAGGTTCACTATAAATAGCCATACAATACATTTTTTTTCTCCAGTTAAAGATAATGTCTCACAGTCGTGGAATGATTGGAGCCTGATAATCATGTCAGGAGATGTTATTTTTATTTCACCCTTTCTGTAATTTCAGTGACAGTATGCATACATCCACAGAATATCAGATTAATAAAAAATCGGATTATGTCACTTCTCTAAAACAGAGGAAACGCCTTGTGGTAACCAATCAATAGAATGCACACTTACCCTAGGTTACATTAAATTACAGCTCTAGCAGCAGATCCAAGATGAATTATTTGATTTTTGTATGGGTTAATGTTTTGTCTGATTATGAAAGTACAATGAGGAAGAAATGTGATATAAGAGAAATGTAATGAAAGGTAGGATGGAAGGTGCTTGAAAAGCAATCCTCAAATCAAAAAGGTTTATTTGAGCATGTATATCGTAGTCATATTGCAGGATCTTGTCATCCAATTTAAGATTCCCATGATATGCTGCAGACTAAAGTATATTAAAATAGTATTCAAGGAGTGCTAAAGCCTTGGACTACCTGGGTCTGGAACAATTTTCTTATTGTGTAAAAGGTTATTCTAAGCACCAGAAACAGCCAAAAAACATTCTATAAGGATTTGACCACCATTGACAATAATGAGGTGAAGGTTGAGGTACCAAATCTAGTCTGTAATGTAAATCCTGTGTCACAACAATTACTTTTCTTAATCGAATGAACTCATCTGCAGTGATGGGAATTTTTTCCTTGTTTTACTTCACAACCACTGCTCCACATAAGATTGCACATATAAGCATATATAACAAATTAAAACAGAGACATATCCCATGTTTTTACGAAGAGAGAATTTATTTTGTGTGTCTATGTCCGTGCATGTGTGTGTGTGTGTGTGTGTGAGAGAGAGAGAGAGAGAGAGAGAGAGAGAGAGAGAGAGAGAAAGTGTATGCTTGTGTGTGTGTGTGTGTGTTTTTTCCTCTGGAAGAAGGGGGGCAGAGAGCAGTTGCAGCTATTCCTAATAGGTTTCTACAGTTTGTCTCTGGAGAACAGGAGCATACACATGGCCATTATTGCTCTCCTACCATTCTCCAGGTATTTTGCAACCTTTGCTCCACCTTGACTCTTGCACAACAAGGAAAATGGCATGACAAACAGAAACAGAGAGAGAGACAGGGGGAGAGAGGGGATGGGAGGGAAGAGGAGAAAAAGACAAATACAGATCTCTAGAGAGGGAGGCCTGATTCAGGAGGCCTTAATGAAAGGATAGTGTGACGCAAAGACAGGGCTTATATATGCTACTTCTAAGAAAAATTATGTGATTTCATTTATACAAATAGTCTGTTCATTTTATGACCATAGTGGCCCCTAAGGGCAAACACATACAAGACAGAGAGCACAAAAAATAAAGTAAACACACTCCAAATACATATATGCCACAAATACAAAAACACATACAAGATGGAAAGCACAAACACTAAGGCAAACACAGTCCAAATCCAGAAATGTGACAAGAAAAACACACAGATATAGGGAAAACACACGCAACAGCAGAAGTGCTCTGAGAGTTGTAAGGACCCATCAGCCATGTTATTTCAGCATCATTTCAGCAGCTCACAGTTTGGCCCCCAAAATGACTGTCGTCCCAGGGAGACCAGTCTTATCTCAGCAAGCCTTTTAGTAATTTACTGCTGCTCTATTGTTCATAGTGTTTAGAAATATAATTCCTTTTGGAAGATCCGATTTGGTCTGAGGCTTTAAAAATAATATTTTTGTGCTGCCAGTTTGTCTGAGTGCTGCCTCCATGGACTTTGGGCTTCTTATAAGTACAGATACTGTATATCACCAAGTTTCAATAAATATAAATATAAATATACTCCCCTTGCTCTCTCCAGTCGCCTAGATTCCGAGAGCTATTGGAAACTTCTTTGAGATTGTGGTCCATGTTGACATGACTGTATGTGCTCACCATTTCTGCAGATTTGTCATCTCCACACTCATGCTGACAATCTCTCATTCTACGACAGCCTAAAGTTGTTCTATTGGGTCAGTTGAACTTTTGCTTTGTGACATTATGAATTATCTTGCTGGACGCCCACTGTGCCAGTGTTCAGCTGTTGACAGTATGCACTAACTAATGGATGATGTTTTTGCCCTCCTCTCCCTGAAGAAAATCTCAAACTTTCTCTCAAGCTCTCAGCGGTTCAGGTCCTTACTCACAAGTTTTCCCGTTTACAATGAATTTTGCACATGCAGCACACATTGGCACAGTTTCATGATGGTTTATGAATTGATGATTTTTGGATTTAGAAATGAAGAAGTTGCCAGACACTGGTAAATGTACTTTTAGAGGTGTATTTATACATGACATTCATTCTCAAATTCCCAAAACTATGCCTCTTGTTAGCTCTGGCTAGCTAACAGTCCTTATTGAATTTCAGCCAGAGAAGGTTGCTACTAGCAGTGATAACATTAACAGACGCTGTATAAAAAGCGCTGTTAGCATAAATGAAAATCCTGCTGTTTGTCTGTTGCACAAGCAAAGAAACCAATTTAGTCTGGATGCTAAAAACATTAGCATGTATGAACTTTCCATTGTTTACCATCAAATATATACCAGGCACTGGCTAGTGTATATCTCAGATGTCTTACAATAGTGCAAAAAGCTCAAAAAATACAGGATTAGTATGTGTTATTTACCAGCAGAAGGATTCGTAAAAGGAGACTGTACAAAAACATAAGTGACTTTTTTCTCTAATATTACAAATCCTCATGTTGATCTCCACATAACCTGCCTGTCACCTTCCAATTGTTTCATATCCAAGTACAGTGTGAGCAAGTGATGAGGAAAGATGCAGTACAGACAGACCATCCAAGTTCAAGGTCATTAATGAAAAAATAGCTTATGAAGCTATATATGAGCTTTTTTGCCAAATCATAATAATGTTTTCTTGTGGCAGGGCAGCCAGTGTCACGTGACCCCCCTACTGGTTAGAATCCTCTGCACTGGCTCATAAACCGAGAAACATCAAGAGCTCTATAGAAATATGTGGGCTTGGATATAGAGCTAGACACTGACCTACGTAAATGGTTTGGAAACAATGTGAGTCGTGTAAGTTTGCTCTGCTGCATCTCATTAGTTCCACAAACACTATTTTTGGCAGAGTCAACAAGTCTGCTGTCTGAGTGCATGTGAATCCACCTAATGATTTACGGGAAACAGCAAATTTAAAGCCAGTTGCACATGGACAAGAATCATTTGATTTTAAAAAATTTTTGGAGAGTCATCATGTAAAACAAGAATGACTGCAATAGCCCTTTGCTACATTCCTGGAGATAACCAGACATGCAACATGATATTGAATTATTATCAGTTTGAAAACATTCAACAGATTTTAAAACACTGTAGCACCCAAGGTTGGAAAACAGCTCTGAACTGAATGAGGAGGAAATATGAGGAGGCAATAACACAAACACCCCTCTGTTGATTATGTAATTCATTTGTTAAAAACATGGAAAATTAGCTCATTAGGAAATAAATACAAATTAATCAGGTTAGTGTTTTTCTCATGCAGTCGGCAAAAATCAATTTCTTGGTTCATTGCAATGTGCTCAGGGGAAATAACACTGATCCAGTTCATTGCATTATGGTGGATTTAAAGCAGATTTGCTGAATCTAAGAGTAAGCTAAATTTTTTTCATCTGTCATCAAATCAATGTGGAATGATGTGATTTCTTCCAGCTTTATTTTCTTTTTGTTCTTGTTTTCCATTCCTTTGACATGTGTCCCTTGCTACAGTATGCAATATGATTTATACAACTTTTGTGTAACGTCAGTATACCCTTGACTAAGAAATTACTAGTCATATATTCTTACAGTATAAATGATCATCAATTTATTATGTAAACACATTCCGGCATACATTATGTGATTAAATGTACACTTCCTTCACTCAAGAATTCATTTCCATGACTTTCAAGGAAGAATTAACAACCTTTCAACAAGTTTATTATATTGATTGTATAAATTGATTGATAGTTGATAGTAATTTTGTACACTGACATTCTCTTATTCTCTTAAGTGCTTTTCAAAAAAAACTATTTTAAAATGAGAAGAAAAAAAAAAACAACATTCCTCTGTAGCCAGATGGGATTAGTGCCTCAATTCCACTAGAGCCACCGGCTTTGACCATTAACATTAAACTAAAAACTCTGCTATTTACTTAAAAAGGAAAATCAAGGATGACAGCAACGGACAATCAGCCCACCAGTTGGATAAATGTTTCGATACAAGTATGGGATAATGGAGACTATTGCTGGAGTTCTTCTTGACATCAACAGCATTGCAAAAGAGTACTCTACTTTTTTACACGATAGAGTACGTACATTTCCCAATGGTGAGATGGTTCATACCAGTGCCTTACAAAGACTTGCATACTGGTCCTATTCACCCACTTCACAATGGGATCAGTATAGATACCACACCACAACTTTCTCCTTTCTTGTCATCTAACATAATACATGTAATAGATTTTTTTGAATTACTTGTCAAAGTACAGCTGTCAAGCCTGAAAAATACTCACCTGCAATGTTCATTCAAATGGAAGATGCTAATGTTGATGACAAGAGCAAGCCATTTATGACCAATCATGCAAAATCCGTAAGAAAGAAAGGCAGAAGAGAATGAATGCAGCTCACAGAGTAACAGCTATTAAGCTACTTGTGGCTACAGCCTATCCTTAGTCTTTGAGGCCACTCAGCTGCTGGAGAAATTTCCATGTCTATCTCCTCTTGTATGAGTGCTGCACAACAATGCAAATGGATTCTTTAATTCTAAAGAACTGATCTCAAAACCTGATATTTGCACAGATGTTTTTTTATATTCTCCTATGGAGCTGTATCATAGCTGTACTGAAAATATCTCCATGTGACAGCATTTCATCCACTTTCTTGACACATATTCATTGACAGCCTAGTTATTTTTATATAAGAGTACAGCAAGTGAATGTCTGTTGCTGAGAAGAATTCTGGAAAAAAAATTGTGGTGAAAGAAAAGTAGGGACAAGTGGGTGCAGCATAACTCCTGAAATCATTTGAATATCACAGATTAGTGAGATCAGAGTAAAGATATCTTAGTCTGTGGGCTTTTCCTTTAACTTCCTGTTATGTAGGTAGCAGCTTGGGATACTTTGTCTGGATATACCTCACACTTAAATAAACCTGAAAGCTGAAACTAAAGCTTTATTGATTTGCGTCACGGTGATACCTGCTGCAGCAGCATCTCTCCTCTGAGCTATCTTGAAGAAAAAGTATCTCCTGGTACCGAGGCTTTACACTGTGCTGCACATACAAAGGGCTGACAGGCGTTTTGTTGTTCGGGTCTGGCATCATTTCTGTTTGGCTTCTGCCTTTCTCTCTCCCAGTTTCTCTCTTCCTTCTCCCTTTTGTTTTTTCACCTTCAGATATTATTTTCCGATTACCTCCATTTTTCTCTTTCTCTCTTCCTCCGTATTCCTGAATCCCTTTTTCCTCATCTTTATATTTTAATTTTACTGAAATATTCACTACATCCTCCCAACATTGCTCTCTATCTTTCTGACTTAAAGATCAAAGCTTCATTTCATCTGTCCCATTCTGCTTTTACAGCTTTACAACCATGCACACACAGAAACACGCACATACACACACACACACACACACACACACACACACACACACACACACACACACACACACACACACAGACAAACACACACATACAAATGCACAAACTGTACTGTGACCTCAAGACCATCTGTCTTATAGACAGTCATAAAGTCAACCAATAAAAATTGTGATGCCATTTGAAAGTGTTCTGTGTATGTCAGTATATGTGTGTGAATGACATCAGCAAAGCAGAGTATATAGGTTGTTTTTATTAGATTCTTGCTTTCAACAAAATAGATTTGTCATATTGAAAGTTTTTTGGTCCAACATAGACCAGCTATATCAAAACTAGAAGAAAAATGTTTAAGCATTAATAGCAGGACATAAAATTGAAACTCTGATGGTCTTGTCAGTAAAAAAAAAAGAAATTAAATTAAATTATGGAGAACGCCCTCTCCTTTAATATATTTCATACCGAACACAGAGTAGCGAACATATCCTCAACCTGTTTAACCGTCAGACCACCAGTTTTTTCACACAAGTCGTGAGCCTTAGCCTACGTAAGGATGTGAACAGAACTGCATGCATTAAGCTAATACTTTCTATAAATGCATATGAATTGAATTCTCTATACTAAACCTTATAAAAAGTCAATAAAAAAAACATGCACTTTAATATAAGAATCATTAAATTTTGGTGCAATAATGTTGTGGAACAACTGCAAAAAAATGTTAAGAAAAGTTATCTCAGAGGAATCTTTTTGTTGAATTAACTAAAATTTCCCTTTTGAAAAATTCACCTAAAGGTCGAATTACTGTAGCAGCTGTTGAGTTGCTATGTGGGAGCCTGGTGTGGTGATGACATTGTTATGTCACCTACTGTTCCCAAGACCAACAATGAACTTTCTGTCTTAACTTTCTGACAGGATGTCTTTGAAGTGCTGCGAAAAAAACAAAAGTTGACCATCCAAGCTCCAGAACAGCTACTGAATGGACTTTTTGCTGAGATTGTTTTATGAACTAATGCAGGGTCAAGAAAAACCTTTAACTCATTTGTAGAATGTGCATGGCACATGCTCAGGCAGCTGTGGGACAACACGTTTCATTGGGTAATTGGACTTTGTTTGCAAACCTAGAAATATACCAATTTTAAAATCCCCTGACGCTGTCCCTCTGCACACTTTAGCAGCCTTTGCAACAATCCTTCCAGGTCCTTCAAAGCATGTTGCAGTCTTTGCAGAAGCAACATGGAATTTGCATCAATGTGGAGCAGCGGTTCTTCCTGGGAGACTTATTTTTCTTCACATCTTTCTTCACTTTGATTCCTTCCCCAGAGCCTGACTCTGATGTCAATCCATGACCATTTTGGGAACCACGAGAGAGCCAAGGTCTAAGTTGGACACTCTGCGAACACTCTGGGCCTTAGGGTGCAGAAACAGTGTTATCGTCCATCCAAAAGATTATCTTAGACAGGGCTTTTGCTGACACTCCCTGTGCCTGCTGAAATCATCATAAATCCCAATCTGAGGCAGAGGGAAACTTTTCAACGTTAAAGAGGATAAAAACAGGCTGTCTGGATAAACTGAACCTGCTCCCCACTGAAAAACCAGCTGATTCAGCACCTAGATGACTTCCGACAGAGAAGATTCCAAGAGGTTTGGCCAAAGGAAGGACTGCTTCACGTTTTTTCTTCTCATATGAGCTTTGCTATTGCTTAGGGGAGAAGTCTCTCTGTTTCATAATCTTTCTTCTCTGAACTGGTGAGTCTCATGGATCCTGTCTTTTGTGTTTTTATGAGGAACAAATCTGATGATTTTTGGATTTTGTTCCTCCATGGCCTTACTGGATCATTCATTGTGTGTTAAGTTGTGTTGGTTTGTGACAACTGAACTTACAGCCAGTAAAATGAAAAGTGCATGATTCATTGTGTCAATTTCTTTTATACATGTAGTGTATTTTTCATTCTCTGCCAATACTCTCACATATTTATGGCATCATTGTACTGACTTTGGATTTCCCAATAGTTGCATTTAATATCACAAGTATAAAATGTTTACATGGTAAGTAGAAGGAGGATCACAAGCAATGAAATAATTATCCACACTGGCATCATATTAGAGGTGTTATCTATTTTAAATGTATTCTTCCATCACTTATAGGCACACACAATGATTTTGTGTATTGCCATCTTGTTGGATGTAGTTGAAGTGCTATTAATGGCATTTCATACTGCTCAGGTGCCTTTGAGAAAGAACAGCCAACCAACATTATCGCATATGTATGTCATATGTTGTGCAAGTTCTCCAAACTAAACACCAAAATATGTCACTAGTGCCACCCATCTAAAACAACCCATTGACTCCATCCATCCATCCACCCAAATCCTCTCACAAGTTTCAGTGGCTCTATACCAACATGGCGCAACTTCTGCCTTTGCATGTGAGATACAAGAGTCCTTTTTAACTAAACCTCATCTTCAACAGTTGTGTCTACTTGTTTTTGGGGTTAAAACATTTTTAGTCGACATGATTAAAATCTTATGTTAGGATGTTTTTGATTTTCTTACTTAAGATAACTGCAGATTGATACTAACACATGGTGAGTCTTGTCTTAAATTGCACAGGGATAGTATTGGGTTGTCTGATCTCTGTCTGTCAGCCCCCTCTTGAAGAAGAGCAGCCTACTAAAACTCAGTAAATATAAGCTGTTCAAACCTGATCTGATAATATTACAAAAAGACAGCCGAGAATTCAATGAGAATTTTTATGTCAGATTTTCAAAATCGCCTTCTCACATTTGAAAAAAAGAGCTTTGAAATCAGAACAAGTGAAGTTGTCATTTTTTCTGTCTTTTTTTATTGAAAGGATCATTTTATGGCAAGAGAAAATATCATGATAGAAACAAAGTTAGAAATATTTTGCATCAGTCAGGTAGACATGCCACTTTATTACATGTACTCTGCATTAACACAAGAGTAACTGACCCTAATCCAACAGCACTGACTGACTAATCCAACAGCACCACTAATTCATTAATCTAGATGTTAGTTGTAGCTGGTTAGCCTTATTGAAACACATCCCGCAAGCACACACCTTTTTTCTATTAAGTGAAAACATCTGTTGTTTACATACCAATTTTGCCCCCCTGCCAGATCTTATATAGATTGATTTTATTATGCTATAAATTTTACTGCAGCCTATACTGTGCAAAAGACTTGTGTGATAAAACTCTTCTTGCCGTGTTGTTTAGTTCTGAGTTTAGTGCATAGATGTGATCGGTAGCACAATGATCACAAATCTTACTCCTCCTAAACTTCACATATAGTACCTTATGAGGAAAGCCAGCATACAGGTATCATTAGTATAATGCTAGATGACTCCTAATAGAGACGTCAAGGGAGCCATTAGGGTCCTGTTTATTTCTGTGTATCTTTGTACGTTCGTTGATGAAGAAGCTATCAACAGGAAAACAACCCCCTTCGGGAACAAGTCCAAACACCATAAAGCTCTGACAAAAAGCATCCAGAAGGGTGGGAATTAATTGCAAGCAATAAGTGGGTGTTAATGATTTTCAATAATTAGATCCAGTCTTTGCTGACACAAGAGTAAACATAAATTAATATGCATCCTTTAATTAATTTGGGAATGTGCTCCTTTGCTTTCTTGCTGAGAGTTAGATGAGGAGATTGACACCACTCTCACATCAGTACACTTCATGCAAATGTAGAGCCAGCAGGCCTTTAACTTAGCTTAACCTAAAGACTTGAAGTGAGGGACACTGTTATCTAGTTATGAGCTAAAGCTATTTCTTAGGTGCAGTGACCTACTGCAGTGTAGGAGTCACAAGTATGCAACTCCTCATAAACCAAAAACTTGTCATTTTTACATTATTATACAAACGACCAACGTCATGTTAATGAGTGATCATCAGAGGTGCTTGTAGTTTAATTCTGACTTTGGACAAAGACAGAAATGATGAATCCGGGTGATTACTTAAAACTCTTCATTCAAGTGTCTGTATTTTTAAAATGTCAGTTCTATTCTTTGTCTTTGAGTAGCGACGCATGTTGAAAAGAAAAAAAAGAAACAACAAGCAAAAGGCTCTGTATGTGTAAAGTCAAAAAATGAAGGGTAATATTATACAAGGAAAGCCTTTGCCCACTGGAACTTCATTTTTTAAAGACCTGATTTGTTTAAAAGAAGGTTCTTTTTTTCCTCGAGCTTTGTACCCGTGTCATTTTACTGGTTATAGCTAAATTGAATTCAGCTGCTTGAACAAGGTATTCCAGTTTCCTTTGGAGAGACCTGTACAGACTGTCAGAAAGGCGTTTGGCATGTAGTTGAACTGACTGATGCTGGAAAGCCACTGAAGTACAGCAGAGGACTGTCCAACATGGCACTTACAGCTGATATGACCGGTGAGTCTTTGACAACTGTAAAAGTTCACAGGGCTGTTCTCAGATCTGCACATGTACATACACAGAATTCACTGCAACCTCAAAGCCAACTTAAATGATTAGAATTTTCATCAGACTGCTAAACGATAGCTGTTTTTCTGCCAGGAATTCCTACCAAATGTACTACATTTGGTCTTGAGAACAGAAAAATGCATTCAAAGATCAATTTGCTGACCCAGATCTAAGAACCAATGGAACATGTTGCACTGATTACTGTAGTAACAACTTCCCTCTGGCTGGAATATATAGTATGGGCAGGCTCAGGCGGTTGTAGCCCATCCAAGATCATTAGGTTCCGAAATACTACTTTAGCTTCACCCACATCGGACTTCTCTTTAAGAAATCTGCTGTATGGCTTTAGGGCATGGAGAATTATTGCTATAAGGCACGAGACAGGAAAAGCCATTTATTACAGCTGAATCCAAGCACTAAGTTTTTGCAGTAAAGCAAAATGGAAAACAAAAGCAATGGTGGAAGAGAAGGCACTAGTAAAATATATTTATATTTATATAAATATATATACATTTTATATCTATATTTTTTTTTCATTATGAACATAATTAATGCATGACTGAAAGGTTATGGCGCTGTGGTGTCTGCACATCTACAGCTAATCTCTTATGAGACACTGCAATCAGTCCTGGTACATCTGCATGAAATATGAATCCCGCAGCCTTCTGAAGGACACACATACACACCTGTTCTCTCTCCTGTTTATTGACCCAGGAAATTTACAGCCGCTATAAACCATCTACAAGCCCCCCTATAAAAGCTCAATATCATATTTGATAATAAGAGTCTATTGAGCATACATGTCACATAAATGTGTGGTATTTTATACATGTGCTTGTGAATATATCAGATGCTACCACACATACCCTTCAACAGTCTTGAAATTTGCTGCTAGTTTGGTACCATTTCATCTCTTTCTCACCCTTTCCCATTTGCTCCATCAATTAGATTACTTATCCATCACAGTGAGATACGAAGTTATATTGCTTTACATCTCTCATAAATAATCAGTTTTACGTTCCCATTGCTCTGCCCTTCTCTCTGTTTCAGAGGCAGCCTAAATACTTATTACAGAGCTTCACCTGCCAGAGATCACCAGAGAAGGAGTATGACTCAACACTGGTCTTATGAAATAGATAGATAGATAGATAGATAGATAGATAGATAGATAGATAGATAGATAGATAGATAGATAGATGGATTTTACATCCAAGTGTGCTTTATTGCGTAGCAGCACAAACATTTCTGAGACAACCAACGTGTCCATCTGTCCTTCTCCCCACACAAACCCTGGCGACACAACAGAGGACTTGTTTTCAGAAAGCTGGACTGAAGTTAGGCCAAGTAAACTTTTTTCCTTTCGATTCACTAATGATGTCTTGTTTCTTTTTTGTTTTCATAGGGCTGATGCTAATGCATGGAGAAGAGTCCACACATCTAATTCTGGCTTAACCTACTTCTACACATTCAAAAAATAGCATGTAGTGTGCCGTGTCTATACCTTTCACTGTTCTATACTTTCCACTCCAGCAGTGTGTGTTCTCATTCTCTTCTCCTTTGACCATTTTCACTCTGTTATCTGTATTGTTTTGCTGCAGTGAGCTTTTATTCTGCCAACGTCACACACACTGATAAGGACATTTTCTATTCAGATATCAAATGATTTTAATATAAGCTTCAATTACAGTAGAGGAACAGTTTTGGATGAAAATTCAGGATTTGTTGCTTTCTGTCATCTTGACTGCAGCAACTTGCTTCTTGACTTGTACATAGACACTAATACAATTGGTGCTGGTATTTAGCAGGTAAAATGTTCACTATGTTAAACATCTTAGTTTAGCCTTTTAGCATGAATCAGCACTAATTACAAAGTATACCTGAGGCTGAGAGGAATGTCAGGTTTGCAGGTATTTGGTTGTAAACCAAATCAAATTTTTGACCTGAAGATGGCACTAGATGAAAATTGACGGGATTTACAAAGCTATTGCAATTCATCCTTGAATATCTTTACCATTTTTCATGGCAAGCCATCCAACATGTCACCAAATATGATTCATCTTTATCATGAATATCTGTACGAAATTTCATGACAATCCATCCACTAGTTGCAGAGACACTTCAGTCTGGAGCAAAATTGTGGAGCACAAGTCTAAAGACAAATTTTTGTGCAAAACCTACCTTTGGTCCATTTTTCAGCAGCATGAATAGGATCTAGTTAATCTATCATGAAAACCCTCTATTCTGTTCTTACCCTGTTCTATTCCATTACCATTGGCAACAGTGAGGCAACTACAAACTCTTTTCCTAACATTTTCCTCTCTGATGGTTACATTTGGAAATTCAAATTTGGTTTCACAAAGTCTACAGACTGTTGTTATTTCCACCAACAGAAAGCTACAGTTGTGTTCTTTAAGTGGAGAGGCTCCTCAGAAAATTTCACACATAAGATAAGGTGTTGGGGTTTGTTAAGAGTGCTTGGCTGATAGATATTGTTCTCTTCCTGTAAAACTGAATTTTTTTCAGGCCGACCACATGCTAACCACACCCTCTCACTCACAACATCATGCCACACACACACAAACATATTCACTTAACACATTACTCAGTTACAAGGAAATAGACCTCCTGCATGAACTGCAGTTTTCTAAAACAATACTACGCCACCATGAGTGGTTGAAGCATTTTGCAAATCAGTCTTTGTGGGTAACATACTAAACATTGATATGCTCCAATGGCACTCACAGTATTCATCACTATCACTGTAGTATAAAGGATATTTCATCATGAAGCCATAGTTTTATTTTAGTTTTGACATACAGGGAAATAAATGTGTGATTATCTGAACTGTCTTTAATTTGGCTTGGACACCTGAATGTGGACTGGGTTCTCCTACAAAGAGAACTAGAGATAATTTAACTACTTCCTAATGTAGCCACATTTGACTCAGACATAATAAGCTCAAAAGCAACTTATTGTGTTCTTTTTCAAATGGTACTCAACGTATGTCTTTATTTTATTGTGTGTTTTAAATTGCCACAATGGGTAAAAAGAGAAAATGCAAGTCTTTATGAAGTCTGGTGGCCTTGTCAAGGTGTCTCTCTTCCTCCATCTCCTCTGTCTCCTGTGTGAATGCATTTTTACAGGAAAAGGACAGATGGAATGACCATATTGATCGTTTTGTTTTGATTACTATTTGCTTTTTTTGTTTTTATAAAAAATTAGCAAACCAAACTTGCACGCTTTGGTTCACTTGTTGGTATGTGCTTCAAGTCAGATCATGACATTATTTTTGAGTGTCATAATATAGAGAATAAAATGACTAACACTTATTTTTGTTGCTGACGCTCCACATCTGTCGAATCAGGTCATTATCAGGCTGCTGCGTGGCAGTCAGGATAGGGCCATGAGAAGACACATTATGTAACTGAACTTTGAAAATGTTAAAGTAAGCAAACAACTAGCAGAGTAAAGCTGAATTTAGCTAGAATGAATTTAATTACATACTGGCTATGTCTAAAGCCACTGATCTTTTGTTTGACACTTGCTCTACAACCAGATTTTATTTCATCCAAGGCGCATTTCACAGCCTGTTTATACACAGATGGCAAATTGTCTGATGTACAGGGCTCCTTGATCATGTATTGATCAGATGTATGGTATTTAGATTAGTGAAACATCAAAATAATGGGAGGGTAAATGATCTCATGTAGAAAAATGTAATAAAAAGCATTCCTGAGCTAAATCGTAAACACAGAACCTCTTTGAAATAACAGGGACAATGCTGAACCCTAACAGACAACAGCTAGTTGAATGACACAAGCAGGCACAGATCCAAACTAGGGTGTGACGTCAGTGAATGAGTTCAAATTCAGCAGAAGGGCAACATAGTCATATTATCAGATTTATTTCTCCATAAAATTAAATGGGATGTCATGTGAAGATGTTGCTCCAACAAATATGCAGTGTTATCTCCAAACAAGATCTGCTATCCTTTCTCTACATGTTTCATATGGCTTCATGTGGGGAATATACTACTTATATTTTTTTTTTTGGCATGATTTATTGGCTTTATCCTAACATAAAAAGTCTGCGGTTTTATTGTATATTCCCAAACAAAATACTGATCAAAAATTTAGAATTAAAAATCTGTGGGAATGAGGTATACTTGTTGCGTACCAGTCTAGTTGTTAGCACTGTATTTTGGATGGTTATCCTTGCTTAGCCAGCTGCCTGACAAGCTTTTCCACTTCATGCTCCATCCTTCACTACTCCAGACAGGCAGCCCCATGAAGGAGCTGCCACTGAACCAGTCTCTACTTGAGATTGAGCATCTTCCTCTCTACAGTCCTCACAGCCTCTCTCATTTTCTCCCTGGTGCCCTTCCGAGTCTTCATTCCCACCCCTCCAACCTCTGCTGCTTTTTCCTCTTGACCTTCCTCAGCCTCAGCTCCTCACTCTGTGTCAGTCATCTGTATTCACCACAGCCTCACTGACATACATACTATGTACATCTTTAAAGAGGAAATAAAGTATTTTTCTTCCTACAAATAAAACGTTGAATTTGTAAGAAATAAAACACACTCAGTTTAATACAAACAAGGGTTTTGCCGCTACGCCTTTGGTTGGTCTGGTGTGACCAACAGCTTACTGTAAAGTGGCTGATGTTAGCTAATGTTTGCAAACATTGTAAACATGTAACTGATTTTACTGAGTCACTTTGCTGACTTTACAGCTCTTGAGTTACACTGTGTTATAACACTTACCATTATCTCAGTGAAAGTTCCCCTTGTTGCCACTGTTCATACTGTTCATCAAAAGTTTCATAGTTGTGCTTTGATGCAAGACTCTTAAAATCTTAAGCGTCATACTCCTGAAATTTGAACAGCTACAAACTCTAGTCAGTTTTTCTTGAGAACAATACTGTAATTTCTAACAATCAAACAGCAGTTCTTAGTTATATTGATGTTATTCGTCCCAGTCTCTTGAATTGCATGTTATTTGACTCTTAAACACATGGACAGAGATTAACATATGTTTAATGATGACTCAGAGGTTGAAATACATACAGCCCTGCTATCTTGCTGACAAGTATTCCCATTATTTTGTCCACCCCACTTATATCAGTGAGGGTAGGCCAAATAATTCAAACATGTTTCTTTATAACACAATACAGTTCAACTGCACTACAAACTACATTGTTTGGAATGATCATATAGAAGAATGAACACCTCTATAAATTGTTTCAACAGCAGCTGAACATTATATTCTTCTTGAGAGTTTACTGCAGGAAGGTTTTGTTAGACTGTTTTAGGTTTAGCAAGGTTTTCCTGATAAACTGACAACTGAGTTTACATTCCTGCATTTTGCATAACGAAGGCCTATATTGCTGTGTGCAGATATAGATTCACTGTTTTGTTGTTCCATATATACATATATGCAATTATATATTTAAAATTTTAATATGGCCCTGTTTTTTAGTGTTACTTTTGTTTTCAGTTTTCGACGTAATGCATTTATGCTTTTATTATTCAGCTTTTATTAACTATTTCTAGCCTGTATAAGTACATGTCTTCTCTTTTTTTGTTTCCTCACTTGAGCAGCTGAGTTAGTGAGTAAGCAGCAGTCAGTCATGGAGCTCTACCACCACCTAGTGCTTTGGAGTGTACCTTTGATCTGAAAACAGTGAGTGTGAAAATTAGCCACAAATACATGTATGAATTGAATATTTTTAAAAAAAAAAAAAGTGAATGAGCATACAAAATGAAAAATTCTCTTGTTTCTGACTCACTTCATTGCATTTTTTGTTGACAGGATGCTGACTTGGTGGCATTAAACTCTAAAAACAGTGCCAGTGATAGTGTAGTGCAGGGGAATGCAGATATCTGCATGGTTAAAGCTCAGCAGCTAATGAGTATTCAGGGGAAGACACCAACACATCTGCAAGTAATCAGAGCACCAAGATAGAGTCTGTGAGGATGTCATTGATAAGCGTGCTGCGACAAGAAGGCAGACTGGTAAAAGGCAGGTGTTAATGGAAACCACAACTGAAATGCCTAAGCAAATTGTGAGTATAATAAATTGTTTTCTTTGTGTTGTTGTCTCACTCAATTTCCACCTCTTACACTTGGCTGCAATCAACATTTCTTTGTTCATGTTTTTACAGACACAAACCCATCATCAGGGGAAGCACTTATCTGTAACACAGAGAACTGTGTGAAGCATCATTAAGGCATCAACATGAAAGCTGTAGCAGCTGCCATCAGATTCTGCAGGTGGAAATAAAACAGATTATCTCGCAACTGGGTAGCAGAGATTAATAGTTTTGGCACGTCGATCCTGAACATTGGTATTCAACAACATTCAGTTTTATTTGGTATAAAGCACTTTTGTAATTTCTGAAGAGGGAAAGTGTGTTTTGCCCTCTGCTTGTGGTACAGGATTGGCCAGTAAGTATGTTGCTCAAGCACACTTCAGCAAGCCAGGCTTTCTGCTAAAAAGGTGATTTCACTTACCACTACAGAACGCGGTAGCCTGATGGGATGGAAACTAGAAAACACGTATGGGTCTATGCCTGGATATTGAGTAGAAATCATAGCTCACAACCTAGTTTAACTAGTTATTTGGCCAGATAGGTAACATGAGCAGTCCTGTTAAACTAAATAAAAGAGGGCTGGTCGGTTGTCTGCGTACTTTGTTTATTCACTGCAGCAGAATTCTGAATTACTTTGACATTGTCATTGCTCTAGCTATGAGACTCTAAGTGGCTAAGTTAACTGATTATGAAATAATTTGTGACATGAAATAAAAGTGTCAGTGGTAAACTTTGTTTATCAAATAAAAATAGACTTTTCAAAAGAGGCATCTTTAAACATTTTTTTCTTTCATATGCCTTTTTTTCTAATATTTTTATAATTGAAAATTTTTAGGCTCCTTAAACAAATCACCCAAAAGCAAAGTATATGAATGGATGAGACGTGCAATCATAGATTAATATCAAATGACTCATTATTCAACATAACCCCCAACAGATCAGTTGCAGACAAGTTAGATAACGCTGTTATATGAGCAAAAATTAGCATTTAAAAATGCAGGTACTGAAGTGTGATATAAGTTTTAATTGTGTTTTCTCCCTAAGCAGCAGATGGCAGCATGTCCACAAAATATGTTGGATTCTATAGATGGACATAAGGGTTGCATGTTTTTCTGCACTGGACACTGGAAATTCTCACTTTGAACACTGGAATCTTGTCTCACTGATTATAAGGACTACTGTCATTTGAAGGCCTCAAGACAGGCCTGCAACTCAGTAGGATCCAAGACTGCAGGTCAATTGCTTTAAAAAAAAAAAAAAAGCTTGACTTTCTTTTATCAAGAGAACTCAAAGCAGATGCCAGTTTACCTATAATTAATTCAAGTTATCAAGTCAAGTGGGATTTGTAGTCCTGTGATGTCTAAAACCAGTAAAAATAAAACAAGGATATGCATTATTCTTCTGCGCAGAAATTCACTTAAACTCCCTTACTTTTACTCTACAACTTCTAATGCATTTATCTGATGCATTTATCCTATCCCCATAGATCATGCATTTCATACCTCTGAGCCTGTCTTATGTCTACTATCCCTTTTAGTTGAAAAGGGACTTTTTGAAGGGTTGATAACATTGATAAGCACCTGAAATTCATAGGTGTAAAGAGGGTCCCAGTGAAACAATTGCTAATGAGATAATTCAGCTTGATGTTAACTCTCTGGAACCATATAGTTTAGATCAAAGTTTTATTTAATCTATATTCAAGTATAATAGTATAAAATTATAATTCTTAAATTATGGAATTTAGATACATATATATATTTCTACATTGTAGGTTTAAATGCACATAATGTTAGCATTATCCGTGTAGTCCCACACACCTGGTTTCAGTCTTCTACTGTGTATCATACCTCTGATTTGCTCTCTTATTGATGTGAGAGCCTGTTGGAACACACACAAAACACATTATTGTCTATCTGTTTTTTTTTATATGGGCTTAGACCTCAACTATGATTCTGAACTAGGCTTCTTTCATTATAGAATATCTACTGTATAAAGGTAGTTAGGTTTCTCAAAGTTTTCATTGTCACCTTAAAAGGAATAAATATCATGTGCTGGAAATTATCCAAATCGCTAACGTAAACAAATCCATCAAAGTAAAAGGTTAACTCCGGCACATTCACAGGAGCAGGACTTCTGCATTAGACATTTTGATACATTTATTATTCAATTACTGCAGTCAATCACCAGAGGTGAGGTTCTGTTTAAAAGGGGTTTTTGTTGTTTTCTTCCGGAAGCCCTTTAGGAGGTTTACTATGTAGACTTCAATGGAAAATCTCCTTCTCTTTTTCTTTTCATGCAACATTTCCTTCAAACACTTCCCTGTCAGGAAGACTTTGATTGTGACTGAAGATGACAGAGGCACTGTAGTGATCAGCAGTTTTAATGTGGATTCATTTGAGGTGCTGTGCTGAGTCACTGTGGTGACTTGTGGACCGTACTGCTCTTAGAACCCACAGGGATTACTAGCACATCTGAAAGTTTGAAAACCAAAAATCCCAAACAGTGGAGACAGACAGGTAACCTGCATGGCCGGAGACACTGAACAGTAACTGTGGTGTCTCCGGTTTGATCCATACATAGAGCACGTTGTGTACTGATTAATAATATATGAGGACTACATATAATGTTGACTAAAGAAATCTAACATTAATGTGAAAATGTGATGTTCATATCTTTAAAGGTTACCTGCACATAATTCACATGACTGACGGTGATGGCCGCTGCTTGGCTCCACTGGAGCAACTGAGCTCGGTGTGTCGTTTAATGCTCTCTGCAGAAATATTTTGGTTATGTTGCATTTAATCATAAGAGGAGGGCTGCTGTTGCAGAAAATGATCAAATAAATTCACACAAACACCAAATGAGAGAAGCTCAAGTAATTTCTTTATTTCATATTTAAATTGAAGGTTAAGGAAAAACAAACAAAAAACCAAACGTGCTTTCATGGTGTTGCACAGTTACTGAGGCGGTGACTTGTAGTAAACCAGCCGTGCCTTACTACTGTTATGAGGCATATCGCCGGGGGTGTGTCCGGGTGGGAACTCCGGCTCCAAAATAAAAATCACGTGTTGGCTCCGGTTTTTTTCCGAGTAGGGGGAGAGGCACCGCCCTCCAGCGGACGCCGACGGTATGGCAAAAATAACAGCACCCCGGGACTAAACCATTCACTTGACAACGCAGAGACGCTATCGCAGATTATCGCAAATCCGGCCGAGGTATCGCTGAATCCTCACCGGGGTCGGATGAATAAATTCTGAATTTTACCAAACACGAACACGTATGCGTGTCCCGCGACGCGCCTCTTTGGATACCTGCGCCGATTGTGTGGTTCCCCCCGAAGCAGAGTGGTACCGTCCCATAGTACTGAAGGCAAGGCTGGAAACGGCTTGTTTTCGCCGAGGCTGAGGAGCGTTGACTTCGTTGCTGCGGCGGCGGCGGCGGTTCCTAAAAACGGTTGCAACGTTTCCTCGGTACCTGGTCGTTCTTCGGACGGAAGCTTTCCCAGCTCGCCATGGCTCTGTGCGGGGGTGTCGGAGCCATGGCTTTGCCCAGCGAACTTATCGTCCATATATTCTCCTTTCTGTCCGACCGAGACAAGCTGCGGGCCTCGGCCGTGTGTTCGCGGTGGAGGGAGTGTCTCTTCTACCCGGCGCTGTGGACCGAGCTCAAACTGCGGATCGGCGGCGGCTCCGGCTCCGGCTCCGGCTCCGAGGACACCTCGAAGCTGGAGTTCCTCATGCGGAAGTTCGGTTCTTTCGTGCGGGAGCTGCAGCTGGAGCTGGCGCCGGTGGAGGGCTACCTTAGCCCGCTGAACAACGAGCCGTCGGCCAACCGGACGGACCAGCCTCCCGGTCCGGATACCGACCCGCAGCTCTCCGAGCGATGGAGGGACGCCATGGCCACCTACTTGGACCAGGTGTTGTGCGTGGTCACCAGCATCCGCAACAACAGGTAAGGTCACGTCGGCCCCGGGACGTCTCTCTGGCCGGTCGTCTTACTCGGGGGAAGGACTTGGGGTGACACGGTCTCCTGCCTGTGCGGTTCTACGGCGTTTGGTTAGCAGCGGTAAGCTAGCAGCTAGCTTGCTTAGTTGGCTATAAACAAACCCTGACATTAGGAGTTACGTAATCAGGTCAAGTCTTTGCGGTCGAGCTAGCAGCTGATGTTATTTTCTTTTATCTGAAGACACTGTTAGGATAATATTATCTCACCGCCTAGTTTTGTGTTTTAAGGCGTCAAATAACGATATATATATATATATATATACACACACAGATATATATATGTGTATATATAAATATATATATATATATATATGTATCTGTGTGTGTGTATGGATATATCTATCTATATATATCTATATGTATATGGCCAGCGCTAAGTCAAATGTTCGTCTGCGTTTCTTTTGTTGCAACCTCTATTTTCCATGTTACATTGGTCTCTCCATACCAACAGACACAATGCAGAACTGGTGGTGGCTAGAGAAGGCTTTGTTGGCCGTGACTTGCTGATATCAGCACTGACACAGTGTATGTGTGTACATATTTAACTCTGGTCTGTCGTTGTAATTTATAGGATATATAATCACCTATGAGCTGCAGAGGTAAAATCCTGGCCCCTTGGATAATTTCTGCTATGGAAGTTGTTTTTCTGTAAAACTTTCCTCTGAATTTTAAGATTCCTGATTTTAGTCTGGAATCTCTATGTTAACTTCTCCCACGTTCTCTATTGTTCTCTACAGTGCTTTGTAGCATTGAAAATAGCAGCCATCCATAGCTGTGCAGTTCATGTCTTAGTTCCGCTGAGGGTGCTGAAACCTTTTCTGTTGTCTGAATCCTTATTGAGCAGTTTCCATTCAAAAAACTAACCTAACCTGTGCCCCAGTTCTGTGGTGCTCACTAATTCTAACATGGTTTTACAATGTCAATGTAACAAATGTAGGTACACCCAGTCTTCAGTATGCATACTGAAGTTTCTGATTTTGATCATGTTTTTTTAGTGGACAATAGTCTTCCACCAAAAATAAACTATCAAGCTGTGGAAGCGTATTTTTGTTTGTTTGTTTGTTTTTTCACGAAACTACTACCAACCAGAATCTATAAATTTAGTTGTTGCATGAAAATGTATCATTTCCCAACAAAACAATCAAGTATGTTGATTTCTTCTACACTTGAGATTCTGTGAAGATAAATATTCAGTACATCTTGTGGAGAAGTATGGAACAGGGCCTTAGATCTAGTCTTTATTGAAATTCAAATAAGTATTGCTGTGGGCCATTTTCAGTTTGTTAGTTTCACTCTGCAATAAGCAAACAGTCAAATTAAAATTTTGACTGGGCAAGTGAGTAGTTTTAGTAGCATGTTCTAATAAAATATGGCATAGTCAGCTAAGACATTGGTCCAACTCCACTGGTACAGGTACTTAGCTCACTGTTTCTTTATTAGCAGTTTCACAGCATAGGTAGCTGCACATGAGGTTGCTGTTGGTTTCACTGCAGGGAAACTTTGTGAAACTTAACTCTGAGCTGATTTACAGGATGTGGGCTGCATCTATCATAATATACACAATACCTAGGCAGTAGATCTATGTAATGCATGTTATGTATAGAACGGGTTTGATTGATAATCCTTCCCTCCAATTCACATAGGTGTTCTTCCACTATCATTGTCAAAACAGATGACGACTACTCATTTGGTGCACTTTTGATGTATACTTACCTTGACTTCTTTTCAAAGCTCCAATATTTGGCATACAGACTTCTGCTTGATTGTTGCCAGTCTATTTTGGGTATGGGGATATAAAGTGCAGGGCAGCCATAGTTTCTGTGCAGACAACTCAGCAATATACAGATCCAGGGCTAGATCATATTGAAAAAAACGGCTACTGTTTGCATTATTGTGTTATTTAGATTGGAAATGATACTCATAACCCAGAGTCTAGCTGCTGTTGCTTCTGTTGAATATTACCAGGCATTAACTATGTGCAAAGTGTGATTAAAACCAGTTACACAGCTTGCATCAATAATGACTTAGACAAATGTTGACAGAAACAACATAGGATAACTAAAGCCTTCTCTTCAAATAATTGTCGTGTTGTAGGGGATGGTATATGAGATATGTTACATGTTTGGTTCACTATCAAAACAGTCAGTCAAGGATACAAACAATAATTTAATGAACTGTTAATGACTCCATATGGCACTGATGTTTTTTTCTTTTTTCAGTCACCAAGATGACTTCTTATAGATCATCCTGGCATTGAAGGCCTTTTGTCTCTTTCTTTGTTTCTAACATTGCCTCTCTCACATTTTCTAGAAATCTGCAGAAGCTGAGTCTGTATGGAGACACCTGTATTCTCCAGCAGGAGGGACTATTAGACAGTTCTAATCTGCACCAAATTCATCAGGGGGACAAAAAGATCAATGAGTAAGCACACCCAACATAAAAACCCATATCTGTAACCGATTGATTACAGTGTATGATTTGACAAAATACTGGTTAATGCTATTGTTTATGTGGGGTTATTACTTACAAAATAGCAGATGTTTGAACCTTTATTGGATTGGAAATGGTGTGTTGACAAGTTTCTCCGAGTGGTAATTAATTTACAAAATGGGTAGATGTTCATAAGACACTTTCACAGGATTCAGTTAGAGGGCACCCAGCATCTCCAGCATCAAAACTCACTTACTGTGTGTGTGACCAGCTCTCTATCATCAGACCGCTGCTGTAATGTAGCCCAGACTGCTAAAGTGCAAACCCCGTGGATCAAAGCCTCTGAAAATGGAGGGATTGTTTAGGGACCAGGGGCTGCAAGTGGTGATGTCATGCTTTTTAAATAATCCAGGAAACAATATTCTACTAATGTGCTAACTGGTTGATATTGGCCCTGATAGAACATTTTTCAGAATCTGTGGTCAAATCTTTAGTTATGGTCATTTCATGCTCTAAGTCTGAGAAAATAACCCTGTTAATGTCATCAGGCTTATCTCGGCATGGACCTGCAGATATTAAGCTTTTTTTTTTTTTTAGTGTAATGTTACTTCTGTGATGATGCTCTTCAACATTAAATCATATACGGTACATAAGTATGTGTTAGGAAACAATTTCAGGACACTTTTCGACATACACAGATTGTTGATGGTCCACAGATGATTGCCTCTGCTTTCAGGGATAGCAATGAGTGTGGGTTTGTTTTTCAACTCATTGGTAGTGCGGTGGGTGGCATCACATGAAAATGTGATGTGAATATATACCCTCTATGTTGTGCTCTGTAGGTTCAGGTCTGGAGGTTTTTTTAGTGGTCTAAATGAAGTCAAACTGTTTTTATAAACCTAATGCATCGAAATGATAATATATCAAATGTGGTGAAATATAATTGGGCACACTACTGCTTTACTACTAAGTATAACCTGTGTGTAGGGACAGACCACTTGTATTTTCATAAAAAAAACATAAAGATATTACATTTTCTCAGTGTCACAGTGTTTTCTTCTAACCTATATCCTCCCCTTGATCCTGTTTTTCTTTCTTCATTTTCATTTGAATTGCTATGAACAGATCTCAGTGCATGTGTTAAATGAACCTTGTAGGAAGCTGTAGTCATGCTAATAAAGTGAATTTAAACATATTTTCCTCTTGCCTCTGTTCATTACCCTTCTCCTCTGCTCTCTGCAGAATCCAGCAGTTGTTCATGGAGTTGCTGTCTAACAGCAGGCAGCTGAGGTGGTTGTCCTGTAGCTTCATGCTGGGTCTGGTGACTCCTTGTTCCTTAGCCTGCCTGTCAAATCCTTCAGCTGAGACCCTGCAGCACCTCAGTTTACTGGACCACCAGCTAGGTATGTATTTGTCTAGTATAGCACAAGCTTGGTTCATATTGCATGACTGAGTGGTTCAAAAATGGTAGCAAGAGTAGTGCTTTACAGTCTTTTTACACAAGATGTCAACTTTCTTGAATTATCTGCAGGCCCCCTCATCTCACCATCGGAGTTAGATCGGCTCTCTAATCTTAATTCTCTGGCGCTGGATTTCTCTGACATGACATCTGAGCTTTGTGGTCTGCTGGCATCTCCACGCCGAACTCCACTGCATCGCCTCTCCCTGCTGCTCAATGGCGCTGCCTTGGAGTTCAAACCATTAGAAGGGACGGCTACAGAGGACGATTGGAAGGCACTGGTGATGCACCAACTATCTGTGATTCTCTGTGTTGCAGGGGTTCTGTTCAATGATGATGCAAATGTTTCTTGAAATGCACTAATAAACCTTAAATATATAAGTCAAGCTTACCTGATCCTCCCCAGGTTCGTGTGAGTGCCAACCTGCGAGTGTACATCATGGCCCTGGAGGTCGACAGCTCAGAGCTCCTCAGGGTCCTAAAACCGAGCCTTCCCCTGGAGCGCCTCCACCTCGACAGTTACAGCACGCTGGTGACGGATGCAACATTGGAGCTCATCTCTCAGCAGTACAACAAAACACTGACTCACTTCTTGCTCTTGAGGGATGACCCCGACTTCCCTGACCTCAGTGTCAATCGCAACGAAGACCCATTGGTCCTCTTAGCGTGGAGATGTACTCAGCTGGCTGTACTGGTGATACATGGTGAGTCCAGCTTGTGGTTCACTTGAAGGTTCACTCTGGTTTGTGCTCGGCCGCTTATGATGAAATACAATAAAGGTTGTAGTGATTACATATAGTGTATGGAAAAGGTTCAGTCTTGGTTGGAACTGTCTGAGGAAATTAGAATTTTTTCAACCCTGATTCTCATTAATTGTACATAAGGTAAATCGAGGTAATGAGACCTATGGTAGTTCTTTTCCAAAAGCAGATACATCCATGTATCTTTTCCTTAACAATTAGATTACATTGATGGGCTTGTCGACCACTTTGCGAGCGTACAAAAAGCCGAAACACTGAAATAGGATCAGATTATGAAGTTGTTAGAAAAAATGTTTTACACATCCAGCAGATACAGGGCAGTATAAGCATTCTTATGGAGTCATGTCTCTGGCTACCTGATGAATTTATGCCCTATATTCACTCTCCTTTTAGCTCCTTTTTTGGTTGCCACCCACTCCTGAGACAAATATCTAGTTCACTTGCTGTAAATGCTCCACTATGTTCACCAGCCAGTCACCCCTTTATTTTTCTGTTTGGTGCTGAGCAGGTGGTGAACAGGGGTTGTAAGGTTTTTCACTGAAAAGAGCTGCCTGCTGTGTTTGGTTCATGTCCCATTGATTTAAAGCTTGCTTAGTGACTGTTGAAATACAGTTTCCTTTGTGGGAGCAAAATCACAAACATAAAGAGATTTGCTTAGTTACAATGGCTTGTTTTCAGATACTGCACAATACTTGGTCCAAACATTGAATTTAATTATTCTATTTTGTCAGTGCCTGCCTTTAGCAGCTGCCACTTTATTCCTCAGGCATTGTTTGTCTGGAATTGGGTCAAAGTTCCATCTGGGCTGATTACATTTAATAAAAGGAATTGAATAAAATATGAAGAAGAATGCTATGTTCTAATTAAAGTAAATTCAAAAGCAAATATGATTGATAATTTAGTCATTATATCATGATTTATTAAGCCATGGTTTGTAACCAATGGCATGTAGTGTATAAAGGTGTGTAGCACGTTACTAGTTCTTAATATTGGTAAGATTTGTCCAACCTCGCTCAACTAATCTTTCCCTATAGGTTACACCGTGTGGTCCCACAACTTGGTAGCCATCTCTCGGCTGCGAGGCTCCAGTCTTCGCATCCTCACCGTGTCTGAAGAGAGCATCGACTTTGACCCAGACCAGTCAGTCTGCATGGAAGGCGACCCGGTCCATAACCTGGTCAAGGAGGTCTCGCTGGGCCTCGGCCGTGTCTGGCACCCTTGCCTGGATTCTAGCCTGGTCTTGTCCGAACCCACCCAACACTTCCACCGCGAGCTGCAGGCCTTCAGTGTGGGCATGTAGGCAAGGATGGCAATTCCCAAACTTTGCAGCTTAAACTGTGTCAAGACCAGGCCAGACCCACAAGGTCCAAGTCAGCTCAGACCTCTGAACCAGACCAAAAGCAGACCCAAGTGAGAAATCTAAACTGGATCTTAAGTCAGTCTATAAAGTAAATTCCTCTGAACTGACGTGAGATGATTGTTTAATTTTTGGTTTTTCTTTGACAAGGGTTTTAACACACAAATTCCTACTATATTCTAACAGATTCCCTGTTTTCTTGTTTTGCCTCCTGATTTAGTCCATTTAGTTGGAGAACAGATTCAAGGTTTGATCTTCTAAATAAATAGTTCAAGAATATCCAATTATAATTAAATTCACTAAATTAATTATATAATTTAGTTTAAAGGAATACCAATCTGTGATCTCTGAATACTGACGCTTGATTTATGATAGTTTTTAATTTGTTGGCAAATGGGTCATACTGCTGCTTCAAATACGCTCTTGGTGGCATGGCCCAGTCTGGTCTGGTCTTGCCCAAAACAAGCATTCAGAGCTCAATTTTTCTCCTTCACCTTAATGACCTCCAGAGCCTCTGTATGATGTAACTTTGATATTTTTTTTTATTATTATTTAACTGTTCTCCATCTCCTCCTGCTCTGTGTATAATCTTGTTTTCCTGTGTGTTTTTCCTTGCCTGTATAGGCTTTGTATGTATTTAAATACAGACATGTTGTTATCCTGCTCACACCTAGAACAGGACAGGCAGGTGGGTTGAGTGATGGATCAGTGGGAATATGGGGCGGGGGGGGGGGGGCTACTACCTTTAGTTGGGAGACTTTCTTTTCTTTAAAAAAAAAAAAAAAAACCTTTGCTCCGTGTCGGTCGGTCTGTCTGCTCCACACTAGCAAAAGTTAGGGTTTGTAAACTAACCAATCAATCACTTCCTGGGTAACACAACCTTCTCCTGTTGCTCTGAAAAAGCACCTTGTGCACTTGTCCACTAGTTTGAGAACCCTGCCAGCAGGGTGGGAATCTCCATTGTAAAATGGCAGACTGTGGCTTGTGCTAATCAGTTTTAAAGCAGTTTTAAGCAACAGCCATGTCAGTGCCATGACTCAGATCATCCTTCAGTGAGTGGCATTTCAAAACCAAATGGTTTTATTAAGGGTTTTGAGCACCTTGCCGCAAATACACCTCCCACCCTGCTCACCTGTAAACATTGTGGGAAACCTCACCAGTTGACTGAATAGGGAGCCTCGTCTTCCAACCGACATTCAGAGCCAAACTATGAAAATTCAGCCCGTCGCAATACAACACACCCCTACTGTGTTCTGTTTCAATCTGTAGTGAGCTGGTAGTAAATTATTGCATCTTTTTTCTGTATTCAGGAAGAATATAGCTGCCTTTGCTCTCTTCTAGAGATCAATATTTTCCAACTAATATAACTCATTCCAGAGCCCCTTTGTATTAAAATGTCATGTCATCAAGTCAAAGAAAAGAAAGGGCGTGTGGGTCATAACATGAAGGGCTCTGAGATTTTAAAAAATATTCAAGTTGTTCTGTATTATTATTCTTCTGAGGAAATAGGTTTTCCCTCCATAATGAGAGATATACATAGATATATATCTATATATCTATATAGATATATGTTTATAGATATATATATCTCCATTGTGAGATATCTCAGTGACTACTTCCAAAGGCCATGCTAAAACAGCACCAGTATTTGTAGGAACAGCTTCCTAAGGTGGCAAATACCAAACCCAGGTTTTGCAGACATGCCAGCAGTACTGTAGGTAGGAAGCAGTTTTTTGGAGATCTTGCTTTGGAGTACAACATTAAGCATTAAGAACAGGGAAAAGAAAAGGATGCACTGAATGTAACTTAATTCTCTATAGTGGCCAGTCAGTCAGGCTTTTATCTTTATTGAAGGCTCACGGTATAGTCATTTGCCGCAAAAACAGTCAGGGTTGCTGATTAAATGAGTTTGGATATTGTAGATTCCACTGACATCTTTTCAAGAAGTGGCACCTACAGCACAATGTGGTTTTGGGTTGTTTTGAGGCAAAAAGTTTTCTCTGTCAGTCTCAGGTAGGCTTTTCACATCACTATGACCATTACCGTGGTGGTGATGATGTTGTGTAGGGTGTGTGAAACAATCAAATAATGTGAGAATTAGTCCTTTTTTATTTCCTCTTGAGTCACAGTTGCCTTGGAAATGGCCCCTTGTTTTCTGGATACAATTGTTGTTATTGTTGATGATGTTTATCTTGCCATCTAATGAACCCTCACTCCACCTTGGTTTTAGGGTCAGCAAACCTAATCATACATTTGTTTTAAAGATTAAGGTTGATAAAGACAAAAAAATGGCAAATCCAATCTGCTCATTGCATGTTTTGATATCTCCAGATGTTTTTTTTTTTGGGGGGGGGGTATGGTAGGAAATCAATCCTGTCAATTGAGGACCTGTTGGGCCCAGTTAATGTCTGAACTGAATATAGTCAATCTTCTGTTTTGAAATGATTTCTGTCTGGCACAGTGGATTTTGTCTGGCCTAGCAACTGCCTTGTTTCTCAGGCATTCATTAACAAGTGTGAATGCATGACTTTGAATGAATCCTAGTCTCTTTTATAGTCCAGTTCTAACTTTTAAATATCATTGAGCAAATGCTTTTGCTCTAATAATGAAATAATGTTATTCAGGCTCTGTGGAAGTGCTAGCATTCTATGTTGGTGGTTCAAGCCAGCATTGATGATGAAAAATTTCTTGTGCTACAGACAAATGTAATTTTGAGTATCACCAGTAGATAACTGGGCCCTTTATGGTTCCATCTGATGCTCCAGTGTTGTCACTGCTGAGTGATAATGACAGCTGTGATACACTGGTGTCTTAGGAAGGCATCTCCTGAGCTAAGTTGGGTTTTTAACAGGAAAATCAAGATTAGGTTAGGCTATTGGGCACCGCGCTTCATGATTGAATGCTATCCACTATCCATTGTTAGCAAAGTTACCCTCCCAAATGGCTACAGCTCAATTCAGTCTGAGGCCTGGAAAATGGCATTGCAGACTGTGAAGGTCCATATCAAGGCCTATGGTTTACAGGTTGGACTTGCAGCCCCCCCCCCCCCCCCGGGCTGATATGGGATCAGAGTTACACAGCATGCCAGCACTTTGCATGGTTATGATTGAATCGGTCCTAGTGATGGGCCTGTGGTTACCAAATGTTTGCTCGTCTGTTATGGGACGTTGATGGTTTAGGCATGATAATCTCTGTAGTCCTTGGTCCATATCTCAGGATGACTGCACTTTGGTACCAAGAGTTTGTTTTTAAAGGCTGTCTGTGGCTGTATATATAGATTTGTACACTCATAAACAGAGGGGATAGCAGTACCAACATTACACATTCAGACCAAAATATGTTGGGTTTTTAACTTATCTTCCTCCTCCTCTTATCTATTTTTTCCTCTTAACCTTCGTTTTAGAGCTCATGTTTGTTTCTTTATGGGTTTGTGTTTTGTATATTTGTCTGCTGATTAGGTGGGAAATCACAGCAATTTTATAGTAGAATGTAACGTCAAACTACATCTAAATCTTAGCTAAGTATATTGACTTTTATAAACAACAGTTCTTAACAAGCTGATTTTACTCTCTCCCCACACATCATGTTTGTTTCCTCCCTTGTTTCCTGTCTTCTCAAGTCTCATATGTTATTGGCTCAGCAGGAGAAGTCAGATTTCACTGTTTGGACAGTCCAGTTAAACCCTTATGTTTATAACCCTTATGTAGTGCTTCTGCCCAGAGTAAAAGGAAGGGCTACGGTCAGATAGAGCAGAATAATAGTTTAATTTAACTAAAATATTTACAATTAGGAATTTTAACAAAAAATAACCTTATCATAGGTTTCAATCTTAAATAATCTTCCCATATGGAAACCCAAGGACAAATTCTTTATCAAGAGGTGATGGTTTGAGTGTGCAGAGGTAAAGAATTATGATGCAGATAATTCACATAAGAGCAGAGAGGCATTACAGAGCAATGTCTTTTTTAATATTATTTGTGGTATTTTTTGTTTTTTCCACCAAAAAACAACAAAACTTTAGTGAAAGACCTCTAGTCCTTGCTAAGAGGGAAGAGGTGGGATAAAGTTCTCCCAGTAATGCAATGCTGATAGGCAAATAACTCAACACACTAGGAGACAAACATGGTTACAGTATAGCTTAGCATTTTGAAAAAAATTTGACACTGGAAAAGTTACCTGTCCCTGATCCCTGTGTTTCATTGCCAATAGCTAAGATTGAGCCATCTTGTGCCTGAAAGCCTCTGGAGTCTCACTGCTTTTCAATCTTTTGCTCTTCCTAAGTTATCGGCTTTGTGATGTATTTATGTTGTTGCTGTGATTTGTAGTTCACTCTTTAGGAAAGCAGTATTATGAGATACAGTAGCTTGTGGTTTTAATTTTTCTGGACCGTGCCTGTATTTTCTGTGCAAGTTTCCAAGTTAAATGTTCAAGTGTATCCAGTAGAAATGTGTGAATAAGAAGGTATGAATGTTTGTCTGTGTGTCTGTGTGAATAGGTTATCAGCAGTGCAGCCGTCATACGTCCTGTGCACACGTGTGTGTGTGTGTGTGTGTGTGTGTGTGTGTGTGTGTGTGTGTGTGTGTGTGTGTGTGTGTGTGTGTGTGTGTGTGTGTTTTTAAGGGTTGGCTTGCTCATGCAGTGTAGTCTTATCACTTCTGCTGCAGCAGGAAACAGGAACAGAAATTGTTCGTTCTCAGGGTACAATCGGTTTTCGAAAAGAGGAGGAGGATGGAAAGTAACAATAGCTCAGGCCTCTAGCTCACTCATATGAATATTAGGAGTCACTGGATCTGTTCTCCTCCCTTGATGTGTTTTAAGCTGCCAAAGACCACAGTGGAACAAACTCAACCGAGACACAAGTCTATATCAAGTGCCCACATACACACACACTGGCAGGAGGCTGGTCCAGTATTCTTTTCTACTCTACGCCTCCTTCTTGTACTTCCTTTTCTGCTATTTAATTTTGCTTTCCCTCACTCCTTGTGGTTCCATCGACTGCTACCACTCTGTTTTTGTGTGTCCAAACTCTGGCCTTGTTATGCTAAGGACCAAACTGTGCTGGACTAGATGAAATGTCAAGCGTCTCATCCTGTATGTACAGGTTTGGCTAATATTGTGTGAATGGCTGCACCCTGTGTTCACAAATTTAGGATTTTCACACTAGCTGTAGAGAATGTGTGTTATGGAAGCCACAGTTGGAAATGTATGTCCAACATATTGTATGTTATTAATAATGGTTAGCGGCATTCTTGCACAACTTGTACAATGTGACCAAATTCCTGTCTCTGAATGGCACTCAGGATCTACAGTGCATGTTGCATCATAGAGCACGGTAAGGCCTGTCTTGTTCAGTACAGTGCAGTTCTGCGGTATGACAGAGGCTTAAGCAGAGCAGTCCACAGTTGGACCGAGTCAACAACATTCACTCACCACTAGATTTCCTTCCTCTTTCTTTTCCCTTCATCGGTTTCACCTTGAGGAGTGAGTGAATGTAAAACCAAAAGCGCAGAGAACGAGAAGATCTCAGAACGCGTCAGGGTCTAAACGCTTCCTAAGATGCTTCCAGAAGCTACTTTCTGACAGATTGTAGCTTCACAACAGGACAATGGCCACTGTGTCTGATGGGATATGTTGTGTGGCCTGCGTGGCTGTGGTCGAGGTCAGATTTGACAGGAAGTGTTCAATCCTGGGCTTTTGGAGCTGTAAAGAAGATTTGCTGCTAGAGTTCTGCAAGGAACAGGTCATTCCACATAGGGGGTCGCTCAGGCCATCTTACTAGCAAGAGTTTATCACATGGATAGTGTTTTGTTTTGTTTTTTCTTCTTCTTCTTCTCCTTTTTTTGACCTTTTGATGGTCTTGTTTAGAAAGGGTCAGGGATGCAACTAGTACTGACAGTCACACCAGATTACCAGCTGGTCTGAGCAGAGTGGAGGTGTGATACCATTTAGAAGTGGTTGTTTAAAGTGTGTCATCTTTCAAAGGTCAGCTGTGTTTCTAAAGTGTGTTTCTGTGATGCCAAGCTTTGCTTTCACTGGATACTTTGGCATCCTGAGGCCATTTAAGGGCCTTTTATGTCCGGTACACAGAGGGTCACAAGTGAAAGCATTCCACACTGACTTGTGTTAAATATGAGGACTAAGCTCTTTCCTTGAAATATGTTGGTTTCAATCATTGAGTAAATCTTTCAGTTAAAGAACATCACATTGTGTTAGAGGAGCTTATTCTGAATATTTATTCATGCATTTATACATCATATCCAGACAGAAGTCTGTGTAGAACTATACTAAACTGTGTAAACACAGAAAGACTGACACAAAGCTATCCGAGCCTTATTGTGAAACAGATCTGCCATTAAAATGAAAGGTGTGAAGGCTCTAGAGGGAGGATTGAGTGTCAGTTATTCAGGAGACCATTACCAGCAGTTACTGTACATTCATGTGGTTGCAGCCAGTTTGATCTGCCCTTTTGACTTTTTTTTTAATCAGTTTTGTTTTTGTTGTTTTTGGGTTGGGTTTTTTTTTCTGTGATCTTTATATGCATTCATAGAGAAATCCTGGAAGATAGGAGGGCCCCTGCGGCCTGATAGTTAATTGAATCCACAGAGCTGGCCTCTAATGTAAGTCCAAATGAGACAGCTGCAGATTATTGAAAAATGTGTTGTGATCACAGAACTCTAGATATACAGGGGTCTGGGTATTTCTGTCCTACCCAGCGCATATACAAAGAGTTGGGTTTGACACTTCTGTACTAACACTTAAAAGCCAATACTAATCCCACTGACATGGACAGAATACTGAGTGTGTGTTATTTTAGTACCAAAGCAGCAGACTGTGTCAGAAGTGTGTCAGTCTAAACACAGGCTTAGAGCCACTGACATACACACATCAGACGTAAGCAGTTTCATTTCCTCTTTTGTCATTGCTCAGACTCAATGCCAACTTGAGAGTTTGTGATCTTGACTCTCAGGATGTTTGCAGTGTTTTGGAAAGTGAACTTAAAAATAGCTGTTGAAAAGAGGTGGTAAGTTTGCCTAAATCCTTCCCTAAAAGAGATTCAGGGAAGGGTTAAATGTTGCTGAAAGGATTACCATTAATAGACATGGTTTCCTAATCACAGTGTGGGATTTCAGACTCTTCCTCTCTGTTTTATTTTTTTATGTAAATGCTAAGACCATAGACTACTACCAGTACGTGCAAGACCTTGAATGAGCTCCCACAGGGTTGGAGTCAGGCAGGAATGTGAAGAATCTGATTAACATCCTGATGTATGTTTCTGTTGCTTGGAGAAAAACACTGGAAGTGCATTGCACTGGTATAGAATCAGTCCTGTGTAACAGATATAGATAGATGTGTATCAGGCAAATTATAATCTCAGTGAAAGGGAGGTTCAAGTAGAGCGAGGCCATTAGCAGCTACAAGCCACACTGAGAACCTTAGAGGAAGTTTGGATTCTCCAGTTTTCAGTTCTAGCCATAGCTGACACTAAAACTGTCTCCAGCCAGCTTATAACGACGATGATCCCAGCATGAATGGAACATTAAGGGTATCATAATATATTTGCTACTCAGTTCTAGAGAAGAAACGATAAAATTGCAATCACACCATAACCTGGCCACACTCTGTCAGTAGTGCCTGCCTATATCAAGGAACTGATAGATATTCATGCTCAGTGTCAGCCAGCTATCTTCATTTAGATCTCAGCTACCGTGGCTCTGATGTTTCTGGCCAGTAAACAAAGTCTTTCTTGTCATGTCTGGAGAGCCAAACCTCCTAATTATCCAGGCAGGCAGGCAGGCCTGCTGCCCAGTCCAGCCTCACAACTATGCAAGAGGAATGCATATAATCCACACTTTTTTTTTCTGTTTTTTATATTTAGTTTTTCTTTTTTTCCTCACTGTCACGCAGTAGAAATGAAAACGTAAACTAATAAGAACTTGCAATGACAATACTTGGCCTTATGATGATTTATGAAATCTTATCATTTAGTTTTAAGACCTTTTTGATTCTGGTAAGCCAGCCCAGCGACAGCAGCGGTGACGGCGGGCTCACTCTTGGTCTCTGTGAGACTGGCTAGACGGCCCCAGTTTTATCGTGGTACGAATGTTGTGCATTTGTTTAAAATCAGGACAGTTTGCAATAACAGCAGTCTTACTAGTGGCCACAAAGGGGCACAAGCAGTGCTGACAGCGCCCGGCTGCATCTTTAGAAAACCATAGAGGAAGAAATATAAACTATATAAATAGATATCTAAACTCACATAGTGCATATTTGTAGAGGTATCAACAATGCATTACCGTGGTATACTCTTATGCAACACATGTCCAGGTTCAATTTATGAACATGAAGTATATTATGAAATCACACAGACTTTGTAAATCAGAAGCTATGTTGTTGTGTGTGTTTTGCAAAAATGGTTTTACCATCCTTAATGTTGAATATTCTGAGCGTTATGTTCCTGTGTGATTGTGTTTGTTAAAGTGAGCACATAGCAGTGGGTTTTACCTTATTTCTTTAAACAAAGAACCAGACTTAACCCAAAATACAGCTGGACCAGATTTCATATACCATGGAACATATTTAAAATACATTTTACGATCTGATCCGCACACAGCGTTTCAAATATCTGGGTCTAGTCTCTAACTCACATCGGCATGTTTCACATAGAACTAAGGTGGTTCCAGATAATTGGTGACTCAACAGCATGGATTATGACTTGCTATTACCAAACAAAGAGGAGTCCCTACTAGTATCCCATGTTGTTGTTTTTTTGTTGTTGTTGTTTTTTGTTTTTAAAGCATTTTAGTAGTAAACCTGGCTAAGCCTTGTAAAATTAGGACTGAAATCACATAAAACACTGATTTGAAATCTTACCAGCTGTTTATTGGATTAGTCTGCAGGGAAAGAGTTCTCTCTGGCCGAGAGGACAGATTTTATCAATGAGAATAGTGTTGATCCATGGTTCTGTTGTGGAGAAAAGGGAGGATATATTACAAAACTCCAAGTAAAACCTCCTAACCGACAGGTGGCATATACTTGAGGGGTCACCTTGCGAACGTTGATTTGAATCAATGTTGAATGAATGCTTCTCTTCTTTTAGTCAGTGAATAAAAGCATTAAAAAGGTCATTTGCTTCCACTGTCTTATTGTGTCCCTGCCTGCTGTTTTCAGCTTCTGCAGTGTTCTAGGTATAAACCAATGATTCCCAGACGTCCTGGATTTAAAGGCTTCTCACTCTGGTTGATGATACTACAGAAGGGCTTGCTAACACATCATGGCACTGCAATGCAGGGCTTTCCCTCCAGTGAGGAGCCAACATGAAAGACTTGCAAATAAGATCCAGCCATTGTCACCATGACAACACAATGGTGGGAAATGTAGGGGAGATTGCTAGTTGGTGATGAGCAGAGGGAGAGGAGGTGAATGAAAGAGACAAAGATATGGAGCCAAAGGAGTGAGTCAGCAACAAATAAGGAAGATTGATTCATTCTTTTTTAAATTAACACAAATATGAGACGCAACTCATCCCCTCCATCCAATTTTAATAAGAAACAGAATGAGCATGACGCAGCTAATTGCCACACCTAAGTTGTCCAAACTGCTCAACTCTTTCACAACCAGTCAACCCCTCCATGATCATTACAAGATAATTAGATGATTCACAAAATTCTAATAAGATTTGTCTGCTTACAATGAGGCTTGCTGGCATTGTAAGGAATAGAAAGGCTACTAGCTGACCAGCTGTTATTCTGTTACCTACATGTATAGCTGACCCGAGTTCAGATTAGGCTGTTGAAACCACACAGTTATCTGAAAGACTGACATGGATTGATTAAAACATTTAGATATAACAGACATGAACAATTATGCTGTTGATGTTCAACATTTAGGTTTATACCCAAACACACAAAAACAGAAAATTAAGTGGTTAATTTTAGTTTTCTGCTTTTTTTTAGAGCTTGGGCAAAGAGCTTTTTCACATCTGGACAATGAGAGTATTCGATTTTTATGTGGGTGTTACAGAGTTTAGCAGAAACAGTTCAAATATGTGTGGTCCCACTTTTACCATGGAGGTAACAAATAACAAACTGGGCATGACTGAATAATTCAAGGCATTCATCTTTCATCCCCACCTGATTGGCACAATGAGAAGAATGGGATTTTGGAAGTAGGATTTCTATTGTGTAATAGTGCACAATGACCTCAATATATTTGCAGATGTTGGTTGTTCTGTTAATTGTGAGTGAAGAGGACGCAGAAGACAGGGTTAGATGGAGGTCACTGATTCGCTGTGGCGACCCCTAAAGGGAAAAGCCGAAAGGAAAAGAAGAAGAAGAAGGGTTGTTCTGTTAATCAAAACTAGAGACTTATGCAGCTTAACTGAGGTTTGACAGTCACATCAGTGTGACAAAACAAATCGTATTGATTTTGTCGCAGCTCCTTTCAGTCGTACAGTCTCTACAGTAGATCACTTAAAGGCACTACATTTCATTTTTGAAAAACATGCTTTAAGTACATGTATTTCCTGTTGACAGAAAGAGGAATCCTTATTTTAATGTTTATGCTGATTTTGGTTGCAATTTTTTCTTGAAATTACAACATGTAAAGGAAGGAATTAGAATGCTAGACATTTTGCTCATCATGATTTGACATTAACTGTTAAAACTTGCTTTTAACTTGTCCTGCACTGAACAAGATTCCCATGACTTATTAATCTAAAAAAAGGACAAAACAAAATATCTGACAGGAGTTTTGAGGCTTAGAAAACTGAGGAAAAACTTAATACCTTGTGTCAGTTGTGGTTTAGGGTGAATTTCCCGTTAATATTGGTATATTAATAAGACAGACAATATACCTCAACATATAGGCTCCTCTGCAGCTCATGCTATAAGTACTGCTTATATAACGAGAACATCACATGTCATCTGCATTTAGCACTCACATGCGCACAATTCACTTAAACAAACGCAACAGTAACATAATTCACACACACACTGCCACACTGCATTTGGTGCACAAATCATTTATGGTTGTGACATACTACACACATGCATAGAGCACATAATCTAGCAGAATGAAGGTACTGAATCATCAGTGAAACAGAAGAAATCCAGCAGTGCCACATGCTAGTATGAACCCAAAATCAGCTGTGGTTCGGCGGTTGGTTTCCACTTTGATATGCAAGAGCAAGGAACAAAGAGGTTTTATTTTCAATGCTGGACTCACGATTCAGAGCTGGTGTTCTCTGCACACTGCGGGTTGTGATGCAGTTCAGAGGCAGCAGGCAGGCATACAAGACCTGCACGTTAAGCGAACGAAGAACACCTGTACACTGATGCAGGGGAGACAAATGAGTACTTTCTGCTGTCTAAATACAATCTCAAAAGAGAGAGATTTTTTAATACCCCTGAAAATGTGGATACGTTTCTCAATATAAGTTTTAATGAAGACAGTCACTCTTCATATGTTTTTACATTAAGAAACCTAATGTTGTTGTTTAATATTGTTTCAGTGTTTGTCTCCGGTAACACCAGTTAAACAGTCATGAATTATAAGCTGACTGCCTGCTATAGTACAAGTTATTGCACGATAAATTCTGGTAAACTTGTGACTTCTGACAGTAGGTGCACCCACAGAAATTCTTCAGGGGAGGATCATAATTTAACGTCGCCTACATTACTCTTTATCATCAAAACATTTGCAGTGCTTTTATGACATTAGATTACAGGAGCTTTGTTTCCCTTTATCTATGTTTCAAAGGAAAAATAGATACAAATAAGCCGTAATAAACAGTCCCATATTTTTACGTGGGTTTAAAGATTAATATATGAAGCAACATGTTGGTACAGAACTTACAGCCTTGTTCACTTTTATCAGAAAAAAACTGAAAGCGTGCGCACCATACACGTAAAACCACATTTTCATTTTAAACGTGACTTTTCGTAGGAGCCGTCACAGATTCCTGATCCGACCTCTGGGTGGTGGTAATGCGACAACAACGCCGCGTGTCAGCTGAAGCTAAAACAGAAGAAGAAGAGGGATTTTTTTTTTTTTGAGCGTAGAGGAAGAAGGAACACGTGATTCGCGCTAACTGGAAGCAAGATGGCGGTGGCGGTGCGGAGCTTGCAAGACCAGCTGGAAAAAGCAAAGGAGAGCTTGAAAAATGTGGACGATAATATTCGCAAATTAACCGGACGTGATCCGAATGAATCAAGGTAAAATGGACATAGTTTTTTTTTAGCTTTTGGCATATTTCTAGTGATAAGCTAACCGACTTGCTAGCGTTCAAACAAATTGGCTAGCATGAGTCGGTAAGCTATCTGGCAAGCATGACCCCCTCCGTAGATTGTTTTGTCCTACATCAATCTAAACCTGTGTCCAGACTGATAAATCAGCCACACAGAAGTAATAAACAAACCTGGAACGAATAATTACTCTAAACCTTGAACTGAGATATTAAATTTGGTTGGTCAACTGTTCCTAGGCCTCGTAGTAGGCGTCGTCTGAGGGTTGCCACAGAGATGCCTGTTTGTTAATGCCGAGCGCCTCCGCCTCCAACAATGAAAGGGCGTCCTTTCGTAAATCAGTGACATTCACTTTAATTTTTCTGTTGGGATTTAGTAGAGGACCAGGGTCTGGTGTTGTCCTGACCTTGTTCCCCGATGTATTTACAGGCCAGGCCAGATCCGCCGGCTCGGCGGCCCCATGGCAGGCGTCGGAGGAGGTAGAGGAAGAGGAGTCAACCTGCTCAGGTAAAGTTGGGTCTAGATGGCTACATGCCACTGCTTTAATGTTAATTCACATACCTAGAGATTTAGAAGGCGATTTTTAATGGCATGCAAGCCATTAAAATACATTTAAAATAGGCCGATTTAACTTTCATTTAAATAAAAATCAAACATTGTAACCTTCATGCGGGCAGGACTACTACAGGGGCTGTACCTGATATACTAGCTAGTGGGTGTAAAATGCACTTAGTAACTCTCTGGACAATGACAACATTTTAGTTGTCAGGACTCAGTAGGTTTGAAATTAAACATCTGGTGCCTCATTTATTAATGTCCTTTCATAGGCGCAGTCTCTCAGACATGGGAAGCGGCGGCCCCCCTGCCAAGCAGAGAGACATTGAAGGAGCCCTGCTGAGGTGAGAGCTTGAATGGTTTTGTTTTTTTTTTTTATTTACTTTATTTTAATTTATTCATTTTTCAGTATACATCTACTCCACATGCAGTGTCATAATGGCAAATTATTGGGGCTGATGTAAATATTCTGAATTCAAATAAACGTAGTAAAAAAAAAATTGAATTAAAGTCCATCTGTCAAAGCTTTGGTCATTTTCAGAGTACAACTATGGCTGATTTACTTTTAGAATAAGAGATGAGATTTGGTGACAAATACTCTTACGCACCATTATCAGCAGCATATTGAAAATGCTACCAGTTTTAACTCATCAAAGTAAGTTTAACGCCAATATAAGAAAGATGTCTCCTGCTGGTGTTGGTGGTTATGGAGATTCAAACCGGATTACACTTGTGATTTTTGATGTGCCAAATTGCTACTTTATGGTTATTTTTTGTACTTTTTTCTTGTGTGCGTGTAACATACATGGATATAACTGTCTTCCTGTCAGATGTGAGAATAGCATTTGCTATGTTTGCATCTATTGTGAAGTGTCTGTCTCTAATGGGCATCTTACTTTTTCCTGTATGTGTGCAGGCTGGCAGGTGATCAGAGGGCCAGGAGAGATGCGCGACACGACAGTGACGCCGAGGATGATGATGATGTCAAAAAGGTTGGAAAAAAGAGTTCGGCTCTTTGGGAAGAAATGTTTGTACTGCTTTTTATATGATAAGTGTGTAGGGGGGGAAATGATTCAGCTGGTGACATTATTGGATTAGTTCAATGTCTGACTTGCCATGAAAAATAATTTCTGGTGGATTGGCAGATGTCTTTGTATCTACATCTGTACATTACTTCAAATATTAGAATACCTACTACTACATTACTGTTGTATTTTCCAGGTATTAAGTATATTATAAGTATTTTGCTCCCTGCAGTTAACTGTCTGTTAGGAGTAATTTAAATTTTGGGGAAAGACGGACATTCTTAACAAATTGGTTTGTTTTGTTTTCTCTTCCCCTCAGCCGGCGTTGCAGTCGTCTGTAGTAGCTACCTCCAAGGAGCGAACACGCCGAGACCTCATTCAGGATCAGACAATGGATGAGAAGGGCAAACAGAGGTAGGCCAACATGAGCCCTGAGTCTGCTTTACATACAGATGTATATTTAAACTGACAAGTAAATGTTATGGTAAATGTGATCAAATTAGTGGAATTGCACCTGCAAATAGTGAAAATAGGAAATGGCAGGGGAAAATCTAAAGCAAAGGGTCAATATTTATCATTATTTTCTGGCTGAGAATTGCATTTGCATGATGTAGGGTTGTGTTTTCTTGGTCAGGAATCGGCGTATGTTTGGCCTGCTTATGGGAACCCTGCAAAAATTCAAACAGGAGTCCAACGTTTCAACGGAGAAGGTGAGGAGATGTATCCAGTTCATTAGTAAGCTGCTGAGCTGACTGCCATAATGGGAGGTCAGCCAAACATAATCCTTATACAGTTGCATTAGAGTCATTCTTCAAGTTCTGAAGGTGGTTTTTAGCCCAAGTACCAGGCATTAAATACAGGCTGATAGGCTAAAAGATGTTTGGGCTCAATGTGTGTTCTTTCATTTTACAAATGAAAAATAATGGGTGTAATTACGGCCATATAGGGTTTTTTCTCTGTATTTTTTAAAGCACATATAAATTAGTTTTGTTTCACAGCACTATCCACAAGATATTTACTGCTCACAAAGTATTTATACAATATGGTCATTTTGGACCACAAAAGTATATCTTTTTATTTCCTTCTCTCTCTCCTTATTCCTGACTGTTCATCTTCCCCTTTTCCCCCACAGCAAAAGCGGCGTTCAGAGATTGAGCAGAAGCTTGAGGTACAGGCTGAGGCAGAGAGAAAGAAGGTGGAGAATGAAAAGAGGGAGTTGTTTGAGGAGAGGAGAGCCAAACAGACTGAGCTGAGACTACTGGAGCAGAAGGTTGAACTAGCTCAACTGGTAAGAAAGTACTTTTCTAACTATTTCAAAGTTAGAAACAGAAGCCTAAAGAAAACAGAAAATAAAAGTGTTGGACAAATGACGATCTTCTTACAAGCCTGCATCAGTTTTTCTCTAAGTGCCTTTGAAATATTGTTTCCGCTTGCATGCGATTGTGTGGTTTAGAAAATGAATGCATAGATATACAGTACGGTGCAAAACCTGTTCTTTTGTTGTCTAAGTACTTATTCCATTGTGCTGTGCAAACTACGGCTAACTTGGTAGAGAGACAGCTGTCAGCTTTGTGTCAATATTATGTTAATTTTCTTTCATTCCAGTCCAGGCAGTATCTAAAAAATGCTAACAGAGAAGATTTGGGAAAGAGGGATGAGAAAACACGTAGCAAGTGAAAGAGGGTGCAAAAGCAAACAGGGGAAATGAAAATGGATTTTGCATGAGTGATAAACATTTGAGAAGATTCAGTAATGTAAAGTTTTTTTTGGTCAGAATTTTCTGTAACCTTCTTTCATCCATCTACAGCAAGAGGAGTGGACCAGCCACAATAATCGTCTGGTGAAATACATTCGCACCAAGACAAAGCCTCACATCTTCTATTTGCCTGGAAAAATGTGCTCCGCAACACAGAAACTCTTTGATGACTCCACCAAGAAACTAAATGGTCAGTAGGGCTCTAGTCATGACAGCACCTCAACTTTGCTTAATGTGTAGATGTTGTTTCTTGTACTTTTGAAAGAATTGGCCACTTTACTACTTAACCTGTGAATCCCTGTCTCTGGACAGCTATGTTTGAGGAGAGGCGTGAGGCTTTTGCCGAACACCTCAGCAAGATGGAGTCCCGCCCCCGGCGACAGCTAAACCGCGACCAGGACGGCAACACAGCGGCAACAGGGACGGACCACCCAGCGGAGGGTAAGCCAGCAGGTCAGGTAGTAAAGGTGTCAGGTAACAAGGGGGGTAGAGAGGTGGAGGAAGAGGAGGAGGAAGATGAGGAGGAGGAGGAGGAGGAGAGGGGAAAGGCTGGGGATGGAAAGGTGATGGCAAAGGACGAGAGGGAGGAGAGGGAGGAGGAGGAGATGGAAGGGTTGAAGAAAGCAGATGGAGATGAGGAGAGGATGGAGTTAAGTGAGGAGGGTAGTCGGGAGAAGAAGCAAATAGAGGAGGGGGCTAAGGGTAGAGAGGACCAGACGGAAAAGGGAGACAAGGAGACAAGTCCAGGGTCAGAAGAGATGGAGGTTGAGGGGGAGCAGGAGGACAGGAGAAAGGAAGAAGTGGGAGAAACAAATGGTAAACAGGGGCCTACAGACCTCCAGAATGAGAAGACCCAAGACACCCAGTCCTCTGAACCAACCATAACCAGCCAAGGAGTACCTGACACCAGTCAGCAGCCCCAGTCCAGTCCCACTGCAGGGGAACCAGCATTGCAGTCCTCCGAGTCCCAGGGTGGACCTACCCCACAAACCCAAACAGCCTCCACCATGCCAGGACAGGATATCATCGTCCCTGGCTTTGAGGTCCAGGACTTGGCAGTTGAGAACCAGGCTGCAGAAGGGAAATCAGGGGACGACGCCCCACAAAAACTAACTGAATCCCAAGAGGCCCCCAACACCGCCCCTGCACCCTCAAAGGAGGATGGAGACAGTGGAAGAGGGAGAAAGAAGGAAAAGGAGCCAAGGAAGGGCCGCAGTCACAGTAACAGTTCCTCCTCTTCCTCCTCCGCCTCCTCCTCCAGCGGAAGTTCCTCCTCTTCATCCGGATCCAGCCACTCGTCTTCATCCTCGTCATCCTCTTCATCCTCGTCGTCCAACAGCAGCAGCCGAAGTCGCAGCCGAGACAGTGGTAAGCGGAAGAGGAGGCCATCAGACAGAGGCAGGGACAGGAAGAAAGGAGAAGACAGAAGTCATCGCAAGAGAGGAGGCAGTAGTGGAGGAGGACGGGACTTGAAGGGATCCAAAGAGAGGAGGAAGAGGAGGAGCGAAGAAGAAAGAGGCAGGTCGTCCCGGAGCAATAGGGAGCATAAAGATAGAGACAGGAAGGACAAAAGGCGCTAATCCGGCTCTCATTCAGCCTCTGTGATAATTTGGCAACCACAGGAAAACTGAGGGACAATAAACCCCCAGCTACTTACTTAATGTTAAATGAGATGACGAGTTTTAAATTTGTACCAAAATACCACATTTTTCACATAAAGGCTCATTGGAAGTTTTAACAAAAGGATTTGTCCTCAATGTAGGGTTTTAAGAGTGATGTCTAAACAGAACTGAAACCATGGACAAATATTTTCCTCCAACTTTTTCCCTTTACTTGGCAAAAGAAATTTAAACTCGACTTTTTAGTTAGAGTGATGTATCTGGCAGGGTGATTCCTTATGCCGACTGTAATTGAGCTCCTTAAACAGGTGTGAGGTAGGGCAGACATCAGTTTTAGTCCTGTCATTTTAAATCCAGATGACATTTGGATCTCCAAGTTCTTTGTGGCACTACTATCAAAAGATGGTATTAAATGTTTTTCTATTTTTCATCCTGATCATAATGCCATAGACGGGGTTATTGAGGGTATGGTAGCAATGACCATTCACATAATGTAGCTGTTTTCAAATTGATGTCAACACTGTCGATCCCCCATTTATCTCCACTATTTGATCATTGTCAAGGCCCTTGTATCTTCATGACATGGATACATGTGTGATCTGCTCAAATACTGTTTTTGAAACTGTTTTTCTTTTTTTGTACCAACTGATTATCTGCTTCAAAATAAAGGTGAGGTATAAGTGGACAAGTGTGTGGTGTAGTCATTTTTGGAGCGACATTAGGGCTCCAACTGAGTTTTATTCATTAATAATCAGATGATTATTTTGTGTCAGTCATTTGGTCTATAACGTTTTTTAAAATGCTTAAAAAGGCCCTTTACAGTCCCATAATTCCAAAATTAGACTTGCAGTGATGTTGAACAGAGGCAAAACCAGGAATTTGTGTTGGCATTTTTGTTTTAAAGAAAAATGATTTAAATAATTATCAAGATAGTACACGTTGGTCTGCAATGCAAGACCAAATGCAGCAGAATGGGTGGATTATCTTCGCAGTCTGAATTCTGAAATTAGGACTCAGTGTCCTTTGCAGTTCTCAGTGACACAACTTTTGTACTTTTGTCTACACACATCATATATTTAAAACAACCATCAAGATGTGATTGGAGTTTAGAATTTCATTTAGGAATTCATTTAGGTATTACAGCCATTAAAATACATCATTTTCAGTGGCTCAAGTAATTGGACAAACAATTATAGATATAAAGATTATTTTAAATATTTGATGAGAATTCTTTGCAATCACTGAATGCCTGAAGTCTGGTAAACATGGACATCACCAAATGCTGAGTTTCCTCCCCTGAGATGCTTTTCCAGGCCTTTACTGCAGCTGCCTTCAGTTACCTCTTGTTTGTGGGTCTTTCTGCCCTCAATTTTGTCTTCAGGAAGTGAAAAGCTCAACTAGGTTGAGATCAGGTGACTTGGCCATTGAAGAGTATTCAATTTCTTTGCCTTTAGAAACTCTTGTGTTCTCACAGTGTTTTGGGTCGTTAACCATTGGTCCTGTAAGGCACTGTCCTAACAGTTTCACAGCATTTAGCTGAATCTGAGCAGATCGTATAGACCTGTACATTACAGAATTCATCCTGCTGCTTCTATCAGCAGTCACATCATCAATAAACACCACTAACCCAGTTCCATTAGCAGCTGGACATGTCCATGTCCATAACACTGCCTCCACCATGTCTGACAGATGATGTGGTGGCTTTGGATCATGAGCTGTTCATTTCCTTCTCCATAATCTTCCTTTTCCCATCACTCTTGTACAAGTTCATCTTGGTTTCATCTGTTCAAAGAATCTTGTTCCAGAAATGTTCTGGCTTTTTAGATGCTTTCTGGTGTAGTCTAATTTGGTCTTTCTGATCTGCAGTGTTACCAGTGATTTGCACCTTGTGGTAAAATCCTCTGTATTTACAGTAGTGTTCAAAATAATAGCAGTCCAATGTGACTAACCAGATTAATCACTCTTATTAGTATATTTTTTATTGCTACATGGCAAACGAGTGACCAGTAGGTGCAGTAGATTCTCAGAAAACCAACAAGACCCAGCATTCATGATATGCACGCTCTTAAGGCTGTGCAATTGGGCAATTAGTTGAAAGGGGTGTGTTCAAAAAAATAGCAGTGTGGCATTCAATCAGTGAGGTCATCAATTTTATGAAAAAACAGGTGTGAATCAGGTGGCCCCTATTTAAGGATGAAGCCAGCACTTGTTGAACATGCATTTCTCTTTGAAAGCCTGAGGAAAATGGGTCGTTCAAGACATTGTTCAGAAGAACAGCGTACTTTGATTAAAAAGTTGATTGGAGAGGGGAAAACTTATAAAGAGGTGCCAAAAATTATAGGCTGTTCAGCTAAAATGATCTCCAATGCCTTAAAATGCACAGCAAAACCAGAGACACGTGGCAGAAAACGGAAGACAACCATCAAAATGGATCAAAGAATAACCAGAATGGCAAAGGCTCAGCCAGTGATCAGCTCCAGGATGATCAAAGACAGTCTGTAGTCACCTGTATCTACTGTGACAGTTAGAAGACGTCTGTGTGAAGCTAATCTATTTACAAGAATCCCCCACAAAGTCCCTCTGTTAAAAAAAAGGCATGTGCAGAAGAGGTTACAATTTGCCAAAGAACACATCAACTGGCCTAAAGGGAAATGGAGGAACATTTTGTGGACTGATGAGAGTAAAATTGTTCTTTTTGGGTCCAAGGGCCGCAGACAGTTTGTGAGACGACCCCCAAACTCTGAATTCAAGCCACAGTACACAGTGAAGACAGTGAAGCATGGTGGTGCAAGCATCATGATATGGGTATGTTTCTCCTACTATGGTGTTGGGCCTATTTATCACATACCAGGGATCATGGATCAGTTTGCATATGTCAAAATACTTGAAGAGGACATGCCCTTGAAATTGGTGTTTCAACAAGAAAATGACCCCAAACACACTAGTAAACAAGTAAAATCCTGGTTCCACACCAACAAAGTTAATGTTATGGAGTGGCCAGCCCAATCCCCGGACCTTAATCCAATCGAGAACTTGTGGGGTGACATCAAAAATGCTGTTTCTGAAGCAAAACCAAGAAATGTAAATGAATTGTGGAATGTTGTTAAAGAATCTTGGAGTGGAATAACAGCTGAAAGGTGCCACAAGTTGGTTGACTCCATGCCACACAGATGTGAAGCAGTTATAAAAAACTGTGGTCATACAACTAAATATTAGTTTAGTGATTCACAGGATTGCTAAAGTTTGTACAAAATTGTTTTGAGTTTGTAAAGTCAACGGGAGACACTGCTACTTTTTGAACACACCCCTTTCAACTCATTGCCCAATGTCACAGCCTTAAGAGTGTGCATATCATGAATGCTGGGTCTTGTTGGTTTTCTGAGAATCTACTGCACCTACTGGTGACTCGTTTGCCATGTAGCAATAAAAAATATACTAATAAGGGTGATTAATCTGGTTAGTCACATTGGACTGCTATTATTTTGAACACGACTGTACATCCATGAATGTGTTTATTGATTGTAGACTATCAATGATTAGTCTTTCTCCTTGAGAGTTTTCTTGACCTGGATAGATTTTGTGAAGGGTTTTTCTTCACCGAGGAAAGAATTCTGTGATCATCCACTTCAGTCATCCTCCATGGTCCTCCAGGCCTTTTGTTGATGCTGAGCTCACTAGTTTGTTCCTTCTTTTTAAGAATGAACCAAACTGTTGATTTGGCAACTCCTGAAGATCCTGGCTGACAGGTTTATTTTGTTTTTTCAGCCTAATGATGCTGCCCTCATTTCCATTGACATCTCTTTGAAATGCATATTAAAAGTTCCCATGAACAGCGACCAAATGAAAAATCAACACTTGGAATCAACTTCGAGCTGTTCCTCTGCTTCAATTGTCATGAAATAATGAGGGACCAAGTCACACCTGGTCATGAAACTGTACAGTGGTCAATTTTCCAATTAGTTTAGAGCCTCTTAAAATAAGGAACTATGAATAAAATTGTCTGTAATTCCTAAATGGTTAATTGACTATTTTTTGTTAAACCCCTTGAATTAAAGCTGTAAGTCAACACGTAAATCACATCTTGTCACCTCCATTTCAAATTCATTCTGTTGTACAGAGGTTTAACTGCTAAAGATGTCACTATCCAAATATTTATGGACCTAACTATTCTTTAATTTACAATTACTTTTCTCGTTTTCTAAATATGAAAAAACACAAACTAATTTTTATATGGAGTACATTTGGATCTACAGTTTATGCAAAATCTGTAGAGGCCATCAATAACTGGTGAAAATGATGGACTGATCTGACCACAAGCTGCTGATTGTCTAACAACCTTGCCTTATTCGTTGTGTCGTTACTCTGAAACAAGGCTAAGCTGAGCTGCCTTAGACAGAAAAAATGTCAGGTGATCACCAAGATCATTAATTCATTCTCTTGATCATTAATGTCTCTATTAAATTTCATGGCTTCCCATGTGCAGTTCTTTCTGTGCTGATTTTTTAGTCTGGACCAAAGTGTTGAACTTAAGAGTCACGTGCATAGCTAAAGCCACAGTGTTGTTATTGGCAACTATGTTTGTAGGGGACTGAAACATAAGATGACCAATAACAATGTCCACACAAGCATTTATCATACAAATCTTCACAGTTTACTAGACAAAATCTTACATTTAATAGATCCATTAACCCATTCACATCAGGACTACATTCACCAAGAAAAAGTTTGGCTTTTCCTGTTGGAGATAATCATGATCCTACTGCTTTGGCTACTTCAGTTGTATTAGCAAAGGTCTGTTTAAGTCACCATATTCATTACAAATAATAAAAGGTGCGTTAACGATCATGGCCTACTGGCTCCATCCTCAACTTTCAACTCAACATGTGCAGAACCACCAGACCCCGTGTGGTTGTGTACACTCTTGACCCTAAAAGTTTTTTCCATCCATTCATTGGTTTTGCTTGGTTGGTAAATGTTCTCCACGTAGAGATGTTCTTAAGTTTCAATGTCAGGTCTTGTTGCTTGACTGCAGAGCCTGCTGCCTGACTGTTGCATCATGTAGAGGGCTTACTACTTATTCTTTAATGTTTTGTTGCTATCAGTCACAGTCACTCTGGCTGATCTGCTAGGTCATTCTGCTCAAAGTATCTGTGGGTTAAAAAAATGAAATTAGTAAAACTACATAATACAGTGTTTAGAACAAAAGTTATATCTAACATGGTAAACTTCTAAAGTTGTATACAGAAGTTTGTGCACCTCGGAGGGATTTTTAAAAAATCCATGTTTTTTGTGCGTTTTCAAGTAAAAAGAATGAGATTTAACTGCTGCAGTAGATGGACAAATCTTTGTGTGTTATTGCACTGTTACTTTTTTTTCATGAAGTTAGAAAATAAAGAAAAAAACTAAATGTGACATGTTTAAAAGTTCAAGCTTCCTACTGAATCAGCACTTCATAACCCCACATTTGGGCAGATATCACAGCCTGCATATGCAATACCACTGTAGCAGCTAAGAGTCATTCTGTTCCTAATTTAGGAATTTTCAGCCACTCTTCCTGCAGGTCCCATCAAGTACTCAGATCATTTTATGCCGTCTATTTATTTGCTCTGGAATTGTTATCAGGTGAAAATTTTTACTGAAAATTCTTGACCTGCCTTATAAGTCCTAGTGACCCAATAAAGGTCTAACAAAGTGTTTTATAAGTAGTAGTATGTATTGTCCTTTTTTATGTTCATAAATTAATTAACTGTGTTACCATTTAAAGAAAGGCTTGTTTTAAGGTCTCTTTGCTACAGGGATTATATTTACTTCTTTTCAGTTCCAAAAATCAAAATATAGAGTTTGGCAAATATCAAAAAGTAAGACATCGGTTTAACCACTCTAACCAATTTTTCAAAGTTTTACTCTCTTTTTGTGGGTTTAATATTGCAAGCAAAAATTCCAAGCAGTCTTTATATATAAAATATGTGATCCAACTAATTTAAACTATTGGACTCGTGGTAGATACCTTGCAACAAGACAGATAAGCAGGTTGAGGGCAGGCAGCCTCTCGTCCTCCTGGCTCTCCTGTGGAATCATGATAGAAGGAAAGATAATGTCAGGTCCAATATACCACATCAAGAGTCAAATTCTGACAGGCTTTGCTGTGAATAGTAATTTAAAATACAGCCCTTTCTTTAGTGCAATAATCCTGAGTAATCATGGCATGTGTTCTTGCCACTTAGAGCAATCACTTCAGCAGTCAGCTTTTTTGCACCTAAGATAGATATCATGACTCCAAAACAGCAACTTGTATATTTAAATATACAAGTTGTGAATGACGAACTGAAGAGGTAGGACAGAGGACAGTAGCACAGACTGAGTCCTACCAGCGTGCTGCGGAGGTGGGCACATCTCCTGGCCAGCTGTCTGATGGAAGAGTGGACTTCAGGCAGGAGAGGCTTCTCCAGGCAGGCCAATAAAGCATACAACCAGCAACCCTAAAATAGATTCTTTCATCATGTTCTGTGTGCAAGCTCCTGTGGAAAGACTTCTTAATTCCCAATTTGTAAATTTACAATTCTTCTATTGAAATCAACGTACAATAGCTTTCCACCTGCAACATAATACTATGTGATTCTAGTATTGGACTTGAAGGAAGCCATGACGAACTGAAGAATATGGAGCAACTTAATCAACGAAACTTACCAACTGTGGAACAAATGCTCTATCCTCAAACCAGCTGATAAGAATTTCCAACACCATCAACACTGTAGACTGTCAACAAAGAGATAAGAAAAAAACATACAAATCACACTGTTCAACTGGTTAAGAGGGTGAGATATATTTCTAAATGGGGAGGTAATTTACCTGGTTGAGTCTACTAACAATGCTTAGGAAGGGAGGGAAGCCCACCTGAACAGAGACATGCACTATCAATATATCAGTCAAATTTAGGGATCCATGGTCTTATATAATTAATCTGGCTATGTTTTGACATATACATACAAGAAACAGTAACTGATGGCTAAATAAATGGTTCACTCAAAAAGAACCTTTATCCCTTTTCTTCTCACAAAAATAAATTCATACAACCTTGCTATACTCCAGTGCTGGCCCTGGCTCTGCATCTGTGTCACAGGATGACATGTCCAGAAAACCCTCCCCTAAACAAAACCTCTTCCAGCCCTCCTCATCTGTTAGCTTTGGCTGTGAAACACAACACACACAAATAATAAATTAATAGCTAATGCAGAATCTCTTTTTTAGTTTGCCTCTTACATGTGTATATATACCCACATAGAGTGATCAGCAAGTGATTCTTGTCAAACTCAGTAAAAGATCCCCAGTGGGGCAAAACATCCATAGTGATGCTGATAAATTTAAACTGTTGAGAAACTGTTGAGAAAATTCTAGGACTGCGCTGTCGCCTACCATCTGCACGTTGTCATCCAGTCTCTGGCTGCTCCAGTGTTTCCTGTTCTTTGTGATGCTCTGGTAGCAAAATGCAGAACAGAGGAATGTTTTAACTGTGAAAACAGATTATGATAGTAAACCTACATCAGAGTTTACAAGTCCTCACACATTGCAATGCTGCCTTTTTCAATCCTGCCGAAAATATTGCAACATATTTCAAAATGAGAAATCTTTTTTCCATCCAGTACCATGAACTGCACTTTTACAAGTTTTAAAAGTTCACCAGATGATTTTAACTTTTGAGTTTTTGGACTTAAGTAAAAACAGAAAGACTTGGAAGTTCTTTTACCTGTCTGACATCTGAGAAGTTACTGACTTGCTGCTGCTGCCAGCTGAGACTGGGGCAGAAACCCATGGGGGCGGCATGGCAACCTGCCACCTGAAACACAGAAGACAGTTTTTAGAAACTTGAAGGAATAAAACAAGATCTCATACGTGCAAAAATTATCCATGTGGCCCTGGTCACTCATTTCACGTTTTTAGTGGGAAGCCAGACTACTAATTAAATACTGTTTAGATCCGACTTATTAATTTACAAAACAAAATACTTCAGCATATGTTTCTTGGTTCAACTTGCACCTATACACACTATACACCACTATTTTCACATGATATTTATTTTTAACATTAAGCTTTTTAATCTCAACACAGGATCATGACACAACATTTATAGCATTTGTAATGCCCAACCTTAGATGAGCTTTTTTTAAAAACAAAACAAAACAAAACAAAACATATATAAATATGTATGATATATAAATACACAAACACACTACATCAAAAGGGTCGTTAAGATAGACACTGCGCTGTATATTCATTAGACCTCAATATGTACATTTACTCACAGACACATTGACGGTTTGTTTCTTATTTTTCAGTTTCTTGGGGTCAATCTGAGCAACTACCACCTCTGGACATAATGACGCCTCCAACCTGATGAAGAGGAAACACTTTATTCCGGCGTATATCCAGATCATATATTTACAAGATTTCCGATGGCACCGGTGTAGTTATTGTTCCCAGAAGAAACAAAGGAGTGCCGGGGAGAACCTACTGGACTTGTCGGAGGTACTCCTGGGGGTTTCTCGGCGGTCCGTTAAGGTCCATGTCCTGGTCCTGGTCCCCTGTACTGGCTCTGAACTCAACGGGCAGCAGCCTCGGCATTAACTCCTCCAGGTCCGACTTCATTTTGTCTCGTCTGTAAGCTGATTTCTACCAAAACGTCTGAGGTAATAGGTAATAGCGCCAAATGTGGATAAACAGCTACGTTTGGGAACTAAACGAGGTTTTCTCACACCGTTGGGGCTGCTCTTAAACTAGGCAGCCATCTTGTTTGTAAACGCCGAGTACGCGTGACGTAGTATTTGTGCGCTGTGCTGGTTGTCATGGTGATCGACGCCACATATGTCGTAAGCTTTTTCGGGAAGGAGCGAAGTCCGTGAGATGTCCACACTTTAGTCGACAAAACATCTGTCCGTCTGAATGTTTGTCTATTAATTTCACAGTGAACTGTAAATTATCGATTTTTTTCCCCTCAAAGATTGGACTCTAAAGTAAAATAAAAACCTTTGGCCATTGATCAGATAATGTTTTGTATTGCAAGCAGCTCTTTGGTGTTAATGATTATCCTCATGTTGGCCCAATATCTTATCTCAGCTCTCATTTACCATCGAGTCTTCGTAAGCGCAGCAGCTTAGAGGCAATGTCCACTTGCCAGCATAAACTGGCTGGAGCTATTTCCCCCGTTATGGACGTTTTTTTTCTTGATACACTCCTGCTAAAACAACAAGAATGACTCTTTCACAGGTTTACAGGTTTCTCGGGATTATAGGGATAGTGTTTGTGACTTCTCCTCACATAAATCTGGGATTGTTGTCTGACTACAAGATCTGTGGAGACCCTGAATGTGAAAGTGAGTTCTAAACCTACAAATAAATCTAGTTTATATATATATATATATATATATATATATATATATATATATATATATATATATATATATATATATATATATATATATATATATATATGTGTGTGTGTGTGTGTGTGTGTGTGTGTTTATATTGTCCTTGATAAATGATATTATTTTTTAAAAATTAAATCCATCAATCAGTTTTTCTTTTAAAATCGCCTCTTTGTGTCTGTGTCTCTGCGCCATTTGCCTGTGTGTGTTTGTGTATGTATAGGTATGATGAGCAGGGTGCAGGCGATCACGGACCACCGTGGCAAGGATTGCCGTTTCCTGAACTTTAGCCAAGGAGACACCATCATTGTTTACCACAAACTAACTGGAAAGAGGGAAGACCTCTGGGCAGGCACTGTAAGTCTGCTGTGTCCATCTGTCTGCCAATCTGTCTCTTTCTGTCTTTAAAACAGAATATAGAGAGCAACCCTCTCAACTAAAGCATTCCCTCATTCCAGGTTTGACGTGAAAGAGAGGATTTTAACACTGATAGCTTAGGTTAATATGATATTCATGTCGATAATGTAGCATGTAACACTGTACCTAATAAATACAAATGCACATTAGAGCACCCGATTCATTATATTTAATGATATAATTATCTATTATAAGGGACACAATAAATGAATAATTATAAACAGAAATAGATGTGCTGACCCAGCATCACTGCTACCTGCCTCTTTAATTTTAGCATTTGCTTTTATCGTCCACTATATAGGAACCATACTGCCTTTCAGAGCCATATTTATTAACATTTAATTGATTAACTTTAAATTCATGATTAAGATAATATAATGACCCACACGACACTGTTGCTCACTGTAATTTCTGAACCTTGGTGATTCAACTACTGCTCTGAAATCATCCAATACTGTTTTGAGCATTTTTTTTAATCTTATGTAAAGACTGAATTGGTATGAATATACTCTAATTTCCTGTAAGATGGAAGCTTTTACCATGGATTGTGTTGACCGATTGTACAAATAACTACACATAAAAAGAATTTGTAAAATTTATAAATAGCAGAAATGTAAGGAATGAGCTGGATAGGTTATAAGAAGTTCTGATATGCAATTATTAGTAATCATTAGTAATACGGACTATCAGAAATAAGGAACATTGTAGTACATTTCATCATGTATATTGATAACTGTCTAGTGATAACCCCTGGCTAAAAAAATACAACAAGACTTAAAAATAACAGAAATAAAAGTATAAAAAAACTTACAAAAAAGTACAAACATATCTTTTTTGTGGAAGATTATGTACTGCATCTTTGTTTTATATATATCTCTGCATGAATGGAGCTATTTATATTGCAAGAAATCAGGCCTGTTTTCTTATGTGTCTGTTTATTATACTTGTGCTTTTCAGGCTATAAACTGAACTGAAAATTTTGAACTAATTTGCATGTCTCTCATTTCCTCTCATTTTCATTCCTCCTTCTGCGATCCCTATTTCAGCTTGGATTGAGATCAGGCACTGTTTTATTTCCTTTTGATTTCAGATTGACAGACAGTTTGGCTATTTCCCAAAAGATGCAGTGCAAGAGGAACAGGTTTATGCAACTGTGGAGAGAGTAGTGGAAACACAGGTAATGAGTATAATAAGTATACTAGGTGATGGTAAATAAGTAGAAAGTAACATTTACATTTATATTCCATGCATTTGAAATGAAACACATTAAGAAACTGGTTTACTATAATACAGGTAACTAGTATTTAACTTTAAGGTAAATAGGTGTTGTAAAAGTACTTGTTGATTTTATATTATATAAATGCCTCATTATTTAAGTGTCTATTTTCTCTCATCATTCAGAAATCTGATTTCTTCTGTATGAATGAGTTTGGCCATCTTATTGACTCCAGTTATCTGGAGGATGATGAAAATGATGATCAGAAAATCCAAATCCACAAGTCAGAATCCAGCCAAACCATCCCATACACTGCTGACTTGAATGCTGAAAGTCCTCCAACGTCCGCTGGCCCCACTACAGAATATCCATCTTCAGGACAGCAATCTGATGAAACAACAGAAGGAGATGAAATCAGAAAGTCTGGTGAAGCTGCTGCTGGAACTCAAGAGGAAGCATATGAGAATCCTGCAGCTCTAAAAGAACAAGGTGGGTCATACTCCTCTTCGTGGCTTGGTTCTTCAGTGACAGGATGGTTAGGTCTTGGAAAAGAAGAAGAATCTGGCAGTTTGACTGAAGATGAAAAAGAAGGTGAGAGAAAAGAAACACCAGCCAAAAAATCTTTAGCTTCGTCTGTGACAGGATGGTTTGGGTTCGGAGGAGAAGGGAGACCAGATGACACTGTGAGAAGTAAAGAAGAAGATAAAGAAACTGCTGGTTCTTTTTCCTCAACCATGACTGGGTGGCTTGGCTTTGAAGGAGAGACAAAAGCACATTCTGTGAAAAATGAGCAAGATGGAGAAAGAGAAACTGAGGAAGAAAATGAGCCAAAAGTAAAATTTAGGAGCAGAAGGATGTCTTTGGACCTAGGCGACAGCCAATTACATGAAGAAGAGAGAAAAGAAATAGGGACATGGGACTGGCTAGGAAACGGACTGTCAAATGTCTTACCTTTTAATTATGCATCCAACATTGATCAAGATGATGCTTCTTTTCAGACCAACTTAGAAGACAAATCCCAGGCTCTAGGTGGAATGTATTCTATGACAGATGAGGAAAGTTTTGCAGACATGGAGGGTGAACAACATCAGATGCCTAAATCAATAGGAAAGGAAGATGAGGATAATAACAGAGGGCCAGGGGCAGAGGACAGTAAAACTTCAAGGGACACTGGTCTGGATTATTTGACACTACCTGACATCAATTTAGGGCCTTGGTTTGGTTCAGGGGATTTAAATTCAGAATCCAATGAGGGATCTGTAGGCAAGGTTGACGAAACTGAAAGAGATCAGCTGCAAAACAAGAAAACAGAAAGTGGGGATGAGGAAGGTGCCAAAATTGGAATTGGTGTTATTAGTGATAAATATAAAGGGGGAGAGAGTGATAAAGATACAGATGTACTTCACAGAGAAACTCCCATGTATCACACTGATGAATCAGCAGAACAAAGTCAAGGCGGTGGCAACACAGAGGAGCACAGAGGAAAAAGTTTGCCTTTCTTATCATCAGGCACAAGTGAGGTGGGAAATGAACCAGTCCATGTTGCAGATGGAAGTTTAACTGCTCACAGTGTAACAGCTGTTGCTGACAATACAAGTTTGATTGATAATAACATGCAAATAGAGACACATCATGGTATATTAGAAAGGGTGGAAGAGGTTCAACCTGTTGAGGGCAGATCTCATGGGTCTGGATTTTTCCATTCTACTAACAGAAGTAAAGACAGTTCGTATGAAAAAGTCTCAAGGGAGGACAAAGGAACATTTTCCTCTAGGAAGAGCACAAAGCAGATGGAAAACAATGGAGATCAGGAGGCTGTGTCTCCACAGGTGGAACAGAGAGTCACAAAAGGAATAGGTGATGCAGAAAAGGTAAAAGAAACTGAGAAAAACACAGAAAACAACCTCCAACAAGTCAAAACTGTGAAAGAGACTGGCTCAGCTATTGAGTCAGAAAAAGATACTGAGACCGGAGAGTTTAAGGAGTCAAAGGAAGAGGAAAAGCAGGAGAAGATAGAGATGAAGCAAAATGGGCAACAGAATGAATTAAACGAGGTGGAAGAAATACAGGAAGAGGAGTATAAGCAGGAAATGGAGGAAAAGCAGGACTTGGCAGATGAGTTAAAGGAAAAGGAGAAGCAGCAGAGAGAGAAGGAAATACAAGAAGAAGAGAAACAGGAAGAGGTGGAAGAGTTAAAGCAAGAAAACAGATGGGAGGAGTTAAATGAAGTGGAGGAAATAAAGGGGGAGGAAAAGCAGGATGACATGGGGGAGAAAAAAGAAAAGAAGAAACAGAAGGAGGTCGAGGAGTTAAAGGAGGAAGAAAGACAGGTGACAGTTAAAGGCTTAAAGGATGAACAGAAAAGAGAGGAGGTGGAGGGAGAAGAGAAGCAGGAGGAGGTGGAAGGGTTAAAAGATGGAGAGAAAAGGGAGGAGCTGGAGGTGGCTAAAGAAGAGAAGCAGGAGGAGGTGGAGGGATTAAAAGATGGAGAGCAAAGGGAGGAGCTGGAGGTGGCTAAAGAAGAGAAGCAGGAGGAGGTGGAGGGATTAAAAGATGGAGAGAAAAGGGAGGAGCTGGAGGTGGAGGTAGAAGAGAAGCAGGAGGAGGTGGAAGGGTTAAAAGATGGAGAGAAAAGGGAGGAGCTGGAGGTGGCTAAAGAAGAGAAGCAGGAGGAGGTGGAGGGATTAAAAGATGGAGAGCAAAGGGAGGAGCTGGAGGTGGCTAAAGAAGAGAAGCAGGAGGAGGTGGAGGGATTAAAAGATGGAGAGAAAAGGGAGGAGCTGGAGGTGGAGGTAGAAGAGAAGCAGGAGGAGGAGGTGGAAGGGTTAAAAGATGGAGGAGGAGGTGGAGGGATTAAAAGATGGAGAAAAGGGAGGAGCTGGAGGTGGAGGTAGAAGAGAAGCAGGAGGAGGGGGAGGGATTAAAAGATGGAGAGAAAAGGGAGGAGCTGGAGGTGGCTAAAGAAGAGAAGCAGGAGGAGGTGGAGGGGTTAAAAGATGGAGAGAAAAGGGAGGAGCTGGAGGTGGAGGTAGAAGAGAAGCAGGAGGAGGTGGAGGGATTAAAAGATGGAGAGAAAAGGGAGGAGCTGGAGGTGGCTAAAGAAGAGAAGCAGGAGGACGTGGAGGGATTAAAAGATGGAGAGAAAAGGGAGGAGCTGGAGGTGGAGGTAGAAGAGAAGCAGGAGGAGGTGGAGGGATTAAAAGATGGAGAGAAAAGGGAGGAGCTGGAGGTGGCTAAAGAAGAGAAGCAGGAGGAGGTGGAGGGGTTAAAAGATGGAGAGAAAAGGGAGGAGCTGGAGGTGGAGGTAGAAGAGAAGCAGGAGGAGGTGGAGGGATTAAAAGATGGAGAGAAAAGGGAGGAGCTGGAGGTGGAGGTAGAAGAGAAGCAGGAGGAGGTGGAGGGATTAAAAGATGGAGAGAAAAGGGAGGAGCTGGAGGTGGCTAAAGAAGAGAAGCAGGAGGAGGTGGAGGGGTTAAAAGATGGAGAGCAAAGGGAGGAGCTGGAGGTGGCTAAAGAACAGAAGATGGAAGCAGAGAAGTTAAAAGATGGAGAGAAGGAGGTGGAGACAGAAGAGTTTAAGGAGGAAGGGAAGGAGAAGAACCAAGATAAGTTAAAGGAAGTAAAGGAAAAGGAGATTAAGGAAGCTGAAGAAAAACAGGAACAGTCATATCAATTGGAAGTGAAAATTGAAAACATTCAGATTGATATAAACATGTCACAGTCAAAAAGGAGTGAGAAGGAGACACAAGATGAGAACACAAAGCCTGAGGAGAAACAGGAGAAGGTAGAAGAGGTTGAGGAGGAGAAAAAGGAGGTTGAGGAAATTCAGCATTTGAATGATGTTGAGGAGGAAAGAAGGGACAATGAGGGAGACAAAAGTCTTAAATATTTAGATAAGCATTATTCTCAAGCTACTGACGATAAGTCTATGAGAGACAGAGATGAAAACATCTCTGAGGATGGATCAAGTTCAGCAGATGAAGAGACAATCCAAACAGGAAATCAAAATGATCAAATATTACCAGACAAGACAGGAGGGATTCAGCCAATACCTTCTGACAGAATACGACAGGAAGAAGATGGTTTGAAATTTGATCAGTCAGAGGACATTGTCCTGCAATATTCAGGTGAGAATGTCCAGCATGGTCTGCCTAAAGAAATGTTACTCGATCAGACAGCTGAGAACAGAGAAGATGGTCGATTGTATCCATGTAAAGCAAAAAACACTGACCTCTCTGATGCCAGAGTGTCCTATCAGGGGAATAATACTAAGCCCGAAGACACTGAAACTAGCAACAATGGGATTTCCACTGAGAAGAAACTGCAGCAAATGCTCTCCAATCATGAGACAGGCACAGAGGCAGAAGTTGACATGGGAAGAAATGAGAACACTGATTCGCAGATGAAGAATGATGATGATCCTACAATTGTAAGTAAACCCTGGAGAGAGGGAGGATGGGAGCTTTCAGCTACACCTAACGAATCTTTTGAAAGCCAAGCGGTGTTAAATGAACCAACAGTGCCACAAGTGACCAAAGATCCTGCTGGATTTTCACTTCCGTCTGATGAGCTTAATAAAAGAACAGCAGAGACTGAAAGTCCAGGAGCGTTTGGTCTTTTCAAAAATGCCTTTGGATTTTTCAACCAAATACCTGTCACTGAAACAAAGGACTCCACTGACTCTGCCCTGAGTGTGGATACTAATACAGGCAAGACGTCTCAGTCACAAGCCTCGCTGACCCCTGGACAAGAACTAGACTCCACAATTTATTCAGGTCAGGTTTATAAACAAGATCTACACAAAGACTCTTCTGTTACCATGCCCACAGAGAAACCACAGAATTCACCTTCCTCTGCTGAAATCCAGACATCAACTCTACCCCATTCTCATCCCCATACTGTGTTTACAAACACAGACAACGTCCCCCAAACAAATACCCTGTCCAAGTACTACAAAAACCTCCCTGCCTATATGAGTCTGGATGAGACGAGTATCTTGGTGGAGCTCTTTGGGCGACACAAGCTGCAGTTTTTGGATTTCATGTTGGAAAGCTCTGAAACTGTGACTGAAGATCCTGGTAATGATGAATCTATATTGTCAGATATGGAAAGACTTCTGTATTATCACAAGGAGGTGCTGGCTGCTCCTAGCATGAGCCTCGCAGATGCATCACAGGAGGACAAGGAAAAGACTGGAACACTCAGCGCTCTGCAGAATCTAGAATTGGTGATTACAAGAGTGAGAGAAACATTCAACACAGGGAAATCCGACATTAGTAAAGGGAACCATCAAGGTATTTTTGTTTACATTGTCTCAATAATGATGGCTCTTACTAGTGATATTTTAAGTTAATTTAAACTCTTAATTTTATTATGGTTTTGACTTGCATTTGTCTCAATCAGAATGAATGTGTTCCCAAATACAGCTGAAGCCAGCTGTGTTGGTGCATCCTGTTCAACTCAAAGCAAAGACGAAGAAATTAACTCTGAGGAAGACTCAAGTAAGTTAGAAGATCTGTCTTTAGCCCTATATAACAAATTCCAGAGAGATGAAAGAATGGATGTGGAAAATGATGGACAAAAGCATGGAAAAGAGTGGGAATCCATAGATGAGAAAAGAGAAGAGAAGGAGGAAGGAAGTGAGGAAGAGAGTGTGCCCCCTGCACCCCATCCTCACAATCAGCCAGGATCACCACAGTCAGCGGAAGGTATGGATTACTCAAATATCCCTTAATCAAGATGGATTAAAAGATGATTAAAAGATATTAAGCAGTACCATACTAGACGGAGTGCTTCTTGACCTTCTGCATCCTCATCCTTCAACTCACACCCTGGAACATCATGGCATGGCTGGAACAGTTATTTACAATATTTTACCCCAGGACCAAATATTAAACAAAGATAAAAAGCATTTGGTGGAATTCTAATAAAATTCTAATACCAGTATCATTTTGACAAAGGGGGAAACTTAAACCCTAAACTTTGTTTTGTCTATGTTAACTCCAGGGGTAATGAAGCAATCCTTGAACATGGTTCATCAGGTAGCTGAAGACTCAATTACTCTTGTTCATGCAGCGAGGGAGCTCCTCACATCAATCACTGTGCAGGTAGGAGTTATCAGCAGATGTCGATCGATGGAAGTCAAATGTAAGTTGAATTATTAGTAAATCTAAGCCTTATGTGTAATTTGTTTGTCAAAAACCAATGACAACAAACTATGAAATACAATATAATTGATAAAGACTTCTTCAGTTAAATATTGGACTAGCACCACAGTTATGCAGTATGAAACTACTATATTCTTTATTTCTGTTTATGAGTCTGCATCATCTTTGCTTTCCAAAAGCAGAGATATCCATTGTATAATAGAGAGGGCGTTTCATCATTGCAACAAAAAGTACAATAAAAGCCCTAAATAGTGCCTAAAATCCTAGTAAAACTCCTCATAAGGAACCTCAAAAGCATTTTAAAACAATGCAACTAGTTTCTCTCAGGTGACAGGGGTTGAAATTTAATGAAAACTAGCAGCCTTGGTTCCGCGTTGATTCAGATCGACCAGCTAACCCTTATGAACAAAGGATCATGTGTTTTTAAAGTGTGTCCATGTGGCCTGGTTCTTTAAGACACTGGAGTCGTGTCCTGTCGACCTATCTCTGCCTCTGGCTCTCGGCCTTGCCCACGTCTCAGCTGTCAAGCTGGCCCGGCTCTGTCAACATCACTCACATTACTTTGCACCGGCGGCTCTATTACACGCGTCGAGCCACCGGGCAGTCAACCTGCTCTGAAGGCGAATTGTTCAAAAAATATTTCCGTGGTCCTGTAGTTTTAAATGGACGTGAATGAAGCCAGTCCGGTGAGTACAACATTAAGGAGCACCGTTTGCGTGATCCGAGTCAAGACCAAGTTGGGTCCTCACCTGTGTCCTACTTAGACCAGCTCGTTATTAGCTTGCGGCCGTAACTCAAAGCAGGTGACACATGGTCACATGCCTCCCGAGAGAGGAGATTTTATCGTGATGGCATCGTTACGTGTTCAGTTTACTTATTCACATTAGATCCTCTAGAAATCACCGATAACGATGTTTAGAGAACCGCGGTTATCACGGCGGCACCTGTTTCTCTCGGTGTCACTCTGATGTGCCCGTGTGGCATTTTACAATTGGTGACGTTGCGGGCGAACCATTTTTCACCGGCGGGGGTTGCATTACCATCGACGTGAATTTACGAGTGCGCCTAACAATGCTCATTTTGTCGTTTTATTCTCTCTGTGTATTATCAATGTTTTATTATAGGTCTACGCAGCAATTCCAATCTATTAAAGTCGCTACGAGTGGTTTGCAGAGAAACTCAATATTCTGCGTCCCCTACGACGTGCGGCGGGACGTGGTCTGCTCTCGAGCGTCAGTGTTGTGAAAAGGATGTGAAGACGCCGCTAGCCCGGTTCACGGCTCCGATTTCACTTCTTCATGTCGGCACACGTACGATTAGAACTAAACTAACCAGTCAAATGAGATATTTGGGACATGGCGGAACATCCGGCGAGTGACCAGCTGGCCAGCAAAACGGTCGACTTCCAGGCGACAGCCGAGGCTTACTACAGTATCGCCGTGGAGAAAGTGAAGGATGTGCGTTATGTGGCAGGTTTCGTTAGCATATCCCGACTAGCATCAACAGCTAAAACAACGTAACGGGCTGTCATGTAGTCGAAAACAGCTCAGTAGCTAGTCCTGCCAGTGCCGCTAACCATCTTTCAAGACTGTTTTGATATTTTGTATTGCTTTTTCAAATGTGTTTGGGGTTGTTCTCGGAGTTAGCTGGTGACAGTTGACTAGGTAGTTGATGGTAACGTTGGATTTCTCTTAGCAGGTGTTACTTTTCTGCTGTTTCTATCTTTTTTTTATGCGAAAGGATGGCAAGTGTTTGTTAACTTTCCTTTGAGCAGATGAATACGATAACGGGATTCCTCTGCTACAATTATGTTCTTATAACAGCTGTGTAGTAAACTGTAAAGGCTCTACCAACTTATTGTATTAACAGACATTTGTTCCTCTTTGGGGCGTACAGCGGTAAGGACGTTACAGCGACTGGAAGAAGAAATGAAAAAATCGTTTCAGTCCTGATGAAAATAACCCTACCCTTATGAAGCAAGAGCTGTATAAGATGTGCCTCATTGCTAAATTTATTTGCTCTGAATGCCAATTGAGAATATATCTGGGGTTTAAAATAGTCACTGAAAAGGAGAGTTAAACATTGATTAGAGTACTGCTGTTTTTTTTAGGTGCACTGATTAGAAAATAGTTTGCAGGGCGGCCATGCAATGGTAAAATGCTGTCTCCTCCTAATGTCCACAATAAGTATACCACTGTGCACAACCTACTAAATTGAGAAGGTGTGAACCAAGTGGATAAAAATTTCTCATCCTGAAGAGGTGCATTGAAAACAGCTGTTATGATAAACCATTCTCCTCCTTGTTCAGGTTGTATCGTCGCTGCCTGATGACATCAGACCTGGGCCAGATCTTTATGGGGTGCCATGGGAGCCAGTCATCATCTCCAGTCTGGTGGGGCTGATGACAGTGCTGTTGTTCACCTGTAGATGTTACAGCTCTGTGAGTACATAACTATTTATATACGCATCAACATCCCAAAGAATTTATATGTTCACAGTAAATTTTTAGTGATACTGTTCATCACTTCAAACACAAAAGGCCACTCTTGTTCCTTTGGCAGCTGAGCCATATATCAACCCATCAATCCCCTTAATCACCTCTTGTTCATCATTATATTCTTCTTATTTCTTGACAGGTCAAAAGCAGAATGTATCGAAGTAAGTTCTTATTACTTATTACTTGATGTCACATTCTGATGACTTGAAAGAAATGAAACTAAAATGTCACTTATGACTACCAATTTAACACCCCAGACCACAGAATATATAGAATCATAATCAGAAAACTTTAAAGCTTCCTGCAGGGAAATTGCTTTGTTATAGTTGCTCAACATTCAGTTAGGAGAGAGGACATAAATTCATAAAAAAGTAAAAACTCCAATACAATAGTAGTAATAGTAAATATTCAGTAAGTGGATAGAAAAATGTACAAATGTAATTGTGCCAAAAGGAATTGTATCCAAGGTAGAATCACAGTAAGGACAAAAGTGCCAAAATGGGGACATGCAAAGTACATTAATGGTAATTTAACATTGAATTACAGTAATGAGCAAAAATAGGGTAGTGTGGGTCAACAGTAAATTAAAAAATTTACCGGTAGAGCGCTAATGGAGATGTGCATAAAGGGGAGGAATTTTGTGTCTTTTTTATTTTAACTACTAAATCAGAAATAATTGGAAAAAATTGGAAAATAATTTGAATTTGTTTGATTAAGTTTTGTATTCTGTTTTTAGGTAAAGAGCGGTGGATGGCTGAACAGGTTGCACAGTTGCTGGATGAGAAGTGTAAAGTCCTTGAGACTCTCAGTACATGTCAACAAGAGGTTGGTACTCGTGCCAATGCTGACTGACTGCTGCCTAGAGACAGGGCCTGTCTCATACACAAGAACAGATCTTTCAACAGAGGCCAGATAGATCTGTGTTTTGATCTCTATGGCTTGAAAATGTACGATTTAGAAGATGAAAAGTCTTAATTTATAATGTTGTGTGTGGTGCAAGTTAAAAAACAGGAACACTCTCATCACAAAGTACTGGAATATATTATGCACATAATATGCACGAAATACACATTTCTTTATGGTGATCATGAGGCTTGTCCACATTCATCTGACAGATTTCTTATTTATGTGCCATCTGTAGTATGATGAGCTGGAGAACTCACTGAGGGACAGCGGTGTCTTGGCCCAAACTCAAAAGACAGAACATCTGGAGGTAAGGCGGAGAGAAACAAGACTTAAACAGCAAGCACTGACATCTGTGCACAATGTAAACAGTCCGGTAATCACTTTCAATAGAACTTCAACTAAACTTTAACAGAACTTTAAGTAAATTTTTATATTATCTGATTTGGTCTGAAGGGCAGGTACACCAATGACATTTCCAATAGACATGATATACACACAGTCATTGTATCTGGTACTGTCACCTGACAGCAACCATGATCAGGGCAGATTTATTCAGCAAATTTGTGGTTTGTTTTGGAAAGGTGTCCCAACTTAGTAGGTTCTGTCTTTCTTTCTTCTTCAGCCACTTCACCTGTGTGTGTGGTTCCATATTTTTATTTTCTAGCTCATAGGCCAAAACCAGACTGTTTAACTACAGAGCTCTGATCAGTGTCTAAAACTTGCTAAAATTTGTTATTCATAAAATGTGACTTTCTTTGAATATCTTAAACAGGATGGCACCTTAGACAAAAGATCAATTTCAAAACTTGAACTGTAATGTGACAGGTCTCAAATGGACTCTTGTTCTCATTTTAAGTTGCACATTTTGTTTTCTTGCACCTCCAGGTCAAAGCCAGACAGTTGGGACATGCTAAAAAGGAGCTGGAGAGGGATCTTGAACAACTGAAGGATCAACTGGACCAGCAGAAAGAACACAGGACAGAGCAAGAAAGGAGGGTAGGAGCACAAACACTAATATCAACAATATCAAACTGTGAAAGTCTAGTTAATTGTGCCAGTCTGTTGCATAGTGTGGTATTTATCAAGTGGATTATTTGTTTATCTCTCCAGATAGCAGTGCTTGAAGAGAGCATGAAAACATTTGAAGAAGAAACCAAAGATCTCCAGTCACAGGAAGAGCAGGTGCAATCAGCATTACTCTCCTACTTTCTGTCCTCACCTGACCTGTTTGTACCTTCACTCTCCTGTTGTTTCCCATTTTGCTTCTTCTTCTTTTCTGCTTTTGCTGTGCCTCTCTGTGTTTCATATGACATTAGGACTGTATGTCGGTCTGTCTTTAGGCACAAACTACACTGAAAGTGTACAGTATGAACAGTGACAGACTACAGAGAAACCTAGAAACAGCTGGAGAGGAGAATACACTGCTACAGGAGAGCAACACTCAGGTAGGATGCTGTTTACACACACACACACACACACACACACACACACACACACACACACACACACACACACACACACAAACACACGCATAGAATATAACTATGTATGGTATTGAGTTGAGTTCTGTATTCTGCAATCATGTACTAGATTCATGGATTTCTGTGTGACATCTGAATTGTTAGAAATAATAATAAATAATCTTTGTCTCCTCCCTTTCGGTTTCCATTCCTCCTTGTCCCTTGCACCATCATTTAATCTCTCTATCTGTCTCGTTCGGTCTGCAGTTGAGGCAGCAGGTGGAGGGATGGGCAGAAAGAGTGAGTGAGTTAGAGGCGGAGATGCGGAGGTGTGAGATTGCCCACAGCGGGATGCAGCAAGATGTGGCCAATAAGGATGAGCGTATAATGGTATGGTTGGGTTTAGCATTAATAAGAGTATACACTAGGAAGTTACTGCATAATGTCCTTGCATTTTCTCATTAAAACTGGATTTCAAATAATGGGCATATCTCAAGAACTACCAGACAATAAGACGGCAAAATGATGTAAAACATAATAACTGTATTTAAAGGATTAAGTTATATTAATATAAATTTTTTGCTTAATGGTTTACACTATATATTTGTGTGCTTCTAGTCCTTGACAGATCGCTTGCTGAGAATGAAAGCTTGGGATTCAGATTTGGAGGAAGAGGAAGGTAAGGAAGGAGCAGAGAAGGAGACATCTAATGGGGCACCAGGAAATGAAGAGAAGAATGGAAGAGGGGACATAACGGACACACAAGGCCATTTCCAGAAAGTCCAGAAACTCATATATGCCGCCAAGGTATGTGACAATTGACACAGACACATTGCAGTTGTAGTGCTGGTTGATAAGAATGCTTAATATGGGACAGTAAAAAAAAATGTTAGGAAGCTGTCTCTAAGATTATACACTAAGATTATATTTTTCCATACAGAATACTGTACACCAGCTAATTTTCTGTGTTTGTACCTCTGTGTAGCTGAATGCAGACCTCAAATCAGTAGATGAAGACAAGGACAGAGTATTTGCCAGATTGAATGATGAAGTCAAAGCTAAAGAAGACCTGCAAGGTGAGTCAACTTAACACTGATGTCTGTCTTACTGAGGCTGTCATTAATATTTTCTGATACAGAACAAGTCAAACAAAGCGTAGGGTAATTAACAATTAATTAACAATGCCTAAAATAATATGTGTAACCTGTTATTTAAATTTTTACATATACACAACCTCTCCCAGAGGTTATAAAACCATTATGTGTGTAGAGACTATAGATTAGATTTGTTATATTTGTTTGCCACTTCCTTTTAGTGAGCATTAAGGAGATGGAGAATGAGAAATTATTTCTGCAGTCAGATGCTGAGCACTATTCGGATCAGGTAGGTGACCTCACCTATGTATTAGCCTGATATTGTATTATAGTGATGTTCAACATTAATCTTGTATTTGAAGTAATATTCTGTATCCATATGCTCAGGTCCAACGATTACAACAGAAACTCCAGATTATGACAGAAATGTACCAGGAGAATGAACTTAAGCTGCACAGGTGTGTGTGGGTGTGTGTGTGTTTATTTGTGTGTGTATATATGTGTGTGGGTGTGGGTGTGGACGTGTGTGTGTGTGTGTGTGTGTGTGTGTGTGTACGTGTATGTGTGTTTGTATATGTGTGTTTGTGTGCGTGTATATATGTGAATGTGTGTGTGTGTGTGTGTGTGTGTGTGTGTGTATATGTGTTTATTTTTTAATATACATGTATACATGTGTATATGTGTATGTTTGAATCTAGCTATAGCAGTTTCATCATTTAGAAAAATGTGTTATGGTGCTGATTAAATTGTGTTTGCAGGCTGCTCACAGTAGAGGAGAAGGAGCGCTTGCAGAAAGAGGAGAAGTTGAATAAAGCCGACAAAAACATTGCATTGGCCATGGAAGAACTCAATAACTACAGGTACCTGCTTCTGCCGACTATCACCAAACACATTAACAGCCTCCCCTCCACACACACACAGTCTCACTTCTGCATTGTGTTTCTTCAGACAACGAGCAGAAGAGATGGAGGAAGAGCTGGAGAAAACCAAACAGTCTTACCAGACCCAGATATCAGCACATGAGAAGAAGGCTCACAATAACTGGGTTGGTAAAACTTCACCTTAAACCATTCTACAAACATGGAGAGAAACATGCTGCCATTATATTATCATGTCAGTCAATTTTGGTGTCAAACGTATGTTTTCACATTTCCTATCTGTCGCTGTAGCAACACCGACATAATGTGATGTTGTATCTGGGAACACAAATTTGTTTTTAGGACAACCTCTTAATCTAAGAGTTTATGAGTGCTGTCGTCTCTATCTGTATCTGTGTGTATGTCATGTTAATCATCCTGGCTTTATTTTCTAGCTGGCAGCCCGAGCAGCTGACAGAGAGCTATCAGACATCAGGAGAGAGAACGCCCTCCTAAGACAGAAGTAAATGTGTTGCCCAGTTGCAAAAATATGAGAGATCTTTTCATCTGTTTTTTAAATTGACCTTTTGTGTATTCATATGTTTTATACATTACAGTACATAGTCAGTTCCCAAAAATGTTTGTCATATCTTGACTTAAGCTGTTATTGTTTACAGGCTGACAGACACACAGTTTAAACTAGATGCCCTTGACAAAGATCCGTATGCGTTGGACAGTCTGACTAGACCATTGCCTTTCAGAGGTGAATACAATCACACACACACACACACACACACACACACACACACACACACACACACACACACACATGCACACACACATATATATACACACACATAGACACAGACAAAGTTACACATATACATACACCAGTCATGCATTATTTGGCTCTGGCCTGGAAACAGTGGGCCACAGATTTCATTGGCTTTGCAATTACCAAACTCCTTTACCCCCAGCTGAAAGGTCACCGTATGGTCCTTCTCCTCTGGGTCGACCAGCATCTGAAACCAGAGCTTTCCTGTCCCCACCTACATTAATGGATGGACCACCCGCTAGGTTGTCTCCTAGAGGTATACACATATACACAGAGGCATAAATTTACAGTCAAATCCACACAAATATACAGTCACATATAGCTATACACAAAAGACCATAATATTGATTCACAAAAATAACCACTGTAGATTTTTGATTTTTTGATGATTTCATCCATACACTCCTCTCATTGTGTCTTCTAATCTAATGTAGTTATGATTTGAGATATTTTAAAATTAATGTTGGGTTTTGCTCATTTAAAAAAGATCGCATCTTGTTTTTGGTACAATACATTTGATAATTCAATCTAACAAAGACCTTACAATAAACACCTGCAGCATGTTGAAGATAACCAGCTGGCAGCAGCATCATGAAATATAGATGCCGAAACATCTGTAGTAGCATGGTTTGTATGCTGTCATGCTGTTGGCAGTTTGCATAGTCAATGGAGAGATGTCCAAAGAGTATATGACCATGATAACTCATTAATTCTCTCAGTTCATTCTGACTGACATTATGTTCTAATACCTTTCGCCTTGTGTCTCTTTCACTCTCACTCATTTTATTTATCTTCACTGGCTAATATTTTGTCTGGACTCTTGAGTCCACTTGTTTCCTTCCTTCTCTGTCTCCTTCTTTCCCTCTGTGTCCGTGTCTCTCTCATTCTTTCATGCTCATCACCATCAATCATCAATCATCTCTACTTCCCCTGTCCTTGGTATTGTCTCTTTCCTCGGGTCCTTTCTTCCACAGTGAGCCGTGGTCCTGTAGAGCCCCCAGGTGGCCAAGGGGAGATGGAGCGAAGTGGAGGTCCTCATTCAGACAGTGGCTCCATCTCTCCTACATGGGAGAGAGATCGCAGAGGACCTCTGCCAGGACCCCCTGGGCTTCCAGGGCCCCAAGGACCTCCAGGTATGTGTGAATATGTGAGAAAAAGAAAGACAGAGAATCATAATGTCCTAGGTGATACCCAAAACCTGACCAGCACTGACCTGCCTCATGTGGATTATGATTTAGATCATATTTCACAAACAGAAAATAGGATATTTCCTCAGTTTGATCCAAAACTAAGCAGGTAAGTGAGCAAGGGGTTGATTTTTTTTTTTTTTTTTTACTTGTATATCATAAAATTCAAATTACAGCCTGAAGACGCTATTACCATGTTTATGAGAATTTTTCAATTTATTTTGTTGTGTCACTGTGTTGGGAGGAAAAAATTTTAATTCTTTGAGGGTGTCATTGATTTAAAAAAAAAAAAAGTGCTGTGCTGACAGTACTAGCACTGAGCTGTGAATACAAGAAAATGAAAAGAACATATCTCTATCCTGCTGAATACTGCTCTTGTATATTAAGATGAGAATAAGACTGCATCAAGGAACTATATTTTTAAAGCCTTCACTTTTAGGGGGATATTTGAAGGTGGCACAGCTGGATTTCTGTTGTGATAAAAATGATGTATAGATGACATGTTTAAAGCATGTATGTCTGCTCACTGTTTTGGGAACCCAAAAGGCCTATTTTACAGATCAGTTTTGCCTCACTGCAGTCAATGAAAAGGAGTAGCTAATAATGTTAATCATGGCTCTGCTGCTATGACAGTGAGCCAGCATGCACAGTACCAGGTCCTGGAACTAGGGAAGCTAAAATGGAATGCAGCTATCATTGAGGTTATTAATTGCACCTGAATTTGGTAAGCCATAGTCTCATATTGTGCATGTGAATGCTAAATGCATGTTAATAGTGCATGTGGGGTTTGTTTAATGCAGTTTGAGTTTTGAAATTAAAGCTATTCCATTTAAAGGTAAAAAAAACCCCAACATTCTGTTTTCCTCATATTTCATTTTTAGGCTGTTATAAACCCAACCTCAGAAACTCACACTTTACTCCCAGTGTCAAAAATATCACTCCAGTTATTCATAAATGGAATCCCCTACAAAAATATCAGTGTGAAATTAGTTGTTTGACTTGTTCAGTTTCTGGAAGAGCTGTTTATTTAATATTGACATATCCTCAAATAACTTGGTGTGTTTTTCTCTCTCATCGTGTCTCCATCTCTTAGGCTATATATTTCAAGAACCAGGAGGTCCCATGTACAGGAGACCTCCACCTCCTCCTGGAGCTATGGGCCTTTTGCCTCTTCCTGGCCCCCTCCCACCCGGCCCCCCTCCTCCCCATGCTAGGGGTTTACCTGCTGCTGGCCCACCAGGACCTCCTCACCTTTCAGACACTACAGGTGAGTTACAGCAGCCATATCATTGTTTCATTATGTTTCCATTTGTGACTTTTGGACTGTAGATGGTTGTCATCCAAAATGTATTTGCTTGCTCTTTTACACGTTGAAATGTAAAAGCTGAATGGTAGGTTGTGAAAATCTACACATGTATATAAATGAAGATCTGAGTCAAAACTTCTGTTAAATGTGTTTGCTGATACAGATGGCACATACAGAGAAAACAGCCTTGGACCTGGTGAACTGGAAAACAAAGAGGTAAGAGATAAACACTTGATTTCGTGAGGAAGAGAAATGTTATGAGCATGGATTTAACTGTCCTGCCTTTGTAATATGTCTTGGCATCTAAGTTTTTATTGACTTTGGTAGATTTCGGAAGCAAGTAGATCTTTCCCTCACTTCAGGGTCACAACAGTAGACAAGGTCATAAAACATAGTGTAGACAGTATTCAAACAAATAAGAATAAGTAGAACATACAGATCTGAGAAAACAAGTCACCAATAATAATGAAAAAAACTCTCCACATTTACATTAGTTTTTTAGCTATGAATGAAATCTAAACAGGCACTTTGTCAATTTTTCTACTAGTCCCAAAAAGATCCCATCTTCAGAGATTTGTTAAATATATCCATCCAGGAATTCCATAATCTTGACAGGAAGCTTCAACTTGGGTACTTGGGTAGAGAGAGAGAGAGGGAGACACACACACACACACACACACACACACACACACACACACACACACGTGTTGGCTTTGTTGTTATACCTGACCACTAGAGCCTTGGTAACATCTACCTTTTAATTCTGTATCACCAGTCCGGTCCCGGTGATAGAAGGACCCCCCCTGAAGCAGATCCAAGGATGGTGGGTCCACCTCCACCCGGACCCTCAGGTGGCCCCATGGATGGTCCCTTTCCTCGTAGAGCTCCCTATGGACCCCCACCTCCTGATCTCTACCCTTCCAGGGGACCAGGGGGCCCTCCCATGATGTCTAGTAAGCATTCATAGCCTTCACAGCATGTACCATCTTATCTCTAGATGTCATTGGTGTAAACTTAACTCTGCATTTCCTACTTTGTCTCCAGTGTGGGGCCCTCCACCTCCAGGGATGATGTTCCCTCCTCGTTTCCCTCCCAGTGGACCTCCCCTACCTCCAGGTCCTCATCCTCACTATGCCGCCCCCATGCGGCCCTTTCCACCTGAAAGCCTCCCACCTCCTTCTATGGGTCCCTCTCCTCCTCAGCAGTCCCTTCCCTCCCCACCTCACAGCCAGTCACCTGAGGAGCAAAGACCCTCACCTGAAGATGCCATTTGATCCCAACCACGTTTCTACTTCAGCTGTGAGATGACAAATTTTGGTGGTGGATGAATGGCGAGGAGGTTGCAGTTTTCCACTCTTTATGTTTTCTGTAACATCTATTTATTAAGCAGGAGGGCATGTTTAATGAATAGTGTTAGCAGACAGGAAACATCAGCCTTCTTTAGCCTATGTTGTTGCTGTCTGTCTGCTGCAACCTTGTCTTTCTCCTCCAGTCAAATTGTTATCTCTCTTTTTCTATCTTCTCTCTCTTTGTTTTTCCTGCTCTCTGCCCCATATTCTTCCAGCTACATTCCCAGTGAGGTAGATTTTATTGTTGTGGAGTCATGGTGACAGCAATTAGACTCTTGCTCAGTTGCGTAATTTTCACAGGCGGCCTAATCTCTAGGTGTCTGAACGAATGTTGCCATATGAAAAAGACAGTTGCTTGTGTGCTTGACAATGCCAGGAAGGTTTTTAGTGTGACTTAGGTTGAAATGTGTGCATGTAGAAAAACTGTATGTGTTTACATGGAGTGTGGTATGGAATTCATTTTATCCCATGGCACAGAAAGAGAAATCTAAATGATGAGCTTTCAGGAAAGAAATGCATCTTTGTTGGCTTAATCCATTTTATTTTTTTATACAAACATTCTTGCCTTTGTCACCAAAATTTAAAAAATCATAGCCATTTAGCATCTCTGTTGTTGTTGACCTGGAATCAACTTAAATTAAAACACACCGGTTCCTGTTTTCTCTGTGACTTACCTGAGGTGAAGTGCATAACTTAATTTCACTGACTTTTCCATGGATTTGGAGGATTCAGAGCAGGGATCTTGTTACAGTGACTCACATATGGCCCATGCTTGAAAAAAGTGACTTATAGAAGACACTGGTGTTATGGCAAAGTAAGTTGTGACTGATCCTGACAGTCACAGAGCGGTGAATTAAATGGACTGACTGTAAGAGAGGCTACCTTCAGAGCCAGAAAGATAACACCGATGTGAATTTTGTAAAAAGTAATTATTAATAGATGAATAAAGAATGTCAAATTGCCAATGCCTCCATATTTCACTAATGTATTGATGTTCATCTTATTTTTTCTGGTTACAATGTCTAACAAAATATTGGAATGTAATGGGAAGTAAGGTTTTCACTGACCAGTGCTTTATATAATACTGTGCTTAACCATGCATTGGAAAAGCTTCAGTTATGTTAAATCAGTATTTGTAAATCCTCTCCATATTCTCTCAAATATACACTTAATATACTTGAATTACAATACTTTTAAACTGTTTAATCTTGTTTTATTTTGCATGTAACGCCTGGTACATATCGAGTAATGTGTCAAATTTGACAAGACCAGGCATTTTGCTAAATCATAGGTTTTTTAACAAGAATTTATAATAAAATGGACTTGAATTCTCTAAGTCATCAGTTCCAATTACAGTTAGTACCATGTTCTATAAGTAACTCTCAGTTAATATTGTAGTTGAGGGTGATTTAATTCAGATATCATAAGCATAGACTAAATAATGGTGTGGTTACTAATGTCTCAAAAAACAAGGTGTTGCTTTCTTAAATCTCAGGTAATACAAATGATTAACATTTTTTTTCTTGTCCAGTGTCCATATTACATAGATGACATCCCCACAGTGTGGGAAGCAGTTTAAAAAAATGTCTTCACATTTTAGTAGAGATTTTGGTAAAGCTAGTTAGTTGACAACATACCTTTTATAGAAACTTACCATGATATGACACCACACCCTTTTCAAGGAAGACCTTTTGACATTTCAAAGTAGGAAAAGCATATGTGTTAATATTAACATTAATGATGGGTGCATTACATGTAGGTGTGCCAGGGTCCATGGTATTGTATATCTTGTATAAAACAGCCATTGTGGATGGTAATATACCTTTGCTTTTCATACTGTAACAGGTCAAAAAGCCTGCTGTGAGAAAGGTCTATTTACCCCTCTGCTTCACCACGTTTTTTTCTAACCTATTTGTGTTTGTGGGGCTGGGCCTATATACAAGGATTTTTTAGTACAATGACACTCATCAGGGCTTAGTGTTTTCTCATGCACATTATATACACTTAGAACATGAAACACATTCTGCTCTTGTACAATTTACTAATGTGGGCTAGAATTCTCCAAATTACTCCTCAGAAGTCAAATAAGGCCATTAGTCAAACTGATTATTGTAGTTTTCACTGCTTGCTATATCACGACAGAATTTCACTTGCTTTCCAATGGACTTTGCAGGAGTTTGCCTTCATCAGCAAAGCTATTATTTGAAAGCAGAAGAAACAAGGAAATTGTGCTTTTGATCTTGTTACAATGACTTAAATTTGGATCTGGCGAAGAAAAAAAGTAGCTTATAATTGTGTTTTGTCACTAGAGATGGAGATGGTAGTAAAATGAGACACTGTTACACAACTGACTGTGAATATTCATTTAGAAAATTGGCAGAAGTTTTCACAGACTGTAACCATCAAAGTTTTATTTTTCAATAAAACTTGTAATAAAATCAAAATATTTTTACAAACCAGTGTCTGTTGGGGACATTTTTAACCAGGCTGAATAATCTGTCTTGAAATGGTTTTACATGAAAGATTAAGGCATTTACTCCTGTCCGTCTGCAGAGATGAACTGATTATTGATTCTTATGGTTAAGGTCACCCCTTTAGTGTATGTACTTGTCACCTATAACAGCAAACCTTTCTCACTGTTAGTAAGGAGAATGGAAAAGGCAGTGCTTCCTACAACCATGACTGTACTATAGAGGTAAGTAATGTGTCATTATATCATTGTCATTAGTTCTATGATCCCCAATGATCTTGTACTAGGTGTTGTGTTAGACAAATATAGATAAGGTACAGTATGTTCTAAAGGAGGAGATGTCCTGAAGTCAGATCAGTACTAATTTCACAGAGGAAGTAACACTTTGGTATGAAGTCCTCTCACATCTAGGAAGGTTTGGGCTCCTTATAAGGTCCTGTAACAGCAACTTCATCCTTTTTTTTTACGTTGCATTCAGGCCCCGTAAAGCAATCTGAAAAACTTACATCTCTATTTACAGATGTTGTAATCACTTGCAAAGAGCCTGGAGAGCCTGAAGATATGGAGACTTTACTATTAATGTATACATAAATATGCTCCTTGCTTTGTAAACACATACAACATACAAAGTAGTTATAAAAGGTTTAATTGTAAAACCTATCCACATAATTAACAAAAAAAGACACAAATATACCTGAACATTATTTGCCATAAACGGTTGAAAAATATCAGTTTTAATATTTCACATCCCCACCACCTTCATCTTTAAAAACCACAGCCTATAAAAATCCATACAAATAAATTGCATTTTCCTGTATAAACAATAGGTCGTCTCTGTGAAGATTCAGTGGAGTGGTTTGGATCCTTCCCCATCTATACAATTAGCCACCATTGCTGGCTAATTTTAAAAAATCTGAACAAAATACAGACATAAACCAGCAAAACACTGAAATTTGGAAAAAAAAAAAATCAATTCTTGTCAGACTGGTCATAAAGTTGGAAGCATTTACTTGTTCATGATGACAGAGTACTTCAACGAGTGCATGACAGAGGAAAAGAGAAGAGGTAGATTAGAGGCAGAGAACATTAACAATGATACCTGCTGAGCAACAGCTTTGAAGGGATACCTTACTAGTTGACTTGGTATTTTACCCTTTGGATATGCTGATGGTGTAACACGTGGCCTTCAGTTAAAATAATTTTGTTAACGTGTTAACGTGGTTACAATGTCATTGTATTACTGACTTTACAATTGCAATCACTGATGTAGTGGTTAAAAAAAAAGAGAAGAAACTTGGTTATTATCATTGAAAGAACTAATTACATATTAACAAATGTATGGGATTTTTATGAAAGGGTGTGGTGAGGGCAAAAAAAAGATGATAAAAATGCCCAGGTTTCCTATAAACACTTCAAATGGTTTGCACTAAAATCTTTTGCAATTACACCCATTTTTGTTACATTTGTGCCACTCCCCACTAAATTAGCAGCAAAAATGATGGTGTCCAGTATAAATCTAATATCTCCATGTATTTGAGTTTTAGACAGGATAATCAGAGAATTATTTTTTCTGAATGTGTTAATTTAAATTTGTTCTGGTCTCAAATACTGACACAATTTTGAAATATTTATTTCCTTATTTTGGAATTGAATTACTGCTCCCAGTGTGGGGTTTTCTGAGTTTGTCACAGCAACCAAATTGTATGTAACTCCTATAAATAAAAAATGCACCTCTGAAAAAAAAGAACATGTAAGCCCTGCTGAGTGGTGGATGCTCTCTCAAACAACAAAAAACTGTACAAACTGTCGTATGTTTACCTAGTTATTCAAAATATAACAAAGTGTAATTATTAGTCTTGTACATTATATTTAAACTGATGAACATAAAAAAAATACAAAAATTAAAAAAGTTTCACGGCACAATGGACAAGTTTCATATATGAACCAGTATTTCCCCATATGCCACTGGACGCTTTGTTTGAGATTAATAATCTCAATACATATAATTACAAACAAAGTTGTGGAGCATGTGATGACTGTGACTAGTCAGAATACTCCCTAAAGGACAACCTTCTGAATGCTCCAGTACTGCCAAATAAAACTCACATTAAATTGTTTCCAATGCTCTTGAACTACTATTGGTGCAATGGTCAGGTAATGGGGAAAACAATCCATGTGACTGAAGGTGTGCCTGTTTACTGGTGTCCAGGTCAGATGGCTAGGTGTAAAACACATAAAAAAAAAACACAAATGTTGCATGTACTCAGGGTTTTAACTAGGTTGTACAAAAATGTCCCTTACACCTTCCCCAAATGTCAGGGAAGTAAAAAAATGCACTGTAGGTGGACCCGGGTGGATGAATCTGTTGAGTATGTAAACAAGGACTGAATACATTTGCCACCGATCATTTCAAAGATTTCAATCCAAAATCTGACACCTACTTTGAGGAAAATCAGTTATTATCCAATACTCAGCGGTCAGACTTTGAAAAAAACACTGTCTGAAATGATGTAGTGGACATATGTAAACAGAATTAAGGACCTACTTTAATCATATTCTAATTTAATACCAGGAGTCATTTTGGCACCACTAGGAGTATATGTATTCTACTTAAACTCAAGGCATTAGTCAATAAAAATCAGGTTTTTGTCAGTTTTAGTGTCCAGTGATACCTGTCCAGGTTGCTTCAGTGGTTTTCACAAGCTGAACACAAATCCTTTAATAACTATGTAGACTGAATTCTTGGTATCACATTGGTATCACATTTTTCCTTAATTATTTATATAATACATTTGGAATTAAACTCTTTGTTTGCTTAAACTGTATGTTAATAGGGAAACCCTCTCTTACCTTTCCACTGAGGGAAAGATACAGAGGGGAAAAAAATAAACAAACAAACAAACAAACAAACAAAAACTAACCCTGATTCTGGATGGAAGTACTGGTAACTAACATTTCAGTGAAACAAAGATTTATTCCTGTTTGTCCTATATGGGGATTTAAACCTGCGAGTCCCTGTTGCCTGTTGTGTGCACCTGTTAGCATGAGAGGCAGCGTACTGACTGGTGTCGCTGCTAGAAGATTCAGACGTGTGTTTGAGGTTGTTTCCTAAAATGTGGCTGTATGTGTGTGTTTGGGTGTGTGTGTGCGTGCCTCAGCAGTTTAGAATGGGTCTGTTTCTATCTGGTCTGAACGGGAACATGGAGCTGCTGTCAGAGTCTGCCTTCCCTCTGTGGGGGCCCAGTGTAGCCACAGCCTGGAAAAGAGCACACACATTCTTGGTTGTTATTCTGCACTCATATATTTTATTGTTATTATTTATTTATTCATATATTTTTTTTTCAAAAATTAAACACTCCTGCGCACACACCTTTCTGATGGCTGTCCAATCCTCCAGGATGTCCAAGTCAGGTAGCATATAGACAATATATGGGCGTGGACAGGGTTAAGGACATTTGCAGAGAGAGCATGAATAAATTTTAAAAAGGACATCTAGATACTAGTATTTGGGACTTTTTAGAAGCAGTAAAAGTAGAAATCGTTAACAGCAGTATCAATGTGAACAGTAATAGGGGTAATAGCAATAGAGGGATATCAGACACCACTGAGGGTCTTCTCCTCTTCTTGTCTGGACTTAAAGCATCTCTTCTCTTCTTCCTTCCTGACAACTCATCATTCCACAGCTCTGAAAGAAAGACGCAGAAAAGGACAGACAGGAAGATTACAATGTTTTGCATATGCGCTGAAGTTAATATACTGTGCTGGTTGCATGTAGTGTCTTCTTATTTCTGTTATTTAAAAGTGTCGTGTTTAGTTGCATGACAAAACACAATGTAACCACTTTGTTATGTGTGCATTACCAGATGTAATATCAATGCTGTGTCTGTCTTCCTCCAATCTTCTGATTTTCTCCTCCAGTTCACTCTGTACTGTATCAAAAAGCAGCAGCTTCTCACTCTGCACACACGCAAAACCAAAATATCATGTAAAACACAGATCAAATACAAAAATTTATCCAGGTGCATACATACACCACTGGAAATTATGCAGATCAGATAACGGCTCCTAATGACTCCTAGAGCCAAAGACTTGAGATAAACAGAGATTTTTTTGTAAGACAGGAGGTAATTAAATGAAGTGTGTGAGTGTGTGTGAGTGTGTGTGAGTGTGTGTCCAACCTCCCAGTGCTGGCATGCTGCCTGGATCTCACACTGATACTTGTTCTTCACAGACGACAGACACAACTCTCTGTAGATTCCTGACAAAGATGGAGAGAAAGAAATGATGTACGAGTAATGAAGGACATTAGAGTGTGTATGACTTTAAAAGTGTTTGTTAGTATTTGTGTGTGTGCATTTGTGTTAAAGTTACCTGCCACTTTGGTGCGGACCTGCATGTTCTCTAGCAGTACTGCCAGAGGCTCAAGATATTCTGCTGCCCGGCCAGCCTCCACCTCTGCCAGCTTGCTGTTTACTTGACTGAGACGCTCACGATACAGCCTGGACACAAACACAGAGATAATTATACGTACAAGTCATTTATTCATGGATTTTTTTTTTTTTAACTTCAAATCTTAGAAAAAATTTATAAAAATCAATGTCAATCTTACTGGTCTTTAAGATCAGTGAACTGTTTCTCCAGGTTGGACATTTCATCTAGACACTCCATCCTCCTCCGCTCACAGTCCTCCTCATCCATTTCTGGAACAGCATCAAGTATCCAAAAAACACAAACACGTCTAGGTTAAGTATTATGACACCGAGTCATGATGGAAGAAGCAAGAAGTTCAAGAGCTGATATGGAAGTGGAACCTGGCACACGTACACATATTTCAGCCCATAAACAGCTTCCATTAGCACAAGTGGCGCATCAGCCACACTAGTGATCCTTTTGTTTATTCAGCTATGCAAGCCTTCCTAGCTCCACTCCAACAAATGGCATGATTCATATACTATATAGTTGATCCATGCATTTTACTCATCACAACAGTTCAATCTCTACTCCTTATTTAATATCCATAGTCCAACATATCCCGTAGATACAAAATATCTGCCAGCATGACAATATTTACAAAGCTATCGCCAAACTGCCCAAAATCCACAAAAACATTTAATTGCAGCTGTTATCTTTAATGAATTCCAAGGATCTGTCCCCTACTCTATAGTTTATAATGTAAAGTAAATGAGTTTTAGCAGATATATGCCCTCCACTTTGGAAAAGCCTGATAGAAGAATGGTTATCTATATCACCTTTAATTCGATGCCAAAATCTTTCTGTTTTAATTGTTGTCACTCTCCAGTTCTTGTATATATAAGTCTTGGTTCATTTCTTCATCTTTTGACACTGCTTTGTTTTTAACTTTCATATTTTTTACTTCCATTTTTCACCCATTGCTTTTGTCCAATTTTAAAACCTATTTGATCTTATTGTTGCTTCAAAGTAATTCCTAACATTGCTCCAAAAGAGTTTCATAATTACCCATAAAAAGTCTGCAAATGTTGCAAATCATGAAAAGTGTCACAAAAGTAGACAACACAAAAGTCTTTGACTTGTATTTCCAGTCAAACTGCTAACAGCAAAAACATTTTAATAATGCACTCATATATTTTTTCTTTTAGAGGCATCCATTAATATAATTAAAATAGGATTGTTCTGCTAATTTTCTACGATTTCACAGATTCTCACCTGAGCTGTCTCCATCCTCAGAGACAGAGGAGGTCTCAGAATCCTCCTCCTCTGAGCTAGATGCCTCCTGCTCCTGGTCTTCTACCTCCATCTCCTCTGCTGTACTCTCCTTCTTCTCCCGGTCACGGTGCACCGGCATGGCAGCAAATCAACCTCAGACTGGTAGTGTTATATTAGAAGACAATGTCAGTCTTATTTGTCAGTTTTACCCACAAAGAATTACAGCTTTACATGTATTTAGATTTAGACCTATAGACAATAAACATCTAAAAAAAATTAAAGCATGTGCACACTTTACACCCAATGGGGATAATTAGTATTTCTGCTTGAATATCAGAGGGGCTTGACTGAGCCCATAATGCATCATTTTAGGATTACTGATGTTTTAGCATCTGCAAGATGAAAAAATATAACTGCAGGAATGTTCAACAGTTGAGAAGTGACTTTACAGAACAGCCCTTTTACACTTGGTTGTGACTGTTGCTCAATTGATGGATTTAAGTCATATGAGCATGACCCCCAAAATGACTGAGCAGTTCAAATTAATTACAAATACTTACAAATTACTTGTTGATGAACGATGATTTTTGTTTCTCTCAGCTGATGTAATTACATAATTTCTGATAGATAATTTTAGGCTTGTAGGGTGACTGCAGTAACAGACATTAATGAAAAAACATCAACATCAATTCATTGATTGTTTTCATCCGTTAAGCAGCTGATCTATCTATCTATCTATCTATCTATCTATCTATCTGTAACTACATAACAGTTTTATCATCCATTTGACTGTTTAATATTCCCATTGACGTTTACCCAATGATGGCGGTGTTGTGGGGTATCCACCTAAATTCTACTCCCAATAAACAATGTTTTATACACATTTTTTCCCCTATTTTTTTTTTATTTAAATCGTGGATCAATTTGGATAAATATTCTATCTTGGGAAATGCTTTTATGTGAGTGACATTCCTGAAAACAATGGACTCTTTTTAAGTAGAAAGGTTTATATTTTTGCGTGAGATTAGTTATATTATTAAAAGTTACTTAAGAAAAGCAATTTCAACGGAATATGAGATCTAGCTGTTTGCATTTTTAATCGTTTTACTACACAAGACAAATAAACATTAAAAAAAACACAACACGTCACGTTAGCATTACGTTAGCATGTTAGCAAGTCAGTACAGTTAGGTAGCAAGCAGGATGTGCACAGTTATAATTATAAAAAACATTAACGAGGAGACTTAGAAGTAAATCATAACTCACATGATGGTGAGATGCCGAATGAGCGTTAGTTAAAATATTAGGATAAAACAAATCCGAGAAGAGATTAAACTATTTTTTTCCCTCGGTTAAAATTTCACGCGTGTCCCCGCTAAGCTAAAAACAAATCTCAGTAGGGCGCTCTTATTTGTTTAGGGAACTGTAGTTTTCAATACTCGTAAAATTGCCGTCATTAAAGGGCCAATCTCCAGCTGTAAACTCTACTACCCAGGATTCACCGCTGTAGGTTCATGCGGAGAGTTCGAGCAGAAATGTCGAAAGGCGTTTAAAACTTTAACTAGCGCAAAACCGGAGGCGCCGTTTGTGTCAGACGTCTGGTGCAGGTCGACAGTAAACATATAAGTATGGTTGAAACCGGATAACCGGAGTTTTCGCTTTGTTGAGCTACACTGGCGTTGAATGTCTCTGGTATCCATTATTTTGTTTTCCCTCCTCCGCCATGATGTTTCCTAAGTGAACGGCGGAGCTAGCGGAGCTAGCGGAGCTAGCCAACCAGCCAGTTTAGCCTGCAGGCTGTTATGGAAGGGAGGCGCAATGGATGGATGCTTTGCCCCGCTACGATTCACATATTTGTCCTACTTTAAACAACATGTGTCCTCTGGGGCAAAATTTACCCCTTGATAAACTCGGCGCCATCGCAGAGGACTACTAGCTCGGAGCGCAACGTTAATAAAGGATCCAGGAGTATCGGCGTTTCGCTGTAGTTTGAAGATTAGCGCTAACTGAGGCTGTATAAGTGGCTACACGGCTAACTCCTCACTCCTCCTCTCTGTCCACCATCGCATTCTTGTGTCTCCTGTCTCGGGAATGTTTTCCAAAAAGCCTCATGGGGACGTTAAAAAATCAACACAGAAAGTGTTGGACCCAAAGAAGGACGTGTTGACGAGACTCAAACATCTTAGAATTGTCATAGGTAAGGTGAAATCCCTATTAAGCAGCTAACAGGTTAGCCTCTACGTGCCGGTCCGTTCACACAGGGAATGCCGCACCAAACTCGGCACGAAAATCGCGAAATTTAAAGTCGCCCTGAATGTAAACACGGGCACAGGCTTTATTATAACAAACTTCGAGGCCATTTCAGATTTAGTGACATCCACCCATCGGTTCGGCTTCTCGCTTGTAGTCCGATTTAAAAGCATTTTAAAACTTTAAATTTTTCTGCCTCTGTTTATCTTTACCATCCTTGCCCCTTCCACTCAGAACCGTTGTGACAGTCATAGGTTTTGTGTCCACGACCTAAAAGTGAAAGATTTTCGAGTTGGTGGAGGATTTAAAGACGCGTTTTATGTTGCGTGAAAGTGACAGTTCTTGAACAGAGATTGATTCGGGATCTCTGAGGAGAATCGACTGTAAAGTTGATTCCAGCGTGTGTGAACCTGTGTTTACGCAGCTCACGGCGTGAAACTGAGGCACAGTGATGCTACACGGAGTTATTTAGTCTGTGGTGATTTTTTTTTTTTAGGAGTGTCCCTCTGTGCTGAACAAAGACTTGATGTGTCAGAAAACCTAAGTGTTTTTTTTTCTATTTGTCTTACAACACCAAATACAGTGATTTTGGTATATGGAAACAATAGGGAGCATGAAAGGGTAACGAATAAGAGTATGAATAAGTGATCTATGCCCTAGTGCCTGTGCGTGTGTCTGTCCTTCACTGACACAGTTGTTTTTACACACACACACACACACACACACACACAGACCCCAGAGGGAAACAGCCTCGATTTTTCCTCTCCCTGTCCAGTACAGTAGCTCAACTTCCTGTTTCTATTGTATGAGCTACTGGGCTGTGTGTGTGTGTGTGTGTATGAGAGAGAGAGAGAAGGGGTGTGCCCCCTCTCTGTGCTCTTTGGGGAATACAAGATCTTGATATTAATCACAGACTTGCACATAAAAACACAATTGCAGTGACGTTGTTTGAGAAGGAATATATACAGACAATCGAACAATAGATAACTACACAGTTTTAATGATTATGATACCAGACCACAACTTGCATATGGCCACTGTTGGTTTTATATATATATATAAAACTGGAGCAATGCCAATTTAGAGAGCAAGTAATACAGTCCACATCATGAACTACTTGTCCATTACATAGCCATTATTTTAATTAAAAAACATTTTTTTTACACAAAACAAGACCCTCCACTGAAAAATGTTAAACCTCTGCCTTTGTAGGAAACAGAGACTAAGATTGTCAGCTAAGTTTTTTGCTAGAATGGTTCATTCCTAATCTGAAAGAAGGATTCAACGAGAAGTTATTTCAGTGCTTTGTAATCCCTTTGATGCAATCAGGATATTAAGTAAATTCTCCCGAGCCCTGTTGTCGATGCCAGACCTAAAAAAAAAAACAAATTCCTTGAGGAAAAGGTTTCTACTTAAAAGTTTGCTAGAGTATAGTTTTAGTTAGGGTAAAAACCAAAACAAGACAATTATGGATATTTCAGAGTAAAGCAGGTCATTTTATAGATTACTGGATCAGACTTGTTGACTGACATAGAACAGTGGCCAAATGTACTGAGCAAAAGATTTAGGCCCTTACAATGAACTGAGGATGTTATCAATAATAATGCCTCAAATAGTTTTTAATTTTTAGTTAATTCCATGCAAACTGTGGCAAGCAAAAAAAAACTAAAACAAACAGAAAAAACCCTAAATCAAGTTAGTATTTTATGTGACCACTGTTCACCTTTAAAACAGCGCCAGTTCTTCTTGGTACACTCGTACACAGTTTTTCAAGGTACTTCGCAGGTAGGTTGATCTAAGCATCTTTGAGAACTTGCCACAGTTCCACAGTGGGTGTAGGCTGTCTCAGTTTATCCTGTCTCTACATGTGATCCTAGCCCAAGAATCAAAACATCTAAAATGCCTAAAACTCTTTGCACAGTAATTTATCTTTAGTCATCACAGACTACCTCAGTTTAGACATATGAGGTCTGAACTGAGGAAACACTATTACCCAACAGTACATTGTCTATGCATGTGAAGAGTGAGTTGATAATTCGATGTCGTTTTTTTAGAGAAGTAACATCTGTAAAAAAGATGGCAATCAGATGGTAACAAATGTATTAAAAAATGTCAAAAATGTTAAGAAACCTACTCAGCAAGGTCAACCACTATAACACAGAACCGTTTGTGTGTGTGTGTGTGTGTGTGTGTGTGTGTGTGTGTGTGTGTGTGTGTGTGTGTTTGTTTTTATAAGAGTTCATCTTTCATATTTCATATAAACAAACCCAGAGACTATCACCAGAGGCTCTTTTGAGCGTGTGTGTATCTGTTTACATGCTTGTGCATGTCAGTGTGCAGCCTAATGTCCTACATGCTAATTGTCAGTTTGAGCATGTTTTTAATGCCAGTGTCTGAGTCGGTCTGTATCTTTCCTGATGACAACCAGTGCTGTTGAGGCTGAGACTCAGTCCAGAGCACATGAATGTAAACGTTCAATCTTTTAGAAGAGAATATATCTTAAACTGGGACTGAGATCCAGAGTGGACTGCAAGTCTTTTCTACTGTGGCTTGACATGACCAAAGCAAATTTAGAGAATCCAGATGCTGCAATGAGGTTATATTACTCAAATGTATTTCCTGTGATGAAAAAAAAGAAACGTGTGGTCTTCGCAACACAGCTTTTGCTTTGTATTATAGATATGTTTTGAATTTAAGTCTGAAACTTTTAGACTAAAAGTTGATTAGCCATTTCAAATTCAAATTACATATGTGATCACTGAGAAGGTTTCTTCCCCGTCTCTCCCTTTTATTGCAATTAAATCACTTTTTTTGTCTTTGTCTGACCTTTTGGTTGAGGAAAGAGACATATGGGTGTTGAGCTGAGATGCACCTTTGATGTTTTGTATATATTGTGGTGGGCCTGGTAAAGGGAGATGTCAACTTTTATTCAAACCTCAGGAGATGGATTAAATTTGGGACAAACTTGGAATCAGATTAAGTGTTGAGCATTTTTTTCAGCAGTGGGAAAGTTTACATTTCTGATGGACTCAAGCACAAGTTTGTGGATGGTTTTGTCCTTGGTGTTTTTCTCCCAAGTCTGTAGTTAATTCTTTATCCCCCTCCTCATTTTCCAGAAAATGCAGAGCCTGCAGAGCTGAAACAGTTCTTTGACCTGAACTACTCCCATATCTACTATGTCTTCTTTGAAAACTTTGTCACCATCGAGGTCAGCCTCAAGCAAAAAGGTAAATTTCACTGACTGTCAAAGTCAAGAACAAAGCCTTAACACTGTAGGTTACGTATTCATAAAGCATTAGATCATTGCTATCAAAGCTATATTATCATGCTTCCTTCAAGCTAGTCTCTGTTTTTCAGGTCATAAGTCTCAGAGGGAAGAGCTGGACTCAATCCTCTTCATCTTTGAGGTAATGAAATATTACAAATTTTACTCAAAATGGATGTCCAGAGAAAACTGTTGAACTGGTGGGCTCCAGTAGTGTCGATCTACAGTGTACAAAGCAGAACAACTTTGTAGTATTACTATGTACAGAAGTATCGAATTGGGACATGGATAAAACTTCTCCATCCCATCTCACTGAATACATGTGATAATTGCTACATGTCACTCCTGGAAACCAGTCACTTACTCTAACATGAAGTTATTTCTTCTAAGACTTTTAATGATCAAAAAGTTTGATTCTACATGAAAAGTTTAACATTACAAAATTTTCTGATAGTTTTTCACAAAATTCCATTCTACAAAGTTATAGAAGACCTATAGAAAAATTTAGATTATTGAGTATCTGGGACTGTAGCTAAATTTACTGGGATTTGTCAGTAGGGACGGTAGTTTTACTTGTGCTGTTTTGCGGTCTCTAACTAAATGCTGGATTCAGCATGGCTACTGAAAAGAGCTCCAACATTAAACTAAATCATTGAAGTGTTTGTGAATCCATGACCTCTAACTTTCTGTAGGTGGTCTCGGTCAGCACCATAACACCAGCTGGCACTGACCTCAGCCTAAGACCACTGGTATTTTGCAACACGCAGAAATGAGGGGTGGTGCTTAAAGTAGCCAGGATAAGATAGCAGACTGTGTAAATGTGTATTGCTGACCTTCTTTTGCCCTTCTACACTCCAAGAACTCCTCTTTAAGTTCAGAACAGGTCAAGGCACAGGACTAGTAAATACTTGGATAAAAGTATGTGCTAAAAATAGGTATGAGTTTAAATTAGGGCTATACAAAAAGAGTTTATAGAATTACTGATCATGTAATAATGTCATACTGACTTAAATTTATCTTATATAGTTTTCTTAATCAGTAATTGGTATCAAGATAAATCGGAAAGTGTATCTTGATACACAGTTGATTTTAGGTTATCGTCGATTCATAGTTGAAATGACAAGTATATAGTAACTCACTGATAACACATAGTTTTATAAGTCTTACAACAAAATCAATAATTAGTTTCTCATTATTGGAATCCTTTTTATTTTTTTAACCAGAAAATCCTCCAGCTCCTGCCAGAGAGAATCCAGAGCCGATGGCAGTTCCACAGCATCGGTAACCCACACAAAACCCACACTCAACAAACCCCTTGCTTGAAGCATACAGCAGATCTGATCTTCCGAAAAAACTATGTGTTGTTGAATCAGGTTTAACCAGTCTTGAATAGTGTGGCCACTCACATGACAGATTATTTCATGTAATGTGAAGAGACCTACTAGCACCAGAGCATAGCAAAGTGAAAAATACCTGGTTTGATGTTGCTTTGCAGTTGTAGTAGAATTCCAACAATGAATTTCAGTTTTCCTTAAAATTTCTTTACCACAATTTGACATCTTATCATTTTCCAAAGACACATGTATAGTAAGCTACTAATGTATTCCACGCTGGCCAACGTCCATTATAGTCACTATGCACCAGAGTATAAACGACCTGGTTGATCTGTCTTTCTCTCACAGGACTGATTCTCAAGAAGCTGTTACACACTGGGAACTCTTTAAAGGTACTGCTCTGTTTTGTTACCTGTCAGCCACACCACCCAAATCCTAATCCCCTGGCCTTCTAAGAGGACATGTGCGGGCTCATCATCTTAATTTTTTCTTAGAGTCTTAATTTTAGGCAAAAAAGTAAATGTTGCAAGCAACGTGCTATTCAGTTTATCCTCACATCTCTTCTCTCTCTTTAAAAAAAAAAAAAAAATCTCATTTACATTGTAGATTCGTCGTGAAGGTGTGCGCCTGTTCCTACTGTGGATGCAGGCGTTACAGGGTAATGCCGAACGTGAGCAGCTCTGCATGTTTGCCTGTTTGATTCCTGGCTTCCCAGCTCCACTCTGCCATGGGACCCCACGCACCCTGGACACTCTGATCAACCCCCCACTCAGTTTGACAGAGAGTTAGTACAAGAAATACACACACAATCACACATACACAATAAGTGGGCCGACTGGTCTTATTTTAAAAAATCAGCCAGTAATTCTTGTGTGCTTTTGTCAAGACATGATATCTTGATTAACATTTTGAGCCCATTTATTTTTCCGCAGTATATATAGAGATTAAACAAATGATCGCAGCAACATTTCACCGTCAATTGTAATATTATTGTTTCTCCCCCTGCAGCTCAGGTGACCCCAGAAGAGATAACTCCACTGGTTCCTCCCCAGTCAGGTGACAAGAACCAGGAAGACCTTACTGCCTACTTCCTAGAAGCACTTCTGAAATACATGGTAAACCAGGTATTATAATTATTTCTTACTAACACAGCTAATGCAACATAATTACACTGTTGAAAATATTCTGATTCCTTACTAATGGCACTAATGTTAAACATATGAGAGGTAACCAGTGACTAACTTTATCCTGTACAAACGTGGTGATATTTAAAGTATTAATCTAATCCCTTACTGATATGATTTTCCTCCCTTACTGACACAAACTGACTTGGTTCTGCTATTTCTTTCTCTTGCTGTTGAATACACATGCACACACTGATAACATTCTCCCCTAAAACAATGCTGCCCTTTCCCCACTTGACCCTATTTTGTGTGTGCAATGCTCTCCTTATAACACAAGCTTGTTTGTCTTTGTGTGTTTGTGTGTGTGTATATGTATTTTTGTGTGTATCCACCAGGCCAAGAGTCTAGAATGGCGTTGTAAAGACAACCATGAACGTGGCTTTAGCTTCCTCTTTGGTCACTTCAGGAAGTTTTACCTTCCTCACATTTTTCCCAACTTCGCCATGGAAACCAGCCTCTACAACCCCATACTTGGTCAGTACAATGAAGTCACTGAGAGCTATGTAGAAGATACTGTAAATCCAGAAACTCATCGGAATACACTGATTGAACAAAAAAAGTATATTGCAAATGTGTACCACAAAAATAATGATTTTCCTCGTTCCCTGTAGACGTGCCTCCAATGCGCCCTAAGCCCTACTACAGTGTGGTTCGCAGGGAGCAGGACAGTGGTGAAACACTGTACTGCACTAAGGAGAGCTTCCTTCAGGCCCGAGTCATCTTCATACGCTGGCTCGTTTCCTTCTGGCTGGAGCCACGACCCAACATACACACACTCATCCCAGGAACAGAGGGAGAGAACATCCCCAAAAACATACAGGTAACACACACACATTGTGTTTTTGTAAATTACTTGGCTGATGTTTAATTACCATGTGTTTTTCTAAGTGAGCTAGGCTGCTCATTCTAACTACCCAGATGTACCTTGCTCAGAACAGCATATGAAAAAGTTGATGAGAGATTAGTCAAAAAGATAGAAGTAATAAAATTAGAAAAAAACCTGTTTTTCATCCAGTTTCTCTTTATTTTCTTCTTATCTCCTCCCTCTCCTCTCACTGTATAACCCCTGTAACTCTTAAACTCCAGCGAGCAGCAGCTGGCCTGGCAGCTCGCTCCGCAGGCAGCTCAGACGACAGCGGTGGAGGCGGGATTCGGTCTGACAGCCACCTGGAGAGTAGCGGGGCTTCATCTGGGCCAGGAGGAGGCACCATGGGGCTCTCTGGGGGTCCGGGCATCGGGAGTGAGCCTGAGCAGAGCCACTCCAATACATCTACACTGACTGAGCGAGAACCCAGCTCCTCCTCACTCTGCTCCATGGATGAAGAGCAGCTGACGGACATGGAGGTGGTGAGAAGAGTGCTGACCAGCTCCAGAACCAATGTAAACTTCATCACAGAGATCTTTAGACAGGTAAAGTAGAAAAAACTGTTTTTGGTATTATGTAGCTATTCCACTGTTCTAAAGATCCATACTTTTCATGAAATTTGTCCTGATAATATTTATTTGTCTGGGTGCCAATATAGGCATTTCTCCTTCCTATGTGCGAGGCAGCAGCAATGCGAAAAGTGGTCCGTGTTTATCAGGAGTGGATCTCCATGGAGGATAAGCCAGTGTTTATGAAGGAGCCAGACGATTCAGGCTCTCACCTTGGAGAAAAAGAGGAAGAGGTGAGGGATGAACTGAAACCAGCAATGGAAACCAATATTCAAATAAATGAGGGGCCATATAAACAGATCTTTATGTACACATAGATATACCTCCTAAATGTCCACTTCTTTCAAACTTAATGTCCCTAATTTGTAAACCAGATGGTCTTTTTTAAGTTTCAAGGCCAAACCAAGATAAGACCTAATTGATTTTTTTTTTCAAATTTTATAAAGGTCTCTGCAGAATTACAGAGTACATTACACAACACTTTTCAAAGGCTTAGTACTCCGTGTGACAAGTAAACTGAACTGTGCATGTATTTAATTTTCTGTTCAGGGGATGAACAAAGTGATTGACAATGCATTGCTGGAGTACAGGGTTCATGCTGGAGTGCAGACTACATTACAGGTGTGGTTGTCACATTTACTTAAAAGTCTATCTCTGTCTCACTCTCAAATACAAAAGCCTTACTGTTGCAGCATCTTGTTGCAGTTTTTTCTTATTCTTGTGGACGAGTCATTTAGGGGATTTTGACCCATTTAACATCCTACCTACTTGTGTGCTTGTCTGCAGGTATTTATCACCCACTCTTCCAATGTTTTCCTATTGGAGCCAGCCAACGACATCAAGATTCTCTTGGAGGAGCATGTTGATATGTGCAAGCGAGTCCTGAACATCTACCGCAGCCTTGTCATGCATGAGACCATGGACCAAAAAACATGGTAAAACAGAAGCTGCATAAACACCAGTAAATATTCATTATACCATCTAATGCATTTCAGTAACATCCCCATTTTGTACACAAACCTGTATTTGTTTGTAGGGAGCAGATTTTATTGGTTCTCCTGAGGGTGACAGAGTCAGTGATGAAAAGACCTCCATCCATCATGCCCCAGGGAAAGAAGAACACATTGTCAGGCAGACTGGCTGGACCTATCTTTCAGGTACGTCGCTTTCACTTTACTAAACAGGCTAAATATCTTTCCGAGAGTATCGAATATGGACAGAGGGTGTGTGTGTCTGTGTGTGTCTGTGTGTGTCTGTGTGTGTGTGTGTGTGTGTGTGTGTGTATACAACCTTTTATAATACCCCCCCCCTTCCTGCTCAGACGCTGATAGTAGCCTGGATTAAGGGGAATTTAAACGTCTACATCAGCAGAGAACTGTGGGACGACCTCCTCTCTGTCCTCTCCTCTCTAACCTGCTGGGAGGAACTGGTCACAGAGTGGTCTCTCACAATGGAAACCCTTACTAAGGTAAAGAAAGTTGCCATGTTTTCAGCCACATTTGGTTAGTTTGTTGAAAGTTGAGCATTGTGTATGTTCTGCTTTCATAGGTTTTGGCCAGGAACCTGTACAGTGTTGATCTCAATGAGCTGCCTCTGGACAAACTCAGTGAACAAAAACAGAAGAAACATAAAGGAAAAGGTACGTAGGTCATCAGAGACCCTCACAAACATTGCATAAAACAACTTAACTTCCTGAAAGCGGAAAGCGGGTCTGAAACACAGCCAGCCGTTTTTGACATCACATTAACCAGAGCCTTTAGCAACTCCTAAAAAATATTACAGTCTGTTTTCATGATATCACAACCCTCACTTTAATATATAGAGCTCAAAAAGTTAAGTGGGCAGCTTTAACTTTCAGTTGCATCCTTTAACTTTCACCAATTTCACACAATGTCTCAAAGGTGACCACAAGGAAATTTTTGTGACAAGTCTGGAAGTTGATTGGAATCCACCTGTGACAAATTGAATTACTTTGACATAATTTTATTTTAAATTAATTTCTAAAGCTCCAAACCCAACAGCCACTATAACAGAGCTACAAATGTCCTGCATAAATGAGAGAACCTGCTGAAAGTACAACCATCTCAACACTTTAATCAATCAAGCTACCTTGAGAAAAAGACACATGACAGCCCACTCAGAATTTGCAAAGTAGTTTTTTAAGGACTCCAAGAGCAAAAAGCTTCTCTGATCTATTGAGTGAAAAATTGAACTCTTCAGGCAGAACTTCAAATACTTCTTCACCTGGCTAACACCATCCCTACATTGAAGCATGTTGGTGGCAGCATCATGCTATGGTGGTGTTACTCAGTGGCATTGACAGAGAGATTGATCAGAATTGAGGGAAGGATGAATGCAGTGAAATATAGAGAAGTCTTTCAAGAAAACCTGCTCTGCTCCAGAGTGCATGTGACCTTAGATTGAGATGACAGTTCACCTTTCAACATTACAACGAACGAGCCTACAGCATAGACAACATTGGAGTGACTTGAGGACAAAGTCTCTGACTGTCCTTGAGTGGCTCAGCCAAAGCCCAGACTTAAACCCCATAGATGTTCTGTGGGGAGACCTGAAGATGGCAGACACTTCCGGTCCAGTCTGACTGAGCTTTAAAAAAGCTTGTAAAACTTGTAGAGACTTACCCCTGAAGACCTGTAATTGCTGCCCAAGGAGCAGCAAAGTACTCAAATAAGGGTCTGAATACATCCGTAAATGTGACATCTCCTTTTAAAAATGTTTATTAAAAAAAAAACCTTCATAACCCCTAATTTGACAAAAAAAAAGAGAAATGTGCATGATATCTATACACAAAACCCTTTGCTATACACATAAGCTGTAGTGAGACAGAAAATATCCTGAACTACCAGTGAATGTGGACTGATAGGACAACATTCCTTTTCCACTTCCCTCCATTTATACACAAGGCATCGGTTCAGAGGGCCAGCGACAGGTCTTGGATCGTTCGTTCTCTAAAGGCTGGAGCAGAGATCAACCAGGCCAGGCAGCAGCCATGAGACAGCGAAGTGCCACCACTGCTGGATCACCAGGCATCGAAAAGGCCAGGAGTATAGTCCGCCAGAAGACTGTCGGTCAGTATTCCTCTGCTTAGGTTTTGATCCTCCCCGTGTGTGAGAGGAAAGGCCTTATTTATTCAGCCATGAAAATGTATGTATTAGTCCTGTTCAAAGCACAGATTCCTGTGTGTTTATGAGTAAAGGGGAGCTCATCAGCGGAAAACTAGTGCCCTCTCTTTCCTTAGTGCACTGTATATGGCTCCTTGTTCTTCTTGTGTCAATTTTATTTGACTTAACATAACTGCACAGCTTTTCTCCTCCTGTCTTTCTGTGTGACTGAAAGTTGTGGTGTATCTTGACTGTCATCCCCTCTTCTCATAATCTTATGAAGCCTTCAACTGTGGCCATCGGTGTGAGAAAAACTGTCACGACACCAGTGTACAGAAATAACTTTTTCTAGATGAGAGCAGGATGATGGCAACTTGTGATAATAACAAATCAGAAGATAAAGTTGGATAGTCCTATTAGGTGGTAAGACATCAAAAACTATGACTGTAATCTAGAATTTGAAAAACAGTAATGTTATTCAGAAGTTATATTGGGGAAAATAGTAACACGTTGTTTATTACCCAGCAAACCATATAACATACACATTTATTTTCTTGAAATAATAAAAAAAGATTGTATCAACATGGAAAACTAAAACAAATAAACAATGAAATATATTTTTATTCTTGTTTCTCTGGCCACTTGATGTTCGACTTGGAATAATTTAAATCAATGAGGCTCTTCTTTAGTTTTCAGTGAAGATACTTCGGTAATGATACATGTAAGAAGATTATGTACTGTAAGGATCAAGTAAATAAAAGAATACTGTTGGCAGGGTATCTGTAAGCACTAAAAAGTCTTAAAATGTCTAGGTAATATATGTACTAACCCTTAACAAAATGGACCATAGCTGAAAAGTTTCTGCCTGTACACGAGATTTTAAGTGTTTAGCACCACTCCTTGGTGTGTTTTCACTTTGAGAAATTAGTCCAGTTATGCTAAAAATTATTGTTGCAGATGTGCGGCTGTTTTTGCCATGGTTTGTCAGCTGCATATTCAACAGCAAATGTATTCAAGAGTCATAGATTTTGTCCAACTTGTTGACAACCTCATTTGACAGTTTAACTGCGTATCTGACCAGCATTAAAAAGAGATGTAGCACTCCTGTGTATTGTGATCCTTTGAGGGAGTTTGAGCTGTACCAAGCTGTCGCCAGTCTCACTCTTTCTTCCAGAGCTAACCCTGTCTCACTCCTCCTTCGCCTTCCTTGTCTTTTTCCCTCTCCGTCCGCCCGTGAACTTAACTCTTTTCTATGCTCCTGTTGCCTGCCTGTCTTTTTACAAAGTTATCTTCTTTCTCCCCAAACTACCTTTCCATGGTTTATCTGTACATCATAAATAATATCTTTATTTTCACCTATTTCTGTTTCTCGCTGTTTTTCCCAAAACTTGTTTTTTTCAATCTTTGCATATTTTTTCCTTTATCTTTCTATCTACTTTCATCATTTTTCTCTGGACTTGAATTTGACATGTCCTTTTCTTGCACTTTTACATCCACACCTATACAGTCACTTCTCTTTCACTCCACCTTACCTTGACACTGCCTGCCTTTCCCTCTGCACTTCCTCTGTGCTTTTCCTCTGTCTCACACTTCCCCCCCCTTTTCTTCTATTTCTCTTCTATCTGTTCTTCCTACCTCCTCAGCCCTGCGTAGCTGTTCTACGGGGGACTCTCTGCTGTCCTCAGCCTTTATCCGCAGTGCTAAGAGTGCTCCTGCTCTGGCTCCGCCTCTTCCTGTTCTCCTCCACCACCACCACCCTTTACTACCCCCCCTTGCCGACCAGCTAGCAGGTACACACTCTTTGCACTACCTGTCTGCCTGGAAACTGTAGTCATCTACACGTCTATCAGAAAGCGAAACTTTGTCTGTCATTCCGCCTTTGTCTGGCCATCTAATTATCATTACTGAGGCAATTGTTGCATGTTGGTCCATCGGGAATCATACAGCCCTTCCATTTTTGAACTGTAACTGGGATGACTGGTGAGATTTTGAGAAGTACTTGAACATCCATCATGCTTTATTCTCCTGAGGCTATGCAATAGTCTGATCAGCATCGCTTGAAATTTTGCATGTGAAAAATGGATGATTATAGCATATTGTATCACCCACCTAAAAGTCTTTTTTCATTTTGAACATACAGAATATTTAGTCAAGAGTTGAGTTATTTCTCCAAGCAGTCCCATCATACCAACAGACATAAGGTTTTAAAGAAAAGATGCAAAGGTTGTTCTACACCAGGTGAATAAAAATGAAGAATCCCTTGCTTAAGCTGAAACATTTTAACATTAGTTGGTGCATTTAAATCTTGCCTAGTGAGTATAAAATATTGCCAAGCTTCTACCAAAGAATGACAACTGTCATTTTGATTTTGTTCCATAAATATTTCACTAATGTTTTGATGTAAATTAGACATTTTAACAGGCAGATGGAGAAAGCTCATGTGTCTTTTTAGTCTGTTGTTTACATGTCAGCATGAAACTTGGCCTACTTGTACTCCTGTCTGCCTGCTTGTTTCTCTGCCTGTTAACCTGCATCTTTTACTTATCTGCCTGCCTGCACACATGCATGTCCCTCTGTCATTTCATTAACTCCATGTGCATGCACCTTGCTTTATACAAACCTTTGTTTCCTCTCTGTTTCTGCTCCCTTCTTATTTATCTCCCTACAACTGATGTCTTGCTATGATATTTTATTTGATGCCATTTATTCTTGGGGTGGCCTTTAAATCAACTTGGTAAAGGGGATGATTTTACATCATAATATGAATTTCATTTTTTTTAATTTAAAAAAAATATATATATTTAAAGGTAGTTTTTATTTTTGTATCGGTCATAAATGTGTCTTCTGTCTTGTACCAGTGCCAGCTGGTTCAAGTTGATGAAACTGTAAAAAACTATCCCAACTGCAATCAATACTATTCTGTCCTTTGACCTTTATCTAACAATTGGCATTTATGTAGACAGATGCTTTTACTGTCCAGGAGATTTCTTGTTTTTCCTTCTAGAAACTAGGTTTTTTATAAAAAGGCTTGAGAATAGAGTTAGTTCAAAGAGCTACATTCCAGGTAAATATATATCCTTGGGATGTCTGATATTAATCTAGGTTACATTTTATCTCAGTCATGACTATGATTTGATTATGGACCAGAGATTAGAGGGCTTTGGCAGCCACAGTGCCTTAAGCCTTGAATTACTGTATATATTATCATTATGTGTCTTTTTTTTGAGACTGTAATTGAAAAGTCCTATTTGTTTAAAAGTAAAATTATTTGGAATCTATTATACAAATTTCCTGCGCACCATTTTGTAAACTTGTCTAGCAACTTCAAAAACATGTCACCATGCTCACGATCATCACAGTAGAAAAATGACCACATTTGTGAGTACTTTGTTTTTGTCTCTGCGTTTTCAGGTTTCTATTCAACCATGTTTCATGTGTCTGTATATGCGCATTTACATGGGTCCTTTCCCATTTACCCTCAACTAACCTCACTCCCCTTCCTACATCTCTCCCCAATTACCAGACCTCGAGGACCCACCAATCACACTGACATCCCGCACCTCTCGGATGCGTCACTCCTCCCAGAGCGATGAGGCCCCTCCTACCTCCTGTTCTGAGGTATTCCAGGGCGGGACTTGTGACCTGGATGCCCCATCCACTTCCTCCCTAGCAAGGAGCAGCAGTGCCTCTGACATCATGGAGCCTTTCATTGCCGAGCGGGTCAAAGGTGAAGACCCTCAGAGGGACCCCACTTCAATCCCAAACCCCCCCCAGCACCAACCCACAATTTCTTCTTTACTCGCAGCCAACAGCCATGCATCTCAGCCACTTCCACACCCTCTCACCTCCCCCTCTCCCACCCCTTTTACCCTCCCCAATGGTATTGTTTCCTCAGCCTCAGAGGGACAAGATGATGGTAGTGTTTGTGACCAGTTCTGGCACCAGATTGGCTCTCGAAGCAGAGGTGCTAGCTCTGATTGGGTAAGCGACTGGGATTCTGCCTTCACCTTTTCATCTGAAAAGGAAATTGATGTAGAAGAGGGTGAAATGGGAGCTGGGGCAGAGGACGATGATTTATTCTCCTATTTCAGGGACTACCTCACTCACAGAGGAGGTGAGAGGAAGGAGGAGGCCGGAGAGAGAGATAGTTCTGGTCATATACTAGAGAACAGTGTTATTTTACCTGTACCAGTGCAAACAGGATCAGCTCGAACACAAAAAGAATCCACAGGACAGGTAGGAGAGGCAAAACAGGTGGTGAGAGAGGACAGACAGACTTGTAAAGAGGACAGACAGGTAAGTAAATCAGTGAGACACAGGAGTGTCGATTCAACAGAGGAGAATGAGGCAGAGCAGCGGAGCATCTATGAGTGCCTGGAGTTGCAGTGTCAGTGGCCGTCACCCAATGCAAGGGGAAGTGCTAGCTTAGAAAGAAACGCTGGGGAGAAAAAAGGAGGAGGAAATACAGGAAGGGCAGCAGGACGGGAAGGGAAATGTGAAGTGTGGAGGGAAATAGAAGACAAGAAACAGGATGATAAAGGAGCAGCAGGAAATGAGAGATCCGGTTTAGTTAGACATGATACTAACACAGTAGATTCTAGCCTTGAATCAAATCAAACCCCCCATACTTCAGATCCAACTAAGGTCAAGGTGTCCCGTATTAGCACCAAGAGGCACCATTCTGGGGGTGTTCATGTAAGCTTCCGGCCCTCAACTGAGTCCGTCCAGTTCCACAACCCCCTTGAGAGTAAAGAGGCTCACTGGAGAGCCAGGCTACGCCGCCTCAGTCACTTTCACACACACAGCCACTCAGCTGGGGAAAGGCCAGGGACTGGAGCTGGGGCGGTGTCAGGGGCCAAGCTGGGTGCAGGGGGTGCAGGTAAGTTTGGCTCTGTGGCTGGGATTAGCCATAGAGCAGGGGCACATGAGAAATCATCCTTTGGGACTGTTACGGATCAGAGCGAGGCAGGGGGCACAGCAGGCACTGGAGGTCTGGAAAGCAGACCCGGGAGTGGAGGGGACAAGGACAAACAGCATCCTGGATCCAGTGTGGGATCCAGCCTGGGCTCTGAGGTTCACTCAGAGGTATTATCAAGCAGTTCAGGTTCATCAGGCGTGTCGTCAGGGGTGCGTGGCCGCTTGGGACGTTCAGCTTTGCGATCTCGATCCTCCCGCTCCCGCTCCCAGGAGCCAGGCAGCACTGCCTCACGTCACCACCAGGGGGCCCTTCTTGGGGGTGTCTATAAGACTGTGGTTCACGCCCTGTCTTCCAAGCCCCGGCCCAGAGGTCAGGGGTCATCCCAAGGCTCGTCGCCACAGCGGCAGGGCCGGGCTGCCATGGGTGACGCATCGCTAAGAGACCTCTACTCCCATGTGCTGGGCTACTTTGGACGAAAGACGACCACGCCAGGTGAGGATTGCAACGAACGAAGCCCTCATAAAGGACACAGCAGATAAAACAACAGCTGTGGAGAGACAAATACTCACAAAACACAAACATCAACAACTCTTTTCCTTTTTGGCTGTTTTTAACTGGTTTGTTATGATGGAATGATTTTTTTTTTTTGGCTGACACTCATCATCTTGCTGGACTGAAATTCAACTCCCTGTTGATGTAGCCCCTTCTCCAGCCTGCCTCCTCTCAAGGACCCCTCCTCCTTCCATCTCTTCCCACTTGTTCCTCTATCTGAAAAGTCCCTCCCTCCTTCTCTTGTCTTCTTTCTCCTAAGGATTGTGGGATTTTAACCTTTTCTCCCCTTTCCCCCTTCTCCCCCTCCTCTTCCCTCTCCTCAATGTTGCATGCAGCCTCCTCGTGCCGCCTTTGCCTCCTACCTGGATTTTGGCCTCTCGTCAGCTGTGCAGAAAGAAACAAGAGTCCACAGAAAAACATAGGTGCCTTTAGAAAAAATAAAAGCACAAAAGCATTAAGAAAAAAAACAGGCACAGCTATACACTCAGTATATCCCACAGAAGGGCCCCAAATGTTTATGGCATTTTCCATCTTCAGAGCCTTCTTACACTCAGATTTACATGTGTAGATATGAAAGTTTGAGTTAATAAAGTAACAGTGATGTGAATTATTATTTAAGAACAACAAACACACTAATTTATATGTACACTAAACTTATTGTTGTAGTTCATCCTCGGTCCACTAGAATGCAGCCTAAGACCCTTACATTAAAATGACCGTCTTTATAATAATGGTATATATTTAGAATTTGAATGGATAAGAAAATGTATGCACATTTGAATCAACAATCTGGAATGGTTATTTGCCTTGTACACTGTGCCACAGGATAATATCAAAATAATTGGTGAACTGCACATTTGAAAAAGCACGTCAAATACCCTTTTTCTATTCATTCTAATTCTCGGGGTGGAAGATTGCAGAACTAGGGTGAAATCATTTTCTCTTGAGGATCCAATGCTTGATATGAGAATGGTGATTCATCCCCTGAATCCGTCTTGATGTGGAGTTACTGTTGCCCAGCCACATTTTTTTTCTTCTCTCACTTTATTCAGGTGTGTTGCTTGCCACCTTGTGCCAATTGGAACCCAGCAACCATTCATATATTTGTTTGGTTTGTCTACTTTTGTGCCAGGTGTGTGGTGTAGTCTGGCTTGCTGCACCACCTTTACTGTATTTGCATCTTCATAATATCCGCCTATTTTGCTGTACTGCACTCAAGTGCACTCAAGTACTGCCTCCACTCTAAACTGAGCCTCGCTGACATTACTGATTGGCTAAGCTTTCTGTAGTTTTGTAGCTACTCAGTGACACAAGAGCCACCTGTCATTTCTCTACTGTGCTGTGCTGCACAATGCTGTCAGAGATGTGGCATAGTCCATTGCAGTGTGTCTGATCCTGTTCTGGACTGTTTTACAGAAAAAGAGTGACTGATTTCTCAGGAGCTAGTTAATTGGCAGGAAAGTTTACACCATTGTATACAAGAGTTCTGGGGAGTCATGGTCAAACACATAATTCCATAGGAGAACAACATCCCTTACAAAAACATCCCACCCTGAGCAAATAAAGATCATGAAAAAAAAAATTTAATCTATGTAAAGAGAAATCTTTTAACCTATGAAGCTCTTGGCATATAAGTATGTACTTTTAGGGCCTTTATAATGTAATTACAAACCAATTAGGATCTTATTTTTCAGGCCAATATATTGTACCGTACAGATGTCTCATACCTGTTGCTGTTGGTAATGGCATGGCAAATAACCATTACAGTAAAATGGTCTTCAAGTAGACGCAGCTAGATTCGTGGTATTTAACATCTGTCTAGAAGAGCTATCTGAATAACCTACTAATTGTGCGTGTGAACATGCAAAAATGTTTAAAGTTAATGCTTGAGAAGATTCAGCTAAGTCAAGCTGAGAAAAGATTCTGGGCTTCGTTAATTTGTTGACCTTGTTTGCTCCTAACCTTAGTTCTCTCCTTTGATCACTGCGGGAGTTGCTGGTCTTCAAATTCGAAGCTTTAAACCTTATTGACAGAAAGTCATCGTTGCACTGACCTTTGTGGACTGAAAGTTTCAACATTGTTGCACATCTGATTACAATATTGACAGACAAAGTGATGTAACTTTGTACCAGCAGGGCAGTGCATTTGGCACACAGCCTGTCTTGTTCTGTGGTAAGTGGCTATGGTGTGAGTGGGGATTTCCAGTCATAAATCTTGAAGGAAAAATGTGCAGCAACGTGAAATTTTCATTAACGAGGTGGCAGAAAAATCAGGATTTTCTTCCTAAATTCAGTAACCACGCTTTATTGATCATAATCATGGGATTGAGCTGTGGAAGTAGTCTGACTTTGTCAACTCTGTAGGTAACAGGTTCAGGATTTAAAGATGAGATTTTTAATACTTCAAGCCGCAGATTTAAACTTATCTAACTTGTGGTTGATGGATGCTCTCTTCTCTAAGAGATTATAAACTCAGACTGACCACTGTCATTGCCTCCAAGCTAACAGCAGAATAACTCATAGTAACATACCTGCCGCTTGTTTGGATCTAACAAGGTGATATTCTCTCTCGCTCTATTTGCATGGTGTGATTTAACTTCTCCATTGCTTTTTTTGGTGGGTTTTGATGTGCCTGCTGTGTTGTGGCTTGTTTTTTTTTTTTATTCAACATTAGTCTTTAGATAACCTTAAGGCCTCCAGTGCATACACATCAGGACTTCTCTTATAAGCCAAAGAAACTCAGTCAATTTAATTAGTGCAGGTTTGTTGGGTGGATATTGTGACATTTTGATATAGCATCTGATCAACAAATTTAAATGATGTAAGCCTGCTAATGATGCTACAGGGAAGGGTTTCGGGATATAAGAAACAATTTCTGGTCAAAAATCAATATCTCAACATATTGCTAAATTTGGCTAGTACAAACAGTGTAGGTTGAGAGACTTTATCAGCAATTCAGACCTGATTACATAATTATGTTAAAAATTCCTTTTACTTATTATTACTCATAGTTTTCTGTCTTTTGAGCTGTTGAGTGGATATGAACCTGTTACTGTCTCTGTCAGTGTGTTATCATATTTCTTTCTCTCTATATTCCTTGTGTGTCATCATTTTTCCATCATTCCTGTGTGCACAGGTGTATGTGTGTGTCTTTGACTGTCATAATCTATCTGCCTTTATTTCCTTATGTGTGTTTGTGTGTGTCTGTGTGTAGCAAACAAAGAGGAGGTGGTCCAGAAAGCCCGTCCAGTCTCCAGTGATGTAGGAAGCAGCAACCCAAATTTCTCCGACCTTATGGATGAGTTCATCCAGGAGAGACTGAGGGCCAATGGAACAGTAGTCAGTTCAACACACACACACACACACACACACACACACACACACAAAGATTGAAATGTCATTGTCACAAATCATAGAAGATACAACCCTGCTTTCTCCTTGACACACAGGGCCGTCGTGGCAGCAGTCCAGGAAGTCTGGAGGTTCCCAGGGATCTGCCCGAACTCCTGGAGGCAGGTCAGAGTCCTGGATCCCGACCCTCAGATGATCTTCGGCCTGTCGATGATCCAGGGGTTCCCTCTGAGTGGACATCACCTGCCAGTGCCAGTGGCTCTGATGTCATCAGTTCAGATAGCCAGTCAGACTCCTTTAATGCCTTTCAGTACTACACCTGCAAGTTTGATAGTAAGGAACAAAGAGAAGATTCTTGATACATTTTTAATGTACAGAAACAGTAATTTTGGTAACCATGTAATCTCTTTTTCTCTGTTGATTTTTGGCTTCTGTTTAGTTTTGTTTTTCAAGATGTTAAGAAATTATGTATTGATCCTTGAATGTTGCTGCCAAGGCCATGAATCCTTACATACCCACTTTGTGTAGATTTTACTTTCAGTTCAGAAGCTTGTGGAGGAGGAGTTGGCTCTGGAGGAGGAGGTCGAGGCAGCTCAATGGACCAGGACAGCCTAGGTGGGGGTGCGGCCTGTGAAGAACACGAAGTAGCCAGCTTGACGACACTTCACATCGACTCAGAGACCAGCAGCCTCAGCCACACTGTCACCGTTACTGGTACATACTACCGATATGAAGACTTTTTTAACTGTATTTCTGTAGGTCTGGTATATACAGTATACACGGACCAGTAGCTTCAATATTGCATGTTTATATCACATAGGCAGTATTATTGTCACTTATTATGCATATTTAATATAATTATATATGCATCCCCAAAAAATGATCTACAACTGTAAGACCATTTAAGAGAAATCAGAGTAGATGAATAAGTCAAGTCTCCTCCTGAGCTGTGACAATAAAATTACACAGATCTATAAAAGTTCATTATAAAAAGCAGATGCACGGCTCTCATAAAACATGAACCTCAAGAAGTAGAAACAAACGAGAGACGCCTGGTTCTATGGCTTCGTCGTCAGAAATTATTCATGCTTCCTTTGATTTCTCCTTATCATGTGCGTGCCATCCTGCCTAGGTTCTGAGAGTGCTTCGCCAATGCATTCTCTTGGGGGCTCTCGGTCACAGACGCCCTCCCCAGCTACGTTAACTGCAGAGCATACTGATCACACACACTCCCACTCGCATACGCACCTACAGCTGGACCAGAAGCTCCACAACTCTGTCCTACAGACCCCTGATGACCTGGGTAATACTATTGTACACACCAAAACATGTACTTATTCCTGCACTCTCTTTCCACTAAGATTACAGCAGTGAATGAGAGGCAAGAGTGACTAACAGATTCCCCGATTGATTCTAGAAACCAGTGAGTTTCCCAGCGAGGACTGCAGTGTGATGGCAGGTGGTTCTCTAACTGGTTGGCACTCAGATGTTGCCACAGTAATGTGGCGGAGGATGTTGGGTATCCTAGGGGATGTCAATAGCATCAAAGACCCAGAGATCCATGCTCAGGTCTTTGACTATCTGTGTGAACTGTGGCAAAACTTGGCCAAGGTAAGTGCTGGTATGTACAGTTAATACACAACAACAACAAAAAAACCTCACTATAGAGATTGTGTAAAAAATGAGCATTTTCTTTTCAGATAAGAGATAATTTGGGCATTTCCCTGGACAACCAGTCATCTCCTCCTCCCCCTGTTCTGATCCCTCCCCTAAGAATTCTCACCCCCTGGCTCTTTAAGGTATTTGTGAAAGAGGACCTGATTCATTACAATGTGGTCATATTGTCATGTTTTTGTATTTCCCTTGATGGATATTGTGTATGATTGTGTGTGTGTGTGTGTGTGTGTGTTTTGTTTTTTTTGTTTTTTTTCCTTAAGGCCACCATGCTGACAGAGCGTTACAAGCAGGGGAAGCTTCATGCCTACAAACTAATCTGCAGGATCATGAAGAGACGGCAAGATGTTTCCCCAAACACAGACTTTCTTACACACTTCTACAACATCATGCACCAAGGGCTGCTGCACCAAGATCAGGTAGAGTCTTCTTAAGGTGACATAAATATTCATCTGACTCTGATTTCCCATTTACATTTAAAGACAGCACATGAACAAAAAACATATTTTATTGATAGAAATGACAATGTCGAGTTTGATCATTGTCACATTGTCAATTGCAGCTAAAGAGTACAAGTTTTAAACTGGAGCAATGGCAAATGTGCATCAGCTGTGACTGCCATAGCTGCAGTGTTTTTAAAAAAAAAAAAAACTGTTCTTTCGGGTGGGGATTGTTTTGTTTTGTTTTACAGGATATTGTTAACACCATTATCAAGCACTGCAGTCCCAGGTTCTTCAGTATCGGTCTCCCTGGAGCCACCATGCTGATCCTGGACTTCATCATTGCAGCTTCTAGAGTTACTGCCTGCTCATCACTCAATGTAAGATACATAGACACACACTTCGTAAATTTAATTTTATTTAAATAGTAATTCAAAAACACAGTGTTGTACACTGACATAGTCATAGACAAGTTTTTAAGAAAAAATATTTTTTAATTAAATATACATTCCCCGTATCTTTCTCTCCACTTTTCTTTTTATCTTTATCCCTCCCCCTCATCTTTTCCAGGCTCCAAGGGTAGAGGCTCAGATCCTTCTTGGATCTCTGGTGTGTTTTCCCAACTTGTATGGGGAGCTTCCAGCCCTCCATCCAACCACAGCTGATGTGGTCCTCACCAAGTTCCCTGATGTCAAGGTCAATGGAAGCAATAGTAGTTTAAGAATGAGGGGTAGTTAATAGGCTTCACTCATATTTTTTTTTTAACACAACCTCAGTCTTGAAATGGCTAGTTAGTTTAATCTAGAGCAGGTTATCATGCTACTATACCTTGGCAATATAGTTATTCTTTGTCATGGTAAGATAGTTAACACCGTGGAATGAGTAAAAGAGAGGAATGAAAAAAAAAAATAGCATTGTTTTCTAAGTAGCCATCACTTAGTTTAGATAGATGATTTAATCCTTTCTCAGGACAGTCACTGACTGACTTTAATATCAAGATTAGTGTTGAGAAGAGTTAGATGGTACCATTAAACTGAAACTCTGCCTCTGCTAAATCAAAATATTTCAGTTTACTATCAAAGCAAAGGGTCAAACACCTACTTTGTGTATAATCCAGGTCAGTCCAAACCTTGTAACACATGCCACTTGTCCTTAGGGGGTCTCAGAACCAAACTAATGGGTTAATCCCTCATCAGCCATTCTTGTAACAGTCCACAGCTATGGGAGTAATGTTTTTATTGTTGTTGTTGCTGTTTAAATAGTTAATGCCATGCAAGGCAGCAAACCAAGCCTGCTTACTGGTTTCTTACAAGGCAGAAACTTGTTTTGAATTACTAAGCAGTCATTAACACTGACTGGAGGGATGGGACCAGCGAGCGTGTGAATGTGTTTGGGGTTGTGTGTAGATGTGTCTGTACTGTGACTGTGTCCATATTTAGTGCAGCGTGTCAAAATAATCTATATTAACACCTCATAATGTTATTATTATGTGTTATTACCTGAAAAACATGAGTCACTCATAAAGTGTCTTCTTATTACCTAGAGAAAAGTCTAACTCCATGTCTCAGATCTGAACAAAATGTTGCATGTGCAGATATAAATATACAAACGCCAGTGGTTTATTCTGTGTTAGCGAAATTAATCCCGTTTGTGTGTGTTCTTTGTTTTTTAGGAGCATATCATCAAGAAAATTCTGACCTCTGCAAGGGACGAACCCTCTGCTCCTGCTAGGTAAATATAAAGTGTGTGTGTCTGTGTGTGTTTGCGTGTGTGCACGTGTAAATCCATGTATAATGTGATGCTGTTCAAGCAGTTCTGCATTAAAAACTATCTCTGTGAAAGCCTCCTTAGTCCTACCTCCTCTACAATGAGGGGTGTGTTAAAATACAAAATAAGAAATTAATCATATTTTAAAAAGCCTTGTGATAAACAGCCAACATGTCCAGACTGTTCCCTGCCTCTCACCCAGTGTCAGCTGGGATGGCTTCAGCCCCCCCCCCCCAAAAAAAAATCCTCAAAGCATGAGTTGCATGAATTATACATATTCCATGCAATTGCAGTTTTGAATTTGAACAAGGGCATCATTTTTCCTTGAGTTAAGTTTTTAACGGACTGTCCAGTCTACAAAAATGTGATGATTTATTATATAGTGTATTAAGGTATCAACACAGCATCTGTTTTACCCATTTATGTTCACTAATTGTCTAATATTTTTTGTTTTCTCCTTGTTGGCATCCTTATACATAAGTGACTATACATGTAGTGTGTGTGTGTGTGTGTGTGTGTGTGTGTGTGTGTGTGTGTGTGAGTGAGTGAGTGAGTGATATAATCATGGTCTCCAAACATACAGAATTTTTGAGGATTTTTGCATGTGCATAGCAACAGCATGAGTCAACTGATATTTGTTTTGTTTTGTTAGGTGTGTTGCTTTGTGCAGTCTGGGTATCTGGCTGTGTGAAGAGCTGGCTCATGGAACTCAACATGCACAGATTAAAGATGCACTCAATGTCATCTGTGTTACTCTGAAGGTTAGTCACAACTCTGTGATAGTTTAAAAAGCACTGGAAATCCTTAGCTAAAACCAGATTTCCAGGGCTCATTAAACTGTTATAAACTGCAGTGCCTTTAATTGGAAAGCAAAGAGAAAAGGATTAAAACTGCTGAAATGAGTGTGGACAGAAATGGTTAAAATCTGAACGATGGTAAAATTGAGCGCGCCAAAATACTGACTGAATACTGGATGGTTAGGTTGTGGCTCTGTTAAGCATGGCGGGTGCAAGCAGCCAAAGTATAATGGAAAATATTGTTGGAGATAATTGTTAGTATTGGTGAAATTGCCTTAGTTGGTATTGTCTGTTTCAGGCCACTAGACTGGGAGTCCTCTGGATCAGAATAATACTGTCCAAAATTTACTGTCTCATCTGTAGCCAAGTGGCTCTAGATGGACACAAACACACACACACACACACACACACACACACACATACCTTTTCCACGTTGGAATCCCTAGCTTGTGTATCGGCAGCCAATGGCCTGCTAAGACACTACAGTAACACACACACACACACTTGCATTCATTTACTCCTGGGAGCAAACCCTGGACTGTCAATATGTTTGGTCCTCCTTCAGATAGGAGACTAATCCAGGGGGAATGCTGCAAGCTGTGTCACAGACACACATACTCACACAACAACTCACACACACTCTGTCAGATATATACACATGTCTTATCCGCTTTTGAATCCCTTGCCTTCAGACCAGCAGCCAGTAGCTTCATCATGTTCTCTGCAACATGAACACATGGTTACACACCCATACACAGATCTTGAGGGACTTTCATATTTCCATGTAGAGCCACTTTGTGTTGTCCTTCTCATCCTCCTTCCTTTTCATCTGGAAGAATTATTTGTTTTGTTTTTGTGCTTATCCTCATTAGAATAATATGTAAATATTCTTTCTTCTTACTAACCAACCTGCATTGTGTCCTAAACATTAAATTCCATTTTAGTAGGTAGTTTATGTAAAACAGCAATTTCAAGAAAAGAAAATATTGTGAATACTACAATAAGTAATTCTTAAAAAATGATCATAAAGATTTGTGGAATGTTTATGAACAGCCTTATATTTAGCATAGAAACAGAGGAAAAGATAATTGTCTTCATTTTACAGTAATAAAACTTTGTAGATCAACTATCCTTAAACACCTGTTTGACCATTTTATTAAAGTATGTTTGTTAATGTATGGAATTACCTACAGAAACTGAATTAAATGCTTGATTTGTGTTCCATCTCCCAGTACCCCAATAAGAATGTAGCACTGGTGGCCTCGGACATCCTTCACCTCCTGATAAGTTACGTGGATCATCTTCAGAAATTTCCCCCTGACACTCCAAAGAAGATTGTAGAGGTGCAACATAAATTACTTAACACTTCTGAACTAAAAATGGAATATTTCTAAACACTGTCCTAATTTATTCATTTATCAAGTCACCATCAGAAAGACTACATATCCTGATGGATTTATTTATACTGGGAAAAACTGAGATCTTAAAAAATCTGGAATACAACTAAACGCACCATAATGGTTTTGTAAAATTTTCTCTAATTGGTTTTAATTTTCTTTTAATATCGCTTGTTTTTTAATAACATTATAAGTAGTATTAGTAACAGTTTATATAGAAAACAACTGATTTTATTTTTCTCAGATCTTGATAGCCACCATCACATTCCTGCTGCCTACTACTGAGTCTTCTCCTCATGAACTTGATAAAAGGGTAACATACACAAACACACACACACACAAATCTCTTTACCATTTTCTCAGTATATCACTCACATTGCTTATAAATGAACCTTGTATCTCAACGCCTGTGTGTGTTGCAGCTAGTAGTTTCCCTCCTCTTGTGTCTGTTGGACTGGGTGATGGCTTTGCCTCCAGAGACTCTCCTTCAGCCTGTTCAGACTCAAAGTCCACCAGAGAGGGACCAGCCCACCAAGACTCTGCTCAGCTGTATTTATAAGGTGTGTATGTTTGAACGTGACATGGCCCTCAACATACAATCAGGAACTTGTATTGAAGTAAATAATGTTCATTTATTCAGTAGAGGTTGGTCAAAGAAATTTCAACATGCCTTCTAGCAAAAATCTTATATTATAATTTTGCATTATGGCCTGTTTTTTACTAGAACAGGGAACATATTTAGAATAAGTGTTTTTATTACAGTGACATATAAGCACCATTGGAGTAAAACTGAATATGAGCCCTAGATGACATGAAATGGAATCCAGACTAAGGCATCATCCAGTAAAACAGTATCCCTTGTCTTTGTCTAGGTATTGCATGGTTGTGTGTATGGAGCACAATCTTTCAGCAGTCCCAAGTATTACCCGTTGCAGTTGTCGGACCTGTTTAGTCCAGATTATGACCCGTTCCTGGCCTTAGAGAGCCTCAGAGAACCAGAGCCTCTGCACAGCCCAGACTCAGAGCGCTCCAGCAAACTACAGCCTGTCACCGAAGGTAATATAACACACCTCACAACTTTAGAACCCACTTTGGCCATCAATTGGCACCATGCCTGGTTTTTCAAGATATAGAAATTGTCATGTAAATCTATAATTTGCTATTCACGTGGAGAAATATATAGACAATGAAAACCCTACCAGATATATAGAGTCTCTGTGCATGCTAAGTGCTGCACTAACACAGGAGCAAACAAACAAAATCTCTGGAAATGACCCAGAGTTGTCCACCAAAACACAGCCAATCCCTAAAGATGGAGTAAGGTAGGTGTGTGTGTATGTGTGTATGTGTGTGTGTGTGTGTGTGTGTGTGTGTGTGTGTATGTGTGTGTGTGTGTGTGTGTGTGTTTGTGTTTGTGTGTGTGTGTGTGTGTGTGTGTGTGTGTGTGTGTGTGTGTGTGTGTATGTGTATGGGTGGGTGGGTGGTGTGTCTGCATCCGTGTGAGAGTGTGGATTGTCCCCTGCTGTGGTCCACCAGGACACAGTGACTAGTATAATGACTGGAGCATCCTGATAGACCATGCCTCTTCTCTTCTCTTCTCTTCTCTTCTCTTCCATTTGTTTTTTTTTTGTCACTGGACCTTTACGTTCATTTGTCTTTCCTCTTTTCTTTTTTCTTTCCTTTTTTTCTTATTGCTTCCTCCTCCTCAGCTCTCCTGAGGTTTAGGGAGTTTTTGAAAATGTCTGGTCAATACATATCTGTACTCTACACACAGCCTTGTCAATAAGGAGGTGTTGGAAAGTGTGTGTGTGTGCATGTCACAGTGTGTGTGTAATGACGCTGATTGGCCAGGATCTGGTGGCAGCACAGTGTGTGATGGCATTGGCTTCCTCTCAGTATGGGGCAAAATATGTACAAGCTGAATGTGTTGTTAATGTCTGTTTGTGTTTTCTCTTCCTAGTTTTTATGGTCATTCCTGAAGTTTTCCTGTAACTTTGGGCCTAATTATCAAGTCATAGTAACACCTACACCCCTTTAACTTACTGAACAATAAAATCTAGGAACATAGAAAGGGGCCATAAACTTTTAGTAATGGGTACCAGAAATGTATTTTTCTTAACTATATAGTAGTACTAAATGTCCTCTGTTTGTCTTTCCTGTTCTCTCTGCAGTTCGTAGTCGTATTCAGCATGGCCTGGTTTCCATCGCAGCCAGAACCGTTATCACCCACTTGGTCAACCACCTTGGACATTATCCTATGTCTGGAGGGCCGGCTACTCTGTCTAGTCAGGTACTGTGGCTGTGTGTGTTTGGTGGTAATAATGGCACTAGTGTGATGTACTGTAAATTTTAATAATCACTTGTTTGTTCTGAGGGGAATACAAACCCGGAAAATTTTTAATTTGTTTATTTAGACCTTGGCATTTTGCTTGAGCAACAATATGGCCCATATTTTGTAGGTGTGTGAAAACCAAGACAACCCATTCTGTGAGAGTGCTGATCTTGGACCAGAACTTTTCCATTCACCAAACCTACAGTTTCTGGTTCTCAACGGCTCCACACTGCTCTCAGTGCTTCAGGTAACCTCAACTCAAAGTTGCCCTGACAAAATTTTTGTATGATTTAAGGTGTTGCCGAGGTCACACTACATTACTTTTAGACCAGTTTACACCACTGTTTGGAAGCATGACTGATGCTGAGTGAGCTCAATGTAAAAGGCAGTAGTTTGTAGTTAAGACGACTACTACTTTATTCATTTTTTTTGCTTCTCTAGTGGTGGAAATGTCAGATGTACAGCATGTTAACATGCCGATATTAGCGTGGCTTGGCTGTATTTTTAGCTTAATGCCTATATAGCACCTACGCTGACATTTCCCCCCACCTTGATTCCTGCATGTATTTACATATATGTATATGGTATATGGTATATATATATGTATATATATATATATGTGTGTGTGTGTGTATGTATATATATATATATATATATATATATATATACTGAAAGCTGATTTCTAGATTCAAAAATAAAGAAGATCTCCAATAATTAGGTTTAAAATAGAGTCGTACTGTCTTCAAAAAAAGGCATTGTGCCCTAGGCCATGTTCGTCCTGCAGAGATTGAAAACATTGCATTTTGCTTTTCTGCATAAATGAGAGTCCAGTTTTAAGTCCTTTCATGATCCAGGATTCATATCTTTGATCTCTTCTGATTGGGAAGAAATTCTGCATCATAAGTACACCATCTGAAGAGTTTTAACATGTTATGAATTCCATATGAATTACCCACTAATAACCAAGATTTATCAAGGAGTTTTTTTATTTTCTTCAAGATGGCTACTTTTTTTTTTTTTGTTTAATGAACACCTGTATAAAAAACTAGTTTCTCTCATTTTAGAGGTGCCGCGAAAATACTGTTTACTTACTGCTAACATTACAAGTTAGTATCTGTAATCCTGTCCTTGATTAAGTATTGTAAGGTCAACGAATTAAAGCACAACAGTTTGTGATACTTGGCAGTGTAACTTTGAGTCAGTTTATTCAATTTATTAATAATAAGCGCACATGAAGTATCCTGATGCAGTTAAAATGGATCACTTATTGATTTCTGTGTTAAAGTTCTACCAGTTAAAAATGAGAATAAATGAGAAATGAAAAAATATTTTCAAGATAGTTTGAGTTTTGCAAGACATTTGAGATGTGAATTGTTTTTAAAAGGCTGCCATTCGGTATCAGGATGTTTTCTTAAATAGTTAGAATTTGGCGTTCAACCACTGTCTTCCTCCGTTTCACAGATCCGGTCAGAGTCTGATGTACCAGGGGGTGGAATGACAGCTGGTTTGTCCTCTGCTCCTGCCTGTGTTCGTGTTATCATCCGAGATGTGGCTGGAAAACACTCCTGGGACTCAGCTGTCCTTTATGGGCCTCCACCATGTTCCCCAGCCAGTCCAGCACACCCACCTCTAACTCACATACAGTCACCTCACAGTGCGAATCCTCAGTTACGCACCTCACCAGGAGGTCCTTCGAAAAAGAACGGGGCAAGGAGAGAAGACAGCGAAGAGGAGGGCCAAGAGGAGAGGGAGGTGGAAGAGGGAGGAAGAGGAATGAAAAGTGAGAGGCAAGAGTTTCTTGGAAAGGGGGAGGAGGAAGGAGAAGAGAGGGAAGTCAGTGACAAAGAGAAGGGAGATAGAAGAGGAGGGGAAGATGGAGGCGACGGGGAGGATGAGGAGCAGGAGGAAGAGGAGGAGCATGGAATTGAAAGAGAGGGGGATCAGACTGAGTCAGGCTTGGAACAGATTCTAGCTCCACCATTGGCTAAACGTGTGTGTCGGGAGGCGGTGCCAGCGTGGGATGCACTGAGGGAAGGTGATGATGCGCTGGATGAAATGCTGCAGTACCTGGGATACTCAAGTCCTGAATGTCTACAGAGAGCAGGTATTAACACACACACACATATACACACAGAGCATCTGAAGTTTTTTTCTAATCTGAATTGTCCCATATTCTTGCTATTACAACTAAGAAACCTAGCATAATAATACAACAGTCTAACATTTGTTTTGAAGCTCTAAAGTGAGCAAAACACCAAATCTCGGTTTCAGATATAACCAAAAAAATTTGTATCCTGATTGGTCCCCACAGGCATGCCGCTCAACATCCCCGCCCCTCCTCCAGCTTGTGTTTCAGAGAAGCAGGAGAATGATGTGATCAATGCAATCCTGAAGCAGAGTGCCGCTGAAAGAGAGTTCGTCCTGCATGTGCGTAGTGATCATAGTCTTTTGAGCTGAATGAATTGAACTGTTAGATTTTTTTTTTTTTTTTTAATTTCTTAACTCCTACAGTGTCCTGATAAGGACAAATACTGGTTTCTCTCAAGTGTCACAAGTGTCATTTCTATGGGCGTTAACTAAAGACAATTGACATGTCACAGTAGGACTGTTCCCACATTTCCCGAGTGTAAATAATATTGGGGATGAATTCCATTTAGCTGCTTCAGGGTCAGGGTCCTGGTATTGTTCATGTTACTTCAGTGTCACACTGTCATGACTTACTGAGACACTAGAAGAGATCAAGCCATCTTTAATGTTATAAGTAACACCTGTGCTTTTCCTGCAATGACGAGTCAAAATACCTGCTGTGATAACAGCGAAGAACTGCCCACTGTAAAGTTGCAATGCATCAAATAAGGATCATGTAACTTTACTAGTTGCTTTGTTTATCAGTTTGTGTGAGTTGATGGTGGAAAAATATTTAATGCAAAATAAAAACAAATGTCATCGTGTAATATTTTGAAAATAATCAAAGAAAAATGATTTCTGCATTCTGTTGCTTTATTAAACCAATGACAATTAGATCTGATTTGTTGATCATTTAAAATATGTAAATATATTTATTTTATCGTGAAAGAATCACCCAGGTGTTTTCTCGTTGCCAAGGCTCTTACTCCTTGCCACTTTCTGTTAAATATTACACAGTCATTTTTATCCATGATTTTTTTTTTTGAATTACTTTTTGTATTAAAGTATAATTATGAATGTTTCAGAGGGGTGAGGAGTTGAACATGAGGGCAGTGCAGCAGACTGAACCAGAGACCCAGACACCACAGTCAGCCTTCTACTACTGCAGACTACTGATCAACATACTGGGACTCAACTCCTGGGAGAAGAGGTGAGACCACACACAGACATATGGGAGCCCAGATTTAAAATGGACTTTTTGCTTTAAAATAAGTCAATAACAATATATGTCAATGTAAAAAAAAAGAACAAATTAAATCAAATTAACTGCTTGTTATATTTTGTGGGTTGACTTTTTTTCTTCCAATCTTGCCAAGAAGGTTAGTCCAACCAAGTTTGGAGATTTTTTTATTTTCAGTTTATTTTTACCTTTATAAGAAAACATTTGGAAAAAAAATATTACAACTGAAACTGTTTTTGCATATTAAAAAAGAGGCTGTAGGACCCATGATTGTAGTCTTTTATTAATTTTTTTGTCTCCCCTAGAACAGATGAAATTGTTGTTGAATGCAAATGAGACAAAAATTTCAAACTCAATAACAGTATTTTGAGCTAACAAGAAACCACGTTTTTCCATTCACATGGCACAGCATACCATCTTCTCAATGACTCCGGTTTAAGATACACAATGTCAAGGTATCACTTTAAATGTGTCTGGCCAGCTAATGGACACTCATCGCTCTTTATACTTTATCCAGGGAATTACACTGTCTGCATTCAGCCTGCACAATAGAGTTCTTAACACACTGTGTGTGTGTGTGTGTGTGTGTCTGTGTCTGTGTGTGTCTGTGTCTGTGTGAGTGAGAGAGAGAGAGAGAGAGAGAGACATGGTGTGTAACAGTGTATGAGAATAGTACTCTATTGATCAAACTCGGCCCATTTGGAGTTGGAATAAAAGGCAGTATTTGAAGAAAAGAATGATGGAGGGAGATGTGGCAAAATGAGGATGAGTAAGTCACATTTAGATTCTGAAAGAGAATAAAAAGCAAAAAAAGAACTGGAGGCAAAATGAGTATGCCCTTTTATACATTACCCTAAAGAAGACCACTCATTATGCCAGATTTGCGTGTTTACAATGAACCACACAAAGCCATCATTAGACCACCACAATGTATTCATGTGATTTTAGATAGCGTGCTGGCGTCCTAGAATCAGAACCATAACGTGTAAGACAGCACCAGCGTCTTTCCCGCCATGCCAACTCTCCCTTTTACACACACATTGATTTGGCTCTTTGACTACCCCTGCTGCCGGCTTATTGCCGAAAAACAACAATGCCCCCGTTCTGTGTTCATACCTTTTGTACAGAATGGCGAGGTGGCTTAAAAAAGCGAAATTCCTACCTTGAACAGGCTTTATTAAAGTTGCCACTAAAATTAATATGGAAAAAATGAGAAGGCTAAAGAAACAGAAAAAAGAGGATAGAGGAATGAAAAAGATAAGAAAAGATTGTCTGATCGTCATTCCTTTCCTCTTATGTCTCTCAGTGTATTCATATAACATTACAGACTTTATGACACCAACAGTCACCCATGTGTGTGAATGTGTGCGTGGTTAAGTGTATGTGTGTACTTCTTCTTCTATCCCATTGGGGACCTGTGTCAACATGGGGACAAAAATCGCGGTCCCCGTGGTTAGAGACTGCTTTTTTAGGGGTTAGGGTAAGGGGCTAGGGAATGCATTATATCAAGGATGGGTCCCCATGGGTATAGTGGAACATGTGTGCATGCATGCGTGTGCCCTTTTATGCTTTTCCCTATAATCTGGGATGTAAATGGAGTCTTTAAGAGCAGAGAATGAGGCCATTACCAAGTATCAGTTTAATAAAGAGCAAATTGCCGGCTCTCCATGTCTCTTCCATCTCCCGCTCCTTTTCTCTTTTTTCCTCTCTCTAAGAGTAAAAAGAATGATATGTCATTATCAGTCCACTCCAAGCTTCACTGCTCAACTCTTGGTTTTACATCAGCTGTGCCAAGGTTAGTGGCTGGTCTCAGGGACATTTTGAATGGCCACTGGACTAGTTGTTTTGTCTGAAAGGCTTTTGTTTTCATGATTATCTCTATTATATTTTACTTTGGTGATGACACTAGCTTTGGATAGCATGAGATGTGGATTAATTTGTTAGTAATACTAACAATATACAGCAACCTATATATCTAAGAGTACCAATATAGAAGCAGAGGTGCTTGTTGAATTGCCAAAAAGCATCAGTAATCTTCTCCCCCTACACATTTCTAACACTGAATTTCCAAAACCAACCATCAAACATTCAACTCAACTTTACACAGCAACTGGCCTGGTGTGCAGAGTGGAGAAAGGAAGCAGGCTTTGATTGTCTCCCTCGACCTTTCTTTTTTCATTCTTTGCACAAATATTTCTGTCACTTTTCCCGTGTACGTAATTATTGAAAATAAAAGATCAGAGCATCTTGCATCTTACTTTAAGGAGTTTGCCAGTCAGTTATATTTTTAATTAACATGCAAAATGCATATTAGGCAAACATGTTAAGACCTTGGAATAAAGTTTTCTTATTCAAAGATAGTACCACCTGATTATTTTGATGGAGCATTGCTATATGGAGTTCATTATTATGAATGTGGAAAGGTCCTATTTCCTGTTTATCATGCTGGAGACCTCAGAATGGACAAAGGAACAGGCAAACTTCGTATCAGACCGTATAATTTACTAACCTACAAACTCCTTGGTGAATTGTTCCTATGATGGAGGCAATGTTCTACAGTCAATGTGACTGTGGGAAATCTATGGAATTTGACCACTTGTCAGTGTCGTGGAACTGGACATTTTTCTCAATACAAATCTATCTTTTTTAAATAATGTTTAATCATCGTGTGTTTTAAGATTTCTCACATTCATTTTTTTTTGCCATGAGTAAAGACTTCTGTGTTTTGTTTCGTCTTTTTTTTCATAGGCCTGAGGCTTTTTTGGTCTTTTTCACCCAAAGTCCTGCCACCTCTACTTCACATCAATTTTTTTTCCAGGAAAATGTGACAAAAACAGGAACCGAGCCCATTAGGCGAGACAGGGGTAGTTGCCAGAAACTGATGGAGAGGAAGGTTTAGCCTTAACTTTGGATAATGATTCTTAACCTGTGCATGCATCTGTGTCTTGCAGGAGTAACTTTCACTTGTTGAGGAAGAATGAGAAGTTACTGAGAGAGTTGAAGAACCTGGACTCAAGGCAATGGTAATAAAATATAAACAGTCATGCACCTCTTGTCTTTTACTGCAGTCCTCCCCCAATGTCCTCTTTCCAATATTTACTTTCCATTTTTTTTTCTCACTTCATATTTTGAATCCCACTTTCTTTTTCCAAATTTTTTTCAATTATTTCTTTTATCTTTCTGCTCTAAATGGGATACAGATGAGTTCTATTTTCCTATAACTCACTGATTTAAATGCAGTTAGAAACTGTTAATTACTTCAAATTGGTAAACTTAATATTACCACCCTAACCATTAATTTTCCAGTAGTTGTCACTTTGGTCACCATTGTTTTTCTTCATACCCTTGTAGCCGTGAGACCCATAAAATAGCAGTATTTTATGTGGCCGAAGGCCAAGAAGACAAACACTCCATACTCACTAACACAACGGGCAGCCAGGCTTATGAAGACTTTGTTTCTGGACTGGGCTGGGAGGTAAGAACACATTGTTTAAATAATGACATAATGACATTTATCATTTTTTTTCCAGAAATTTTCAAAATAAAATGTGTGAATGATTCTACTTACCTGCTCTGCAAGTAATATGCCAATCAGCATCATATCAAGGATGGTTTAGCTGATTAATGATTGCAACGCAAAAAAAAAACAAAAAAACAAAAAAACATCCTTGGTCAAGGGGTTAAAATCGACAGTGTATATCCTAATGCTTCCATGGCCTGATGATGAAGAAACACAGGTATATGGAACTATCTAGAAATACAGTGCTTGCTGATCACTTTTTGTGTGTGTTGATGTGAAGAGCTTTTTACAAAGCAGTTCTATGGACACCAGGCTGGCAAAAAAAATCTTGAACTGAGAAATAAAAATACTGTTCTTAACAATGCAAAACGTTCCTTAAGAAGTTTTAACTGACTGATGAAACCACTGTTTTTTTCTTCAAAGTATGTCAACATTTTATCTTGATTTACTGGGTAAGAAGTCCAGAGGAAGCTAAAGCAAGTCTTATTTGATTATATTTGATTCTAGGCTTTAAGGCAGTAAAAGGATAGAAAGGGAGCTCATATTTTTAAAGTATTGTGTGTGTGTGTGTATGTGTGTGTGTGTGTGCGTGTGTGTGTGTGTGTGTGTGTGTGTGTGTGTGACCTAGGTGGACCTCACCACTCACTGTGGCTTCATGGGAGGTCTCCAGAGGAATCGAAGTACAGGCCAGACGACACCTTACTATGCCACTTCTACTACTGAAGTTATCTATCACGTCTCCACCCGCATGCCCCATGACCAGGACCACAACCTCACCAAGAAGGTATCATACAGCGGTCCGATTGGAGTTTTGTTAATTATGTGTGTTAATGGAAATATAGGGGTTTCCAGTGTTCACTCTCCTCTCTCCAGTAACTGGAAGATTAACCATTGCCTGTGTGTTGCAAACATACAAACACTGTGACCTTTAAGAATTTTCAAATTTGCATGAAAGTTGGATGGGAACTTACTTACTTTGTGTCCATCTGTTTATCTGTTGGCTATCAGTCTCTCACACACTGCAGTAATATGAGTGTCTGTGTGGGGTGACTAGTAATATCAAGGACCCCTTTCTTCTTGCTCTAATATCATTAGTTTTATTAAATGAGAGTTGAGAAGAAAAAAGCCTCCACTGCTCTTCTCTCAGTCCTACCTGTTTCTAGCTTCCTTTCTTTGCCTGAGACATTGTAAATGAGCATTGGTTACTACACACACAAACACACACCAATCTATTTATGTCAGTTTTTCAGCAGCACACCAATGTTTCCAATAAGTCTTACTACCGACCATGTCTGTGTTTGTATTTGGTGTGGGCTTATATCAGTGTCTAGGCAGGCAGGTCTATTGTGTAACTGTCTGCGAGTGTGCGTGTGTGCATGTCTGTGTGTGCGTGTGTGCGTGTGTGCACACCTGTCAACCCCCAGGCACTGGGCACTCTGCACATGGCCATAATGTCCCTTTAATCAGATCATACTTCCTGCTTCTCGGCCTATCACGTCGCTGCAGGCTCCTGATTGGATTATCAGCGCCTGGTCCAACACCATCCGTCTCCCTGATCAGCTGATGGCCCCATCAAACACACATATTCACAAACGCACACACATACACACACACACACGCACATACACACTATAAACCTGTTTAACTTGACACAAACACACATCCACCAAGGGCTTCATTCACATTGGGCTGCCCAAATAACCACACGACTATAAATTTGTGCTACTGTTGGACACAGACACGCACATGTTAGTGAGCACACATAGGCTTACAAACACATAAACTCACATTTTGACAAATGTGTCAACAAAGAGGTTAAACTGACATGTCAGTTTAACACATGTCCATACTGCCAGGCATTTATCATCCATCCTCCTACCACACACACATGCAATAATACACACTGTTGTATGAATTAACTCCATTGCAGGGCATTTGTCCAGTTCTGACTCTTCGCAGTGAGTTCTGGTCCCTCTCATACCACATCTGCTTGATACATGATTAAAAGCATTAAAGCTATATTTAAAATAGTGATATGGCTCAGGGAAGCACATTAGACAGTAAGACTCCACTTTGCCTTAATAGACTGTGTCATCTAATTGATGTGACACCCAAAAATACTGCTTAAAGCTCATAATTCTCACTCTCCAAATGCAATAATGGCTGACAATTTTAATTGCAAGCACCGTCAGAGGAAAGAGCCTCTGAAAGATTTATTTTAAGTAGAACTTGATAAAGATATCTCTATTCCTATTCCATATTTTCCAAACTGCTTAATATATTAAGATTGATTAGGCCTATAACTTAGTGCAGTCAGTTGAATTCATGTAGTGTCATTATGGCAAGTGAGTCAAGTAACTTCCAAATGTGATGAATTAGGTAACCGGTTATCCATAGCCTCCATATAAAGTAATTCAACCTCAGGCTTATATGAGAATCAAGGGAGATGTGTGTGTACAAACAAAATTACATGTTATCAAACTCTCTGCTTTTTGGGTTAACAAATCTCTTCACATTATGTAGACAAATCATACATCTTTAAAAACTAGGGCCATGGCCAAGAGCAGCAGTGTGTGACAAAACAGACAAACAAGTAGATAGGTGTGTGTCTGTCTGTGTCTGTGTCTGTGTGTGTATTTTGGCAGACGTCAAGGTTAATGACAGAGCTGTCACTAGCCACGACTGTAGCCCAATGAGTGAATGTGAAACACACACACACCATCCCACACCATCAGACTTGATCCCATCCGTCTTCCAGCCCATACTCCATCTTTCTGGAGCTTCACTCTGTCACTCTGTGTCCACTCTCCATCTTCACACACTGACTCCATCACCCCCAGGGCCACCTACAATCACGTACATGCGCGAAATCAAAAGCCTTTGGTTTATGATGGATACAGCCTATCTAGTTCGTTGTATGTGATCCTGTGTGTGTGTGTGTGTGTGTGTGTGTGTGTGTGTGTGTGTGCGTGCATGTGTGTGTGTGTGTGTGTGCGCACATGCAAAAACAAGTGTGTGTGCGCAAGCACTTGTTTTTGCATGTGCATGCGCTTGTGTGTGTGTTGTTTATGCAGTATGAAGAATAATGTGAGACATTAATTCTGTTTATAATTTAGCATTAATCTTTCTTTTCTGCCCCTTCCTCTTCCCAACTGCCTCTATACCTCCAGCTGAGACACCTGGGTAATGACGAGGTCCACATCATCTGGTCGGAACATTCCAGAGACTACCGTCGAGGAATCATACCCACTGAGTTTGGGGACGTACTCATCATCATCTACCCCATGAAGAACCATATGTACTCCATTCATATCCTCAAAAAACCAGAGGTACAAAAGAGTGTACAGCATTTTGATACTGAACTCAAATTGCCAGTTGTCACTATTTCGGTGCAATTACCTCACATCTACCTTTCAGTGATTCTCCAGAATCCTTATCATTGGGTGCCTCTGAATTAGTAATACATTTAAACTCACCATTAAAACCCAGGATGATGATTCAGTCCCCCTCTGGGCTAATCGGTAATAACTATACTTGTAAGCTGTTATGGAAATGTATTTGCTTTGTAATTTATCGTCAAATAGGTGTAATTTTTAACTATGCCAGTGGCAGAGCTCTATGGACTTTGGTAAGTTAGCCAGTGCACTCATGTCAACCAGGCTATCTCAGCAAGTATTCAAAGGATTTTCATGAATATTGGTACAAACATTCATGGTCCCCAGTGGGTGAATTCTACTTACTTTGATGGTCACCTGACCTTTCCTCTAGAGCCACCATGTGGTTGATATTTATGGACGTCAGTGAGATGTCTCTGACTGGAGAAGTTTCCATGATATGGGTGCACATATTCATCTCCCCCTTTATGATGAATTATAATCACTTTGATGATCCCTTAGCTTTTAATTTAGTGCCATCGTCAGGTCAGAACTTCAAGACTTATGACAAAACAATCTGCAAAAGTAATAACTTTCAACCTCGGATATATTTTGTGTTAAGTGCTATTTAGAAAATGTTGGCATGCTAACACACTGAGCTAAGTGCTAAACATTAACATGTTAGCATTGCCAATTTTAACATATTAACACGCTGACTTTGGTGTTTAGCTAAAGGTATTGCTGGGTGCAAGTACAGCCTCACAGAGCCACTAGCTTTTCTTTAGACATCATGTAACACTTTTACACCTGTAGAGTTACAGGGATTACATTAGGGCTGCATCTAATGACAATATTCACCATAAATTAATCTACATATTTAAATTTCTTCAAATCAATTAATTGTGTAGTCTATGTAATTTCAGAATATAGTTTGAATTGATAAACAAATCCTTGAATCACTTCCTTAGTCTAGGCAAACTTCATCTGCTGACGAAAACGTAGACCTTAATTTAATATTTATGTCAAACTATTGTTCTCAGGGTTTCAAGGTCAACTTGTCCAAAACCCAAAGATATTTAGTTTATGGTGTGAAACAGAGAAAAGAAGGAAACCTAACTTTGTAAATGTTGGAATCACAGAAAAAGTGGTGTTTTTGACTGATAAAGTGACTTCATCGGTTAATAAAATTGTTGCCAATTAACTTTCTGTTGATCAACAGAAAATTAATTGGTCAACTAATATCTGCAACTCTAGATATTATATGGACTATGTCGCCTTTGTATTGTATGTATTTGAGTCTATGAGTTGTTTAGGAATAAAACTACAAACATGCACAATGTTTTGGTACATAATTTTATGTTTCCTACCAGACTACACAGATTGACTAACAATCCTAGAGAGAATCTAGCCCCGAGTCTTGCTGCTCTGGTTAATGTATCAGTCTAAAACACACAGACATTAATACCACAGCACTGATAGCATAACTCTATTTGAAACAAGACCTAACACAATAAAATGCTGCTTTTTTTCTGTATGACATAGATACCACAGCACTAATAACATAACCTTATTCCGTTTCATTCATTCTACAAGCAAAAATATTGAATTATCATGAATCCAAAAACAAGTTAGATAAGATATTCTCTGTGTTGTTGTCCTGAAAGTACTGTATTCAGTCACAGAGTGCATGGCTTGGAGACCTGGTCTACAAATAAATTAAATAAAAAGTCTGACATTATTCTCTTTGGTGGATTCCACAAGCAAAGTATTGAATTAAATCAGAAAACCATAGCCTGAATCAAGTAGTATATCATTAAAAAAAACTGTCATGTCAGTCATTACTTCTCAGGCCAGAAAGAGATTTTTCTGTTTCATAAAAAAAATATCTAGAATTTTTTGTGAGGCTTTCATAGGCAGTAGGTTCATTATTAACTATAAATCAAAAACTGAGTGATTTGCTCTGTCTAAAGCCTGGTTCACTTGTTGTGTCTCTGTTTGTAGGTGCCATTCTTTGGTCCCCTGTTTGATGGTGCCATAGTAGACATCAAGACTTTGCCCACCATGGTGAGAGCCACAGCTATCAATGCCAGTCGAGCTCTCAAATCCCTCATTCCTTTATACCAGAACTTGTATCCTTTGAAACCCCTGTTGAGAATATGCTAAGCCAGGATCAGAAGCCAAAGGTACGTCACAGAAGCCTCATTCATTCTTTTAGTGTATTTCCTTTATTTTTACCTCCATGCCAACAACTCGTGTTCAGCTCTTAAAAATTAGTTGTTTGTAGGCTCTACTTGTGTGCTTAAAGTTTTTAGAATACAACTCTGCTGTTATGTGGGCTGTTGAAATGCTTGAGTGAGAATGTTGGTTATCCCTCAGCTCAAGTGTTAAGAATAGCAAATCAATGTCCAGTGGTGTTTGGCTTTCAGAATGTAGGTGCTACTGTGATAGAACTGTATTTAGTCGGCCCTGAAGTGCTATATATCGTGTGTGTGTGTGTGTGTGTGTGTGTGCGTGTGCAGAAGAGAGAAGGAGAAACAGACAGACAGGTGTGCATACAGTCTGTCTGCTTGATCCGACGCAATGGTAGTTTGGCTAGAACAAGCCCAGCAGTCGATGCTCATCGATGACTCTCCTTTCTAACTCTGCTTCCAAATGAGGGGTTTGCTCTCCGGTCTCACACACAGACATGGACACTCAGGCGCACACAAAAACTCTTTATGGACCATGTTCATTTTAAAAAGCACAGTTGGATGAGTACACACACACTAACAACTCAGAAGGACAAAAACGCATCTACAACCACACAGACATGCAGTTTCATGCAGTGTTCTTAGAGAACCGCATGTACAGACACACATACACACACACACACAAACACACACAAGTAATTGTGAGGTGACAGTGTCCGTTGTTGAGGCGAGCCGAGCTAGTGACTGATCATTGGAATTTCTTCCAGGCAGCACTTAAGGCAATTTGATTCCCTAATGATACTGTCTTCCTGTCCATGTGCTTGTCTTTCTCTTCCTTTTATCTGCACTTCTTCCCTTCATATCCAGATAACATCAAGTTTATTTGCAATGCGATTTAAAAAAAAAAAAAGTTTACGATTATTGATTGTATAAATTCTGTGTCAAAGCCAGAAGCAATGCTTCAGCACATGATACAGTATAGTCACCTCGAGCATGTGCAGACTAGTCATTATACCAGCAAAGTCACCTGCAAACTGGGATTTCAGGAAACACAAAAGCCTCCTCACCAAGCCTGTAAGTTTTAAAATAAATTGCCCTTGCAAAACTAATATACAACTACAGTCATTGACATACTGATTCCGCAAAGTTATCTTTAATCAGTTCCACCAAAATGTATGCATACATTAAATATTTGAAGGCTACATTGTTTTGATCTTTATTTGGTTGCTAGAATTCTTGGTCTTCACTGCCTTTATTGTCCCATTGCTGTGTGTCTTGGTGCACTACTACCACCTGTTATTCAGCAGAATAGAATCATGCAGCTTTCATCCTTGTGCATATATATGATACAAAAAAATTGGCACCCATTGCATTGCTCCACAGCACTACTAGTGGTAATAAAGGGGTAACCTTTTAAGGGGAATGGGGCAAAAAGAAAAGACAGTAAATAAACACCTATATTTTTCACATATTTTGGGACCATTTCAGTTTGAAATGTGCTATCATGTAGATGATACACCAGCTTGAAAAGAATCCTAACACTTAGTCCACTAGCATAGGCTAAAGGTCTGTAATAGTTATGACAAGCCCACTAGCTTAGCTACCCCATATCCCGTATGACACCTGCTTACAAAGACTGTGGCTGCCACAGTCTGAGAATCATCTTCTGTGCATTGTATCAGCAAGGAAAAGACTGTCTCAGAAATGTTTAGGCCTCTCCAGTCAGGCGTAAGATGAAGGCAGCAACAAGTGGCCACGCAATGACAACTAAAGTAGCTTAGACTAACTCTGGCAGGCACACTATGGACAAATAAGTGAAATCTTGCTTGCCTACATTCCACAATGCAACCCCAAAAAAAACCCACAATAACTCTGTTCTAAAGTGAAAATCTCTGTTTAAAAAAAAAAAAAAGCTAATGGTCCCCGCCATTCAAAGATGTAAATGTGTAGACTGCTAATTTATTACAATCCACACTTTTTCAAAAGCCCCCCCCAAATCTAACAGTATCAGAACTATAAAAAAAATTGTCTTTTTCTTTTTCTTACCTAAATGCCCCATCTCTCCCCCTTGACTCCATCCTTTTTCTTTCATTATTCCCCTTGTATCTCATCTTAATTCTCTCATGTGTCCTTCCTTCCTTCTTCTCTCTTTTACCTTCTTTACTTTGTCCCTCGTTCCGTTCTAAAATCTCTCCTTCACCATGATCTATTTTTGACTCTCATCTTGCCCCTTGTCCTTCATCTCTCTTTTCTCTATCTCCCCTCATGTCCAACTTTTTTCTCTCTCAGCTTTTGTCTTGCCCCCCCCCCCCTCCTCCTCTTTTCAGACAGATAATACGAGTATTGGAGTTGATGCTAGCCAAGAAGGTGGAAGAATTGGGGGAAGGGGGAGGTTGAAGCCATTTTGCTGTGCCACATTCACCCAGGGAGATGGGGAGATTGTTAGGCTCAGTGTGGGGCTGTAGCTCGTATCCGATACCTCCCGACCCCATTGTGTCTGTGTATGTGTGCACGTGTTCTTGCGCATATACCGTACATGTTTCACCTTTTGTGTGCGTTTTGTGTGACTCCAGCAATCTTAAGTGAATGTGCAGACACGTAGACAGCTCTACCGTTATGTTTGTATGTTTTGCTGCCTTTATGTGCAGCTTTGCTTATGTCTGTACGCCTACTGTATGTGCATGTACACGAGCCCGATGACACACATGTGTCGCTCATTCTTGTTTTGAGGTGTTTGTGTGTGTCTGCGAGTGTCCTGGTGTGTATTGATTGGTGGTAGCAGCAGTTCGATGTCTCTGACAGGCTGAATTACAGTAATCAGTCATTATTGACTCCTCATCTCTCTGCTACACACATCTCTCTCCCTTTCTCGTCTGTAAACCCACCTCTCCCTCCTTACTCTGCCCTCTACCTCTGTTACTTGGTTTTTCTTTTCTGCTCTTCCACTCTCTCTGCCTCTTCATCTCTGCCAAAGCATCCCTCTATGTCTCGTGCTCTCATTTTTTCTGCTCCTGTCTTGTCTCACTCTGTGCCCTATATCATAATTTCTCTATCTCCTTCTCTAATTTTGTGCCTGTATTTTCTCTTTTTTGTCTCTTAACGCCCATATCTCAGGGCATCTCCGTTTCTCCTGTTTCTGTCATATTGTCTGTTTTTGCTCTTTTTCAGATTTCTTTACTTTTCTTTCTCATAGTTTTTCTTACTCTCTGATCTTCTTTCCTGCTTATCCTCACTGTCCTAAACAGAGACAAACTCTGACACTCCAATGTAATGACAATCCTTAGCAATTGTTTCAACTTCTAAGAGTTTATGAATGCTTTGGACAACACAAGTGATACGAAATTGAACAAGTGCATCCCCATTTTACTCTATTTTGTCCTCAGTTTATTTTAGAGACTTTAGATGGAAAAAACTTACAAGTTACCCAGGAACAAACCACAAACATAAACTCAGGAGTGCAACTCAGGAGTACAAGGAGGCCAAACAATCAAATTTAATTTGCGAAATTGTAAAAATGCTCATTCTCAAGTGAGAAAATTCTCAAGCGAACAGTCTATTCTCATAGTCAACAAGTTGGATGTGGGAGAAATGAGCAGGTATAAAGACCTATGTGACTGTAACGAGTCCGATCCACAGTGGCCACCCTTCATAAATTACAGGATTTAAAGTATTTGCTGCTAATTTCCTGGTACCACATACCACGGGGCACCTTTAGAGGTCTTGTAGAGTCCACACCACAGCAGGTCAAAGCTGTTTTGGCACAGCATAGCTTTTATGTTTTTGTTCTAAACAAGACAAGGTATTCCTAGAGGTTAGGGCATGTACAGCACATGAGGTTTGGACATCCTTTTGTGTTTAGCCCCTCAAGTGCAGAATCAGGCTGTTTGACTGTGTTGTGAGTGCTGCATTGTAACATCAAGTGTCCGCACAGAGGGACTGACACAGGGGAAGAGAGATGCAAAGGAGGTTGGCAGGGCTAAGTGTGTCAGTTTTTAGCCTTTTTTTCCCCCTTCTCTCTCTCTCTCTGTCTTCTTCCCTCCCACTCTCTGTCTCCTGGCCCTCAGGGCGGTCCATCTGCCTTCTCTCTCTCTCTGATCTTTCATTCACCATGACCAGAGCCATCCAAAAGCACACAGACACAAACAGACACACACACACAGTGCCAGGCTGCTGTGTGTAAGCTCAACTCTATCACACATATCAGCTCATTGCAGGAAGAAAAGCAATCCAAGACTCCCCAGCACATATGTACAATGCTTTTAGCAAATGTTCAGACCCCTGCACTTTTTCCACATTTTATTTTGCATCTTTATGATAAAAATGTTTAGTCATTTTTCCCTCATCAATCTATACTTGTTAATTCATAATGACAAAGTGAAGAAAGAATTTTAGAGTAGTTATTTTTGCAAATTTATTAAAAAGGAAAAACTGAAATATCACATTGACAAAAATATTCAGACACTTTGCTATGACACTTGAAATTTAGCTCAGGTGCCTCCCACTTCTCCTGATCATCTTTTAGATATTTCCAACTGTGGTTAATTCAGTTGATGGACATGATTTGGAAAAGATACATTCCTGTCAATATAAGGTCTCACAGCTGACAGTGTTTGTCAGAGCAAAAACCAAGATATGAGGTTGAAGGAACTCCCTGCAGAGCTCAGAGATTGGGTTGTGTTGAGGAACAGATCTGGGGAAGGCTACAAAAAAATCTGCTGCATCGAAAGTTCCCAGAACAGTGGCATTGTTCAGTCTTAAATGGAACAAGTTTTAACAACCGGAACTCTTCTAGAGCGGGAGTCCAGCCAATCTGAGCAATCAAGGAAAGTTTGGGGATGTAAAATAGGCATCTAAAGGACACTCAGTTTGATGAAACCAAAAGTGAACTGTTTATTTGCATATTAAGCAGGGAGGTGAGATCTGATCTCAAGTGGTCATTCGAGATGTATGGGGAGATTCTACTGCCACGTGTGAACTGACCTTACCTTTTGGTCGGATCACCAAAGACGCATGTTAAGGCCAGGTATGAACAGGGCCTAAGGAACAACTCTGTAAATGTCCTCAAGTGGCTCAGCCAGATCCCTGACTGGAACCCAATCCAATATCTCTAGAGACCTGAAAATGGCTGAAAACCATATGGTCCTCATACAACCTGATATAGCTCCAGGGAATCTGTGGAGAAGAATGACAGAAAATCCCCAAATCCAGCTGTGGAAAGCTTTTTGCATCATACCCAAGACGGAGCAGTAATTCGTGCCAAAGGTGCTTCAATTACATACTAAGTAAAGGGTCTGAATAATTATGTCAATGTGATACTTTGCTAGTTTTTTTAAAAGGAAAAAGTAATGATTTCTAAAATTCTGTTCAGTGTAGATTAATGATGTAAAAAATAAAATGATTTCAATATAAGGCTGCAACAGAACAAAGCATGAGAAAAGTGAAGGGGTCTGAACCCTTTCTGAATGCTCTGCATGCACACACATACAAAAGAAGATTGATATATGCAGACCTGATTCATTGAGAAAGATTAGAAAACCGATTTGATCTTAAAATGGCAACAAGCAGTAGCTTTATATTTCTAAACAGAATAAAATTTAAGCTGCAAAAGCTTGTATGTGTCACATTTTTTGAGTAAATGCTAAGAATATTCCTTAATTTATTTAAATTCAAGAAAGGCTCATTTTAATGCATGTTTGCTGTAGCGGTTATATTTACCTGCTTTCACTTCAAAAATCAACAAATGTTATGCATAATGTGTAAATGAGAAGACTGACTGACTATCTCATAGCAAATCTAGAGATCGCATCATTAGGAGGCATAGACTAAAAAAGAGTCTGCTGACTGATATGACCTGTTCGTGTGTGTTATCTCTGGCTATGAGATGTGAAGCCGTGGAAGTAGAGTGAACAGTGTGTGAGTTTATACTTTATCAGTCTGTCCCTGCTGGGGAGCAAAGACCAGCTAACAGCTGTCTGCTGATCTCAGGCTGATGTGTTGTCAGCATGAACTGTGCAGGTGAGTTAGTGAGCAGATTTTCAGCTTCTACCATGTTTGTGCTCAAAGTGATAATTGAAGTGGATGTCTGCACTTTGAAGCCTCTGCTGCTGATGGTCCAAATGTAGCTACATGGGATAGCTTTTATTTCTAAAATAGGAATAATGATAATGTGGTTGTACACGTTTGTGTGTGTGTGAGGGTGTACATGTTGGTTGGTGTTTTGTGTATGACTGTGTGTGAAAGACCAAGCTGTGGCTGTCCTCCATCTGCTCCTGGGTGATTGTGGTTCTGGGGAACAATGTTGGAGAGATATAAGCTGCTACACATGCACACTCACACTGCCAGCAAGTGTTTGTGGATGGATGAATTTTCAAATGTATATCATCCATCCATTTATAATTGTGCATTTCATGGTGTTTATGTTTCAGGTTATAACTGTATACATTTCACTCTCAGGATTAGTTATCGTTTGTGTGTGCGTCTGTGTTTGTGTGTGCGTCTGTGTTTGTGTGTGCATCTGTGTTTGTGTGCGTGTGTCTGTGAGTGTGACTGTGAGTGCGCGGGCACGCACATGTGTGGGGGACATCCCCTCTAGTAGTTGATTGGCAGAGATAGCTGCACTGAGGCTGGGGTCAGCATATGGCTCAGTGTGATAGCGATGTTGTGTTTGTGTGTGTGTTTTCTATGCATGTGTGTGTCTCTGCCTTTCCCTCTCTTTCACACTCTGTTCCCAGTGAAATGATGGCAGCACTGGGCATGTAGCGCTATTATCCCCCATATCCACACACACCCAACACAGCCAAACTCCTAGCGGCCTGCCTGGCATCTTTTTCTGCTCCCACAATAGAGTCTATTGTCCCAGTAAGGCTACAATCTGCTGTGTGTGACAAGAAGTGTGTGTGTTCCTCACCATTGTAGAGAGGTGAGGGCAAAACCTTACAAATTGAAGACATTTTGTCACCGCTGGTGCTGAAATGGGGTCACGTTATCCTTAACCTCCCCAGAGCACCACCACTTCCATCAGACATGGTAGGAGCTCTTCCTCCGATGGACAAGAACGCTGATTGCCACCTTTGATGGAGTTGTGTAAATTCAAAAAATCAGTAAGACTTTTTTTGAATTGAGCTCTATGAGCAGCTTTACTGGCAAACTGACAGCAAATCATCACCAGCAGTGAAGTGGTATTTGATGCTTAAATGTACAATTAGGATTAGGTTAAGGGTCTGTGTATTTGTAGGGGTTAAGGGTAAGGAAATGAATATGAGTCTGTGTGTGAATGCAAGCAGAGGGGGAGGTGATTGTGGTTAATTGTTTCCCTTTGGGTAGATGGAGGAAATGAAAAGAAAAGGGTGAGGAGGAGGGGTCATGGCTAATCTCTTCCACTTCTCCTTGGGGAAAAGAGTGTTTGTGTGTGTGTGTCTGTGTGATTGAGAGAGAGAGAGAGAGAAATTGAATGTACTCATACTTCTATCTTTGTGAGGACCAAATTGAGTTCTAGACCCTGGGAGTAGTGACATTTTACGAAAGTAAAGACATATTGGCAGGTGCTCACTTTCAGACAGAGCTTCAAAAGGCCTGTTTGAGGTTTAAGACTTGGTTTTAGGGTTCAAGTTAGAATCAGTCTTACGTCGGGGCGAGGGTCACCCTTACCCTACCCTTTGTTGGGAACGGTTGAGGTTAGGGTATGGGGCAAGGAATTCATTATGATCAATAAGTGTCCTCACAAAGGTAGAAGTAAAAATTTTTTGTGTGCGTGATGCTCTCAGGATGTCAGTCTGCTTGATAAGCACATACAGTATTGTCACTATGATCATTGCCACTTCAGTGCATAATGAAATTATACAGATGTTACAGTTGGTCTACCTATATGTTTTAATTATACATGACTTGTCAGTTCTTTTTCAAGTGAATCGTCATGGCTTTTTTGCAGCACATATTGGATATTTATAAAATTTTAATTTTCCCTCATGAATTCTGCTCAACATAATTCATTACAGGTAGGTTATGCTAAAGTAGGTATGTGAGATCTGAAAGGCTGGTGTAGCGTTTCTTTTTGTTTGTTTGTTTGTTTGTTTGTTTGTGTGTTGTTTGTTTTTGACGGAAAAAACTACTGTATATGGGCCTCAAAAGGCACTACTGTTTATAGTCGCTGTTGCAGCTCACGGTCTAACTCAAGATACGTGTGTATTTTAGGCAGAGTGCCAGGCACACACAGCCATTTGACTGACATTTTACATAGAGAGGTCTGATACCTGAATTACCTAAGCGATTAAGGCAAATTACTGTTAAGCAAGGGGCATTACATTAGACATTACCCATGTTCTATCATGTTTTTTTGTTTTTTTGTTTTTTTTGCTCTAATTTTTGAAATATATGATTCATGTAATGACTGTGTGTGTGTGTGTGTGTGTGTGTAAGTGTCTATAAGCGTGTGTTTGTGGGCTTACGTACAAGCCGTTGTCACAGGGAGCTGTGCAGACACATGAGTTGTAGCCATCAGTAGCTTGATCACACTTTGTTGGAGCAGACCCCCCTCTGACTGGTAAACAAGTTAATCTGCTCTGCGCGTGTGTGTGTGCGTGCGTATATGCATGCATGCGTGAATGCACTTTGCGCCAGGGTGTGTGAATGTAACTGTTGTTATGTTACAAGGTGTTTAAGATTCAGGCGTGGATGTCACAGATGACCAAGACAAGCAGCACAGCAAACCACGTCTCATGAGCTCTGATAGTTGCCTTCAAGAGAAAGAAGGAGAACAGTTTTCAAAGGCTCAGAGTATCAATGTTAATGAGTTAATAATTTATTAATGATTGATCCCTGTTGTAGAGGAAAAGACCTGTTAATCAACAGGTAATAAGTACCAAGGGAGACATTATTTGTGCATCTCTCAAGACACTGGTTTCATCCTAGGAGATGTTTTCATTTTTCCCCCAAAAGGTCTCCAGACCTTTTATTCACATAACTCGCCACATTTATTACTCTGATACACAGTATACTATGGCTGCAACTAATGATTTTCTTTATCAGTTATTCTGCTAATTATTTACTTACTTAACAGTTCTAATGTTAAAAAATATTCAGAAAATAGTCTTCATATTACCCATTTCATCCAGCAAATAGTTCAAACCCCCAAAAATAATCAGTTTATATAATCCGAGGCAAGGAAAAGCCACAAATGTAATGTTTGGCATATGTGATTTAAAAAAAAAAAAAATCAATTATTAATTAAGTATTATAGTTAATAGTTTACAGCTAACTTTCTATTGATTAATTATTCAATTAACTGGTCATTTTATCTTATTGTCTCTAACTTGAGCTATATGATTATTTTTTAATTAAGGTATATTGAGAAAGATGAACATGTTAAATGAATTTAAACATGTGCAAAACAACTAGATTGTCAGGAATTACTTTTTTGTGTCACCTCTTATTTCCATATTATTAGGATTCATATCTTTGTGCATATGGATATAGGTGCACGTGATGAATTATTGTCCAATGGTTGTTAGAGCCTGCAGATAAAGAACAGGATCCATCTCCCTAATCAGAGAATTATTATTATGGCCTGAGTGGCGATCACCAACACCCGTACTTTATGTCTGCATGTGTCCCTTAAATAAAGCCTATAATTGTGCTGGCAGCTTTAGGGCTCCCCAGTGGTGACAGGGAGTGCGTGTGCGTGCGTGTGTGTGTGTGTGTTTGTGTGTGTGTTTGTGTGTGTGTATACGCACACACAAATACGTCAAAGGGCGAAATACTGGGGTGACAAGGGTCCAATTAATGTATCACATCTGTATTTCTCTTCGGTCTCTGTTTTTGCGTTGGTTTAAAGACCAGATGAATAGGGGTAAATGCGATTGTGGAAGTGTGTGTGTGTGTGTGTGTGTGTGTGTGTGTTGGTGTTTGTGTGTTTTGTCTGTGCACATCGGGCCCTAGCAATAAGTAGTGCATTAGACCAACCTATCTCTGTCCTCATCTTTGGCGTACGTGGACACACACACACTCGTAATGAAATCACAAAGCCTCCATATCATTGCTATCACAGAAAGATATAAACCCATTAACTTGTTCCTTTGGGCATGGACACACACACACACACACACACACACACACACACACACAGACTCGCACAGGTTTATCATTACATGCTGTAAAGCTTTTCCAATTGTATTATCCCTCTGATGTCCTTCTCTCTGTTGTCTGTTCCAATGCCTAGGGTGGAGAGGACAGATAAGGTGGGTGTTGGTTGTGTGTGTGTGTGTGTGTGTGTGTTTGCGTGCGTGTGTGTGTGTGTGTGAGATGCAGAGTGAGACATAATGTGTGTGTTCTGAGAAGAGGTATCTTGCAGACAAGCATTAGAAAATGAGCAGAAGTAGTGGTGTTTACATTTTAATGTAACCTTTCACCTTTTAACAGTGGATGTTTGCCATAAAACATTTAAACATTTTTGCTTTTTTTCACACTGTGAAGAAGGGAAGACTGTGCTACCTAACAGTCACAGAGATGTTGGTGATTCTGCCCAAAGTGAATAATCGTGTGGTTTGTTCACTAGTCTGACTGAAGGAATTGATTCATAAAAACTTGAAGGAAAAATCTGAATACAGGGAGTGAACACTGTCCAGAGGAAGCTGGACCCAGCAGTGTTGGTTCCTGTTACTTGCTTAACCCTTTGGTATTTTCCAGTATAAAAGCATCACAGACCAGCCAGGCTTGTAAACATCACGGTACTTTAACTGAAATCATTTTCACAGTATTTTTGGATGTAAAAAACATTTTCAGACAAGATCCCATTTAGAGCAGTATGAAGAATTTCTGTGTAAATAGGAATGGGCATTAGGGGGGAAAAAACTTTATTATGGGATATGTAATTTTGAATAATATTATCTATATATATTATATCATAATGTTATTGGCTGGGTGATATAACATCAGTTTGATTAGTTTGAATGTTTGTTCATTATGTGTAAAATGTCCACATTGTGAAGTTTTTTTAAACATGCACAAAAAGTTTATTTTCGGTCTAAAAGTATTGTAGATGACAGAGAGAGTCCCTCAGTTTGTGTTTGTTGAGGAGGCATTGTCTCTAGTTACTGGAGGTGAAGCCATAGGAGTCGGCTAAACAGTGTGTGGAATCTACTTTGTTCAGTCTGTCCCTTCCTGCTGGGTAGCTAATGCTAGCAAGCCAGCTGAGGTCTTGTCAGGAAATAGAAACAACAGGAGATGAATTCATCTGCAGACTTTTCTTCTCAATCCCTGCTGTAACTGATTCTTAAGGGGGTTGTCTGTTATCTACTTATTAGAAGACTCTGGTTCTGATAATTCATAGATGAGTGGAATAACCTTTACTTATGAATATTCATAATGATGACAGTCTTGCCAGGGGTAAAGGTTTTCTGCTATTAATGCTCAAATATTAAATTAAGTCTTAACAATTCTGATATTTAAATCATGTTTCAGTCTTTTTGCATTGTACAGAAAAACATTTGATTGAAATCATGAATCAGCCTCAAGCTTGGAAAAAAATTATTTTTTGGCCTCATTGCCCAGTTGGTCATGATGAATCACATTTTTGCATTGTTGACTAATCTATTGAACGGAATACCTATAAAATTAGGGTACTTCATCACAACTTGCACAAAAGAAAATCTAATAGAGCCATGAAGCAGTCTTACTGATGTGCAAAATATCCAACAATGGCATATTACAACTACAGATATTAAAATGATCGTAAATTAACATTTAACAAAAAGTCTGATGTTAGACAAATTTATACCATCTCACAGCTCACAATATGTCCTTTATTGTCCATTCCTACATGTGCAGATTTCATCCTCAAACTTGAGTCCATACATGTCAGTGACAGTGACTTTTATATGTAGCTGTATAGTCTCTAGTGTCCAATGTTCTATATTTACAGTGTTGTAAAGTTTTATGTCCGTCCCATTTTCATGGATGCAATATCTCAGGATATTGTGTTCGTTTGGCACAAACATCAACTCCGGCTGCAGGATAAACTGATTAGATTTTGCTTGTCAAAGGTCAGGGTCTCTGTGACCTCACATGGGCCTTAACTCAATAATTCATACATTAGTTATAATAATATACACCTAATGTTTTTTATCAATTTCCTTCAAAGCCCCATTGAGTCTGGACAGACATGTATGTAAACTACAACTCCAAGGCTGTGTTTCCAATTTAATAATGAAATCCAAAGAACAAAGTTATGTTTGATAGCAAAACCATTAAAGGGACTGAACACTTGACTGGGATCACAAGTAGAAGTTCTATTTCTCATACCCCATTATGACTAACAGAGTGAATTTAGACCCACACTAGCATTCGACCTAAATGAATAAACGCACGTCATCCAGTCATCCATCAGTGAACAGCAGTATTCATTGTTGGGTTGTGCATTTAATATTATTGATGTCAACAAACTTCTTTTAAAACAGAGTGGAAGAAAGCAAAACAAATACAGCATGATAAGAGAATACCCTGCGTCAGCACTCTACAGATACAGTAGGTGAAAAGCTTGAGACACACTATATTTGCTTGTCTTTTGTAATAACTGGGTAATTTGTAACACAGCAAGTTGACCAGCCTATAAAATTGTTTGTAAAAGAAGGTAGAGGAAGAAGTTTTTGATTTTGACGTAGAGAATCCACACATATTTTATTTAAAATTGCACTCAGATTTAAATATGTGACATGTTCATAGTACTTTAATCACAGTTTGGCCAGATTCCCATTTCTACAGGATACAGCCACCATCATATCTTGAAGTTTCTCCTCAGATCATATCTAGTCAAAAGATGTAGTCATATATTAAATACAACTGCGCTGTAGACACATTTCAGGATAAATTTGAAGAAGGTCTGATGTTCCTTAAGTAATGACTGACAGAGGAAAGGATTTGGATTCTTAACAACTTAAAATTTTCCTTTTAAGATGATTTTTAAACTTTAAATTTAAACCATACATATTTATTCCTTTATGTTAATACCATTGAGAAAAATATACTAAATTAACACATTTCTTTTTAAAGGCTGTCACAAAAACTAATGGGATTGAACGCTCTCGGTTGGTACTATATTTTCACATATACATTTTTACTGTGTAGTCGCACCATATTCTATGTACACACTTACACTTATACATACCCCTCCACAGACGCACACACACACACAAATAAATCTCAGCGGTGGGCTCAGCTCCTAATGTGCTAACAAGCTCCCTTTCTCCTCCTCTCGCCTCCTCTTCTCCAGCCTCCCTCAGTCTCAAGTGATCGCAGTAGTTGAACACCACCACAATGAACTGCACTGCATGAGAGTGGGAGAGAGAAAAGGGCTGAAATGGAGAGAGAGAGGGGGAGAGAAAGATCAGGAGAAAGCACAAACACTTCACTCTCTCCCCTCTTTTCACGCACAAGAAAATGAGTTTCTGACTCAACACAAAAGAGCCTTTTTATCCACCCCCTCACTCCTCTCTTTCTCCTGTGTGCCTTTCTCCCTTTTCTCCCTCACTAGCCTTTTTCCCTCTTTCTCCCCTTATAATTTCCCCCATTTTTTTCCCTTTCTTCCCAAAAGAGAGATATTTTGCTGCTAATGACTTAATAAGAAGAGCCATCTGAAATTCAATTACAATAGATTTCATAGTGACGACTGCCATTTGGATGGAGGCAGAGATGTGTGAATGCAATGCAAGTCTATTTTCTTTGACCTCTCACTAGTTTCGACTTTTTTAATACCAATAATAATAACTTATTTGTATAGCGTGTTTCATGCAGAGATGTCACACAAAATGCTTCACAAAACAGGATTAAATTAGGAAACAAAGTTAAGCAGACTAAGAAACACAGATGAATAATAACAATAAAGAAAATGTGATACAGTTGAAATCTCTAGAACAGCTGTTAAATGTCAGCTAGTACTTCCAAGGTCAAGAATGACTTTTCAAGCATAAATAAATAAAATGTATGGTAACCATAAAACAGTAAAACCTAACATGATAGAATAAAAGTGTTAAAGAGGTGGAAGAGACTTTACTCACAAATAAAGGCACGATTTTTTTAAAGGTGTTTTATTTCTTTTTTAAAATGCTAAGTCAACAAGCCAGTGTTTTGCTGTAAAAGCTGTCTGCTTATATTAAAGAGAAGAAGTGGGTAGATAGAATGAACAGTGATATCAACCAACTGTTAGTGCTAGGGAAGAGAAATGCAGAAAAGTAATGGCATTGTCTAGTTTAGCATGAAGAGAAAAAGCAAAAAAAAAACACAGATGTTCAAGATTACCATACCATTCTCTTTAAGAGATCTAGAGTTACCTTAATCAATGCAGAACAATATGATTGGATGTAAATTAAACTTTGGCTAACAATTTTAACAAGTCCTCATGTTTACACTAGTCAGTATTCTGAGGATTATATATTATATTATGAGCTAGATATATATCCTCTCATAAACTTGCTGTTAAAACCCCTGCACAACCACAGTTAATGCACACAGGTGTTTTACTTGTGTTGCCTAGTTTGACCTCTTCTCAAGATGTAGGGACGGATTGTGGACACAGCCAATCTGCTATGTAATGCACTTCAATTTATTTCAGTTACAATGGGGTCCGAAAATCTGAGACCACAAATGGGACCGTGTGAAATTCATTTCTCTACATAATGCAGTATACATGCCGTAGCCTAGATATTGTGTCTTCTTTTGGTTTATCTTTTTTTTTTTAATGTGACGGAGTACAATGGAAACAGACATACACCTGTTTCTATGTGCGAGAGCTTTTAGTAAACTAAATCTGAAGGTGATTATATTGTTCAAGTAAAACTTTGACATCAGAGTCCATCCATCTCTCTGCTGATGTCACCTCTTGTCAGTGGGGAGCTGGTTTTTGTGACACAGTGACACAAGGCCACGAGTAGAAACCCACGCTGAGAGGAAGAAAAAAGGAGAGAGAGTGGAGGACAGTAAAGAGATGCTCCTGTCCTTCATCTCAGCAGTGATACCTTGTCTGTGTTTTTTTCCTCCTCCTCTTCTCGTCCTCCTCTCTCAAGTTCACTTTCCTTGACTCTGTAGGCTTCATTCTTTCCTGCTGGTGTCCTTTAAACCTTTTCACCTACAAAACAGTGGCCTTTGATATGTTTTCTATTATTATTTTTCTGTCTGCTGCTTCATACATCCATGCATTATTAAAACATGATATAAAGTTAAGTATTATATATATTGTCCGGAGGAATATACTGTTTAATACCTTCTGTTCCTAATTACATTACCTCCATACCTCTCTCCCCCTTGTACACACACATTCGCTCACAAAGGGGGAAGTGCGATGCAGGGGAGCGGGAAGCAGGAAAAGGCAAACTGCGAGATCACGTAGAGACTCAGTGTGAGAGACACTAACTTGACGCTCTGCGTGTGACTGCTGCTCTTCTCTCATCTCTCACCGGGAGAAAGGCACACACACAATCACACACACTCACACACTCACACAAACAAACATTCACACTCTAACACACAACGCGTCATGTTGTTACCTAAATATCCTTCTTGCCATCTCAGTGTCTGTCCTCCCCTCTCACTCGCTGCAGTATACTTACCCTTCTTCTTCACCCTCACCGTTTATGCCTGTCTTTTTACAAGTGCTCTTCCTCCCCTAGCATCTCGCTGTCTTTGCACCTCTAACCCTCCATCCGTGCCTCTCTCCCACCTTTCTTCTCTTTCTGACTAGTTCCCCCTCATTTCCTTGCCTTTGACGGTGTGATTAAGCATGGGTTTGATCATGTAAACAATAGCTGCCTTTTTCACATGTAAAATCGAGTTTGGTTCATTTCAATAAAATGTTAGAAAAACTTTGTCTGTCCTGAGTTTATTAAAGTTTCTTCCTCTCTGCCAGCTTTTTTTCCAATCATTCCCCCCTCATCTCCACCCCCCTCTTCTCTTTTCTGCCAGCGCAGTCTGTCCCTCCACTTTAAAGGAGCCATATTGTTGTTATTATCATTGTCTCTAACTGGATCAGTTACCATTAGACCTGAATCTTTCTCCTTCTCAGGCCCATACACCAGCTCTCTAACCCAATAGAAAACCCATGGGCACTATTACAAATGGCTGACCCATTCACAACGCGTGCATGTGCAAACATACACACACACACAAGCACACACACAGATTTCATTCTGAAGATTCATTGGCGTAATCCCATCACACATTCAAAAAGGGACGCATGCACTGACATACACACATTGTGCCTATTCACAACCAGTCTTATCAAATATAGACACTCACACAACACTCTGCTCTCATTGAAAATCCGCTATTATTGGAGCTCACTGAGCAAATGGTAATACTATTGGGAGTTGATGGCACTGAGGTGTGCGTGCGTCTGCGTGTGTGTGTATGTGTGTGTGTGTGTGTGTCTGTGTGTGTGTGTGTGTGTGTGTGCACCTACCTGTGTGTGTGACAGAAGACTGTAACAGCTGCATATGGCTGTCATTATGGTTGGATGTATGAGTAGGACTAAGGAAGAGAGGGTAAATGTCATTCCATCAATGAGGTTATCTCTAATAGATGGACAGTTGAAGTCCTGGTTTCCATTTACTCTGCTCTCTGCTAAATCCCTGTACCTCTCTTTGAATTTATCACTAAAGGCTGTAATAACCAGTGATAAAAGGGCTTTTTTTCCTAGCCACAGTATTCTCAGTATATTCTCATGGAAGACTAAGTGTAGGGAGTTAACTGGCCTGTGTTGCAAACTGAGTTTTTATCTGAAGAATCCTGTTTATTCACCAACCACAAGATATTTTATTACATTTAAAATTATCCTATTATAGTTTCCATCTTTTCTTCTGTTCTGTAATCTCTTGTTGTGCTGTTTTTACCTTTATTTCATTGTGTCCAATTCAGTTTTGTCATTGGGTTTTTTGTGTTTTTTGTTTTCTACGTTTTGTTATGGTTTTACATTATATTCTAGTGATGTATTACTTCTTTAAGATCTTGCATACTCTTAAAGGCTAAGACGGCAGCATCTAAACCCTGTAACACTTTAATTGGCTACTCCAGCATTTTTTTTTCTTTCCCTTTAATTTGAGGGACTACAAGAAATGGAACAGGCAACTTTAGAGGCCCTGAAACCCCATTTTAATCAGTCGGTCAATCAGTCAATCTTCTATTTTCTTCAAGTTTACAAAGCTATCCCAGAATCACAGAGGACATTAGACATTTGCAATAACATGGCCTTAATGTGTAGAGTTGTCCTTTCACACATTAAAAATATAAACAACAAAGAAACAAAATGTTAGATAATTTGCACATTTTTGGCCTCTTTTGTTGTTTTATTGTTGTTATACTATCAAGATTTTTTATAGTGTAGCAACAGTGGAAGTTAATTGGAGAGATACTGTATATTTATAGATATATATTTGTATATATATTTATCCCCATTTTGAACGCTAATATCTTATTCTTTATGCTTTTATATTCTCTTAGTATTTGTGTCTTTATTTCCACTCGACCTTGACATTTGTCCTCAGCTATGAGGAGAGAGCTCGATACCTAGAAACAATTGTGCAGCACCACCAGGACCCGACCACATTTGAGGATTATGCAGCTCGAGTTTACAGTCCTGCTCCTTGTACTCACCTGCCATCTGACACAGGTAAGACCAGGTCTTACACTCTTTGAAATGCTCAGGAACCAGACAAATTTTCTACCACATCAATTGATACACCTGTCTGTCATAACAATTGGTGTCAGGCTTTCAGAGAATTGGATGACACTCAACTATGCTGATTTTGTTTTTGTTTAAAATATATAAGGAAGAATCTGCCTTGTAGATTTTAAACTGTCTACTCTCCAGCATCATTTTAACTACAGGGAGACCCCCCACACACACACACACACACACCCACACACCCATACACCCATACACACACACACACTGGCAGCTCACTGTCCGAAGCTGAGCCTCGTATGTGATGAGATCTGTTTTTTATCCAAAGCTGTGTTCAGCTGCCTTCTGTCTCCAGAGCATCTCTGAGGAATTAGCTGACATCAGATCAGCCGTAGAGATGCCAGGCATGCACATGGGAGTTATATATTCTAATGTATGACTCTCATACGTATCCTGTCATTTTTTTCCTTTAATGTGTCTGGTTAAGTGTAATTTAAAATAGTGTCCTTCAGCTCACTTCTCATCCAGTTAATTAACATGGCATTTATTTACTGTAATTTAATTCCACAACTAAGCCACACATTATTTTCATAAAGACATTATACATATACAGCACAAAGGAATAAAATTGTTGTTACACAGGCCTGTGTTAGTCACATATCGGTGTTTTAATGTAGCAGTTCATAAGAATAAAAGGTAATTGATATTCAGAGACATTGAGTTAATGTTTATATTTGTAATTGATCACTGTTGTTTTTCTTTGCCAACTGCTCCTCATCTCACCAACTATTGTGTCTAAAATAATAAAATTTTACAAGAATAATCAACTTGCTTTGAGGCTGAATGACGTCTAGCACAACCTGAAACAGTCCCGTTTTCCCCAAATTTTCATTAAGAATTTTTTATGGCATTTAAATCCCCCGTTAGCCTAGTACGGGGATTGTAGTGTGTCGTTCAGCCCCAAAATCCCATTTCAGACCACAGGATCAAAAAGTAAATTAGTCATGTAATATGATATCAGGGCTACTCATAGCCGCTGATTACAGTATTTGCATTTTTATTTATATTATTCCTATTATGCGTAAGACATGCTGAATTCAGACAGTTTTTAAATAATAATCCTGTGCTCTGAAATAAACCCTGCTCAAATTACTGTAGCCCCCTTCCTTCCTCCTCTGTCTGTCTCTATCTATCTGTCTGTCTCTATCTGTCTATCTGTCTCTATCTGTCTGTCTGTCTTTCTGTCTCTCTCTGTCTGTCTTTCTTTCTGTCTGTCTGTCTCTCCCTCCCCTCCCTCTCCCAATATTAACTCATAGGTTCCCCTCCCTTAACAGCACAATGATCAAACATTCTTCTCTCTTTCTGTTTTTATTTTAATTTCACCTATTTTTTTATTTATTTATTTGATGTTTGTTTTTATTTTATTTTTGCTTATTTTTTGTTTGATTTCTTTTCCTTTTTTATTTTTATTTTTGTTCTTGTGTTATGTTTCTTTTTATTTTGTCTTTTTTTTTCCTTTGTTTCCCCCTCCTTTAGATCGTAATGTCTGACTTGCCTATAGTTAAAAGGTAAGCCTTGTCACATGATTGACATGTCCTGGTTTGATTGGTTCTTCCTCCTGACATTTCAACCTAACCTTTGCTCTGCTCCGATTCCTACACGATTCCCTCTTTTTGTGTTTATTTTTCTATATATCTTCCACGGTGTCTTCTATGGTTGAAAACATGCGGCTGCATGTGTTTCCTACTATTACTTAATACTTACGTTTCTCTAGCTATTTAAAAGGAAGTTTCATTTTCAAATCATCTGCGAGTGTACTTTGGTAGGACTCACTATGGTTTGCTTGTGTATAACAGAGAATGAGATTAAGAAAGATTTTTTTTTTCTTTGAGCTCAAAATGAGCCCTGTTTCATCATGGAACTTCATCTTTAAGCACAAACAAAACGTAATGTTAGTCTTGGCCTCCTCCCACCTGGATAATCAAGTTTATGTCCCAGCTCTGGTTCTTAATTGTCATTTAGACTGGGATAACTGGCCCACAAGGGATGTTAAAGTGTCTAGTGAACACAGCCAATCAACAACTGAGAACAAAGCATATTGAAAAAAGACCTGTTGAATGGATCTAAAGCTGCTCCTTTGCCTTTGCTGTGATTATGTTAAACCTGCATTAACTGATTGTCTTGGCCACTTGGAGGCAGCAGAAAAGCTTTAAACAAAACACATAACATTGTTACAGCAAACATGTTGGCAAACATTTGCTTTTTTACATTATCTAGTCCCATAGTCCCTCTTCTTTTAGCTCAGTGTTTATTTCTACCAACTTCTGAGGTAAGTATCTGACTGTTCAGCTGCTAAATGCTCCGCTGTGTTCACCAGGTACTCTAAAAGGCATTTAGACAAACCCCCAGACACACTGACATTCAAATATTTGTCCCATTTCTCAGTACGATAAAAGACTGCAGAACATTACAGCTTTAATAGGTAAAAGGCTGACTGAATCAGACATTAAAAATTTGTTAAGTGCAAGTTCTTTTTCAATTTTCTCTGACATTTTGACTTCCTTTTTTTCTCATCTACATTGTTCCATGTTGACAGGCTTCAGTTTTTGTTCTTGTCTGACTGACTTGTGTCAGATTGTGTGTGACTTTTGTTCCTTAAACAATAAACTTCATACCAAACTACACTCAGTGGCATGATGAAAATGGGAAATCTTTTTTACAACTATTTGGGGTTTTTCCTCTTTGGCCTGTTCACTCACACAATAATATTGCTGTTTGTTCTGTTAACCTGTAATGTCACACTGACCTGGTGAAACTTGACCTCTAACCTTTTGTATGCTCCTTTTCTTCCTGCTTTTGATGATGTAGCACTGTAGCACCTACTCACTAACACACACATACATATGATACAGACATACTTAAAAATGGGTAAGAAATATGAGTCCTAGATATACACAGTCTAAATGTTTCATTTTAAACTAACATTAAAGCTCATTTCTTCTTTGGTAGAGTTGTTTGTACTTTTACATTTGAAATAATTAAGTGGAGAGAATAAGCAAAATTAAGCACGTGATTAATGTAGTTAATTTTCTGTATCATCATATATAAATGTACATGATGTAAAGCATTCTGTGTGTTGTTGGTCCGAGTGTCTTTTTATGTCTTCCCATTCATTCTGTTGAATGTTTTAGGCTGTTTCTCTCCTACATATGTGATAACTTCTTATTCTTTGTTTATATTCATTTTTTTCTGTTTCTTTTTTCTTTTCTCTGACCATCCCTCCTTCACTCTCCTGAACTGCTCCTTCATCATATCCTCCTTGTAAATCTCCTCTTATCTCTCTCTCACTGTCATCTCCTTTTTTGCTGGCTTTGCTTTGCTTTCCCCTCCTCTCCTTTCCTCTCCTTTCCCCTCCCCTCCTCTCCTTTCCTTTCCTTTCCTTTCCTTTCCTTTCCTCTCCTTTCTTCTCCTCTCCCCTCCTTTCCTCTCCTTTTTTCCTCTTCTTTCCTTTCCTTTTTTTTCTTTTTCTCTTTTTTCTCTTTCTTTTCTTTCTTTCTTTCCTCTCCTTTCCTTTCCTCTATTTTCCTTTACTTTCCTTTCCTCTCCTTTTCTTTTCCTTTCCTTTCCTCTCCTTTCTTTTCCTCTCCTTTCCTTTCCTTTCCTTTTCTTTACCTCTCCTTTCCTCTCCTCTCCTTTCTTTTCCTTTCCTTTCTTTTCCTTTCTTTTCCTCTTCTTTCCTCTCCTTTCCTTTCCTCTATTTTCCTTTACTTCACTCCTTTCCTCTCCTTTTCTTGTCCTCTTCTTTCCTCTCCTTTCTTTTTCTCTCCTTTCCTCTCCTCTCCTCTCTTTTCCTTTCTTTTCCTCTCCTTTCTTCTCCTCTCCTCTCCTCTCCTTTCCTTTCTCTTTCATTCATTTCCTCTCTCCAGAGGAGCATAGTGTTATGTATTTGATGGTCCCTAAACCACTAGACAGCTTTAACCTGCTCAGGGTGAAGGGGAAAGGCCTCAAGCAGAAGGTCCTTCATGCTAGCTGTGAATGGTATGATTTATAGACAGAAAATCTCTTGGCCATATTTCTTTTCTTTTTTTTCCTCCAGTCTAGTTTTGTGTTCTATTTCTTCCAACTATTCATGTAAAAATAGCTCTAAATTTTCCAATTAAAAAAGTCTTATAAATATTTTTTTTTCATTTTGCCAGAAATGAGCAGTTTTGAACTTTTCTTAATATGAACTGTAAAGGTAATTGCTGCCTTTTAGAAGTTATATAATTTAGAATGACTATGTGACTATGCCTTGTAAACCATTTTAAATTGACTATGTAACACTGTTGTATCGACAGTGTTCTTATTTGACTCTGTTCAATCAAATAAAATCAGCATTGCAGAGTATAAGGCAGGTGTTAAACATTTAATGTGAAGTCAGTGATAGTATGTTTTGATTATAAATGCAGAGTCAGAGGGCACAAATGGGAACCATCTTTTCAGAACCTTTTTTCCTCTCTTTTCTTATGTTAAATTTTTCTAGTATATGAAATTGAGGTGTCAACTAATCGAAGTTTGATTTTCATAGTAGTCATGATAATTCAGTGGTTTTTAATGAAATAGAAAGAACCCAAAATAGAATAAGATAATAGAGCTTGTACGTTGTCCGTCTATCCGTCTGTCCGTCTGTCTGTCTGTCTGTCTATCTGTCCGTCCGTCCGTCTGTCTGTCTGTCTGCTGTCCTTTCAGTGCTTGTCACTGTAGGAGTCTTTGCAGTCGGGCACAGTAGAACATTATGGGGTGTGATGTAATTTGTCCCTTCATCCTCCTCCCTCCTCTCCTTTATCCCTGCAACCATTATCTTCACTTGCCCCCTCACCCCTCCTCTTCCTCCTCCTCCCCCTCAGGCTCCTGCCTAGAGATTCTTCGGGGAGAAAGTCCGGCTCTTGGGGAGGCCGGGAGCGACTCGGCATCCCCCATGTCTCCTCGGACTAGCAAGAGCCGCATGTCCATGAAGCTGCGCCGCTCCTCTGGATCGGCCAATAAGACTTGATCTTTGCAGGTTACTTGGCTCAGTCAGAACTGACACTTCATATCATATTAGTGAACAGCAACTGGTCTGTTTCTCTCATTGGCATATGAGACTTACTCCTTAAAAGGTTTTATTCCAGAGGCAATTAGTTCTGTAAGTGTACTTAAAGTACAGTGGGGGAAATTGGGGGAAATCACATAGATATTATTTTCAACTGGAAAAATGATGTGCAGTAGTTCCATAACTGAACATAAGCATCAATAGATGTCAGTAGACTTTCACGTCCAGTTACCTCCAGCACGTTCCCATTGGGATGGGACGCTGGACTTTTATGTACAGTACACTTCGTCTCATAGTTGTACTCTCAAAAACACATGTAATGGTATTTTGTGGACTATACTATATTGTAACTTCATAGTGAAATTGCTCTCACCTGCTGTATTTATCCTCAGCTTTGCTCACACAAAAAAACACAGAAACCAGTTAAATCAGTGCTACCGCATGCTGATCTTTGCCATAGTGGGAAAAGCTGAATAAGTGCTGCCTATATAGTGCAGTATTAGTTCATAATCTGTGCCATGTTAAAAACTGCATAAACTCAAGTGTTACTAGGACTGCAAAAAGTTGATGTGTGCCACATTATACATCGCTCTGTAAACGGTTTTTGGGGAGCACATGCAATGACTGCCAAACAAAGAGCAGAGTCTCTTCAGTCTCTGTGTGTGTGTTGTGTCGTTACTATGGGGAACTTGTATATTTGTACTATAGTCCGGCTGTGTGTGTACAGAGAGAAGTGTGAGTTTTGATATAAAAAGCAAAAAAAGTGATGGCTGTAAAGTGTTGCATGCAGAAAGCAAGATAAAAGTCTATTTTTGTTCTCAGTGCAGAATTAGACCTATAAAGATAACGAGCAGGGGTCCGATTCTATTCAATCCTCTAAAAATTTGAATCGAGTCTCATTCATTTGCTACAATAAAAAACATGTCGTTGATGTGGCAATGTTCTCAAGCCAAAAATGTTTTCTGTGTTTGAATATAGAAGATAATCCCCTCTCTAAACTTAGGGGACTGAAATAGAACAGGCCTTTTCTCTGAGTGGAGCGATATCAGGAACAGCATAACTGTATGTAGAGTAATGATGGCGAGATTATCTTTCATAAAGGAAACGAAAAATGTTTCTAGTAAATTAAAAAGGAAAACAGATCAAAGAAAATTTTTGTTGTTGCTCATGCTGTAAAATGTGGAAAAGCACTGATATTCGTTACATTTATTCTCCTTTTTTCATTTTATTTCATTTTATTTTATTTCTTTTCATATTGACTGTAAAATTTGTTTTGCTCCAAACAAGAGTGTTGCTGTAATTTTAGACATCTGATGAGATGGAACCACAGCTTTTCTATCTTTGTTCATATTAGTACATACAGTATAAACATATTCTGTATATCTATATATATCTGTGTGTGTGTGTGTGTGTGTGTGTGTGTGTGTGTGTGTGTGTGTGTGTGTGTGTGTGTGTGTGTGTGTGTGTGTGTGTGTGTGTGTGTGTGTGTGTGTGTGTGTGTGTGTGTGTGTGTGTTTGTATATATTAACTACAGCATTGCATTTATAGTGATGTTATCAGGATATATTGGATACTGGGGATTGAATGCCATTGAGAGAAGTTTAGTCTCATTATTATCTGTGTGTTTCTCTAAAACATCAGTTACAGAGGCCCAGTGTTTTCTGTTAGTCATTTTTAGGGATGAAAAATTAAGGATAATCAAAGTAAACTAAAGACAGTTACTGTAGATTCAAGGGCAAAGGTCAGAAGGAGAGGGAGAAGGATGTCAACTTACCCCCACTTAGATGTGAGTTTTTCTTTCTTTCTTTCTGACTTTCTTTTTAATTACTTCTGCTCTCATATTTAGACTCGTCCCCAGTTCCAGTTCAGATTGAGGGGATCAGCATGTAAACAAAATCCAGAAAATTCAACTTTAACACTACCAGAGATGATTCCATGTATTTAACATCCTCCTTTAAGCACTTCATAAGTTCAGCACAACTTTAAAAGAAAAACTGACAGTGTTTCAAATTACTATAAATAGGTCAAGTACTTCAGGTTTCCCTTTATGAACACCAAGGTTGTGGTTTTATAGGGATTATCAGGATTGAATGTTCTTCCATTAATTTAACACGATGGCTTGTTTTGTCTATTATTTCTTTTTTTCCATAGCCTGATCCTGGGTAAAGGAAACATGTATATGAAAGATCTGTATTTGAAAATATAAATCTGAATTAATGGTTTTGAATTATGCTTCACTGCTTGAAGTATGTGTAATCACAGCTGTATTTTCTGTTCCCGTTTATTTTTTTATTTTTATTTCAGCCATAGTGTCTCTGTAGAGAGGAAAGGGATTGTATAAACTTCTTTCTTTCTTTTTTTTTAGAGGAAAAGTGTAGTCACTGTAAACTGAGGTCAAATTCATGTTCTTTCTTTGTATGTGTATATTTGAAGTCAGCTGAGGTCAAAGTTGACTTTTTTAAATTATTGCTGTTACAGTTATTGCTGAAGTTGAACTGTTCATCAGTTGAGACAGGTGATCTAGTGCTACCATCCTGGGACTGACCTGTACCAGCTGTACAACAACTACAGCTCCACCTGCCATTGATCAGCTGTGTCCCAGTCCACTTGGTTACATCCTGGACCTGTTCTCCTCCTGTCCCAGTATTGTGCCTAAACCATACAACACCACCCTGTTTATTTACACTCCTCTAAACTAAGCCCCACTTCTCTATCAATTAAAGTATTTGCAACATGATGACACATGATGACTTGAGTCCTGACGATGCTTTAATGTCCCACTAGAGAGATGGGGAAATGTCAAACTTCAGAATTGTTCAACAGATTGTAAATACTCCTGAGGATGTAATGTTTGGCATGAATTAAAAAGTTTCTGCTTAGTCAGCTGTACTGAACTCAGATATATGACCTGATAAATGCATGTTCCTTAAGTTTTAAAAGCTCGATTAGCAGCAACCAAAATGTATAGAAAACCTAAGTTACCCAAAGCCTCTCAGGATTATCAAGAACCCATATCAGCTACCCTGAGGCCCCGACTTAGTGGAGGGTTCTGAGACTGGTTGTGGAGGTAGAAATACTTTTCCGCCTTTTGGCCTAAATCTGACCACATCATTGTCTGAAGAGGGGGAAATGTTGGACTCCACTTCTTCTCCCTGTTTGCACAGCCATAACAAAGGGAAAGGTTTGCCCTCATGTATAACAATACGGAACATCTGTGCCTGACGTAGATCGAACCTGAGGGCCATGACGGATACGGGCTCAGCTGCTGTCCAGGCGTCATAGTCCAGGACAAAGGTGGTTTGTAACTACTGACTATAAACTGCATGACAACGGTTCAGTACCAATTGCCTGTGTTGACCATGTAACAGCTGTACGACAACACACACACACACACACACACACACACACACAAATGCACGCTTGCACATACACTCTCCTCTAACTTACTGTTGAACCTGTAGTATGTAAATTTGTAACATCTGTTTCAGACGCACTGAGCGTGTGGATGTGATGGAATTTCACAATAAACGATTCGCACCACCCACTGCTCGACTGATTCATATATTGGTTGTGTGTGTTTGTGTGTGTGTGTGTGTATATGTGATTTAAAAATAACTAATACATGGACATAGGAGTACTGTTCATTGATCATACTGTATTACCATTTATTGACAATAGTTTAGAATAAATTTCACCTTCAACTTCAAACATATCAAAATAGTACTGTACAGGCTTCTTGGAACCACAATTACATTTTTAGAATCAAGAAGGCATTTAGCAAATATTTGAACAGCAATTCATAATCATTAAACACAAAAGACATTTTACTAGCAGTACTAACATTAAATGTTCGATTTCCATAGGAAAATATTTTATAGCTGAGAAGTTAACTGGCACGTTTACTATAAAAGGCATATTATGGTCTAACAATCTGATCTTTTTCTTTTTTTGTGTCTTTTTTTTTTTTAATTTTAATGTTCACTGTACATTAAATTGTCTTTGAAATAAAGTTAGGACATTGATTCTGTCTCCAGTTCTCAGGTTGAGCAAGGTCACTTTCTAAATGTGATTACAGGTCACTGTTTATGGTCTGGCCCCACTGCACATATTACACCAGTCAGTAATGTAACCCACTGAACTGTAATCCGATTACTTTTGCCACAATAATATGTTGCGTGTGAGCTTAAACATCTGCCACGTGGAGAGAGCAGTATCAGTATATGTGTATCTAGTCATAATGTCAAATCATTTACAGAGTGCAGGTGTAATATGAGAAGATGCAAGAGAAGTAGAAATGAGATGGTTAAAAATGTAGAAACAATATCTGAGTCAGGGTTGTACGATTGACTGTGGCAACAAATTATTGAGAGATAATGTGTTTTTCCTCGGAGGATTTCAACACAGCTTTTTGGAAGAAAGTACAGCTTTTTATTTATTTATTTGAAGTTTCTATAGTTATAATAACCCCGCTTTAGTTCATTTCATTGATTAAGGAGCATCCTACGACTCTCGCGTGTCCGATGAATAAAAAAAAATGTCCGTTTTTGTCCTGAAAAATCCGGATGGTGTCCCTCAAGGTGCCGACGACGAAGACTCCTGCCTGTTCACCGGGATCCGCGGCCGCGGCCTCAGCACCGCGGACAGGGGCCGAGGTCCGCGTAGTTTCAGCACCATGGACAGTCGCAGTTACACCGGCGGTCTCCCGCGTGACCGTGGAACGGGGGCTTACGTCGTTCGCGTCGGTGTGATGAGAACGACTCGTCCCAGGTGAGAACAGGTAAAGATGTCGCTCGACGCATCGCCTCTTCCTCCGGTGACGCTCGGCTCGCCGCCGGTTCACGGTCTCACGGTCTCACGGTCTCACGGTCTCACGGTCATCTGCAGCAGCATCACCTGCCGGTCCTCGGTGGGGTGAGACTTGTTGATGTGTCTCGTGAGCCCCGGGGAGCTGAAGAACGTGGACGGGCAGTGCTTGCACGTGAAGATCTGCTGCTGCTCGCGCTGCTGCTGCTGCTGCTCGCGCTCCCCGCCGCCGCCGCCGCCCTCCTCCCGGTGCGCGAAAAAACACGTCGGGTCCTCCTCTCCCCCAGCCCCCCCGCGCAGCTCGTCCGTCATCGCGTGCACAGGCGGGCTTGTCCTCCTTTCCACACCGACGGAAAGCGCGCCGCGCGCCGCACAGGGGACACACCTGGCGCCGCCCCGCCCCGCGCCCGGCGCCTGGTCGTAGCGGGGAGACGCCGCGCGCGCGCCTCGTGCGCCGCCAGGTGTTTCTTGAGGTAAGCCTGTCGGCGGAACTTCTTGCCGCAGTACCTGCAGTCGTAGACCTCGTCCTCCGGTAGGGGCTGGGCGAACGGTAGGGGCGCGTGTGGGAGCGGCGGCGGCGGCGGCGGCGGCGGGCGCGGCGGCGGGCGGCGGCGGCGGCGCGGCTCGCTCGGCGTTGGGCGTTGAGCAGCAGGGCCCGACCGTCGCGCGCCGCGCCCCGCCGCGCCTGTGCTGCAGCCCCCCGGACCAGTGTCCCCCGGGCTCCGGGACCGGGGCGCGGGCTCCGCGCGGGGCGCGGCCGCGCCGCGCCGCCGCCGCCGCCGCCGTCGCCGCCGTCGCCGCAGCAGCAGCGCAGCAGCAGCGGCGCAGCGGCGCGCGCGCGCGCTGCCGGTTGCCGTCGGGGCGCAGCAGCTCGTTCTCTTTTCCGTCCGTCTCGAGCGGCGGCGGGAGCCCGCGGGCGTCCTTGAGGCGCGCGCTCTTGCCGGCCGGGCCGTCCGCTCCCGGGACGCCGACCGGACGCGGCTTGTGCCAGCGCCGGTGCGAGGCGAGGTTGGCCGGACAGCTGAACACCTTGTCGCACTCGGGACAGCGGTACTCCACGCGCACGATGCGGGAGCACTTGTGCTGCGCGAGGGAGAAGGGGTCGGGGTACTCCTCCTTACACAGCTGGCAGATGAACTCCCCCAGCGGCCGGTTCCCGGGGGCGGCCGCCGGCTTGTCCCGCGCCCTCCTCGGCTCGGGGCTCTCCTTCTTGATCCGCAGCCCCAGGACCGGCGAGGTCGTGACCTCGTCCTCGAAGTTCAGCTTCCGGTTGACCTTGGGCTTCTTGGGCGCGTGGCCCGCCGGCTGCTTGTCGGGCCTGCCGCCGCTCGGGCGCCGGTCGGGCTCGAGGAAGGGCCGCTTCCGGGCCGCGTGGTACTGGTCCCGGTGCATCAGCGTCAGCGGCGGGAACAGGTGCGCGTGAGTCAGGCTCGGGTCGTACTCGTCTCCGTGGGCGTAGGGCGGCGCGCGGTGGTGGCGGCCGCCGCCCGCGAGCAGCCGCTCGATGGAGGCGGACACCGAGGGCGGCGCGGAGCTCACGAGGAACGGCAGCTCGGGCAACTCCGCCGCCGGCGACGGCGTCGGGCACCCGCCCGGGAACAGCGACCGCCGCCCGCCGTCCTCGGTCCGGCCCGGCAGCCTCGTCCCCACCGGCTTCACGGGGCTGCGGGACTCGGTCGGCGTGGAGTCGCGCGCGGGCGCGGGAGGCGGGAAGAAGCGGGAGAAATGGCCGTCGGGGGTCACGACGTCCAGCTCGCTCACCTGCCCCTCGCTCTCCGGTAACTGCGCGCGCCGGTCCGCCTCGGCCTCCAGGGCCGACTCCACGTGCGGGCTCCACGCCTCCCGCGGGCCGGCGGGGTCCTCGCGGGACGCCGGGAGCGGCTCGGGCGGGGGGGCGCCGGACGCGCCGCCGATGGCGTCGGCCGCCCGCGGGTCCGTCCCCTCCGCCTCGTCGCCGTCGCGGTCGGCGGCCCGGTCGAAGCCGCCGCTCCGCGGCCGGTACGACGACGAGCAGCGCCGGTTCCTCTTCACCAGAAATCCGCGAGGCATGGTGAGGACGACGCTGGCGCTCGGCGCGTGGCACCGCCGGGCGGAAAGAAGAACAACTCTTGTCTTGAGCTCACTTTCAAGTAGAGCTTTGAAGTGGAGGAGAGAGAGAGAGGGATGGGAGAGAGGGATGGAGAGAGAGAGGGAGGGAGGGGGAGAGGGAGAGATGGAGAGGGAGAGAGGGATGGAGAGAGAGAGAGAGGGAGGGGGGATGGAGAGGGAGGGATGGAGAGGGAGAGATGGAGAGGGAGAGAGGGATGGAGAGAGGGAGAGAGAGGGATGGAGAGAGAGAGGGAGGGAGGGGGAGAGGGAGAGATGGAGAGGGATGGGGGTGGTGAGAGAAAGGGGGGAGGGAGAGTTGGAGAGAGAGAGAGAGGGAAAGAGAGAGAGGGATGGAGGGGATGGAGAGAGAGGGGAGAGAGGCGCGCGCAGGTGTGATGAGAGCGCGAGAGAGACAGAGGGACAGTATCCACGATGCGCCCGTTGGTTCTCTCTCTCTCTCTCTCTCTCTCTCTCTCACACACACACACACACACACTGTCCCCAGAACCGGTTCGGACTTTTCACCTCTGAAGGGAAATATCAGAGAAACTCACCTACACCTGTGGTGACGACGCGGATCAGCCAAAGTCTTGTTAAGTCTCAGTGGTAAACTTAGTCCGGTCCAAGTCCCAAACAGGTTAAAACGGCCGCTCTCCACTTGAGACTTCTCTAGTCCAGTTTGTCAACTACCACGAACAGTAAATACCAATGTTCACTTAGTTTTAAAGAAGCGTTTGTAGTTGGATACCCGAACATTAACAGAAATAGCTGGTGTATCTGTTTATACTTTGTGGGACCTTTGGGATTCTGTCATATTTTCATTTGGCTTTTTTATTTCTTATTCTATTTTTTTACTGTTGTTACTCTGTGATTCCTCCTCTGTGATAATGTGGCTCAGCTGCAGCCTCTTGAAAAGCCAAGTGAACATGTTTCATTTTTCAGATCTGCAGTTTTATTTTTTACTCGATTCTTATCCAACAGGAAATAAGCGGACTCATCGTCCTGACATGATGTATATGAATTGTTCCAGTCGGCTGAACGGGGCTTTTATTGCAGTTTGGTGCAGCGGTGTGATATAACGTGCTGTTTTTCCCACGTTGAAGAGCTTCTGCCTCGTGTTCCATGTGTATGTTAAAGCTGATCGGATCTGTGTTTATGTCGGAGTGTTATTGAAAACAGCACCGCTGGGGACCCAGATACAGATCATCCTTTAAAGACCACTAATGAGCGTTTATGTCCTGCTGAAGTGCCTGATTATCAGTGTCTTTGTTGTTGGTGGTGGGAATACCTCGGGCTTAGCTTTCCCTCCCGCGTGCGTGCGTGCGTGTGTGTGTGCGTGTGTTTGCGCGCGTTATCTCTCCAGCATGACAGAAGGGCAGTGTAGTAAACGAGTGGACGCCATGCCGATCGTGTGTGTGTGTGTGTGTGTGTGTGTGTGTGTGTGTGTGTTCACAGCCGCCCTCCCCCACATGAGGCTGCTCTGGCTGATAAGAGATCGGAGGGAGATTCGTTCATCCATCCATCCTCTTCCCCCGCGCCCAGCCGGGCCCAGCCGGGCCCAGCCGGGCCCGTCCGCCCGGGCCAGGCGCTCTATAGCTCGGCCGCCGCGCTCGGGCCAGCCGGCGACGCCGCCTGCAAATCAATCAAGGCGGATGAGCGTGAGAACGAGCTCGAGGGTCGCCTGGGGAATAGACATGAGAATAGAAATGAAATGGATGGTGGGGAGTCCAACACTAAAAAACAATTAAGCACCAAGCGTCCTGGATCTTTAGTTTGGTTGTTTTTCACTGTAACCTTCTCCCAGGGAGAGGAAACCTTGACCTGGTTCTCCCCTTTTGGTCCCATTGACCGAGACAGTAAAGGAGTGAGTGACTGAGATCCCTGCTTATTCTCTCCAGTTCACCCAGAACAAAAAGAGATGAAATTAAGTGAATAACAAAAGTAAACACAGTCATGGTGAGTCAAACAATTAGTAACAAACTCAAAATTATTATCATTTATCCCATGATTTTTTTCCCCCCAAATTTAGACTTATTTCATAATTATGATATAATTTCTCATGGTTTTTACTGATTATTAGTATTTTTACTTATTTTTTTTCTTTTATCATTTTTTTCATTACATGTGGGCTTCAATAATCCCATGAAGATATCATACCAAATGTGACAAGAGACAAGGAGAGGTTTTGTACCAGGCAATTAGAAATTACTTTAATGCCTTTAATTACACTTGAACTACTGAATTTCCATGTTCCAAGTAGATGGCAAATGAGATGTTCCAAAGTTGGTAGTTATATTACAATATTTTAAGGTACTACACTGTATATTTACTATTCAACAAATTGTTGATACATCATTTTTTTGCAGTGCAGTGCAAAATTACAGTTTAAGTCCAGTTTAAACCTTGAGGTTAAACAACCAGCGGCAACAGTATTTTGCAGTTATAGTGATGTTTCTTTTTTAAATTAAAAAAATTGAAATTTTTAATCCCTGCTGAGCTGAAGCACATCATATGGCTATATTCTGAGAAAAAAGGGATTCAGATTGCATCATGAGAAGAAAGAGTAGGGCTGGGACACATTACTCTGCCTTGAGATTAAAATAATGAAGCTTTACACTCCAGACAAAAATGAGTAGCGTCTTGTGAGGATGGACTGGACACAGCAGGAGGCTTTCAGTAGTTTAAAAAGAGGGTATATGTTCTTGTAAAAATATGGATCCACAGACATTCTGGAGCAGCTAACGGCTAGACGACACGGCACATCTATTTGTGTGTGTGTGTGTGTGTGTGTGTGTGTGTGTGTGTCTTTAGTTTGCATCACATCAGTGGGCAGTGAGGTGGATAATCCTGCAGACTGTTGAAAATGACTCTATTGATCTGTCTGTTGCAAGGCTTTAGGCACTGCAGTATTATACACCTGAGCTGTCTTTTAGTCTGTCTGTGTTATATGGACTTTACATCTTAACTAGGACTGATGGGAATGCCATTTGCATATGATTAAGTCAGTGGGTGGCCAGCCTACTGTTACTTTATGCTAAGAAATCTATCAAATTTAACACGCTCACTTGTTAATTAGGAGCCTGTTTTTTCAGTTTGAAGACCAGGAGTTCTGTTTGAATTTACCAGTGAGAATAAGTTTAATTCAGGGTTAATGATACTGGGTGTGAATGTAGCCAAGTGGAGGTCTTCACAAGAGCAGGAATACAACATTATTTGGCTTTTATCACCTTGAGATGGCTTCAGTTAGAGGCCTCACGATTCCCATAACTTAAAAAAGCTCCACTGCGTCTTAATTCTGAGTTATGTTGGTTTTTGCTGTGATATTTATAGGAACAGAACATATATATATATATCAATATGTATATATATATATATATATATATCAAAATGAATTAAGATCATATTCTAACAGAGGAGACAGGCAGACACAGATTCCTTTTTACATAAATTGATTTAGTTAAATTTAGCCTTTCCCCTCTCAAATTCAAACTTCTCACCTATCAATTAGTCAGTTTACAAAAAGGCTCATGTGTAGTAGTACGACGTGGTTCTTCAGGCATGTAACTCACAGTTTCGTGCTGCACAGAGCAGGTTTAGAAAGCTCTTTCTTTCAACATACACGTTTCTACATATAAATGTTGTTGTATTAAACTTAAAGTCAGTGTGAGGGAACAGGGACTTTAGCTGTTAAGTGATGAGATATAAACAGCAGAGGCATCCAAGAATCTCGCTGCTCCTCTCCTCGGGTGTCATAGCGGGAACTGGTGGGCTCCGTGCTCAGCCTCCGTTCGCTCTGCTGAAGAGCTCGGTCACGTCTCCGTACAGCGGCCCGCTGTCGCCATCTAGTGGCAGAGATTCGCAGGGCCCGAAGTGATTGTTTGCAGCTGCTTTGTTGGCTTGTTTGGTGATTCAGATGAGGTGATTATTGGCTTTGGAAGTAGTAGTTTTGCGAAACAAGTCCATCTCAAGGTCTACTTATTATCTTTCAATTGTGTGCACCCCTAAAATCTAAGACTTGATGATATGGCTGAAAGCTCAGAGAAAAGGTAATAAACGGGCCTCGCGTTGAGTTTGTTTGGGTTAAGCTGCATGACTCATTTGAAAAAACAGTCTTGCCTCAAGGTCCATGTAGTTACTTATTTGGAAGCTTTTAAGCATATCACATGATCTTCTTCAGCAGATGATGTTTGCTTGGTTGGGATAGGTTTGCAGATGTTCAAATTTCCATTTTTTCTAGGTACTTTAAGGAATTCTTGTCCACATTTGCTTAAAAGCTTAGGTCTGAGGTTGATTCTTGTTCATTGGATGATTCAGGTTTAAATTTCAATGTGAGCCAACTTCTACCACGCTTAACTGACAATTAGTCCCTTAGGTCCTTAAGAATGTCGAGGCTGCTGCCCTGTGACTGACTCTGACCTCCCTGTGGAGGAGAGGGTCAAAGAGATTACTGTTATCATATCATATCATAAAATGTACACCAATTTTTTTATTATCTGATGTACTAAGAGTGATGATCTTTATTTAAACAGAACTGTTTGAACAGCCCACTTACTCCCCCTGCTGAATGAGATCTTGCCTGCAGAGAAAACAGCTGCATTCATTGAATTATTTTTCCTGGTGACCCCCACCCCAGTGCCTGGTACCAATTCATTCTCCCTGACAGTGTAGCCCGGAGTCTGGGTGGTCTGCTTGGGTGTCTGTGCACCCACTGACCAGCTCAATGTTCATCAGCTCAGATGAGGTCAGCTTTCCCCTGTTGGCACATTGGGTCATTGTTTAGACTTGATCCGGAGGAACGGGACACTTGACCCAGGTTGTCTGTTGCCCACTTGTACTAAATGACAGGACACTGGTGCTTTGAATCTCTGCCGGATCATCACCATTTGCCATTTTCAACAAAGGGCTATGAGATAGAAATAAATAAAAAAACAATCAGCTTTCATAAAGGGAAGTCTGCACCGCCGACTGCATAAACCCTGACAGCTCATCAAAGCAAACTCAGCAAAATCCAGGATAACAAAGTAAAACTAAGCCCAGCTGTATCCTCTAACTTTGCTGTTTGTATACCTTCTAATAAGCTGACAAAGGCTGACTGCACAGTTTATGAATGGGAAACTACAGCTGTTAGAACAACCAATATTTCATCACAAAGTGGAAAATATGAGTATTTTAGATATTCCATAAAATATTATTAATTAATAATTATTATCATTAAGTAGTAGTTGATCAATGAAATGCAGTTTAAATACGACTTTGTGATGTCTTTAAATCTATTATTTCACAAGGGCATACATGTGTGTGTGTGTGTGTGTGTGTGTGTGTGTGTGTGTAAAAACGTGTAAAATGTAATGATGTAAAATTTGAGGAAGGAGTATCAAGCATTCAGCAACACTAGAAAATAAAATAGTCTCTTTAAAGCCCTGCATTCAAAATTATAGCTAAAGTATCAAAATTAAAAGTACTAAGTAGTAAGTGGGGGATGAAAAATCTGCCTTTTTCAGAGTAAACATTGTGATTAAATTTATTATTATTGTCGTAATATTACTGATCAGTCACTGTTTAAGCAGAATATCCATGTTCATATTCATGTTATAGCTGGTGGAGGTGATGCTAATATTTACTTCTTCATGTACTGTTGGGTAGTTTAATATATAACAATACATCATATTTTATACACTGATCATTATTTATATGTAAAACCTAAATCTGCAAAGTAACCAGAAACTGTCGCCTTCCAATAAATATAGTGCAGTAAAAAGTACAATATTTCCATCTGAAATGTAGGTAAATGTAAGTATAATACGCATTTTGCTTTAAGAAATTCATCTCTAAGTAGAACACATTTTAACTACGGCTCTGGATACAACTGTGAATCTCAGTTTGGAATACATTTAATTGAAGTTCTAATATATTTGAATCCCTTCTGAAAAAGAAATGTACTTGATAATAAAAAGGTGAACTGAAACAATGTAAGACTTTGCACTACAGGACTATTAAATTCCAGTAATTACAACAGTCAGTCTGCCAGACAAGAAGTCAGTCTGAGGTCCTGTAAGGGAAGCAGGAAACGGAAAAAAACAAGAAGCAGGTAAAGACACAGGTGGACGCAGTGAATATTAGGTGGTTTTATATCTCAGTCATAAATCCAGAATGTGAGTAATTCTTCACTTAGACCCTTTATCTTAATGTATTTACTGTGTGTGTGGGTGTGTGTGTGTGTGTGTGTGTGTGTGTGTGTTGGGCGGGTTCAGTGATTCATTATGAGTCAGTCAGTGTTGTACATGTCTTCTCATATCCAGAATGCCCAGGGATTCCCAATTACACACACACGGTCACACACACGAACAGATACTGTACATACATGCCAGTATGCACAGTCACACATTGACACAACAATGATGATTCTAAAACACTCAGTTAAAACACTGACACGTGTTACAAACTTTCAGACTCAGTTGCAAAGACCCTCATTTTAAAATTCTGTATATTCCACTTTTTACATACAACAGAAATCCTATTGAGTCAATGGTTATTTTATTCAAAGGAATTAAATCAGTAGGTAACTTTCATATATAGTATTTTTGCTAAGCTAGTGGTGTTTTGCTGAGAAAACTCCTTATCAACTTCAACCAGGCAAAACTGGATGACAGGAACTGGAAGTGTTAGTCCATTATGCCAATGTTATTTTGCCACTTTCGCTCACCCCCTTTTTTTGTCTTGTGTGATCGCTGAGTTTTCATTATTTTTCCTGCATCCAAGAGAAAGACTGAGGTGAAAGATTAGGCTGCCAAGGAAAACATATGGCATTAATTCAAGAAAAAGCTCAAATAAATACATTTTTTTGACTTTAAAATCCAATAATAAAGCATTAAAAACTATTCCTCATAAAGTACATGAGTACATATCACACACAATACACATCACAAAACACACACCCATGCATGCCTACATGTACTGTACATATCACATACATTAAAATCTTAATAACCTGTTCTGAAAACTACAAATACACTTTGTTTTACAGCCAGTTAGATGTTTTTTCTTGAGGGCCCAGTTTCTGAAATACTTCTGTGAAATATACTGTGGCTAGTTAAACAAGCTGATGTATTATGTATTCAGAAGGTAAATCCTTCTTATACAAAAACCACAGTGACAGAACAATTCATTGGAGATTTTAACTCTGTCTCTGCTTCCTTTCCCCTGGTTTTCCAGTTGAAGTCAACTCCAACCATAAATGGGTAATTGGGGGAAGTGCTGATGGCTCAAGGTTACATTTACAAAAGCCAACAAGAGACACTAAAAGTACTGACTGCACACAAAAATCCAAGAACAGTCATTACCTTTGCAACTGTATTTGCTTCCTTTCATGTCTGTGGCTGCTACTAACATGTGTAGGCTTTTTTCTGCATATTGGGAATTTTGTGTCTGTACTGTTTTAAGAGTCAGTTTTTTCAAAATTCCCTGTAAGATAAGTAGCGGTGCATCTGACTTCCAGTCAATTGAGCTGCTCTGGCTTCATCCGACTGGTTTGCATTCAAAAGGACTGAGTTCCACTGAGTCCAATCATATCTGCATCACTTAACATGGCTACAGAAGAAGCAGCTGTGTGCTTTATGTCAGGGTCTAACACTATTAATGCAATTGGATGGTACTAATTGGTTTGTTTCCTCCACAGGGTCTTTCTTAAATGCTGCTGGACAACTGTATGTTGTGCCCTACCCAAAAAGTAGACAACCCCAAAAAGTTTAAGAATGTAAAAATAGAATGACTGATTACAACTATTAATTCACAGATGTAAAGTCAAATGGAGTATGTTGGATGTAGAGGTTCGGTAAATGTTTCTAATATACATGAAATATTAAATTTCCTCTGTGTAAGTACATACAGCTTCGTGCAAATGTGTGACTGCTTGTTTTGCCTCTGGCTCTGGGTCTCCCAGCCTGCTGTGTGCATTCCTTTCCTCCATTGAGCTGCCTTCTTATGGTTCAAACAGAGTTTTTGTTTTACTCTGCCTTCAGAGCTGATTGTGATCAGCAGTCTAGATACATAATATTTATTTGCTGTGTCCTGTGGGTGTGAATGTGGCTTATACAGTTTTTTGTCCTCTATTTGACCTTCCTGTTCTCAGATTTCAATATACCTTTGGGAATATCTAAGGTTAAAAAATGGTGCAGAGTAAGATATATGTAATTGTGTAACATTGGAAATACTAATATGCACAATATTATGCCGAGAAAAATTACTAGGTAAAACACAGCCCATTTGTATGTTTGTGCATTTTCCTGCGTGGAAACCTTAATATGTTGCTCAACAGCTGCTAATGTGACAGCAAAAATGTGCTGAGAGCAAAGCCTGAGCTTCCCAGTCTAACTGGTCACATGGACTGAACAATGGGAGGTAAAACAAGCCTGGAGTTTCCCGTAGGCCTCCAGAACATCACGTTCAACTTGATGTTTGTTTTTGAAGGGATAGGTCATAGCCTCATTTATCTAAAATTTGGAAGTCCTTCCATTTTATCTTGAAAGGAATTGAATGAATGATTTGATAGTGGGGGTTCAATCCACTTGTCAGTAACAAAAAAATCTGCAGTACAGTATTCACTATATTTAGAAATAGCTGGCAGGATGTTAAGCACGGTTAGTAAATGCTTGCAACCTCTGGATCTCTGACATCAGTGCTTGCTAATATAGTTCTCACACAAGTCAATAGTCTCTATCTGCACAAGAATTATGATTTCTCTGAACAGACAGACATAAGACACATATCATTATTTTATATTCCTCTGGCATAAAGAATAAAGGCTGTCAATTTTAAATCAAAACGAAATATATCTTTAAGATCGAACACACAAACTTGACCATGTGGTCAAGGCCTGTGGGTCTTGGGGAAAATCCACCAGTGTCTGCTGGTTTGTTCTTGTGTTCCTCGTGTTATTTTTGCATTGTGATACACAAACTGAAATCACACTTGAAGTTTTGGAGGAAACTCCTGTGCACGCTGTAGCGCCCCCTCCTAGCAGCTTACTTAGTCACCCACTCGCGCTCTGAGGGGCTGCAGAGCAACCTTTCCTCCTGTCACAGTGAGTCAGTGGGGACATGCTACCAAAGGTGCAGTTTTTAGGACTTTCCATGCAACCATCTCTAGATCATGTCAGAAAAGAATCTCATTAATGGAGCATACTTGTTGATGCAGTTTTTCTTGAAATATAAAGCAGATTAGCATCAAGTTGTTCTGACTTCCTGGACTTAAGTTTTTTTCCCCTTCTTGAAGTATTAATATATTCAATTTCACTCTCAAAGGCACAACTGTCTGCTGTTACTGTTGACAAGTTTGATAAGCGTGAAACTGTGATAGAAAAACATGGTTTGCACGATTACTGTTTTTATGCGATTACTGATTCTAAGTTTAACACATGGAGAGACACCTCATAGTTGTTTTTGTGGCAATGTGTCATTTTTCTAAGTCCAAATACTTATGTAATGGCTGAAATACTTCAGAAAACGTATATTTTTAAGTGCGCCAGAGTTAGCCTGCAAAAGGACTTTGCTTTCTTGGTTACAGACTGAGTAGTGTATTTATATGTGTCTAAATAGAAATCCCCTCTTGGAGCCAGCAATCTGTATGCTGTGTTATTCTAAGTGACAGTTTTCTGGAAATCCCCCACCTAGTTGTTAGCTCCGCCCGCCGCAGCCACACAGAGGGCATTTACAGATTACTGCACAACTCTGTCGGAATACAACCTAACGCACCTCGTCACGGACAACAAAACCACCATGGCCCTGCACCGGACCAGTATATTAAACCAAATGGATTACAGTCGGGAATCTAAAGAAGGGAAGCCGGCCCAGTCGACGGAGGAGCGGCTCGACAGCGGCTTGGACTCGCTGAAAGAGGAGGAGTACCAGGCTGTGGCGGCCGAGATCCGTCGGCTCCAGGTGGACTATGATCCGCCGCAGCACGCACAAGCGCCCGCCGTGAGCGAAGAGCCGCAGGAGTGGACGACGCAGGTCACGGAGGACGGAGACACGTAAGTTTGGCCGGGGACGCCCGCACGGAGCCCCGCGTTGTCGGGGACATTTAGTTCTCGGAGGTATGGCCGGGCTCGCAGTTTCGCCCGAGTAGGCCCAGCTCGGGTCTGGAGGTAATCTGATACCCTTCCTGTGGGGAATGTGTTCCTCTAGCCTGTCATTATGATCCGCAGGGGCCCGGGCCAGGACGCACCTAGGCCCGGGCCCGAGGTGGAGCCCGAGCCGGAGCCCGGGCGACGGATCCGGGTCCGGGTCCGGGTCCGGGCCCGGGCCCGGGCTCCGGCTCCGGCTCCGGCTCCACCATCATACGCGCTGCGGCTTATAAAAGTGCGCGTCTGCGGCGCCGACGATCCGCAGACGCGGCGTCCGGTCGGTCCGTCGGACGCGGCGCTGCTGGACGTAAACAAAGGACCATTATCAGGAGGGATCCGACCATGGCCGCAGGTCAGACTGGGAAAGTCCCGGGCGCGCCGCCAAGGAATCCGACCGACGCGCGCCCCCGTCGACGAGGAGAAGGAGGAAAAAACTCGAAAAAGTACCTTAAATTACAGCAGCGTAAGTCAGCGGAGGCTGAGGGCGAAACCGCAACCCCGAAATAGACGCCTGCGGCTCCGGGCCGCTCCAACCAAGGGGAATAACGTTAGCGCGGTGCCCCCGTCCCGCTTTATCACCAGCGCCATTCCTCCGCCGAGGAGATGTAGTTCGACCGGCGGCGTCGGGGCGCACGCCTCGGTGGTCGGGTCCCACAACTCGGGCTAAATGATCAAAACCGTGGGACCGGATCCGTCTGATAGGGAGCAATGGAGCGTGAAACCGTGTTAGACCGAGTTAACTAAAGCACATGTTTAAAACCGCACCAGCTTCCACAGGGGCCCGTGTTCTCTTTATTTAAATTAATTGATCGTGATGGCGTTTTTAGGAAACTGTGCCCATAAAATCAAGTGCTGTTTTACACTTGCAGAACAATCGAATTGAAAGTGAATTAATTAATTCATTTAATTTTTTTTTATACTTAATTCAACACTAGAATAACTGCACCAAGAATCATTTGTATGTTTTGGGGCCTTCGATATGGAAACCTGGTGATCTACTGTGTGGCAGAATCCAGAGATGTGCTTTGGTTCTGATTCATGATGGAAAATACTCGTTGTTTCGTTAATTTTTGTGTTGTGTCCTTCAGATGGTGAAAGTCAGCATTTTTCAGGGTTGATTTCTAAACCCTCTGGATTAATATAATAAAAAGTATTTGTAACCTGCAACAGATTTGGCACAAGTTTAAACTCTCGTCTTCTTATTCTGTACCTTAGGTTTGTCATAGAACTTTTAGGCATCAGGCTGGCTTAGTACTTTCTGTATGTATATACATTGGATGTAGATAGAAAAACACAGTATATTTGCTATTTATTTACTTCCTTAAAAAATGTTGAGTGATGATGTGCTTCTGTTTTTCCTTGTGGACCATATTCTTTTTGTCTTTTACATATTGTGGTTGTTTGTATCTGAACAAGTTTTCTTCCTTTTTCTTTTGTCTCTATAGGCTGCTCCACCTGGCCATCATCCATGAGGCTAAGAGCTACATCAAAACGATGATCGATGTGTCCAGCAATACAGACTTCCTCAACACACAAAATGACCTGAGACAGGTAAATGAGAGACAGCCCTGAAGAGGATTTAATAAAGAATTGAGCTCTACCCAGTCTCATCTTTATTATCCACCCCTCTCCTGTACCTGTTTGCCTCACACCTATTTCTGTTTACTCATTCAAACTAGACCACCTCTTCCACCAGTCCATACTGTGGCAGTAATCATCTGAAGAACAGTGCTGACTCAGTAACTCACCTGTCTTTGTCGTAATTCCTCCCACTCCAGACTCCTCTCCACTTAGCGGTAATAACAAACCAGGCCGACGTGTGTCAGCATCTCCTGGCATCCGGCTGTGACCCCACTCTAGTGGACAACAGAGGGGACACACCTCTTCACATTGCCTGTCGCCACGGTAACCTCCCGTGCTTCAGCGTCATCACACAGTACTGTCAGAAAGAGCATCTGCACACAGTGATGGCTGCCTGCAACTATTATGGTAAGACTGTAGTACAAGAGTCATTTTTCTTTGCTGAACTGATGTGGTTTGGACTTTGGTTTTGTTGCTGTCCTTTTCGCACTTACTGAGCTTTTACTTTTGTAACATTTCTGATAGACACTTCAGTTATCGACATTAAAACTGTATTTATTTGCATGTTAGGCAACAAAAATGTTTGAATTTTGCAGCAGTAGGCTAAATAACCATGTCTCAACAATATTAGAATATTATATTATGTGGCGATGGTAATTTCCATTCTGTGGTGGCCCACCCATGCTGCATGGAAACAGACGAGACACTGACCAGTCTGCTGCTGGTCTTAACTACTATTTAAAAGAAGGAATGGTGGATACAAAGAGTAATTTCTGCTGGCATTTATCCCTGAACACTATGGTTAGGAGCAAGGAAACATTTAAGCAAGCGAGGGGAATACCGTAGCCTTTCATAGCACAACATCCTGACTAAAACCCATTTATTACATGGCACAGAATTTTAGATGCCAAGGCTCCAGCTAGAAAGATGGAAGGTTTTACTTTCAGACTAGTACACAGACATTTTTAAGGCCTTGTTGGCTCGCAGATTCTTTTGGAAAAGTAATTTTTGAATTAGAAACCAAAAACAACCCAAACTTATTTTCAAAATTACTCTTCTGTGAAAGTCTGTTTTCCTATTATAATGTAAGTGCATATTTAAGATACTTAATTATCCAGTTAGTTTGAAATAACTTGCAACAAATCTTTGGACACTGGACTCTCTTACAAAACTTGATGTTATAAAATGATGTGCACTGGTCTGGTTTCAGCTGTTAACCTTTTCCTCTAATTTTCTGTGCAGGTCAGAACTGCCTCCACCTTGCCTCAGTTCATGGTTTCCTCTCACTGGTGGAGAATATGGTGGAACTGGGAGCTGACATTAATGCAAAGGTTAGCATATACACCACATCTGTTTGTGAGAATACACACTAGATATATCTCCAGAGTATCAAACTACTAACAGCATCTGGAACCTACACACAAAATATCTGTATATTTCACAGTTAGTCATAGTAAAACATTTTGAGGACCAACCCTCTTGTCTTGTGCTTTGCCTCTCTTCCTTTGCTAATAAAAATCTTCTGTTCTCTCACTGTCCAATAGGAGCAGCATAATGGTCGCAGTGCACTGCATCTTGCCGTGGATCAGCAGAACCTCTCACTGGTCAAATTGTTGCTGAAAAAAGGAGCAGACCCTAACCTCTTGACCTCCGGCGGCCACACGCCCTACCACCTTACCCACGGTTACGGCAGTTTCGACATCAGGGAAGAACTGTACTCGCTGACCGATCCTGACCTGAGGGAGCTGCCTGACAGTGAATATGATGACAGTGAGGAGGAGGAGAATAAAAAGTCTGATGAGGAGGTGCGTGTTGAAAATTCAGAACTTCTACTCTGGCATTAGTGAAACATAGAAATTTCCTGCTTGTTGTATAACTAATTTTTCTGTACTCTGTCCATCTGCAGGTGGATTATGACGACATCCACTGGAATGGACATTAGCAGGAAACAAGATATAGAGAGGGAGTTACAGAGGCAGGAAGTTGTGACGATGATGGTAAAATACAGTAGAAAAGGCTTGGTTTGTTTTCTACTGCCTGGAATGACGTCACAGGAGCCCAACAGTATGGGTGACACATCACGGGCATGACCGCTGACAAAACAGACGGACAGGCAGCTGCAAAGGCCAAAAAAAAAAAAAAAAAACCCCACAAAAAAACCAGAGACTGATGGCAGAATTACCAATGAGACTGCTCCAGGGCTGCAGGAGAACACTCATAACACACAGTGAGATGTGAATACGCGACAAATTATGATGGGATAGTGTCGCTGTATGATAAGTTGATTGCTTGCATTCTGTGGACGCTGCATCATTGTCACAAAAATGTCCATTCACACAGATGTACCTGCAACAGCTCTGTTGTATGATATTGTAAATGCTGTGTATACTAAGATGTATTTTTTATGGAAGCTGTGAATGTGTACAGTTGAGTAGGTTGTATATGTCAGGCAGCAAACAGTCCAGCACACTCCAGTTAAATTAAAATTTTTAACAGTGAAGGCCTCCTGTGTGAATATATTTGTGAAGATGGGTGAAATGCTGGGAGAACAGAGGGCATGTGATTGGAAAATTGCAGTTGGTCCCAGATGGCAACTGAGGCACTAAGTTTGGGCTTGTATGCTTTCATGTGTGTACATTAGATGTCATAGTCTTGATAACATTATAATATAAAAATCATACAAAACCCAGCATATAATCAACAGCGCCTGACAATATTACAAGGCTGCAATTATAGGGGGAAATTACTTTAACCATGTGCCTCTCTGCTGCCGTCAGTGTGTCTGTGTTTGTATAAATGCCTCCATCAAAGCATAACAGATGAGTTTCAGTTCTGACCTGCCGCTCTTTATTTTCATATAATGCATGTCATGCAGGAAGTGACTGATAACTTGACAACTGCCTTGCACTGAACAAGGAACTAGCGGTAAATTGAACCTGCAACAAAGTTCTTCCTGCTGGCTGTATATATGTGTACATGTAGAGATAAGAGGCTTTGGGAAATTTTGTGCATCTAGAATGAGGTTGATTGCTCAGTCATCTAAAGCAGGAAGTTCTCGGGAGGGTGGGGCGAAGAGGGAAGGGACAGGAAATTCCCAGGAGCAGTGCACTCAGCTGTTAGTAAAATTCCTGCTTCTCATCCTCCAAAAAGGGGAATCTCCACAGAACAACAGGATGCGACAGTCAAGCCCTGGGGAGGAAGGGAGTTTGACTGAAATTCAAGTAAAATAAATATGTCAGTTAAACACTTGTGCAATTTTATGATCGTACGTGGAATTTGCTTAAAATTAATCAGGTCTATGTCAAGCAGCTCAGTGGGTTGGCTTTACAAACTGCAAGTTTTAAGTACAATGCTTTTATAATACCATTAAATACAGTGCACAATATAATATGTATTATAAGTTAAGCAAGTGAAATTTCTATAATTCATGTATAGACAACACAAATTAATGTTTGTCTATTTTGGTTAAAAGCATGTTAAAATAGATGGTTTGATGCACTTTTTGGGAGTTAAAACGTACAGCTGCACATATAAAATCAACCAGCAGTTCCACTAGTGATATTTCACCATTTATTTCACAACCCACCACCAAAGTTATTTCAATATAGTTTTCAGACTCTAACCAGCTCATCCTATAGGTTGTAAATGTGTGAATTTAAAAAAAGGTTTATATATGTAATGTTGCTGTCTTGAAAAACCTTTTATGCTCAACTGTCTTACATATATTGAAATCTTAAGGAGATCCACTTCGCTGACATTGAATGTTAAAACGTTCCACAGGATCCATTAATGTGACATTTACCCTCAGTGTCCACATTATTAAGTGCACCTGTACAGTCTAATGCAATCCATTACAACTCTTTGGCCATAAAATCTATTTTTTTTTAAACTGCTGAAACTGTTTATTAAATTCCATGTTTTAGTACTGAGACCATAATTAGCGGTGGTGTTGAACTGGCCTGCATTATTTCAAGAGAGGTTCCTAATACAATGCCCCTCTAATGAAATACCACTTTTAACTGTAACCACTTTAATAAACAGATTGAATTTACACATTTCCAACAACGTCAAAAAAATTGCAACATTATAAACTTTGTAAAATAGATGTTAGGGCAGAGCGGGAGTACTACATTGGAATAGGTTGTACAGGCACACCTAAAAACATATCAATCTAATGTCTGAATAAGCACCCAAGTCACAACAGCAACGCCCAGTCAAACAATGTACTATTCCAACACTCTACAAGTCTGAGCTGAATGCTATCAGATGAGCGTGTAGGCTGCAACAGCACAAGGTACGCACAAAAATACGCACAAAAAAAGAAACAGCCAAAACAAAAAGTTCAATAAAAACTCTGCTTTTAATAGAAATGCAATCATGTACAGCAATGGCAGCAGAGGGGAGGAGGATCAAGACACAAGGGAGAGAGAAAGAAATAATTAGAGACCTCCCATCAACATTGACCTGAGCAAACCTACACAGGGGAGTGACAATGATGACTGTCACAATAGGAGAATTCCCCCAGTTGTTCCCTGGGTTATCACAAAGTACATGAGGGCATGAACATCATCCTGGAGCTAAAGACAGTAGTGAGGAGAGACTATGAGGCCAATGAATAAAATGAAACAAATTCAGAAAGTACAAGTTGTGGCAGCCCTGAGTAAAGATGGTTAGACAACACTGTTTTAAATACAGTGACCCAAGATGCTACTGGACCACCGAGTCTATACTTAAGAGGTATTGTGCTATAGTTGTAGTGTTACCAGGCCCTCATCTTCCAATCTGCTAATGTCACACTGAACAACTGAAGTCATTTGGGCTGAGCTGCATACAGAGGGGCACTGTTGTCAGTGGCTGTCTGACACATCGGGACCAAGGAGCATATCAGGCTGATGTGTCATATATGGTGGACTCCAGCATGAATGTCCAGCATCTTTCCGGGCTCTGTGACATTTGGAAGCTGGCTGCAGTGGGGATGTCTCAGTATGACTAGAAGGAAAATGCAAGAGGGGTCAACATGTGGATAATAATTGTGTCTAGTCAGGTCCTGGCTATGACCAGGGAGGAAGGAGGAGGGGTGAGTGCCTTGGTTGGAACACAGAGAGGGCAGCTGGGTAACATATCCTACCCACCTGGTATAAATTGACCATATTGTTCCATAATGTTTTGTCTCAACCTCACTGTGCTGTGTACTTCTTCTGAACAAGATGATACCAGCTCGTCCTTTATCTTCCTTCTAGACATGACCTTTCTGGTAGGGAGGTGCGGTTTTTCTGGTTTCACCATTCATAATGCTTTCCATAGTATGTAATGATGATGGCTGCAAAATGGCTGCCAGCTTTCATCACTCTCTCTCAGACAAAGCCACCAGGTGAGCATCAATCTCAGACTCTGACAGAATCCTGGAACACAAACACAGCGGTTAACAGTCATATCTTTCTGTACTGCCAGATTTTGTGGGCCATACGTGCACAAATGTGGTGAGAACACATTCAATCATGAGCCCTTACTTTGATCTTAACCCTGGTTTTTGATGTTGGGAATTTCCATCACAAATCTGTCTTTTATTCTCAGTTTTTAAATACAACTCTGATGGATTCTGGACAGAGCCACACATTACCATGTTTAACTTCAGTTTCAGGACAATAATGGAAGACTTCAAAGCCAGGAGCAATGGAGCAACATGTTTTGGTGAGTGAAAAAAGATCTGATTTTTGTTTAGACTGTGAAATTTATCCAGGAAGTTTGGCTAAAACCACGCACCTTTATAAGCAACACCCTATACTGCCCCTATAGGTTCCTCTGGCCATTGAAACCAGTCATATATCAAATGCAAGTGGATTTTTGGATAGTTTCTGTCGCTCTGACTCAGAAAAATCCTTACTTGAATTTAGGATCCTGTTTAGTGACAACTCCCAGCTCCAGCTCTGAGGGCTTGAAGTCGATGGAAAGTACAGTTGACAAACATGAGATGGCTGCCTATTGAAACAATAGAGGGGGGAAACATGGAGAGAGGCATTAGAGTGAGAAGAAGGGAGAGAAAAGAGTAAACAGTACATCTGAGAGATAGATGCTTATAGAAACAGTAAGGAGCTCATTGTATCAAATAATGTAGAAAATGTATGACTATATAGGGGATGCTTGCAAATGTTAATGAAGTCACTCAATTATAAATGACCGACAGAAAGCCTGTGCTTACACCACTGATCGGCATATCACTGTTTGTTTGTGTGTGTGTTTGTGTCTATGTCTGTGACTGCATGTGGAAATGGCTGCAAACATTTCACAAGTAAATAGAATATTCAATTTTTCCAAAAGCAACTAAAGAGACTAAAGGGGACTCAACATCTGTCAAACTTCTAAATGGATGTTCTACCTTCCAGAAAAAGAAATATAGCCAAAGAACATATGTTTGTCCACCTGCTCTGCTTATTTACTTTTCAACATTAAATTGTGGAAAGGAGGAAGATTGCAACAATGTAGATGTAATGTTAAATTTAAATAAATATAGACAAATGACTTCTTATAGCATTTTTATTTGTATTTCTTTATTGTATTCTTATTAGTAGAATTCTTATTAGTATTCTCACTTTGTATAACTAAACCTATGACTACAATACACCACAAACACTCTTTGTGTTTAAGGATCTATATAAACTTTTGAGTGTGTGTTTGTGTCTCGTACCTCAATAGTTTGCTCATAGGTCCAATCCAGCTTCTTCTTGATTTTCTTCTCCAGGAAGCTGGTGGCCTCTGTTTGTTTGACCCCAGCTGCTGTGGCCTTAAAGCCACAGTAGTAGCCGGCTGGATCACACTTATACAGCTGTGGACCCAACTCTTCATCCAGTCCCACCACTATCATACCTAGAGCAAGGATGCAAGTCATAGGGAAATCAAAACAGGACATTAGGAACAAAAACACAGAGGCATTGTAATCTATATATCATGCAGGTTTTTCTCTAGACGGCATGCTGAAAAGTAAATTCGACTTTTGGCAAAAAATGTGGAGTCATTGTTAGATGAGAAGTCACATGTGGATTCATAAACAGTTTTAGCAGCCTTGTGTGAGAACATATGGGCTTTATCAATATCAGTGTAAAACCCGCTGAAATACCATTTATACAATAATGGAACACTTAACCTTTTAATACTAGTTATTCTCTTACAAAATGGGTTTCAGTGTAGGTCTTAATGCACCACACAGTGATGCTAAAATGAAGACATTCACCAGTCCTAGTCATGGAGGAACCCACATTATTCGGAAAGGGGGTGACAATGAATGATCTTTGGGGTACACAAAAAACAAACATGGACACCACTCACAACATCCTAGTGGCCTCATCTCTGCATTCTGTGTGTAGACTTGGCTGATGTCAGCCATGCGTTTACACAACATGTCCACAGGGATCTCATAGCCGTACTTATACATCCAGTTAGCTGCTTCATATCTGGCCCTCTGTACCTGAGACTTGCTGTCAGCTGTGGGAGAGAAAGAAACAGAAAGAGCATTTTGGAAAAATGAATAAAATAATGTAAAAATACATGAATGAACATAACACACATTTAAGTTGCTTCCTTTTTTTTTAACAGAGAAAGATTATGATGAACTTTTATGTGCAACTGATCTAGAAGATGACAGGAATACTAGAAATGAGTGATTTAACACAGTTGTCAAGCAAGAAGTCACTGATCCAATTAAATTACTTTAAATTACTTCTGAAAACAGGTACACACTGGGCTGCTTGGGAGATATGTGCCACAGGTTTTGTTATTGTTTTTTATTTCACTGGCTGTACAGTGGAGCTCATGGACTATTTCTAACTGCTTAATACACAGGTATACACAGGTAATTCTATTGTGTTATGTAATACTTTAATTTTATTGATCAAGTAGAAGCATTTTCAGCTCCAAGTACAAGTATTTATCCAATGTAATTAAACCTACACATGGTACATAGGATAAAAAAGAAGTGTAATTATCGATGACAAGAGCTTTTAATACTCAAACTATTCAATTAGACAAGATTTTGAATATTCGTTATCAGCTGGATGAGGCACAACTCACCAGTCATGCCGGTCATAACACAGCCAATGTTCTCCGTGATTCTGAACAGATGTGTGACTGTCAATGCATCCAAAAGCTTGTCCTGTGACACGGGACATAGACAATGCAAGCAGATCATTGTACATTAGCGATACAAGAAGAATAATGACACCTGGGGAGTCTGATCACACGTTTTTTTGAAGACACAGAAACAGCAACTCTGACGTGTTCATAGTGTGTGTGCATATACTGACAGGGACTTTCTTCTGTGTGACGACCACAACACAGTCCTTCCCCCTGACTGCTACAGAGGTCAGCCCTCCCTGGTTGATGGCTTTGAATGCATACTCTGAAGACAGAAGTTTAAAAACCAACAATTACAGATTGCTCACGAGAAAAAACTGCAGACTTTTCACCACTATGGGAAAGTTTTTGTTTTTTTTCCAGGAACCAAACTAGCTAGTTTTTTTTCCTTTTCATTTAAAGTATAACCCAATGTATACTTTTGTAACATAGTGGCATTTCACTTTCACAGGTTTCCTTTTGATATGATTTTGAACAAGTCTCAGGTTAACTTGTATTACAACTCAGTTATAATGATTCAGTCAGGAGCAGGACTAATGGAAACGTGAGAATAAATATAGGCAGTGTGCTACTTAACTGGTAACTTTCTGAGTCACCAAAAATGGGAATTCAACGAAATTTAATCCAAAAAATATGTACACATGAGCTAACTTATGAGAGCACACATCTAAATATAGCTAGGGGATTTGTTAGCTAGCAGAGAGCGATAAATCATTATGAAGTATATAATTATTTGACTGTTTTTACTTAAATTTAATAATAAATTAACTGCTGTTATTTCGACCACACCAAGAAGTACTGACATACTTGTGTCCATACAAAACCTAACTATGAATTCATGAGCTAGTAGCTGCTAGCTAATGTTAGCCTGCCAGCCAAGAGTGATGACAGGGCAAGTTGAGTTCGGTTCACTCCTTTCGCTACTGACCGACTTGGTAGAGCCTTCCCTCCGGGGAGAAGATGGTGATATGGCGGTCAAACCCCGCACTTGACCCCCGAGACATGACTGCGAGAAATAACCGAGGTAAACCGGTGTAGAGTGAATGTGAAACTAAACTGAGAGGCAACAGAGGCGAAACATGGCCAACGTCTGCTCCGGAAGCGATCCGTTGTCGGCTTCTTCATATCCGGGTCAACGCGGTTGAATGGAGCGTGTTACGCGTCCCCGCCTAAAGTAGCCTGAGGCTCCATTGATTTGTTTCAATGTAATGGCACAAATGTTTATGACATTTATCGATACGAATCAAAACAGGTTTTAATTTCTTGTGGTTGAAAATTAAATCACAAAGCACGTTTCACTTCAGTCCTGGTAAATGTTTTATTCACAGGTCTGCTGTTGTCGTCAAAACATAAGATTCGCACGAATGATTTAACATCGAAATAATGCAAAAGGCTGGGAGATGCACGCGTGTGTTCAGTGCTTCTGCGTGAGGCAAAGCCATCGTTGTGGTACTTCATAGGTGCTCCTGTCCTCTGTGTCATCGTAGGGAATGTGCCACGAGTCTCCTGAAGTCTGGACAATGGTGTCATAGCTGAGAATACTCTGTATACACACAAACACAGAGTTAAACATTAGCTTCTTTCTTTGTGCCTAATCACCCGCCCTTTCCCCGCGTGTCCACCTGTTCCTCCTCTCCCTCACCTGAAATCGGACCTTCCTGGCTCCCGGGACACACTCATCCACAACCAGCTGGTGGCCTCTTTGCCATTTGAAGAAGAGCCGTCTGGTGGCTCCGTCAGGCAGGCAGGCCTTATGGTCCCTCATCAGGTCCCTGCTCACAAACCGGCAGTGATTCCCAGAATGCAAAGTGGAGTACAGCAGGAAGGGGTCGTCCTCCGAACTGACAGACGCAAACAGACAGGTGTGAGGTGAACTTAATCCTGCTAAGAACAATAAGGCTGTTAATGAAAAGAGGTATCGCAAATCAACTTTTTGCCCAATGCCATATGTGAATTCACATTCTCTATTTTGGTTTATTCTACTCGCCAGCCACCCATATGTTGCCACATTTTCAGTTGCAGCACAAAACATGACACACCTTTTAGAGCAGCTTTCAAAGAATGGACAGTCAATGAATTGCACTTGAAGAACTGGGTCAATACATTGCAATGATAGTTCTCTTTTTTCCATTGTTTCATGCTGCTCCTAAAACTTCAAACATATTCTCAAGAAATAGCCTGTGTTTCCCTTCTGAGTAAATGTTTGATGTATTTTCTAAAAGGCGCATTCCATTCTATTCTTCTTTATTATCAGCTGCTCACATGTTGTCAGTGAAGAAGCAATGGGCTTTTTGCTGGATAAGATTCATGTTGTGTCTCTCCCAGGATCTGGAGGGATGGAGCATGTGTTTCCTCCCTAACACCAGAACGGTCAGGCCCTGACGCTCCAGCTCTGACACCACCGCCAACAACTGAAACAAATACAGTACATAATACAATACATTTGTTTATACTTACATTAAAAATAGAACATGAATATTTACATATTTGTATGTAATTATACAAATTTCTGTCTGGATGCCAAAACTCCTTTTTTATATACAAAATGACTATAGGAAGCAGAAGCTCTTACATGGCCAATAAAGGTTTTTCAATTGTTTGTATCTACTTCTCTAACACTGGCTGTTAGAATGGGTGTGTGTACATGTGTGAGGATCGTGAAACCCGCCGTTGTATGTGAAAAAGAAAGTTAAGATTGACAAGTGAAGTTGTATGTACCAAAAAACATGCAACAACATAGCAGTGTTACAGACATAAAACATGTAAATTACACAAATTTTCATGTGCATGTCTTTGGATGTCTTTTAGATATACAACAGGACAGAAAGAACATATGTTTGTTGTTTCTAAAATGGACCTATAAAATATGGCTGCAACAAACTCAGTCCACCAATTATTCTACATCTCTTTCTAATATAAAAGATAATGCCACAAAGAACTCCTTTTCACCTTCTCGTTGGCATAGCTGATGGTCCCAAGAGGATGAAACCTAAGGCCTTTGCGATCCCCTGACATTACATAGAGTGCCACACAATAAGGTTCAAGTTTCTGCTTTAAGTGAAATGTCTCAACACCTATTGAATGGATAGCCATTATATTTGGTATAGTCACATTCCATCAATGATGAATTGTAATAACTTTGGTGATTCCCTGAATTCTCATCTGACACCATCATCAAAATAAAATTTTGTTCTATACTTGCTCTATGACCAAACACCTGCAAAACTATTGAAATTCCCATCAGCCTTGGTTGTATTTTACTTTAAAATCTAAACCAAGATATGAACATGATACGTATAGCCACATTTTACCTTGTATTGACATCTGCTAAGCATCAGCATGTTAGCCTTACTGTCATTGCATGTTGTATGCTGATGTTAGCATTTAGCTTAAAGCACCACTGTGCTTAATTACAGCCTCACAGTGTCAATAGCATGGCTGAAGAATCTGAGCCTTGATAATCATAAATTCAGCAGGAAATTTCATATTTCATACATAGCTGTGCTGCAGTTTGAATAAAGGTTTGTGTCAGTGGCCGCGATGTAAATTTTGCTGACTTTTGCATTAATTTAAATTATTTATTTCGACTAGATGTGTAGATAGGGAAAGTTATTTCCCTATCTACACAGTTTGGACTTTCCCCTCATCTTGCAGCTATATAACATCTGAGAAAATTGTGATATATCACAGACAGAGAGACAAATACACACACTTATTCACATGCACACCCTCCCTACCCCATAGACAAGACATATGTAGGTGGCCAGACAAGTGAGGTAGTTGTTGTTAAAATCATGTATTGGCCATTCACAAAGGCACCTCCTAAACACGTCTATCACTCATACGCAAACATAAGTGTGGGGTTAGTCATTGTGAAACTGTAAAAAAGCCCTCGGGTTGGACAGACATATATATATAAGAAACTTCCAAAATCTAGACCATAAAACTGCATGTGTGTTTGCATGTGCAGACAGGATTCTGGATAAGCTCCATTAGACTGGTAGCCCCTATGAAATAATAAGCTTAATGCTTCTCATCTCATTTTTGTACCATATTTTGCATCCATGTGAATCTGTGTATATTCTCACCGTCACTGACATCTTGCTTTTGTCCTTGCTGATGTTTGCTACATTGAGCCCATCTACAACCACATCAAAAGCTGGCTTCCTCTTCACAAACATTTTGAAACGCTCCAACTCCTAGAACAGACAAATTAGAGGACAGAGAGATAGGCAGAGATTTGGTGAAAGAGATGAAATAAGAAAAATATTTAATTGGAGAAAATGGATATAAAGAAATGGATAAAGCTGTGTGAATTTATACCTGAATATTGTAACAAAGACCAAAAACACTCAACTTTGTTCTCCATCACATTCCTGCTTTTTGCTATTTAACCACAGAGGCTCACAGTATTTTATAGTAGAGTGTGTAAATGTTAATAGAACCTTCTTGATGATAGATGAAAATGAAACAAGGCTGGGAACTGACCAAGAAATGTAACAAATGGTGCAAGAGGAAAAGTTGTGGGAATCACCAAAATGTTAAAAAAAAAAAAAAAAATTATATATAAAAATTTATTCTCCAGGGGCCATGAATGTCTGCATCAAATTTCATTGCATTTGATCCAAAAGTTATTGAGGTATTTGAGTCCATCATTAACATCTTTAGAGCCATGTCAATAGTATAAGTAAAAATAATATATGAACTGCAGAATATGGACACGAACTGTGTTCTTTATTTGGACAAATCAAAGGAAAGAATGGGCTCTATTTGTTTCATTTAGATTATATTATCTTTTGAAGTCATTTCCAGCGAGGAGCAAAAGTCCAATAATTCACAAATAATTAAGGCAGCCACTCAGAAAATTTCTTCTTACATTTTTCCTTTTTATAGAATAGATAAGAACTATAAATGACAACTATGCACTTACACACACAGACAATTTGTGTTTTTAATTTCTCAGAGCATATTTTTCTATTGTCCATCTGGTATGGCAGTGAATTATCTCAAAACTTACTTGAATGCATTTCCCCTTCACTACTACAGATCTATAATCACTTTCAGTATGGTTTAACTGCCCCAATAGCTGAAAATTTGACAGGTTAATTTTCCTGGAAGTCTGACTAAATATATGGTGATAAGATGCAGAGAAAAAGCCTGCAGAACTATCTAATAACATCAGGGGTTTATTCTGTATTGTGCTGTATTGTGGTTCAGGAGTGTAACTGAACTCCATCTGTGAGCTCACAAGGCCCGATGGATGGCTGATTTTCACACTGACTGATCACAGGTCTGCCAGTAATAAATCTACCTGGCCTTTCCTTCTTGTTACTGAGATGGCGGAGTGCCAGCTGGCAGCGTGACTGACTATAGAGTTCTCTGTGTTATGATAAAGTTTACAAGCTTATAAAATTTACCTAGTGGGCCTGGGTGATAACAAATTTTTCCTTGTGTGACTACACTAAGAGTCAAATCAAAGTAATACGACAGAATGTTAAGTGGACTGTCAGCTGACTCTCATCTGTATCGCATGTATTACATCTGATCATGGTTTATTTGTACATTCCAATAATCATAAGTTTCTCTAAAGTGGATAAGATACAGTGTATAACTAAAATGTCTAATATATCTACTGTCTCCTCCTTAGGCTTAATTTCTGCATTACTCATGCACCTAAAATGCATCCAACAGTCTCGACACCCAGCCCCCAAACCCACCTGTCAGTCTCATTCTCATCAGTGTTTAACATATTGTGACACAACTTCATACCATAACAGGAAATTATTACTGAATCTTAGAACAGGCCAGCATGGGAAGATTGTCAGTACTTTCACTTTTAGTTATCAGCAGTATGGAAACAGGCCGCTGTGAATTCCCCTGGACATAAAACTCAACCGTGTGCACACTATCAGGTACAATGTGCACCATCAAAATGTGACTGTAAAGATGGTAAAAGGGCTGTAATGTTCCTACTCTAATGGTACTGAGATCTAGATAAAATGCCTGCCAAGCCCTGCTGATGCTCCAGTGTCGATTAACTGCTTTAATTAACCAAAAACACAACACAAACAATATGGACCAATAATTACATCTGCAACAAAAACGTGCAGCTAAAGATTAGAGGCTGGTTTTGGTTGAGATGGGGCAGATGTATGTTTTAGTTCAGAAGCAAGAGGAATTAGAGAATAACACTGATGGTTGATAGACAGCTGTAAGAGTGGAGAAGAAACGATTGATTCGTCATGATGGAGAAATGGGTGGGTACAAAAATCTAATGCAAAATGCAGAAATAAGGATTAAATTGGCAATGGAAAATTAAGAGAGAATGGGAGAAGGAGGAAGAGAAGGATAGAGAGAAAGGACAGTATAATTATCCAGGGACTTTCCAGAGCTGTTATGTGAAACCAGTTCATTGTGCTACTCTGAATACACACACACACACACACACACACACACACACACACACACACACACACACACACACACACACACACACACACACACACACACACACACACACACTAAGCAGGGGTTCTATAAGTCTGGTGACTATGCACGCATGCATGCATAGACACTAGACGCATACATAAGCTTACAGTAAGCATTCCCAACAGCACTACCTATGATGTGCAAAATCAGACTGCAAAAAACAGATAAATAAATAAATCAAACAACAAAAAACCCCCAACAATTTACTTCAGGATGCAGGCTATAAATACATATACTAGTTTAACACTTTAATAAGACTTCCTGTTGAGTTTACCACATTTGTAATAGTTATGACATCATTTTATACTGAAATGAATGTGACTAAACCTATACATATAAGTGCCCACACCAACCTAACATGTAAATAGCATTTAACCCACAATGGTTTCATCTTATTATATTTAAATATATGAAGGCATAATGTGCCACTGCATCTGATTTCAAAGAGCTATACTGAAGAAAAAATTCCACTCTGCACATACACTACATTGAGATAGTATTCAGACTCTTTACTCCGTACTTAGTTGTAGCACCTTTGCCAGCGATTACAGCCCCTACTCTTCTTGGGTGTGATGCAAAAAGCTTTCCACACCTTGATTTGGGGATTTTCTGCCATTTTTATCTGCAGATTCCCTCAAGCTCTGTCAGGTTGGTTCAGACCATCGGTAGACAGCCATTTTCAGGTCTCATTTTCAGAGATTCTCAATTACGTTCAAGTCTGGGCCCTTGCTGGGCCACTCGAGGACATTCACAGAGTTGTCCCTAACTCACTCCTGCACTGTCTCGACATTTTTGTAGCTTTCTCCATACCTGTGCTTCTGCACAACCCAACCTCTGAACACTGCAAGGAGTTCCTTTGACCTCATGTCTTGTATTTTGCTCCGATATGCATTGTCAGCTGTGAGACCTTATATTGACAGGAGTGTGTCTTTCCCAAATCATGTCCATCAACTGAATTTACCACAGGTTGACTCCAGTCAAGGTGCAGAAACATCTCGAAGATGATCAAGAGAAATAGGAGGCACAGTGTCTGAATATTTTTCAATTTTTTAAATTAATTTTTCAAAAAATTCTACACTTTTGTTTTCGCTATGTCATTATGACATATTGAATGTGGTTGATGAGGGGAAAAATAGTTTAAACCCTTTTAGCATAAGGCTGCAACATTGCAAAATGTAAAAGTGAAGAGTTCTTAAAACCTTGTGAATGCATTATTCATGTTCAATTATACTAGAGATTAGTATATCAAATCACTTTTTATGTCAATTAAATTATAACTGGCTGCAGATTTCTGGCCCTATATTATATCCAAATTGAATTTAGGGGAGTGATAAAACGAACCCCAAAGTAACAGAAATAAATGACAGCAGCAGCAGCAGCTGTAGTACTAGATAACTATAAAAAGGCTGGCCTTATATGTTAGCTTTTTATTTTGTTTTTTCCTCTGACTGTGATGTTTGGTATTGAAGAACAAAATGTATTTTAAAAAAATACAGACAACTCAGTTTTTACTTGATAAAATGTTAAAGAAAGGATGAACTTCTGTTTTTATTGGTATCTGATGCTTGTAACTGTGCTGAAATGTGTTCAAGCAGCCCAAAACATGAAACTCATGTTGTCAGAAAAAATATACTGCATGCTGTTTGGTTACTCAACTCTAACAGTGTGGACACAGAAACACAAGGGCAGTTATAGAGGGGCTACAAGATCTATCTATACACCTATGAGGGCTTACAATGCATTATGCTCTTCTGCTAGCTATGGCAACCACAGTTATCAACACATACAGACAGAAAGACACTACTCCTGTTCCCCGGTGAATTGATGCCCCCCCCCCCATCTGTCTCTGACTCTCAATGCATCTGTTGCTTCACTGTTGTCTGAAGCACTCTATTTGCCCTTAAAATGAATTGCCTTTAATGGGGAATTAATAAAAGTTCAGTTAAGCTGCATGTCTGTCTGCCTTCCTCTGTCTGCTCGGTGGGAGGTAGTTGTGATCCAGATTCACATGGTGCTCCACATGCTGGAAATCCCCTCAGTTTAACTAACTCTTCCACCAACAAACCCCCCCGCCTACCGAAAAACACAAAGGGACACATGCAAACCTTCTCTGTGTTCATAAATAAATAGACACATTATTCTCTACATGATACTGATGGTGCCAGGTTTCTATCCGGAAGTATTTCAGGTGAATGACCTTGATTTAAGTTTATCATCGCTGGCCTTATAAAAAAATACAGCCACAAAAAGTACATTCCAATCCAGTGGAAAGCTTGTGCCCTGGCTCTCTGTCCACACACAGTGCATATATGCACGCAAGATAACGTGATGACTGCTTTCCTCTGATTATAAAAGTCACAAAACTTAAAAACACGGTCCTCATTTTTTTGTTAAGGTTTGATTGCATGCGTGTTGGTGATTGCATTCTGCTCCTCATTGTCCGATGGCTGTCGATCAAACACGTGTTGTGACTCCCGTCACTTTGAAAGCACTTAAAACCATCAGATGAATGAGTGATACTTTCATCAAAATACCGAGTCTGCTCACACCATGTTTGCTTCCAATGACTGGAAGGGAAATGGTCGTACCCAACTCGAAACATGCAAAATTTTTCATTTTCATTTAAGAAAGTTTAATTTAAAGGAATAGTTTGGCATTTTGGGAAATCCCCTTATTCGCTTTCGAGAATTAGATGAGAGGATCGATACCACTTTCATTTCTTCCTGGTAGCATGTAGCATGCATGTAGACTGGAAACAGGAGGAAACAGCTAGCCTGGCCCAAATGCAACAAAATACACCTACCAGCACTTCTAAAGCTCAGTTATTAATATCTTATATCTCCTTTTTTCAATCTGTACAAAAACTGAAATGCAAAAATGTAAAACATACTATTATTGTCCAATACAGATTCATAATGTTGTTTAGCTGGAAAAAAATAACTTTTGGGTTGTTTAAGATTGATTCCTAAACTGTATTAGATGCCAATAAATTGTACTAGATGATAATACATCTTGGGTCAACTGCCTAAATTACCAATACTGTAGGTAGCTGACCAAAGTAAACTCTTATGATATCCACTGAATGCATGGGATCTTCCCTCCGTCGACTTCCTAATGTAAAAGAGTACTTCCTTTTGAGAAATGAACTATTACACAGGAAGTTACTGTGCCGGCCAAAGAAACAGCCACATAATAGTGATGACTTATTATACTACAAAGTGAGTAGGGCAGAACCCACAACTAGTTAGCTGTACTGCCTTATTCACTCAAAGAAATGTGCCTATATAAAGTCCAGCAGAAAACCTAAAACTTTGAGAATAGTGGAGACTGACTGTGCCGCATCATCCTCTGCTTCTTGGAGTAATTACTAATTATCAAAGTTATACCAGTCCAAAGAAATTAATTAGAACAATCTTTGAACCAGTTGAACAGACACCTGTCTGCCTGAAGCTAAACTTAACTTCCTCAAAGACGTCTCCTTCAAATGCATAAAAGGAGATCTGTTCGTAGGCTGTTCTCATCTAATTCATCTAGATAGTAAAAGCAGCTGTTTGAACAAGTCAGAGTCAGAGTAGCATCTTCAGCTAAGCTGTATGTGAACCAAGGGCGCCATCTGGCATGACTTATAGAGAAGGAGCTAGAGCGCTACTGTACCATGAACTGCACCTTAAAATGGATAGCTTAGATAGCACATGGAATTGCTATGTAGTATCAATTATTTCCCATTTTAAAACAGTGGATAAAACAAACAATTTCAAACTGAACATAGCTTCTGAAAGTTCTGAAACCATGCATGGCATAATGTAATATAACTATGTTAGTGTATTAATCTGAAGGTTTATATGAATGTAGATCATATTTAATGGATAAAATGCAAGTCAAATCTATTAATATAACTTAATATTATCATATATAGAGTTAATAATCTGTTATTACTCAGTTGTATTTTCAAAACTGCATACAAGGACACTTAATGAAAGATTACCCTGCATACTGTCTTTCAATCCTCGTAGAGATTTATTTAAGATATTTAAATGCTCTTTATGACCTCAGACTTGAATCATTAGAAACTTATCCAGAGTTCTTAAGGCATGGAAGCCCTGCTTAGTGTGTGTGTGTGTGTGTGTGTGTGTGTGTGTGTATATACCTCTGGTGTAGTCTTGATGAAAACATCTTGTCCGTGAATGATTTCAGTCATCACCCTGTCTTTCAGCTGTTGGTACTCCTCAGCAGTGAGCTGAATGGACTCTAATGCTGACCCACAACAACCACATAGACCCCTAGATGTGCACGCACACGCACATAGACATATACACCAATGACACACACCACCATACCGTAGTTTTGTGTATCCATAAAAACCGATTAAATGACATAAGTTTTAATGGAGATTTAATGTAGAAGTAGAAAGTGGTGTCATTACTTTGGGGTGGCACTGGTAAAACTTCCGGTCCACTTCGGTCCTGTGAGGCTGAAGACGCAGAAGAAAAGAAAGACAGAGAAAAGAGGAATGTGTGTGCAGCAGACAAGCTCAAAGCTCCTGCCTCTTGCAGTTATTTTGCTTTTTAGCTGCCTTCAATTATTAAGACATCTTGTGCACCTCACTAAAGTTTTGAGAGCATTAGCTACACAACAGACTGCACCATATAAAATGTATTCAGAAAACATATCGTTCAGTTTTGAATGCCAGTGTTCACTCCTGAGTCACAATTTCTTGCAAAAAATTATTTTTTTAATTCCACAACTGATGAGACAGATCAAATAATGTCTTGTCATCAGTAAATCAGTTCTTTTTCTATATTTATACAAGTTTTACAAGTCAAATTATTCTAAATTATATCTTATGATGATGTGCATTCAGCTTCAGTTTCTCATTTAACCAACCAACAACTCTGTTGTACCTCTCAAACCAGGTCTTAATGCTGCTGGCAAGGCCACGCTGGGGGTAGATCTGGTTGTTCTTCATGTGCAGTAGAATCTGTAGCAGCCTCTCCTGGTGTTCAGATTCAGACATGGCCTCTGCCTCCACCCCCTCCTCCTCCGCCTCCTTAGTCTTCCTCACTCCTTTAAACAGAGCGTCCCAGGTCTCCTGGTGTGGACTCAGCCCCTTTTCAATTAATTCATCATAAAGAGCCCAGGCAGTGGTCATGTCACCATGTGACATTGCTGCTGCAATGACATCACCGTAGTTGCGTGGGGATGGGGTAAAGACCTGTTGAGATGACAGTAAAATCAGATGATGATACACAAAGTATGGCATGTCCTCCCGCTACTAGGAGGTTAATATGCTTTCTGAACAAGCAAAAGGCTCTTCACCTTCTTGACCTCTTGCAAGATGCTGAGAGCCTCCCTCCACCTCGCTGTGCGACTGAAGGACTTGATGAAGAGGCTGGAGGCTCCCGTTTCCAGGGAAGAGAAACTTTCCCGCATGATGTCATAGACATCGAAGACCTCAGCATCGTGGCCACCACTCACACACAGTGTCAGATACCGTAGTAACAGCTCATAGGACAGCGTCCCTGTTTCTGTGGCTACAAAAGTCAGCAGAGACCTGTGGCAAAAGATTTTAAAATGCACTTGCTTAATTCGTTGATCTTTATATTGAACTTCAGTTGCACCACACAGAACCTTAGGTACTGACTACATGTCTAATTCGAAACAGTCTGCAACGGTTTCAATAACTGTAAGGACATTTGAACATCCACAAAGTATTTTCATAATCACAAACACACTCGTCCTTCTCTCACTTGGCGATACCCAGCTCTGCTCCAGAGGCGAACAGCGCAGACATCATCTTGATGTCGAAGCGTTGCTGGTTTCCTAGAGATTCCTTCAGCTTGCTCCACTCAGCAGCAGAAAGCGGCCGGTCAGGGGGAGACACCTTTCCTGCGAAACATTCATGCTTTAGTGCACCAAACTGAAAAAATTATTCCCATTCATTTTCATGGATTCATTAAGATGCCTTAAGGTATGAGGAAAAACATCATTTACAAAACTTAAGTCGACTGAGTGCCTATTAAGCAAGTTTGACCATACAAAATCTGTAAGTATTTGTGAACAGTTATTTGAAAACAAAGCTTTCCTGAGTGTAAAAGATGCCTGATTCAGCAGGTCATTCCAGTATGTCCTACCTGTTCCTCTAGAAGCTCTCCCCTTAGGTTCCTCCTCAGGTTCCTCCTCATACTCAGACGCCAGAGCCCCTTTCCTCTTCAGCACCTCTGCCGTCCTCTTTGCAGTCCCAGCAGAAAACACAGATTTGGGGAAGGACGGCCTATGCCTCAGAGTGGAGCTCTTACCTCCTCCATCCTCTGCGTCCTCCCACAGGTCCCTTTGTCTATGTCTGATGGTCCTATTTTTCACTCCAGCATGTCCATCAGCCTGTCCACCGTTCCGTCTGACTGTCTGTCTGCCACCTGAGCTGGGGTTAGTGTCTCTAGTGCACAGAAAGCGTGCCGTGGGAGGCAGCCGTGGTGACCTCGGCAGATTACACGTAATGGTCAGGAAAGCTGAACTCCGGTGGTGCAAGAAAGGCTCCAAGGGTTTCAGGCATATTCTGACCTTAGATATCAAGATGGAGCCCATGTTATGAAGTCTAACCTCTAAGTTTATTAGAACTTAATATGGTTTCTTCTTACTCAGCTTTTCATTATCCCGCATGTCATCTTCACACTAATTCCCAAAACCAACTCACCACCCAACTGACACATGCTGTTAGTTAACCTGGAGAGGAGACTACTCACTGAATATCAGTAGTTACTTAAAGACAACCATCACTGTCGTTGGCCCTATAGACTGTAACGATGTTACACTGAATAACTAACTCAGCTTCGTCCTTTCTACAGCAATTCCTCGGTAAACACCGCTGCGGGCATGGCTTTAGTCGCACCACCAAGACGTCATCAATGCTCGACAGCCGCGCTTGTGAAGAGCCTAAAGTTTTTGTGATAACTACGGAAAGACCGCAGCTGTTCCGTTACAAAATAAAGGGGCAAAATGTGTCATCGAAAACCTGCTTGATGCTGAAAAAATGGACAATATTGGAAGAATATTTTTGAAAAAATATCAATTTCATGTGATTTTTTTTCTAACCAGCTACACAAAAGTAGTTAATTCTTTATCGTTCACAATGTACTTTGTGTAGTTTATGTTGGTTTAACTTGTCTTTTGAGCCTCCTTTAGGATTTTCTTCATTTACGTCAATTAACCTCAATACTGAATTTCCCGTGAGTATTTTATTTGAATTGACAGCGGCTGTTATTACAATACTTTGCTGCTTGTATTTGTTTTATTGGACAAGGCCTTTATTTCTACCGGAAGCCACATTCTCGTTCAGTCAGCAGCTTGACGTCGGGCTTGCTTAGTTACTTTTGTACACAAGTCAACTTCGCACTGTTTTTGTGTTTTGGGTCAGAAATGTTTTACTGATGAAATATTAGATAAACTTCGGAGCAGGTATGGCGAAAGAACAACAGCCCTGCTGGTCGGATATTTTAAAAAGGAGGATAGCAAGCTCCAAAAAAGGCAAGAACGTCGGCTAACGCTAGCTAATCTATTTTGGATTGGATGCATCGAGACGAAGCTAAATCAAAATTAGCATCTACTCTAGCCAGATACCTTTAATTTAACTGATGTTGGTTAAGTTTTGTTCATGTCCCTGCTTCTGTACAGATGAGAGAAGCGAAGAGGAAAAGAGAGCAGAAGAAACTGAGCTGTTCACCAAATATTACACAGAGTGGAGGGGAGGAAACGACAAAGACAAGTCCTACAAGAGCATCCCACGATTCTACTATAGGGTATTATCTAAATAAATGACATCTGTGAACCCAGTCGAAATGCTTTCATCGGTGTGATTAGGATTGTGTTATGGTGCAAGACAGTGAACTAAACTCTCTGCCACCACTAAATCCCTCAACAGTATTTGCAACAGTAAATGAATGGCCTTTTTCCATTTTAAGAGAAGGAGGGTAATTCGAGGAACAGGACATTTAGTTACATAGACTATGTTCCCAAATAATACAATTAGCAAAACAAACTAGAGAAATGCAGTCATGGTATCTGATGACGCCATGCTACACAAGTCGGTGTGGTGACTTTAAGAGTCATGACAATGTTCTTACAGTACGGTAGAGTACAGCCATCATATTGAAACAATAGTAGTGGTGATGATGGAGATTATGATGTTGACCATATTATCTCTGAGTATATATTTATTATCACTGAGTCCCCAGCAGAGAACAAGGTACCATGATGCGGGCTTGGTGTTTAATGATGAAGATGCAGAAGTGAAAATAAAACATGCCATGTTGATGATGATGATGATGGTGATGGTGATGGTGTTCTGCAGCTACCAGCAGAGGATGAAGTTTTACTTCAGAAGCTGAGAGAAGAATCCAGAGCCGTCTTCCTCCAGAGGAAGAGCAGAGAACTGCTGGATAATGAGGAACTGCAGGTAAAACATTCAAACAAACTTAAAAATAGTCAAACACGATATAAGGACTTCTACTTGAGTATCGGCACTCATGTTTTTTATTTGGCATCTACGTAGTTGTCTTTTTAGCTTCCTGTTTGTCTTTCTGTAGAATCTGTGGTTCCTGCTTGATAAGCACCAGGTGCCTCCAGTGAATGGAGAGGAGGCCATGATCAGCTATGAAGCCTACCTGCAGGTGGGGGAGAAGGCTGGGCTCAAGTGCAAGTAAGTAACAGGAAGTCTGCAGCACAATTTCAGTAAAACCGCCCATACATTTTTTTTTTTTAATAGAGCAAGGATTCATGCTAGATCAAAGGTGGTTTCTGGAAAATCCCCCTTTCATTTTGTATTTGTATCCACCTAGCATTAATGTGTCTTTGCAGATGTGATACCTGTATATTCAGATCAGGCATAAACAAACAAAATCCTAACTGCATTAAGAAATGGGATCGTACAGACTGCCTTTGGATGTTGTCATTGATGTATTTTGCCACATTCAACAACAAAAGCTACATGTGCAGTCTTTGGCAATAAAATTTAACTTTTGAACCACAAATTGGACAATTTTTCAAGTTTTAAGGTTTTTTTTGTGGCATGGGAAAGGGAAATCTGAATTTGATATGTATAGCAGAGACTAAATCTAATCTTGAAATAATCTTGGAAAATAAAGTCCAGCTGAGATAATTTTGTACCTAAGGAGAGAAGATGTTAATCTGGAGATCTGGCTTTCAGATTAAGGAGAGTAATGTAATTAAAAGTCACAGTTTTTCTCCCCTTCTCTCCTTTCCCTCAGAAAATTCTTCACAGCCAGAGTGTATGCAAAGCTCCTCCACAACGACCCGTACGGCCGAATCTCCATCATGCAGTTCTTTAACTATGTCATGAGGAAAGGTCTGGGTCTTCATTTGGATTTCTTTTTCTACCTTGTAAATTTTCTCACATTCAACCATGTAGAGAAAAACCTATCTGCAAGCATAAAGTATGGCATTTGCTGAGTAGGTGGAATAAAAACATCTTCCAGGCCCATTTACTTACCTGGACTTGTCTTCACCGATGATAATTTGGTCAAGGACTGTTGCTCATGTCTTTTCTTTCTGTATATCTAGTGTGGCTGCATCAGACCCGGATTGGTCTGAGTCTGTATGATGTGGCAGGACAGGGCTATCTCAGAGAGTCGGTAAACATTTCCATCAGTAACTGAAAATTACAGTTTAAGTGATACTCAAAGTTTTTACTGTATAAAGTCAGTAGCAGCTACTGGCAGAATAATGGTATGCAGTCCTGCTGAACTTTAAAATGCCAGGAGAGGTGACAATCTCCTTCATTCTGTGTAGGATCTGGAGAACTACATCCTGGAGTTGATCCCTACTCTGCCTCAGCTGGACGGACTGGAGAAGTCCTTCTATTCTTTCTATGTCTGCACCGCTGTTCGCAAGTTCTTTTTCTTCCTCGACCCACTCCGAACAGGTGAGCCTAAACCCCACTGTCAAGTTCAACAGAAAAAAGTGCAATAACAAGGCAATAATAAGGCAAAGTGTCTTCTTGGACTGTCTTCCTATGTCCACATATCATATATGAGGCAGGCCTAAGGACATGCGGCAAAAACTGCTGACTTGTTTCATTAGATGAGAAGCTTTAATGATCCTCGTAGGGAGTTTGGGTTTTTATAGCTTCAAATTTTGGGAAATAGCCAAGAAATACAGAAGTAAGCAATAACAAGTAACTACAGCAACCACGCATTTCTAAAATGATTTAGCAAATAAGAAAAGGATATGAGTATCGTAATGTGTGTTAAGAAGGATGCACCACAAATATCTAACAACAGGAAGACACTACAGTAAAAGTCAGCAACAACATTTATTTTATTGACAGTGTATGTCTTTCTGATTTTTTTCTCTTTTTACAGGAAAGATTAAAATCCAGGATATATTGGCTTGCAGTTTTCTGGACGACTTGTTGGAGGTAGAATTTTTTTTTTTTTTAATCGGTCACATATTCTAATCTTTTTACATCCACATCCATCCTTTTCTTTTTTTTTTTTTTTACAACCCCTCCTTTCTTCATTCATATTTTATCCAGTTAATTATTAAGTGTCTAGGTAAAGAGCCAAAGCCAAGATTGTATAAATGGGAATATAAAGGTTCTCCTGCAATCTTAATAGTCCACCTGAATTATGTTTTGCAGTTGTATTCTAAGGATTAATGCAGTTTTTTTCTCGTTCTCCGACAAATGGTTCTGTACTACATGGATCATTCATTGTCAAGCAATAATAGAAATTGCTGCTTCACCTCTCATACACTCTTTTTCCCTCCCCCACTGTGCTCCTAGTTGAGAGATGAGGAGTTATCTAAGGAGAGTCAGGAGTCCAACTGGTTCTCAGCCCCATCAGCTCTCAGGGTCTATGGTGAGAAAACGTCTGTGTGTAAATTGTTTGGGTTTTTTTTTTTATTCTAGAATCAATGGGTCCTGGTATTAAATGATCCTCAGGTGAATGAAAGTAGTTCAGGGCCTCATAGTGCAATTCATTTTTAGCACTGTGGTTCACAATAAAATTATACACAATACTGAAGATACTTTAGTGTCAATACTATTACCTGTGTTAAATAAACTGTATATTAGATTAGGCCACATAGGTCACTCTTTGCCCAAGGACCACTTGATTAAACATTGGTGGAAGTGGTGTATATCCAACTAAGCTACAAAAATGATGAAATCACAAACATTAAATCTGATCTGGAAAACAAAAATCTTTTGGTATGTAGCTGTTGCCATGTACATGTACTGACTCTGGATCCATGACAAAAAATGTTTTTTACGTGTGTGAGACTTTGTAAGCAATCACCAGCAAACAACTGAGAATACAGTCTGTCTGTCTTGTTCATTTCTGGACTTTTATGTCTCTCTCTCTAAAGGGCAGTACCTCAACCTGGACAAGGACCACAATGGCATGTTGAGCAAAGAGGAACTTTCACGCTACGGCACAGCCACTCTAACCTCAGTCTTCCTGGACAGAGTGTTTCAGGAGTACCTCACTTATGATGGAGAAATGGTACAATCTATAACAGAATCAGCAACAGCACTAGTAAAGAAAACATGGTGCTTCTATGCAGGTTACACAGCTTCCTGTGTGGTTTTGATGATGAATATGAACACATTTGAAAACATAAAGATGGATGAAAACATAAATATGGGTGACAAACACAAAGTGTTAACTTTGTCAGTACTCCTCGGCATTGAATCTCCAAGGTTCTGAGATATTCCCATTCCATGTTTTTGCTGAAGGCGGAGCAGAGCGGCGTTGAACATCACAGCGTCAGATTCATTTTCATGTTCATATTAATAATCAAGACCACACAGGAAGCTGTGTAACCTGCATAGAAGAACCTGCATTTGTAGTTTAGCATCTCAGTTATTCAGGGTTTTCTTGTATTTGCTCCCCTGTCTGTATGTTAATCTTCAACTCCAAAGACCTATTAAGTTAATCTTTAGCTTCTCATTGAATGAAGACAGTGTGTTCTACCTGGGAAGCTGACGCACACACATTTCATGACTTTTTTAAAACTTTGATAATTATATTTTGCCTAAAGCCCTTTTCCAGTGCGTCGTTTTTGGTGATAGTTTTGGGGATGCCTGTGTGCTGGGTATAGTTATAGTTATATATCTGTACATGACTGTATTTCTGTCCTTTTCTTCTTTTATCTCAGGACTATAAGACCTATCTAGACTTTGTGTTGGCCTTGGAAAACAGAAAGGAGCCAGCAGCTTTACAGTATATTTTTAAACTTCTGGATATGGAGAATCAAGGATACCTCAATGTCTTCTCTCTCAACTACTTCTTCCGGGTATCAGCTGCACACCCCTTACACAAACACACTAATCAGAAGCAGAAAAAAAAATCTATGATCTCTACTGGGAAACTGGAAAAATTAAAGGAAAACTAAAAAAAAAAATGGTTAACAAGCAAGACATACATTGAAACAGTACATGTCAGCACTTCTATGGGTATTCATCCATCCTTGTTACAAGATGTACAAGAACACACACATGCATAGATATTTACATTATCTGTGTTATGTCAGTTTTTCATGACGCTTTTGTGTATTTTGCACTCAGGCCATTCAGGAGCAGATGAAGTTACACGGTCAGGAGCCTGTGTCCTTCCAGGATGTTAAGGTATATTGTACACACACTGTGTCAATGTTACTTTCAGCTTATTTTAAATCAGAGATGTTCATGGTCTCTGCAAAAAGTCCAAGCAAGCTGCATGTAAAGGTGTGATGTCTGTCTCTCCTCAGGATGAGATCTTTGACATGGTGAAGCCTAAAGACCCCTACAAAATCACTCTCCAGGATCTGGTCAACAGTTGCCAGGGTGATACCGTCACCAGCATCCTGATTGACCTCAACGGCTTCTGGACCTATGAGAACAGAGAAGTGCTGGTTGCTAATGACAATGACAACAGTAACATGGCTGAACTTGATGACACCTGAGAATGAATAATAGTTTTCACTCCCAGCAGTTAAAAAGAACAGGGCTCTGTTGAAGTGTCTGCAACATTGAACCCTTACCTTCTCAGGTCTCTCTGGATAAGTTGCAATTAAATAACTAAAAAGTGTAAACCTTGAAATAAATCGTAGGACAGGGTGAAAATATATGACATGGACAGAGAAAAGAAAATGAGGTACGTTACTTTGTGTGAATGTTTTTCTGTGTTCCTCCCTGTTGTTTTCCTGTAAAGAAGAACTAACTACATTTTTTTGCCATTGACCTTTTAGAAATAAATATTTCCTTTTCATTCCTTTTCTAAAAATATCCAAATGTTTCACTTTTCTTTGTATGAAAAAAGCATCCTATTATTAATACTGAAATCAAACACGTCAAACTCACCAACATAATAAACATCTAATTAACTTTCAGATTTAACTTAAAGAGGCTATAATCTATACTTCTGCATTAACAGAGAAATGAATGAGAAAGGTGGTGCACATACTGACAAACCAAAGGAGAATCATCATCTGACTTTACAGTTCCCCTCAACTCTACAAAGTTGTTTTTGGTTGTTTTTTTTACTGTCTTTCAGCTCATTGTTTTGGGGTTTTTGTTAAACAACATTGGTACACTCTGACCACTCTCATAGTTTGTTTCTGGCTTCAGCAGGTATCAACAGTATCCAGCAAAAAAGGTTATTATAAACCCACTGTACGCTGCCTCCTCAGCACCAAACAGCAGACGGACTAGTAGCTAGAGAACGTAGTGGATCGTTTAGCAGCTTAAGAGCCATGTTTCCCCAAGGAGTTGGTGAAGACCAAAAACAGAACTAGGGGACTGAATATTGGAATTACTGCCAGATATATAAGTGGCAACTGTTTTCTAAGAAGTTTGCCACATTAAGTTAAAAGGTACAGTATGTCAGTGCTGTCTTCGCGACTTTTGTAAATTGTACACTAACAAAAACAAGTCACTTCAAAAGCATGAAGGTTCATTCTTGACATTAGGATCAGTATAATTCAACTCAACGTCCAGATACTATCTTTCAACCACATCTCAGTAATCATGAGTGAATGGAAGTAATTTCTTTTTGCAAATTTTTTTTCTCTTAGAAGTATTTCAAAATTTCATTTTTACCATTAGCGGTGGAGAGATAACATTAAAGCTTAATTAATTTACACAGAATTCTTTTGTTTGACTGTTTTCTAAAGTTAAATCTGAACTGCAGATATTCAGAACATGATCACCAGGTTTTGATGTTTCATATTGAAACAAGATGCACAGTTGGGCCATAAGACTGGGAGATTGAAGTAATTTAAAACTAAAATAAAAAGGGACAAGAGAAGACTTTCATTAGAAAAGAGGGATGGGATTTTGTAACTAATAATTGTGACAAGGTATTTTCTTTATGGGTGAAAATAAAAGTGACAAAACATCAGCATTTTGATTGTTTAAAGGTTTTATTTACACACAGAAAATATAAATATTCATAGATTCATTTAGAGTTTTAGTAAAAATGTTTTTGCATATGTTGCCCTTCAGACATAAAAAGCATGAATAATATCCTCTCATCTACTATAGTGAAAGATATTTACCCATCACATTATTAACACACTGACTATTTTAAGATCAAATACAGTCTGTTAGTATTTCACTTACGGTGTAGCCCATTTATAAATCTTTCCCTGAAATGGATAATTTTGAAAAGAGCAGTTCAAAATTTCTTAGGATTTGTTAATGAGAGAACAGAAGGCTAGAGTGTCTGTGTATCTAGTTTATGTCTGAGTAAACACTGCTGCTCTGCCCTCTAAGGAGATCTAAGGCTTGTCCCCACACCACACAAACATATCAGGGGATAAACATTAGTAATAAGAAGCTTCTGACTGCTCAGGCAAGGACACTTAAAGAATGAATTCTCTACACACATGAAGGTGTGTATGAGCAACTACTTTCCAATGTAAGTCAACAACCATCAATAAATTTGAATACTAGTGGATCTTCAAAGTTGGACTACATTGTTTTTACCACTGAATCTACATTAGATGCATAGCCTGGTACATTTTTAGCAAAACAACTGGTACTTGATGCAAGTTGTTTCTGTTACATGTATTATCACAGAGACAAGCTTTATACTTTGACCAAAAGAAAGAAAGAAAGCAAGGTGGCAAATTCTTTGAGGTCTGAGTTGAAGTAAATTTTATCATGTCTAAGCTAACTGATGCACACTGGCCCCAATTACTTGAAGACCAAGATGTTGCAAGACTGTGGTCAGGGGAGCACTTCAAATATAAATGAAAATCATCATACCTAGTAGATGAGCTCTTGTATCAACAAGCCCCGAGTTAGACTTTTGGGGGTACAGTAGTATTCATGGACTACTTATTCGAGGGCAGAGGTGGAAGGGTTGTTTGGATGTTGTGTTGACCTTATAAATTACAGTTCTGATGAAACTCGAGGACGCAAAACTTGGATGTTTTCGGTTAAGTCTTGGCATTGCCTAAGCAGATTTGTATAGGCCTCATCTTTTAGTACATGTCTTTTTTTATCTGAAGTATGAAAACTATGTGTAAGTATACGAAGAAAGTCATGCCACTCGTTCCCTTTCCTAACTTATTTAACGCCCGGGCTATTCTCTTATATTTCTGAATTCTAGGCATAACAATATAGCAATGACAAAGCAATGACTAGACAATAGTTTTCATCACTACCTGGTTAATTGTTTAGCTTAGAAGTCGAAAACTGTCAAACTCTATTACATTCTCAACTAGACGTGGCAAGAATTCTCATGGAAACAACTGAAATTGATTTCTATTTCTCGATTAAATACCAGCATCTATTTCACTTTTTTGATTTATGTTAATTTAAAGTGTGTTGAGCGCAGTCTGGTAAACAAATAATTAAATTATATGTCACAGTCCTGCATAATTCTGCACACTGTACATATTTTACATTCATAGATAAGGCTAGTGCAGCCACTTCCACAGCCCTTTTAATTCATCCCTGCACTGTGTATTATTATCTCGTTTTATAAAATAACATAGAAAAATAACAATATTATTCATCAATACAGATAGGTAAATTAACGTTTTGCATGAAAGAAATATGTGAATGTTAGAGGGGTGTCAGTGAGTGTCAGTTTTCAGGAGGGGAGAGGGGAAGGGACTCTGTTGGTGTCTTGAGCACTGAGAGGAGGCTCAGGTTCAAGCTCAAAGCTAATGTTTACAAACGATGCTCCGGACGCCTCTGGCTGCTCCACAGTAGCAGGATGAGGAACATCCTGTTCGCCTCTCCCCTGCTCTGCAAACCGACACTCTGCCTCCTCAGCCAGGCGGTTCTCCTCTTCTTCCTCTTCCTCCTACAGGAAAACAGGGTGTGTAGCATTTATTGCATGATATTTGAGAGTTAATGTTTGTGTTCTTGCTCCTGCCTCTGAGTAAACAGCTTTTAAGGAGTTACTTTATTCATGTTTACATATGAGACTAAAATATGATGCTCCAGATTGTGTGTGTGTGCGTTTATATGCGCATGTGCAAGCGTCCTACCTCTTTCTTCATACGGTAGTACTCATCAATAGCATACTGGTATTTAGGAGTAGTGATGCCAAAAAGAGAGGCCATTCTCTCTCCCATGTAGTCACATACTGCAGTAAATACACACACACACACACACACACACACACACACACACACACACACACACACACACACACACACATTTAGATATTGGTCACTTCAAAATCTTGACACAGCTTCTCTGTATTGATAATCACTATGGGACCAAAAAAAAAAAAACAAATACAAAAAAGTTTGAAACAAACAGCATGTTCTAATACATTCCGGTAAAACATCTGATTGTAATGTTTGCTAATATTCCAACATTTCCCCAAAGTATTTAAAAAAATTTCTTGAATTCCTTTGTCTGGATAATACCTCATAACTCTTGATATTTCAGGATTTACGTTATTAGAAAAATATCTGTAAGATGTGGTCCTAACCTGATCCTACAGTAGAGTTTACCTGAGATGGTTGAGGTGGCCACTCTCCACATGTAGAACCAGAAATATGGACCCCAGGTCAATTTGGCCTAAAATATATATCAAGAGAAACATGACAATTAGACCAAACATCAGCTAGACAAGAAACAAAGAACAAATTTGATGTAAGATTACTTAAATCATAAAGGACTTAAAAGCATATTTTACAATTTATGTTCACATAAAGTAGTAGTACAGTAATTATAAGAAACATCGCAATTCACATTCACATCCTGACCTTCTGCCCTCAGCACTGTACACACTCACTCTTTTGACAGACATTATCTGTATTAAAAAAAAATTAAATTTAATGCCTTTATTTGAATAAAAAAATAAAAATTAATTGTATTAAAAAGCTGACTGTAGTGAGATGACAAGAAACAAAGGTAGTGAGAAATGCAACAAATTATCCCCTGAGGTGAACCAGGGACAGTGTGATTCATGGCCAACTCCTTAAACCACTAGGCCACAAGGCCACCCCTGGGACAGCATGTTACCTTGGGCTCCAAAAGTGAGGCCCATAATAGATATAGAGTTCAATTCACTGCAGTGCTTGGTTTCACTATCATTTCAGTTTACACACTTGCTACTGATCTCCCCCACTTATGAGCTTCTTTAAAAGGAGAGCACTGCCAGCAGTCACTGTAAATATCTTAGAAGTATCCTTAGTTAGAATTTATTATATTGTACACATGATATCCTAGTTAAATACCTAATGCATACCAGGTGAAATATATATATTCTAGCAATTTGTGGAGTCTTATTTTTTGAGACTAATAGCCAGATTGTAATGTTTTTTTCAAGCGATTGGCCATTTAAATTTTGAAAGATTCAAGAAATCTAAGTTGCGTTTCCCCACAAAGTCCTGAGAAATGGATTGCTATCATGGGAACAACAGCCACAGGATTGGCCTGCCATCCGAGGCTGTTTCAGTGTCCATAAAATCCTGATGGGTCCAGTAAAATGGCTGTAAAACTTTTTTAAATCAAAGCCTACCGGATCCACGGTGATGACATCTTTCTTTACGGGATCCTCCTCTTCCTCCTCTTCATCAGTGCTGTACTCCTCCATAGTCTCCCCGCTGGCGAAGAAGATGGTCCTTCGGGGAACCCTCACTCTCCCCTGACCCCTCACGGCATCCCCCATCTCCACGTTCTCAAAGTCTCTCGTCCCTCCGGGGTTCTGACAGTAGTTCAAGAAACAATACGTGCAGATGATACAACCACCGTGTTTGTCACAGACTGTTTGGTTTGGTTTGGTTTAGAGAGATCTGGGAATCACACAGCAGGACACAAGCGGAACAGGTTCGACGTGACATCCTACACTGGTGGTACGTTTGACAGAGAGCACTAGACAAATACAACTGAACGAACTGAACAAGATCCCTTACCTGAATGACATTATAAGGAGTTACATTATGTATCCCCTAAACACAGTGTAGCTAATCCATCCTAAATTATTTAGCAAAAAACCCGTTTACCACAGCGAAACACTAGTTCGTCAGTTAGCTTAGTTTAGCTAAGGCTACTTTATGATTGTTGACGGTAGCTAGCTTGTCTTCCGAGGAAGTACGTGGCCGTTGATCAAACAAAGCGTTTCTTTGTGGTTATTCCTAAACACGAAGAAGCGACGGAACTAGTATCTTACGGACTGACCTTTTCAGTTTCCATGGTTTGTGCCAGGTTAATGTTAACACTGGTTAAATACAGCGACAAATCTGCCATCTCTGTCAGTCAGTCCGCCTCCTGCCGTACGTTGTATTCAGCGATGCTTCCTGTTGGATCCCTCCAGAATGAAAGGTTTTCTCGCAAAGAGGGGGCTGCTTGACGAAAGAAAAATTTATATCCGTTGCGATATCAAAATCTATATCTATGACCTCATGGATATATATAGATATATGACCTCATATATACATATATATATTATGTAACGCAAATTTAAAGCACAAGTTGTCGTTTTTATTCGAAGTGATCTCGTCTTTATTTCGAAAGTAGGAACCGGAAGTTGCCCGCCCACCACGCAGCAGCTTGACGGTGTAGCGGGGGCCTCCTGTGGTGTTTTGGTCCAGTCGACCCCGCCACCAAAATGACGGCGAGGAAGTCTGGCTCACGGCTGGAAACCGAGATAGAGCGGTGCCGCTCAGAGGGCCAGTGGGACAAGATACCCGAGTTAGTGCGGCAGCTCTCGGCCAAGCTCATATCCAACGGTAAGAAACGTGGGGGTTCCCCCGCCGCTCGCCCGGCCGGCCGGCCGGTCCGCCGGGCCTCCGCCCCGGTCTGAGTCCTCGGTGCTTCCTGACGGCGGCGGCCGATGCTGGGAGTTCTTCAACACCGCGCTCTGCTCAGCGCCAGTTTGCTAACGAAGGTCAAGAATGTGAAATGTTGTTGTTTTTGTTTTGTTTTAAATAAGGACGTTACCACTTTGGGGAAGTTTGGCGTGTGAACACCGAAAGAATGCTACTCTGATTTTTGAGATGTGAAGAACTTGAGTCTCTAACAATCAGTTCCTGTGGTCTGACAGTTCCCTGGTTCTCTGGTCGAGAGGAACTTCATTAGAAACCCGTCGTTAGGCTGCTGTTGTCTTTGCTTGAGTTGTGTTACAAGCGAATAATGTGTCACTAATTACTGACATACAGCAACAGAGACCCGTAAAATAAGAGAAGTGTTTACCCCTTTATGCTCGCAGCTGCCCCTCCATCAGCAGCTGGACGTTAGCGAGCACTAACCCGTCTTGCAGTTGAGATTTTTTACTTCAGTAAAACATTCTCCGTTGAAGTTTTATCGATGCCAAATTTGCCAGAGGAATCCAGCTTTTTGTAGTTAGGTTCCCCCCGTTTTATCCAGGAGGGTTTCGCGTCGTAGTTAGCTTTACTGAATTTAGCAATGTGGCTAAGGTGCGTGATTGCTACATGCTAGCTGTCAAACTAGACGCTGAATGGTAAACTGCGCTAATGACGGTACGTAAAAGGCAAACGGTGGCTAACCACAGTGTGACGGTCTAGGTCACATATTAATACATATTTCCAGGCCGCACGCAATATTTCACACACATTTTAATTTGGAATTAGTTTTTTCATATAACCCTCCACCTTTATCGTATGGTGTCATCAACGTTGCGTTCATACATTTACATTTAAATATCATTCCTGGGCCGCTAGATCTTCCATGAACCCGTCTTGCTGATGTGCAGATGCAGATGCAGATGCAGATGTGTGTGTGTTTCTGCTCTGTTCTGCCACCACTGAAAATAGCCCAGGAAGACCGCTCATGGTGGTTAATGCATTTCATTATCATAAAAACGTTAAGCGTAATTAATATCTGTTAGGTCCCTGGCATCTTCCCAACATGGTACCGTAAAGCAGTGTAATGCAGTTATTGATATCAGTCTCAGGAGCCAAACGCCAATTGCTTAGAGATTACTCTCAAAAGTGAAAGCCTAATATTAAGAGCTCTGTCTTTTGGCAGTTGAACAACCAAAACCAATGGGGCGAACAGAGAAAGGGGCTCCTTGTCTGTGTATATTTGTTGAAGGTTGAGGAAAACTTGTGGCATCATAGTCTTAAAACAGACAATCGTTAGATTATTGTAAACTGGAAGACAAAAATGATTCCAATGGCTTCTGTGAGTGAAAGTCTAAAATCTCCTGACCCTAACAGTGACCAAGCAGACAAGGAACGTGGCTTTTACCTAACGCTCAGACATATGATTATTGCATAGAATAAATGAGAGTGTAACACAAACTAAAACTGAATCATTTAGAATGAAAGTTGTTGTTTTTTTTTAATTCAACGGCCAAAAACGTGCTGTTTTTGCAATACTGGAAGATGTGAATATTGCAGTAAAATTTTTAAATGTTGTGAAAAATGCTGCTATTGTGGAATGTCAGCATGATTGTACTTTGGCATATGAGCACTATTAGCTCTGGTCACCAACCGGGATCGGTTTAAAGTGCTGAGTAAAGGGATTATTGTTCAGTTCACCATTTGATCCTCTAAACACACACAACACACACACACACACTCTCACTCTCTCTCTCACTCTCTCTCTCTCTCACCATTTTGGTGCTTGCTATGGCAGCTCATAATTCTTGCTGGTATGTGTCCAAGTACAGAAGTGTTTCTCTGTGTATTGATTTACTTCCTACAACATCAGTCAAGCTGACTATGAGGGGAACCCTTAAAATTGACACACTGGCATTGGATTGTATTGCCAAAGACTAATATACCCGTATATGACTGAATTTCAGATTGTTCAGATTAGACAGAGAAGCACATTCTGCCAGAGATTCAGAATGACTAAGTGCTCCACTGAATGCAACATGAGGACCTCCTTCCTGTGGCATTCAGTCAAAAAAATCCTCCTCTTTCTGCACACCTCCATCAGTACTCTGCTGATAAACTACCATTAACTTACTGTTGACCCATATTTTGCTCCTTGTTCAATTTACCTTTGCACAATATGCTTAATTTACTCACTTAATTTAACCCTTTCTGTGTCTCATTGGCTGTAGTTTAACCTTAGAACCTTATACAGTAAACATACCATACTGTATATAGTTACTTAGATTGGCCAATAGATTTCAACTGACAGACTGATCCCAGGCTGACTATAGATTTTCCTCAGACTGACCATATTTTGTTTACCTCAAGCCTGTTAAAGTGGTGGACAGATGAGCATTGACCATCAGTTGTTCCTGTGCCATTATTGCTCTTTACACCTTTCGTTTGTGGATGATTATGTGTAGATGACCTGGGGGAGCTGTTGCTGGGAGAATGTAAGCTACAGACATATTTGAAGGAGAATCCCATCAAACAGGGAGCCAGTCCCAGGGGCCCACGACCTAAACTGGTGGAGGTCAGGAAACACCTCACTGCTGCTCTGGACAGAGGAAACCTGAAGGTAACTACTGATGGATTGACGGCTGACAAATTAACTTAGTGACCTACCAGTTTGGTACTTGCCTGTGTAGTCACTGTGTTAATTAGTTTTCCTATTCTTCATTTATTTATTTTCTAATTTTCTAAGGAATTTCCGGTACCACTTTTTAAATATCATGCTGTTAGATTTTACTAGTTCGGAGGCAACCATGCTAAGCTTACATTATTTATTACTGACAAATACCTTTCTGTCTCTATCTCATCATTTAGTGCCACAAAATTGTGGGTCAGGCAGGTTTTTCAACTTCTGTACGTAAAAAATTTGAGAAAAGATGGAAATCCCACTCAAGTTTTTTTCTAGAGAAAAGGTATAGCCATTATATGGAAGATTATCTCCTTCATAACACCATGAGGCCTTCCTTAGGGTATGTTGGTGGGTGCGTGGGTGGAGGGTATCCCACATGGATGTATGGGATTTGTGCCGGAGTGAGTCTATGGGTCTTCTTTTTTTCTTCCTTTTTTTAACATATATTTACATTTTTACTTAATTAGGTGAACTAAAGTCCCTCTGTTTTAATAAAGACAGTTTTAATTTCATATTCTCTGTTCTATAGGCTGACTACCTCCAGGAAGCTAGTCTGCTGATGGCTAAACTCTGCTATGTGGAAGGAGAATACAGAGATGCTTTAGGTAATCCACACATTTACCGTTTTTCAATCAAAATATACTTTAGTTAGGAAGACTTTAAAGTACTTCATTAAACATATTATTTTATTTGTTTTTGGAATCATTTAATTTTATTCATTGGAAATGTGCAGTTGAATTCATGTATGAATCATCAGCATAACAAATTAATTGTTTTACACATTAATACATAATTGATGTATTGACAGGTCATTACAGCAGGGTGAACCTGGATGACATGCAGCTGGTGGGTGCTCCTGTGTATAGACTTTGTATGATAGCAGAGACCTATGCTACTAAAGGTACACACACACACACACACACACACATACACACAAACACACACACACACAAATACACTCAGTTATTCTTTTATGTCTCTTGTCCTTTCTAACTTCAACTCAGCTGCTGTCAATACAATCTGCCTTAATCTCTGCAGTACCGCCTCCCTTCACAAGGTGGCAGTACAGTATCACTGCTGACTAACAGCCTTAGTCTGATAATATAAAGAGTAGTATGAATACGTGCACACAGACATACAGCCCTCACGTAATAATGTACATTCCATTGATATTTTCCCTTTTTTGTTGTCATTTAATGCTTTAATTTGTCAATGTAACAGAGTACAGTGTACTCTACCAATTGAACTCAAGTAACTGTAGCCTATTATTTATGACTGATGCTTTATAAATGTGCTGACCATTAAATACTCATTATTTTTTTGATGCACAAGGCAGATTGAAAAATCACCCCAGTGTCAAAAACTACACTGTATAAACTGATGGTTTGACAGGTTAAAATGAATAGCAGACACTGAGAATTGATTCATAGCATTCATTGCATCTCATTTCTTTTCACTGACTTTTTATCTCCCCTTAGGATTGTGTCTAGAGAAGGTCCCAGCAGCCTCACCATCTCTGTCCAATAGGAACACTGGGTCTCCATCATCCAATAGGAGCACAATGGAGAGAGAGCAGGAAATCATCACCTGCTATGAAAAATCTGGAGACATTGCTCTTCTCTACCTGCAGGAGGCTGAGAAGGTGCGTGTGTGCGTGTGTGCGTGTGTGCGCGTGTGCGTGTGTGCGCGTGTGTGTGTGCGTGTGTGTTGGAGGGTGTGGAATGGGCATACTTGTTCGATAACTATCTGTTACAGTATTTTCTCTGAGTGTCACACAAGCGCTCATCAAATATCTTGTGCTATGCTTTCACTATGGGTGTATGATGAATATTTTACTGATCATTTGTAAGTTTGATTAATGCAATACCACCCATGACAGCCGTGGGGGTCCATGGGTGGTTAAACAAATCTCTTCCTCTTTTTTTGGAGACTTTCTCTTTGGATGCACTGTCTGAGCTGGCAAGCAAAAGTCAAATGCCATAAAAGGCAGGAGGATACAAATCAAACCGTCCCGACATTAACACTATACCTCTGATCACATGAGATATATTCCATAAACTCATGGTCAAATTCAACAGTAGTTGTGATAGCATTTGTCTGATATAATTAAAAAATTGAATATAAATCCCGTCAAATCCCGTCAAAGTCAGAACAGAGATACAGAAACATTGCTAAAGTTATATTTTAATATATTTTTATATCTTTGAATGTCTGTTTTGTCTAACTAACAGTCCAGAACCCAAAGATGCAGCTAATCCTAACAACTGAGAGGCTGTAACCAGAGAGTTTTGGTCATTTTTGTTTAAAAAAGATGACTTAAATGATTAATCCATTGTCAGGTAGTTTCTGATTTAGTTTCTCTTGATTCACTGATAAATTATTTAACAAATAGTTTTAGCTCTGCCCCCAGCATAACTGCCGCTAATACACAATCTAATTCATCAGATTTATATATTATTTAAATAAGTTAATGTACCACTGGATTGATATCCCTGTAAAAGTTACGGTATTTTAGTCTACTGAAGCTATAGGTTACCAATAGTGAATAAATGTATATGTTTCATTCAGTCCCACATATTTCAGCAAAAGACAGAAATCACCTGAGTTAAATCGTTTGCAGAGTTATGAAAAAAAGAAATAATACATGTCTAGACCGGCTGGGTTGAGAGAGAGAGAGGGGGAAAGAGAGAGCAAGAGCAAGAACAAGAGACGGGGCGAGAGGGAGGAGAGAGAGCATAGCATAATAATGGGACTAATAGCTATATATACTATAGAACTAAACGAATGAAAGATGGTGTCTGGCCATTAAGGGCTTTGTAGGTGAGGAGGAGGATTTAAATTGTATTCTGTATTTCACAGGGTGCCAATGCAGAGAAGCTAACACAGGAGATTTATGATTTCTTTTTCTGGTTCTTGTCAATACTCTTGCAGCAGCATTCTGAATTAGCTGGAGACTATTTAATGTTTTATTTGTACAGCCTGATAATAGGGAGTTGCAATAATTGAGCCTAGAAGTAACAAAATCATGTACTACTTTTTTCTGAATAATTTTGAGAACGGATGTGCCTGATTTTTGCAATATTACATTGGTGAAAAAAAAGGCGTCCTTGAAGTTTGTTTGATGTGGGAGTTGAAGGACACGTCCTGATCAGTTGTTTTAGAGGCCAGAGCAATGCTACCTAGAGTAAGTATATCGTTAGATAATGTGTTTCTGAGGTGTTGTGGGCCAAGCACAACAACTTCAGTTTTAGTTCAATAGTAGGAAGTTGCTGGTCATCCAGATCTTTATATCCCTACGACATGCTTGAAGTTTAGCTAACTGATTGGTTTCGTCGGGGCTTCATCACAAATGGATCATCATCCTCTTAACAGTGGAAGTTTATGGAGTGTTTCCTGATAATATTACCTAAGGGAGCATATATATGATGAATAGAACTGGTCCAAGCACAGAACCTTGTGGAGCTACACGACTAACTTTTGAGTAGGTTGATTCATTGTTATCATGCACAAATTGAAATCGATCTGATAAGTAGGACTTAAACCAGCTAAGGGCAAAATTTATGACCACACAGTACACAATTCTACACAAGGTTCTACAAACAATATAACTTTGGTCAGTGTGATTCAGGCAAAATTTACTCCATGTTTTGTCTTGCCTTTTTATTTCTTTGTCTACACCTGTGTTTGTGATTCTCCAGGCGTTGTCAGCAGGGATTCAGAACCGCAGCCCAAAGCCTGGGCCAACAGCCCAGGACCAGGAGCTGGGCTACTTCCTGGAGACAGGCCTGCAGAGAGCGCACGTCATCCACTTCAAGAACGGGTAAGACAGATTAACAGATGGTAGGTAGGTAGGTAGGTAGGTGGGTAGGTAGATAGAGAAAGGAATATTAGAGAGTTGCCTGTTACTTCAGAAACACAAAACTTTGATAATTATTTTTACACTCCTCTTAAATTTGGAACTATTTTCTAGTTTGGAAAGGGTGTCAGTTGCCCAAACAGAAACTAAGAACAGCCCTTTGTGGGCACTCTCCACCCACTTTGCAGTGATTGTGTTACAAAGTTGCTGACAGATGGTTGAAAGTGTGAAAACAGTTAAGTAGCACACACCGTGCAGATGAAAGCAGTTTCCATACTGATGTTGTTTGAAGTCTTGTACTAGCAAAAACTTTGGAGTGGACAGGGTGAAATCAGTATATTTCCTGTTCTAGCTCGCTGTTTTTGCAAGGAAAAAAGAGGGAACCTAAAAGAAGTTTACATTGTAGATATGCACTGTTCATCAAAATTAAAATCTGGTATCAGGTATAAACACAGCAAGTGACAATTTCAAATTTAAAGGAACGAGAAGCAGATTTAGTTTATCACCCTACATCATTTCTGAGCATAGCAACCTTGAAAGACGTCCCCTTACTTAAAGCTGCAAGCAAAATTGCATAGTGCAGCATGAATTATTTACAAAATACAAACAAGCTTTAGAGATCAAAGACCTGAGACATGTGAATGTTAATGCTGGGGATATAGTGTACTTGGATTTACAACATGACCTTGAGACAGGCTTTTGCTGTGTCATCTTGAAAACTTGCAAAATTCTGAAGCAAACAAACATCCTACTGATGCTACTAAATATTCACCCAGTCACTGACTCACACATAAACAACTGAAAATGCTTTGGATATAGTATGGAGTATGAATACCTGTCTGTTTTGAAATATCTTGTATTCTCATATATCACAGACTCTGACAGGTATTTTTCTTCCTGCTTTCTGTCTATCTTGCCATAGAAACCTTACACAAGGTGTTGGCCGGTTTCGGGAGATTCTTCGGGCCGTTGAGACCAGAACCACCCAGAACTTGCGCATGGTGAGAGATTTGTCGGAAGGTTATCTGCTTGTTTTGTTTAGAGATCAGGCGAGGTTTACATCTCACTTCATTAAGGCTCCTCATTGGTCTTACTTAAAGGAGTAGATGGAAATTTTGGAGAAACACTCATTAGCTTTCTTGATGTGAGCTACTAAGTTAACCACCTCCTGGCTCCAGCACTGTATTTAGCGTACAGACATGTTAGTGATAAACAGTAGATCCTCTCATCTATCATTTGGTAATAGAGCAAATAATCATGCTTTCCAAAATATGGAACTGTTCCTTTAAACATGTTACTTCCCTGCTTATGATCATCTTATTTTTTTAACACAGCTTCTGTCTGTAGAATTTTTATATCTACTAGTTGTACAAAAATTTTCCCCTGACCTCTGTTAGAAACAGTGAATGTAAGCTTAAACATTTCTATCAGTGTGGACATAAAACCAATTACTTGCAGTTAGACTTAATTGTTTATTTATTTATTTATTTATTAGTACATGAGAAAAGCAGACTGAAGATTACAGTCTATACAGTGTTAAAAACCATTAATATAACTGTTTCTAAGTATATTTGAAGTAAAGTGAGGCCCAAGCAAACAGATTGCTGCTGCGTAGGTGTCAAAGTATCTTTGCCAAATGCGTATGTATGTGTGCCTGTAGACCATAGCCAGACAGCTTGCAGAAATCTTGCTCAGAGGAATGTGTGAACAGAGTTACTGGCCTCCTCTGGAAGACCCACCCACGGTGTCACCATTGGACGATCCTGCGCGGCAAGGACACACTTACAGCAAGAACTACAGCCTAAGCCGACGCCCACGAGTGTACACAGGGGAGAAGTAAGTGATAATGTGTGTTTTGTTGATGCTAAACTTGGAGAATCGAGGAAAATCACCACCATGGTTCTAAAATTAAATCTGTTATCAATGTAATTTTTCACCGGCGGCCCTCTTCATCTTCTTCTTATCACTTTTCTCTCCATTTTCCCATTTTCTCTCCCTGTCCAACTCCATCTTTCTGTCTCTCTTGGTGTATTTCTCTCTCTCTCTCTCAGTCTGTTTTGCCCTCAGGAGAATACAGAAGAAGCTTTGCTGCTCCTGCTCATCAGTGAGTCCATGGTGAGACACAAAGAACCAGTGGAAAATGTGTTACATTCCTCTCTGAAACAGTAGATCCTATACTTGGTTAGGGAACCTTCCCACAGTGCTGTTTTAACAACTATAAAGTAATATCTACCTTTGTTTTTGTTTTAGGCGAACCGGGACGCTGTCCTGAGCAGAATTCCTGAACACAACAATGATCGTATCATCAGCCTACAGTCTGCCTCTGTGGTGTACGACCTGCTGACTATAGCTCTGGGCAGGAGGGGGCAGTATGAGATGCTGTCAGAGGTGATTAATACCTCTGTAGGCAGCAGAGTAACAATCATGATTATAAAATGTTTATAAAAGGCCCTACACACCCATAGTACACCCATATTTATTCTCCTAAACTCATCAATGTCTTACTGAAAAATAATTGGCTTGATAATGATGTTTGAACCCTTGAATTTGACCTGATGAAACTTTTGGGTACTCTGATGAAATGTGCCCTGTTTCTACTGTCTCTAGTGTTTGGAGAGAGCCATGAAGTTTGCCTTTGAGGAGTTCCATTTGTGGTACCAGCTCGCTTTGTCACTAATGGCAGCTGGCAAATCAGCTCGTGCTGTTAAGGTCCTTAAGGAGTGTATTCGTCTGAAGCCTGACGACCCCACCATCCCTCTGCTGGCTGTCAAACTGTGCATCGGACCCCTGCACTGGGTAAGGACCCTCCTGCAGGCATGAACTCAAACTCTGATTGCTGATTGCTGAAGCATCTTAGTGATATTAAAGACTTTTGGTGAGGTTTTCTTAAGCTACCTGCCTGTGTATGTACTAGTAGGTGACTCAGCTTTCTCTACCAATATGAAAGTGTTTTGTCAAAATCTCTTCCCTTTTATAAAACATTTTCTTTCTTTATGTTTCTCTGCTCCAACATTCCAGCTGGATGAGGGCGAGTGCTTTGCAAAGATGGTGATTGACATGGGGGAGAAAGCTGCTGAATTCAGAGCCAAAGGCTACTTGGCCATTGGGCTAGTTTACAGCCTTAAAGCCACTGATGGTAAGTTTGCATTTTTTTGTGTGTATGTGTTAGTATACATCAGTTACTAGAAAGGATTAGAATTTTGCCAAATGGGGACACTTATTTGTTTCTTATCTTGAAAGAATTAAGATCAAAATTTGTGGTAGTTTCATTTTGGATATACAAGGCGTGATAATCAGCCAGCTTACTTTGAATGAGGACGACGTGGTAAACGAGTCAAACAGAAATCGCTTCTTTTTACATAGAACAAAGCATGCATCCATTTTTTTATGGTTCAGATGTTTTGCAGTATGAACACATCATGCTTGCATGACTCCAGAATGTGTTCTCATATAATGTACCTGATTGTTTTTCTCTTTCTGTCCCCGTCTCTGCATCCCTTCAGCATCCTTGAGAAGCACACAGGAGGACTACCAGAGGAAAGCTTTGGGAGCCTTCCAGAGGTTTGGACTGAGCCATGTTGCTGTCTGTTTTCTGTTTTACACCCACATTTCCCTCAGAAATATTTTTTTATGGGACCAACTGCTTTTTTCAGTCAAGGAAAATGAGGACTGGTTTAAAGACACTACCCCATTAGACTATTGTATTTCAACCTTTATCAATTGATCCTATATCTGCTTTTACCTTTACAATAAGTGTATTAATTGGCACTCATTTCTCTCTTTAGAAAACCCCCATCTATAAATGTTCTGAGACTTATACTTGTATTGGAACAAGATTGTAATGCTCACATAGTTTTAACACTGGCACTGTCTCTATACTGGTGGTTATTCTTCATGGACATTGCGGTAAAGTCTGCAGCTAATAATGCACATTTTAATCTGTAAATTGTGTCTGTTAATGAGGTGAAAGGACTTAATCGTCTTTATCTACAGCACCTATTCTGCCTTATTTGTCACATGAAATGCTGCAGTATATCTTTCATGCTTTTTATGCAGTCATTCATCGTATTATTATTAACATGGTATTGTAGTTGTTAATTGTGTCTAAATGTTAAATGTCCTCTGGTTTGATTTCTTAAATGTTTTATTACTTTGCAGTCCCTTTTACCATTTTTAGTGCAGCGACCCAATTTCCCCACAGGGCTCTTTAAAGTTTCATCTTATCTTATTTAATTTTTTATTCAACATGTCTTGAGCACAAAATCTCTTTCTTACTCTCTCTCTGTAGAGCTCAGAGTCTGTCTCCTACTGACCACCTAGCAGCCTTCTACTTGGCACTGCAGCTTGCTGTGTCCAGACAGGTAACACAATATATAGTAAAAACAGGAAATAGTTGAATGTCCATAATGAAAAGTCAGAGAAGATAAGGGAATTATAATTCTGACACTTTACATAGCGTTTTTTATCCCTACTGTAGTGAAAACCTGTAGCCTCTATATGTGTCTGGGTTTGTGTGTGTAGATCCCAGAAGCACTAGGCTATGTCCGACAGGCGTTGCAGCTTCAAGGGGATGACGTCCACTCCCTTCATCTGCTGGCCCTGCTGCTCTCTGCTCAGAAACACTACCACGACGCTCTCAATATTATAGAGATGGCCCTGTCTGAGTACCCGGAGAACTTCAAGTAAGATTCATACACTGCCACCATGCTTCATTTGAAGCACACTTTGTGTTTATTTACTCCTGTTTAACTAGACTTGGCTTCAGATATCTGTGTGTTTTAAGTATGGGCTCTGTCTTGCAGTCTGCTTTATACCAAAGTGAAATTGGAGTCAATGTGCAGAGGACCAGAGGAAGCTCTGCTCACCTGTAAACACATGCTACAAATCTGGAAGAGCTTTTACAACCTTACCAATCCCAGGTACATACACACACACAGACACACACAGTCCCGTATGCAAGTACCAAACTGTGCCTGAGTTTTCATTCATTTCTAATGATTTATTATATTTCTAAGTTTTTAGTTACTACTAGCTAGTTTCATACTACTGATTTACTAAATCAGGTCCCACAATGAACATTTAATGGATATTTTAGCAAGTATAGACTTCAGTAATGTTGCCAGGAAATGTATGTGCCATTGTCTAATCCAAAGCAATCAACTATTTAAATAGGAAGGCAATGTAGAGTGATGAGACACTTTTAAGGGGCCAAACTATATATTAAACTTACTGCAAGTAAATTTATGACTTTGGTTTAGTTATATCTGCATACAAGGAGAAATATTTGTTTCAGAGTCTGTAGTTATTAAGCAGTTGATTAATGGAGAAGTATCTGACTTTGCTATTGGGTCATTTAGACTAATGGTATTAGTATAATGTTTTGTAATTTGAGGTATATTACTTTTTGTGAATGTTGTATAAAGTCTTTGCATATTATGTTGGGGTTTTTTTAAGGGTTAGGTAAGATATCTTAATCATATGTATACATATATTTGCACTGTTAAGTTCACAAATTAGCAAGCTGATGTTATTTTTTTGTCAGTTCGCTCAGTTAGACAAGACACTTAAACATAGCACTTACTGCGAGTAAATATTTTGTAATTAACTAGATTTATTTGGTACAACCAATTTTTATTTGGTTTTGTGTAAATCTCCACTTAGTAAACAATTCTGCTGTATTACAGTTAGTTTAAAGAGTAGGTTCAACCCACTCCTCTTTGACCACATTAAAGTTCAAGTCATCATCAAATCAGCGTATTGTTACAAACAGTAACTAAGAAAACAAAGGGTGATTAAGCAACTAACTGTATTATATGCTGTTTTCGGAGACAATGTTTTCTTAGCAACCCAGGCAATGAAAAAAAAAACAAAACAAAACAAAACTGGAGCTCAGGCATTGTTTTTCTGTCTGGGTGTATCTGTTCCATTGTGTACATAAATGTGTGTCTGTGACAGTGATTCAGGCCGTGGCAGCAGTTTGTTGGATAGAGCAATTGCAGACAGACGACAACTCAACGCCATGACCCTGCCTGACTTCAGTGACCCTGAGACCGGTAGGCAGACACAAACACACAAAGTTTTTCCTCCATCCTTAGGGACCCTCAACATCTCCCCAATGAGACAACTCCAATTGTGCTAAGTGTGGCAGTAAATATAAATTCACACATGATTCATTTCTCTTATCTAATATTGACCCAAATTCCTTTATGTGTTAGGAAAATCAGCTAAATTTTCCAGGATTATTTAATTATGTAATAGAAATCAAGGATTAGATATGGCCTCCTCTTTCCTTTTTCATATTGATCCATTCTAATTCAATTAAGTACAAATGACATAAAAATGTCTGTTGAAAATTTGTGCCCACCTTCCTTTAATCTGATTTATGGTACAGTGTTTTTTTGGCAAAAACATTTTTCTCTGTTTCTTTCTCTTCTTCCTTTGTCTGTTTAATTCTGTTTGATAAGTTACTGCTTTATTTAGGATCATGATACAATTTGTCATAAAAGTTCTAAGCTTTACATCATGAGAGAATTTTAGAAATATTGTCTCTGGCTTGTAAAAGTATATGCACATTGAGAACCAGTGACATACATTTATGTTTATTTATTATTTATTCCTTGATCAATTTAACGTATTGCTGTTTTATTTCCTCTATTTTAGCCTCATATTCTTCCTCTTCTTACTCTGGTTCTGAAACGGTCTCCCCCACCTCCCCATCCACCATTTCCACACTTTCGTCCCCGCTGTCCTCCTCTTCTTCCCCTGTCTTCATCTTCCAGCCTCCTCTTCTCCCACCAAACAGAAACCCATCATTCCTCTCTCATTTTCCTCCTCATCACCCTCCTCATCACCCTCCTCATCACCCTCCTCATCACCCTCCGTCTTCTCCTGCACCCACCAAGACCAGGAGTCACTCCTTTTGCAGCCACGTCTCCCTCAAGCGGCTCTCCTCCAACTGTAATCTGCCTTCATGTCCACTCGCCCTGTAGCATGGTGTGGAGAGTGATCTAAAAAAAAATTAGTTTCTGGGAGATTTGCTCATTGGTTAATTTGCAAGTTTAGTAATGAGTAAATTCCCAGTATGTTTTTGCTCTGGTGCTCTTTGCTAATCAGTAGTTCACTAGCAATTTCCTAGTAGAAGAACAGCTGTCCCCTATAGGATGAAAATTCAGAAACTGTAACTTAGAGCTAATGTAGACGGTTTTATTGTCAAAACTATTTCAATAAGGAATGATCAAATGGAATTAAATCACAAGATTTACTGAGGTAAGCAGAAGAGAGCGTTTAGGTGATTAGACTTCATTGATGAAAAGCATCTTCATTAAGTGTAGTCCATATGAAGATAGGAGATATGTAGATCCCCCAGAGTCTAGACGCTGTAGGTGGGGGAATAGAGCAAGCAAATGGCCAATGGAAACCTCTGGACAAGTGTCCCTGGATATCATGGAGGTTATTGTGTTAGTGGGGAGGAGGTGGGTTGTGCAGTAATAAGTCTAAAAGGAAAGATGATCAGAGTAGCAGTAATAACTGAAGAAGAGCACCCAGTGGTTGATTTGCTTGCGGTACACAGACAGAATGATTATTGGTCAGATATGATGATGTCAAGATTTTGAATAGAGACATTTGACAGCTTGGGAAAGTGGAAGTGACACAGAGAACTTTTTGGACTATGAAGGTCTGTAACACAGAGAAATAAGATATACTTGCTTCACTGTACAATATAGTATATGTTAGTGTGATTAGTTCTTTGTCATTTGTGGTCTTTTAATGCCATTTGTTGACAACAAGAAAATAATTGAAGAAAATTGATCTTAATTATCAAGAGTTGCCAGTTCGAATTTTCTAACTCAAAGACAGGATTTCATTTCATGGTGTTGCCACCATCTTAGCATGGAGAATTAGCATGCCCAATCTGCTGTGGCTACATTGATCACTAGCATGGCCAAGGAGAGCTAACCCTGGAGTATTGGATGTGCTTTGTATTCACACACTTCTCAGACCAGCTGTAAATCTATGCATGTGTACATGTACGTGAATGAAGCGTTGGTTGTAGATCAGAGTGCAGTTGAGCCTTGATGGATCTGCTACAGCTGCTTAGCTTTTTTTTGTGCCTTTTTTTGGACTTAATCAAGATCTCAGGTGAACTCTCTCACTTGACACACACAGCTTCAAACACCACAGTTCAGTTATGTTCCATTTTGATATTATAGAAAATTATTTTTCACAGGTTACAGCTTTACTATCTCTTCACATCTGTCTGCTCCCCAAGCTGTTTTTCTTTTGTTTTTGTTACTATTTAGCATCCTCCTCCTCTTTCTCAGTTCTTTGAGGATTTTTTATTTCAGCCAACATTAATTTGTCATGTTTCCCAGTTCCAACCTTATGTAGTCTCTTCTTGTTGCCATCTCTTCTACTAATGATGTTTGTCCTGGACCAAAATAATGGTTGTTATTTAGTTAAATTATTCAGCTGAATAAGATCAGAGTTAATTCTTTCTAACGAACATGAATTCCCTAAGAGAGCATTAGAACCGTTACATGATTTTAAAATTGTAAATATAATTTCATTTATTAAATAGTTATTGAAAATGACAGAAAACATGGTTTTCTATGAAAATAAGTTGTTACAATAAGTGATGTCACAAAAAATCTACTTGCTGTTCTGTATAATCTTCCACTGGAATCAGGGTTCTTTTTCTCTCAGAATGATTTGGATATTTCTTCTCTGTCTCTTCCTCCCTATCAATAGTTAACAATCATCTTTCTGTTCTTTCCCCATCCCTCCGTTTTTCAAGGCGGCCTTCAGGACGCTAACACTCTTGGTTTTTCCTCCATGTTTTCTGTTTGTAAGTAGCCATCTAACCTCCATCTGACCCTCCTTTTTTCCATCCATTTTTCTGTCCATCCTTTGGTCCCTATTGCCCTTGCATTTTCCTGACGAGGTACAGATATATGTACAATATCTGTACAAAGAAAATATGTACATATATCCTCTGCTTTAACTTGCTGTCTGCAACCACTTTCCAGGAGAGTTGTACAAAAATTTGGTTATGTCGGTGATAGAGTATATTAAAGGAATACATTGACTTCGGGAGATCTAGGAAGTTCATACATATTCTTTGCAATTCTTTGCGAAGGGTGCTTTTTAAATTGCAAAAGGCAGACGATAATGAAGTGTTTGACAGTTATTATTATTATTATCTGTATTGCAAAAGATAAAGCACACAGAGCGATAGCAGAAAGGAGGACAGGAAGTAGCTTCTTGCTTATCACTCTAATCATCTGTGAAATGTGGCTGTAATTGACTAACACTAATACTAATGGTACCACAGGCATCAGAGAGAAGTTAATAATGATGATTATTTGTAATAATTCAGTCAAAGCACCATATTTGATGTGGATTGATGTCTAACAAGCTATATGCTAAAAGTTGTATGAGGGAATAAATGATAAGATGGTCCAGAGGCGAAATTTATAATGAGATATCCCACTGTTTATATTGCTTGACAAAAAAAAATGTGTCTATTATTTTTAGCTCTGTGTGTCTATTATCAAGATTGAGTTGGTTTACTACCATTCACACTCACACTTGAGCAAACTGAGAACTCTGAATATAAAACTAACTGTTCATCATCTCACAACACACATAGGCAGCCTATTCTGTGATGACTACTTGCCTCTTCTCCTTGAGTCAGCGTATTCCTTAAATTTAATGAGAAGCTTTAATTCATCTGTTGCAGTTTGAACTGTTAACATTTAAACGAAAAGTCACCTCAGGAAGCTTCCTCAGTTATCTGTGAACAAATGAGTGAAAACATGTTTCTCTACATTTAAAACAAAATATTTCCCTATGCATCAAGATTTTGTCAGCTGTATTTTTTTATGATTATTATGATTATGATTGTTATTACCATTATTAACAACAACATTATTATTATTATTATTATTAATACTTTTTTCAACAAGTGTTCAACTGATGGATTGACTTAAATGTTAGAGGCACAAAATGGCCATAAGAAAATATACAGTATCCACTTCTTTACCTCTTTCTCCTGCTGTTTGACCAACCAAATAACTGACTGGGTGACACTGTTTTCTATCGCTGTCTAGGTCATGCACCTATAGGAGATATAGACTTTATTGAGGTTGATAAAAGTGGATATACTGCAGGGAAAACATTTGTATGAGGAAGATAAATTGAGTGAATGACAAAAAGCTCCATATTAGCAGTATAGAGTTTTCTTTAACCTTATGGCTTTGCACAAAAAACTTCTTGTCAATATGAAGTTATTTTAGGGAACAATACATGTTGTCCCTTTTCAACATGTGCTGTACTAGGCTGGGCTGCTGCATGCTAGCATCTGCCACATACTCACATTTAAATGTGTTTTTCCGTTGTGTGGGACACAGACGTCCTTTTGTCATTTCCCTAAATCTACTCATCAGCAACACACTTGTCCTCTCTTGAGGCACGCACATGCATGCGCGCACACACACACACACACACACACACACACACACACACACACACACACACACACTCCCACAGAGCTTTGTTCAGATATTCTCTTTTTATTCATATCTCATCCATCTTTTACACATGAGTAGTTACTCTCCTAACACACCAAAGCACAGTCCATATAAATGTAGTAAATGGAGAAGCAGGATAGACAGTCTGAGACCAGCATTAGAGAAGGGAATAAGATTTTTATTTTTATTTTATTTTTATTTTTTTTGTAAGATTAAAGCTGTTATTCCAGCTTGCTCTTACCACCAGCTGCTTTTAATTTAGTCCATGTTTTAAGGTCTCAATTCATATCTTTGTTATCTAATCCCCATGGGCTGTAGTTGATGTTATAGTTCAGTAAAAAAAGAAAGTCCAAAAACAAAAGGAAAAATGTTGTCTACCACATGTTAGCCTAGCAATGCCTTTCAATCAGTCATCTTCGGGAAATTCATTGCATGAATATTATGTACAAAACATTATGACCTTGTAAAAAAAAGAGAAAAAAAGGAATACCACTTTTAATGAGGAAACATATATATTTTTTAATGTTAAAACGGTAAATATAGCTCTACAAACACAGAGAACAGATCACAGTGTATTAAATAATCATTGTTGAGACAATATTTGTCAGTCGAACCTTTTGAAGCAGTGACAGAATTCACTTTATTTTTACACAGTTCCTTCAAGGAACTTTGTACATGTGGACATTATAATCTTTCACCCTATGCTGAAACCCAAAAATCATTTTTGATTTCACAGATTTGCATAGTGCATCTGTTGTCCAATACAATACAATACATTTTTACATCCCTGTGACTCAGATGTAGACACAATATCACAGAGACACTTTCTTCAGTTACTAATCAGCTGAGTGCAGAGTGATGCAGTGTTTGTTTATGGTGGTGCCCAAATGAATTCATTTTAACCTGATTAATCCAGGGCCATAACTGTTTTGCAGTGTGTGGAATTGTGTGGACTGATTCTAGGCTTTAGTACAGGAACAGTTAACTCGGTGCCACTGTGGGCACAGAGTCATTTGCTTTTAACTGCAACCAAATACTTCAGATTCCAGTTTTCTCTCTGAAGTTGAGGAAATTGCTAAAATCCGCTGTTGTGTTTGGTTGACTTAAAACCCTGCATTGTGGCATACGGCTGCCTAACGCTGCTGTAGTAGTAAGTCAGTAGCTTAAGGAGGTGGTTTGTGTGATAGTTGGTAACAGATTCTGTCCTCCAGGTTCGGTGCATGCTACTTCCATAGCGGCCAGTCGTGTAGAGCAAGCTCTGTCTGAGGTGGCCTCCTCCCTGCAGAGCAGCGCCCCCAAACATGGACCCCTACACCCCTGGATGACTCTGGCTCAGATCTGGCTGCATGCAGGTATGCACATAAACATTCACAGTACATGCATGAAGGTACAACAGATGTACACATTAGGCTGTTTTTTTCTTTATTTCTAAAATGTTATTTTAGCATTTTTTTAAACAGGATTTACAAAGAGAGCAGGACTAGATGAGATAACAGTTGAGGTTCCTATCTAACATAGCATTTAAAAACATGGTAAAAATATCTATTCCAAAGGTAAATTAACATTCAGTAGGCAGCTAGGTTAGCATGCGCGGAAAAAGTTAGTTAGTGAGTTTTAAGGGTCTATTGTTACCATGTCTGTAATCTATTCTCTTTAATCTGGCAAAAGTGGTTGTGATCATCATCTAGCATTTGGCCCCTCTGAGCCTTAAAAAGTCTTGGAACAGTCCTCTGATTATGTGTGTGGACAAACCAGTCAACAGAGAGGTGAACTTGGTTATATTTTCAGTCCATTTCCTCAGAAGAAAGTGTTTTTAGATTTAGAGTCTATGAATATCTTTCCATTACACAAGAATATGTAACATTCAGCTTGTCGTAAAGTGAACAAACAGACTTGAAGTGAGTGTACTTGCATTAGCTTGCGCTACTGTATTAAACAGCTGTTTTGACATCCCTGCAATCACACCAAATTTCCCTTGGAGTTCACAAATTACGTTTCATTTGGGCAGCAGCAGTAGACACAAACATAAGCAGAGGATGCATAAACAGATGCAGGCAGCACAACCACACACACACACACACACACACACACACACACACACACACACACACACACACACACACACACACACACACACACACACATAGAGGTTGTTTGTGCTCTTGTTTATCTCTCAGCTGCTTCCTGTCAGAGGTGGTCATTTCCAGCCTGGCGACACAGCTAATATAATCTTCCAATCTGAGGCACAGACAGGCAGACAGTTCAAACTCATTTCCTCTGTCTGTCTCATTCTCTGTTTGTCATTCTGTCCTCAAGACATCAATAAACTCAATGCATTAGATGACCTTGATACTGAAAATGTTTTCTTATTTATTCTATTTGAGGTTAAAAAATTGAGTTGTGCTTTTTTGCTGCTTTTTCGCTGCTTCTTCTCGCTTTTTGGCTTCTTCCTTTTGCAATTTTAAATATGTCCACCATTATTTATTTACCGTTTTCTCTTTGTGACTCTTAAACCATTTTACTTAAATTCACAGGCTGCAAATGTGTTAAATATATAATATATAAATATATAATTAAATTGCTGCAGTTCAATTTGAGAGGCTTAAAAAAGTTATATTGATTGGAGCAGCATGCCATGTCAAATCATCATTTATGGGAAATGCAGTCTTTGTTTTATGAGATTGAGGCTTTCAGTTAAATTTACCTGTGTCTCAGTAATTATATAAGGCTAACAGATAATCTGATAAAGATAGAGATGTTTGAAATGGCTGCAAATTGCACTTTTTTAATAAAGAAAGTTTTTCACCTGTTTGCAATCTCCCTCCCTGTCTATGTTTGTCTTATAGCTGAGGTATACATCAGCATGTCAAAACCTGCAGAGGCCTCGGCCTGCACACAGGAGGCTGCTAACCTCTTCCCCACATCCCATAATGTGCTGTACATGAGGGGGCAGATAGCCGAGCTGAGGGGGAACATAGACGAGGCAAAACGCTGGTATGAAGAAGCCCTGTCAATCAACCCGACGCATGTCAAGACCATGCAGAGACTGGTACTACACACACACACACAAACACACACTTACTCAGACTCTGATGTTCTCTGTCTGCTCTGTCCTTGTGTTTGGTCCCTTGAGAACATAACAAATCTAGTCCTGTCTGCCAGCTGTGTCCATACAGCCACTCCACTCCACTGTCCTTAGATGACACAAACTACTGGCCTGCATGGTGAATACGCCACCGCAGGTTCATGTGAGCCAGATCGAGAATGATCTAGAGTGTGGCATACACATATTCTCACAATCAGACCTACAATAAAATTCCTAAATCTCCACCATAACCTGTAAATTTATCATAATGAAAACATCAGAATAAGTCCCACTTCATCCATCTTTCCCACGATTTGACACAGATTTTTTTACACCTAAATGCATCAAAATTTAACAACCATTCCAATGTGTAATCATCTGTTTTACTGATCCATTTCATGGAAAATGCCCCCACTTTAATTGTCACAGTTTGTACAATATAAAATAAACTTACTATCCACTTCTCCGAAATCACACAGCTCACGAATTCTCTAGATCATGTGTTCTCAACTGTTCAATTAAATATCTTTGGTTTCCAGTTAAAGAGATATAACTTATGATTAAGGGCTGTACTTTGCTTTAATGTAACATATATGTCCATTGTGGTTTTGACAAACTATTTTCAAACCCTTCTTTCAAACTCAAAAAAAAGCTTCTTTTTAATGGATGTGAACAGGCAATATAGTATACGATAATTTGATGTTCCAACTGGCAACTTTGCCAAATAAGATTTTGGTCATGCACATAAACCTTTTCTACACTTGCCTTACACTCTACAGTCTCATTTTAATTGTGGGTTTAGACAAAATTAAAGAATATACAGGAGACAAAATCATAGAGGGGAAACCAACACTTTTTTCCACAATTGGTTGGACTTGTACTGTATCCATAAATCCATACATAGTCACAAAAATGAGAGAGACACATTCAGGTTCTTGAGTACCATATACATCTACTGGGAAAAGAGCGCAGTATCTCTAAATAGTTGAATGAAAGAGGTGTTGCTCAGTTTCCATGGTGACTGGTGTTTCCTTCTTATAGTCAAGAATAATTAATGTCTCCCCGATAGTTTACCTGTTTACATATACACCCACTCCCTTGGAAGGCCCTCCTCAGTATACAGAGTGCCTGTCTTTCTCACTCCCTCCTCCATCCCGTCACCTTCACTGGATGGACCCCATAGTTTTCCTTTTCCATTCATTCCTACCTACCCAGAGTATGAGCCGAGTTCAGGGAGAAATGGAGTGTAGAAAAGGAATGGTGAGGGGAAAGTGGAAGCCATTTACAGAACAACAGTTTATTTAGTGCTATGTAACCCCTTTGAAAATATTGCAGCTCATTGCTTAGGGACATGTCCGTGATTTATTTTCTGTCATTTGAAAAAATTTGTTCTTTACAAGTAGGAGGATTACATAGTTGGTTTTTTTTGTTGTTTTTTTGTTTGTTTTTTTAAGTAATTCCCATAAAAGTGTCTCTCTATTCAAACAGGAATTATCATCAGCAGTATGATCTGTATGACCTTAAAATGAATTATAATGCGTAGCATTCACCAAACAGTAACCGCCTGTTGGCCTTTTAGTTTTCTTCCTCCCTTTTTTCATTTTCTCTTATTATTTTTTTTATTCCAAGGCTTTGTGTCTCTACCTCCCCACAGGGTCTGATTCTCCACCAGCTGCAGCGCTACAGTCTGTCTGAGAAAGTCCTGAGGGATGCTGTGCAGGTCAACAGGTAGGTGTGTGTGTGTGTGGTGTGTGCGTGCATGCATGCGTGTGTGTGTGTGTGTGTGTGTGTGTGTGTGTGTGTGTGTGTGTGTGTGTGTGTGTGTGTGTGTGTGTGTGTGTGTGTGTGTGTGTGTGTGTGTGTGCACGTCAGTGTTATGTACTTGATTGTTATGATTAAGGCAATAGCTACATGTTTTCCCTTTCTTGTCCTCACTTCTTTCCTTTCTTGTTTTCTTCTCTCCACCATTCCTCTCCTTTTTTCTCCTTATCCTCCTTCCTCTTTCATCCCCTCCTCTCCTCTTGCTCCATCTCTCCTCTCTTTCCATCTCCCCTTTTTGTGTCGTCACTCCCTATCTCATCTCAACGATTCCTTCTTTTCTCTCCTCAGTACGGCTCATGATGTATGGAACTGTCTCGGTGAGGTGCTGCAGGCTCAGGGAAATGCTGCAGCTGCCACTGAGTGTTTCCTCACCGCCTTGGAGCTTGAGGCCAGCAGCCCCATTCTGCCCTTCACCATCATACCCAGAGCACTATGAGACAGACACACACACACACACACACACACACACACACACACACACACACACACACACACACACACACACACACACAGTTGTAGCCTGACTACTGTGGCATAGTGGCACAAATGATGAACCCCATACACATACAGCATGCCTGCATGTGAATTACACACAGCTGCACAAGGTTTTACTGCCATACCCTCAGAAACAGACACACACTGTATAGAAATGAAAATAGTATATATAAATATCCATACATGCTTTCCCCTACCCATCCACCCTTCCCACAATGCCTTGCTTTGGCCGTGACCCTTTACTGTGGGTCTGTGTGCGAGGGCAGAAGTTTGTGTGCTAATACACTACTTATTTGTGTGGATCTGCCCTTTTTGTGTGCCTGTTTGTGTCTGTGCAGCTGCACCCTTGTCTGCGTATGTGTGCCAACATGATGCCTTCGCATACTTGTGTCTGGTTGTATGTGAAGTGTAGTATGCTGTGTGTGGTTGACGTTTTTTTTCCTGTTCAAAGATGTAAATAAGAATTTGAGTCATTACTGTGGCATTGCTAGTATTCAGAAGCCTAAGAGTTTACATTTTGTTTACATGTTATTAAGTACCAAAACACACACACACTTTTATTTTCTTATAACACACTGAGGGTAAGCCTAGCAAATTGGATTAAAGTGGATTATTGGCAGGTAAATGGTTTTATTAACGTTTTCTTTTTATAAGCCAAATATTACTGGTAATCTCATTAATCCCAAACGCACACACAGGTATGTACATATGTTGCTGCTCATATGGAGAGAACAGTTACTGGATGGCTGACTCAGGACAGCCAGATCTCCAGAGAATCCACTGGAGCATAGATATACATGACCTACAGATCTTTGAAAAATCAATCAATAAAGTGCATTTACACATGCTAGAGATCAGATTTTAACAGCAAACGTTCAAGGAATGGCTGTTCTTTTTGTGAGTTTTAAATTGAAGCATATATAATCTCATATGTACAGCCTTTATATGTTTCCTGGTTTAATTACATTTTCATGACAAATTTTCCTAGTATGTACAGTATTATTCAGTTTCCCCATGGGAATCTTTGAAATTTAAGGTAAGACATACACTTTTTTACATTCATGCCAAAAGTAAGATGAGAAGATCAATACTACTCATATCACTGTAAAATAAATATGCAGCTAGAGCCTGCAGCTGTTAGCTTGCCATAAAGACAGGGAATGGGGAAACCACAAGCCAGGCTCTATCCAAAGGAAGCAAAATGTGCCCAGCAGCATCTCTGCAACTCACTGTTTAACACGTTACATCTTATTTAATCCAAAAAGAAAACAGTAAAAACAACAATGTAAAGACTGTGGGGCTGTGTTGAATTTCATGGCCCCTCTCTCACACAATTTTCCTGTCTGCCTCTCCACTATTGGCTGTATGATAACAGAAAACAAATGAAAAAAAAATCTCTTAAGTTTGATTATTAGCATATTAATTGAACTTTATAGATGCTGGTGGATGGATGTGTTATCTTCACACAGAGCCAGCTGATCAAAGCTAAGCTAAATTAAATAGATGCTAGTGTTCGCAACATACTTAGCCAACAGACCTGAGGGTGGTATCGGTCTTGTCATCTAACTCAGCAAGAGGGGAAAATACACCTATTTCTCAAAATGTCTAACTATTGCTGTAATATAAATGCCATTTCCATCATAATAAATCTTGTCTTTATAATGCCTGTGATCTGTTGGGAAACGCTGACCTATTAACACGAGCGGCCGTAGTTGCAATAGTTGAACACTTAAGAGTGCCACCCGCATGAAACTTTTGGAAACCTGGAGCTCCTGTGTAACATTTATATTCTAACTATTTCTTATTATAATTGGGAGAAATCTATTAAAAGTTCTTTGTCATAAATCAGATTTTCTGTTGTGTGTAAATGCAACCACAGTGATTGTGTTGTCTTTGTGCCCTGTCACAGTCATGTTAAATACAACCAGATGAATATAGTTTTTTTGGTTTTTTTTTTATTTTTGATTATAAATACAAAGAGTTATTGTTGTATATTTGATTGTTCCAACTGTACTATTATTGTTCTTATTTTAGAAGATAAATTATAATTCTATTTTCTGGAGATCGATGTTACAGAGATGCTGTCGGAGGAATAAAAGGATGAACTAATTAAGTTTGTTGATATGAGCTCTGTCATTGAGTCCTTTGTGCTGTAAATGAATGACTGAAATTAGGTTGATAAAAATGACTAATATAATAAAAGTGGTTAAAAGAACTGTAGATTATTTGTCTTATTTATTATTTGATACATAGGTCAATAAGGTCCATAAGTATTTGGACACTGATACAATTTTGCCTCATTACACAACTACAACAGATTTGAAAAAAAATAGTGGGATGAAATATGGACTTTCAGCTTTAATTCAAGGTGTTTCACAAAAATATAACAAAAAAAATAATAAATAAACTTTTGGAATTACAGCCATACGTAGTCCATCATTATTAGAGGCTCAAAAGTAATTGGACAAACAACAAAAATAAATGTAAGGATTATTTTAAATATTTTATGAAAATCAAAAGAATTCTGTGTTCATCCACTTTAATCCTCTTCTGTGGTCTTCAAGGCCTTTTGGTGTTGCTGAGCTCACCGGTTCATTTCTTGGCCTTTCCTAAATTTTCTGCCATCTATCCAGTTGGTTCGTTTTATATTTTTTCAGTCTAATGATGCCTCCTCCATTTGCATCAACAGCTCTTTGAAACACATATTAAAAGTTCCCATGAACAGCAACCGAATATAAAATCAATACTTGGTATCAACTCCAGACCTTTTATCTGCTTCATTTACCATGAAATAATGAGGGAACAGATCACAATTGTCCATGAAACAGTCAATTGTCCAATTACTTTTGAGCCACTGAAAATTAGGCACTATGTATAAAAATGGCTGTAGTTCCTTAGTGGTTAATCTTACATTTTTGCGAGACCCCTTTTTCTTGATTTGTTCATTTCAGATTTATTGTGGTTGTGCACAGAGACAAAATTACAAAAACTGCCACTTCACAAATATTTATGAATCTAACTGTAACTTGAATAATGAAAAATGAAAAAAGTATTTACTTTCAGGCTTAATATTTTGGTAAACCTGTGTTTGTGTGTGTGTGTGTGTGTGTGTGTGTGTGTGGGTGTGTGAGTGTGCGGGTTCCCTCTGGCTGTGACCTTGGGGTTAGCAGTGTGTGTTACTTTCTCAGGTGTGTGTCTGTCAGTAGATAGGTGTGTCGTCTTTGTGTGTCTTTTATCAGAGGATTGCAGCGTTGACAGGTTCAATTCTGTGGTGTCAGGAGGAAGCGAAGCTAAGTCTCACACACACTCCAGCCCCCCACTACAGAGTTCCCTGGTGGACTCTCGGGTATCACAGCCTATTCATGAAGTCATTTATTTATCTAATTATTTGCTGTAGTTGTTCTTTGTCTCTTTCACCTCTGGGTCTTGTTGGATTTGACTTGGATGTTCTAACCCTGAACTCGGCTTTGGATTCAGAAAACGTATTCTCATGAAAAGGAACAGTACAACTCATTCATGTGTAAGAAATGTCAGTAAGAATTCATTAGGTAATGTGGAAGTCAAAAGACATGAAGACCAGGCTAAATATAGTTGTCAAGTTAAAGTTTATTAGACGTCTAGATTCCATATAGGTATTTTATTAACAGCATTCAAATTAGTATATGTGACTTTTACACAATACCTTCATTTAATAACCCTGACTCTTGGTCAGAGCTATTGAATGTTATTAGATGACACGTTTTCAGCTACATTTTTCCCGTCGATCCATTGAGTCAGGCAATGTTTGATGTCAGTGACGGTGTAAGTCGTTCGCGTGCTAGAACCGAGCCCTTTGGGAAGCCGTGCTCAACCCGTCTCGTCTGCCAACCTCTCACCGTGGAGTGTGGGAGCCCAGCTGGACTCCATCATTATAACTGGTGCCTCTACATTTTAACATCTGTTAAGATTTATCAAATGGGACTGGGTGTTTTATGCAATGCAGACTGACTCGAGTGAGGTTGTTCTTGGAGATGAAAGCGTAATAGTTTACTTTCCCGCGTTCCATTTGTAATTAAATGTCACGGAACTATTTTACGTTTTACTGCATTATAAGTTATCCAACAGCCGATTAGACAATTTTAAATTAGGCTAAACTCTGGTACTGAGTTTAGCCAGTTGATTCAAGTGTGTTCTTCAGAATACAGCCTCTGAAATACGCCATGGCCAGAACAGAAACTTCCTGTTGCAAAGATTGTTGTTGTTCATAACTGGGACAACATGTGTATGTGTCTTACTTACATGAGAACAACATACACAAGATAATTGAATTTTTTTTTCTTTGACATCTCCATTACCTGCAATGGCTTGAAAATATATGAAGCTTGGTGAGTGAATTGATATACAATTTATGAAAGGGAGAAAAAGAGAAGAATAAAAAACAATGACTGCTTATAATACTCAATATTTGTACCATGTAATGCTGTGTTCAATCCTCTGACATGAATACACTCGTTCCCCACACCATTCTTTTGGCTGTCAAGTTAAAAACTGAAATACTTGTGTGGGCGAACACTGGAGCCAGGAGTAGGTGACTGCGTGTCTGTATGTCTGTGTGTGTGTGAACCAGCAGAAGTAGCAATGCTGATTTTGAACATTTATGGGCATCAAAGGACACATTAAACAGGTGGAAGATGAATTTGGGGCGAAAATGCCTCAATCTTTGTTAAACTCAAACGTCCAGTAGCTTAGCTTTTCAAAAAAGCCAGAATATCAGGGGAAGGAGGGAGGTATTTTAGCAGGAGAGGTTCTTGGGGTTTTAAAGATGCACAGTGAATGTTTTCGTTTTTTCTCATCCTTCGTTCTATTCCTCTCCCTCAAGACCCAAGTTTCTATTATTGTCTGTCAACCTCTTCATCTCTTCCCCCACTTGCCTCCTCTCTCCTTAAACTCCCACGGTTTTCTGCTCTCCTCTTTCACATCCACCCATCCCATTCTTGGCTCTGTTGCCTAGCAACACCTCCTCATCTGCAGACATCCTCAAAGACCTGGAGAAGTCCTTCTGACATCCCTACACAGGCACACTAATTGTGCCATTACATTACTGAAACTTGTTGGTGTCTATAATTGTCATGGGCGTTTAGGACACTGCCATGGGAGTCAACCCATGGACATAAATATGAATCGAACAACTTTTATTTAATGTTAGAACACACTTGTTATATTAACATGACAAGATAATTCAGGGATCCATGGTGACATTTAAATAGGGGCAGCTTTGTTGAGTGAACTTATTCCTAGCCTTCAATTCCTTTCTCCCATTTCCCCGTCCTTCAATTTCACATTCTGTGCACTTAGCAGCTGATAACCACTCATTCAGTAGATCTAGGAACGCAGGAGCTGACCAATTCGACTGGAACGGCTCAAGGTTTTAAGTGGGCTTCAGTGTTTGTGCTTACACTTCCCTCTCTTTTATCTCAAGTAGCAAAGATGAGTCATTTTTAAGAGACAAATCCCCCAGAGGCAGTCTTGACTGACAGAAGACCCAAGTGGGCTCATTTTTAAGAAATAAACACACAAAACAGACATAAAGACCCAAAACAGGATGTTAGTTCATGGTATTTTATTGGAAAAACAAAATGTAAAGACTAGCATGTACAACTTGGAATGCAGATCAACTGAACTGAACAGAACAGTTGGACTTGGCCGGGCCTCGCCGCACCCTCTCTCACACACACACACACTCACACTCACACACATACATACAAGATAGAAATGCTGCAAAGCACCAACCCTGTCCCCACTAAACTGAAATTAACCCCCTGTCGAATGACATGCATGCAACATTTGAGGCAATATACTGTACCTGAGCATGCTTCACTGACAAATAACCAGATTTAGTTCACTAATGACTTAACTTCTTTTCCATTGTTTGTTAATCTCCACCTCTACTCATGATATTGTATTTGCCCCAAACATTGCTCTCGTATATCATCACTCTTGAAGCCCACCCAACCCCTCCAAAAGTCTAGGACACAACCACCTCCCAAGGTGCTCAAATCTATGCCCCACCAAGGCTTCACCCTCAAAAAGGTAAACACACAAAGGATAAAGCAAGTATCCCGACATGCCAGAAACACAGAATCTAAAATGAGTTCTTATTTATTCCATTTTAATATTTTTCTTAAAAATATCTCTGGTGTCACCAACTTCATTAAGGTAAGCAAACTGTAAAGGTTCAGCTGGTTCACTCACTTCAATCTGTCACCTAACCCCTCCCTCTTCCTCTCAGTGGGTCCCAGGCCAATCTGAGGCCCAACAACAGCCTTCTGCCATTGGGCTCTCAACAGTAACCTATCTAAAGCTGCATGCATGAAGAACAGACAAAAGAAAACAGGAAGTCATATAAGAAAGGCGATTGGCCAGCTCAAATAATTATCATGACATCAGGCAGATGGAACCAGGAAGCAGAGGGGCAGTGGCCAAACCAGCCAGCTGCAAAGAGGCTGCTTGGCTAACGACTTGAAATTGGATTGGGCAGCTCAGCGCTGGGGGGGGGGGGTACAAGCCAGTACATGCATTTTCATTTAGGTTTTTTCTTTTTGAATTTTACCTTTTTGAGCTCATTTTTATGGACAGATTTTCAGTTTTCCAACATTCAGCTTAAGTTGTCTATACAGAACAGTATGAATAAATGTAGATTTTTGCAGTAAGAGGTAAGTGACTGATTCTTTGTCTTCAATGTAAGCCCAGTTCATTTGGCGGTCATCATCTGAACAAATTCTGTAGGAGGGGGAAAAAAAACAATAAAAACAAGTCAGGAACAGCATAACTTTAGTGCTATAACAATAAAAAACTTGTTATTGATAAGACTAAAAGAACTCTGCCAATCAGACACTCTCAGAAACAAAAAGACTACAGAGCTTCTGTCTATCATCACTGTTTGCTAGCTTACATAATTTGGCATCATTCCATACAAAGGAATTAATCATAATACTAATGGTGGAGGATGAGACGAGTGTCACATCCTTTGCATTTCTTTATGCATGTACACTATGTTAGTGATGTTAACTTTTTTTTTCAAGTCTCTGATCCTCTGTACCTTCATAATTGACCTGTCCGTCTCCGTCAATGTCGGCTTCTCTGATCATCTCGTCTACTTCCTCGTCCGTCAGCTTCTCTCCCAGGTTGGTCATCACATGACGCAGCTCTGCTGCACTAATGTAACCATTGCCATCCTGAACAAGAGACAGACAAATGAGCAGTTGAACACACATAGAGCATTACAGTCAGTCCCAAATTCTACAATAGACTATCATTTATCAAATATCAGTAGGGCCAAACAGCCAAGTAGTCATCTACTTAACTGTCAGCTAAAGACCTGGTAAACTCTGAATTTAGATAAGGCTGTTTTATGTTACAGTGGCTAAACTGTTAGAGAAAAACAAGGTAACTTCCTGAATCAGTTGTTTTTAATCACCTCTCCTTCAAAAATCAAGCAAAACACAAAGAACCCCACATCCAGGCCTACCTTATCAAAGACCCTGAATGCCTCCCTGATCTCCTCCTCACTGTCAGTGTCCTTCATCTTCCTTGCCATCATTGTCAGGAACTCGGGGAAGTCAATGGTCCCGTTGCCTAGGAGAGAGAAGATTAGATGCAAGTTACTCATAAAAATCATCAAATTTTGATATTCCAATAACAGTTTAACAAACAAAGGCCTTGGAACTCAAGGGGGAAATGGCTTACCATCTGCGTCCACCTCATTGATCATGTCCTGGAGTTCGGCCTCAGTTGGGTTTTGACCCAGTGACCTCATGACGGTGCCCAGCTCCTTTGTGGTGATGGTGCCATCTCCGTCCTTATCAAAAAGGGAGAAGGCCTCCTTGAACTCTAGACAGGCACAAGGAGAGAAAAAAAGAATGCAAAGGATGGAGGAAAGGATGGAAGAGAAAATATTAGCAACAGCATATTTAACAATATAAGAGGTAGAAAATCTAATACTAATGATGGCAAAATTGTGCTTTTTATTTTGTAACTTTACCTGCAATCTGCTCTTCTGTTAGTTGGTCGGCCTTAAAGAGAAAAAAAGGGGGGTAGGTTAGGATTCAAAAAGTGACAGTTTTAAATCAACCCTTGTCCTAGACCAAGATAACATTTCTCATTTACACACAATAAGTTAAAGACACCATTTCCTTTCCAACAGCCAGATGGGAACAAGTAATCATTAAAAAAAAAAATGGAGGCAAGCTGCAAGATCCCATAATGATAACTGGATATGAAGTACATTTTAAGCTTATACTTTGAGACGCACCACGATAGCACACCTATAACAACATATTTCCCCCTATGAACCACAACCATATACCATTTCAAAAACACTGATGGTAGAAGTTGTTTTTAGCTCTGCTCAAGCTATATATTAACTCCAATACACCACCAAGTGATGCTAAAAGATCTAGTGAGTCATTTCATCTCCTGTGCATATATGTACAACCTTTATATCATCAAAGTGGATATCTGTGAGGTCTGCCACAAGCTTCACTGCTTTTGGCTCTGTTTTTTTTGCGTCTCCATCTCTGCCTCCACCTCCTCTTCGTCCTCCATCCAGCCTTAACCCACTACCTCCTCTGCGCTGCTTCAGATCTATACCTCTTCCTCTTGCACCTCCCCCAGTTATTCCTGTTTTAATGCTGAGGCCATCCAGCGCCCCTCGCACCATCACCAAGCCTTCAGCCAGGCACTCAGCCTGCTTGCTGTTCTGGATGCCCTGTTTTTTAACCTCAGCCAGCTCGGCCTTGGTTCTCTGCAGACTGTTTCTCAGGTCTTGCATCTCTCTGACCAGGCTGTCCATGCGGCTGGATGACGTGTCCATCAACATTTGTAGGAAGGCTCTGTAGTTCCTCTCCTGCTGCTGGATGAGCTCCTTGTAGTAGTGCTGTTGTTCATCCAAGAGGTCATAGATGGTGGAAAGGCTCACCAGCTCATCCTCTGCTGCATATAGAGCTACCTTCTTAGTCATCATGATGAGGGAAGGATGGCAAGAAGGGCAAGAATGATGTCTTAGTAGGGGAGGAATAGCTGGATGAAAAAAATGGTAGCCAGACATCTATCACTCACTCCTGACTGGTAGAACAGATGGAAAGACATACAGATGAAAAGTAGATTTTACATCTCTCTGAAGAGTTACATGACTGTATGGATGAATAAAAGAACTTGAGTTTGAGTCTTGATGTGAGTAAACAAAACAGATTTTTTTTAGTCCTGGGAAGGCAGATAGTTGGACCAGTGCATTAATGGTGATCAGATGAGTGGATGATTGCAGGACTTGTCTTTCAGTCCTTCCAGAGTGAATAGATAGCTTGATAGATGACAGACTTTCCACAATCCTTCTGGAGTGGCAAAGTTCAGCAGACTGGCACTGACTTGGCTGTGCCTCCCTCTTCAGTGTAGCTTGATGACGAGCTGATGGAATAGTTTGTCCTTCTGTTGATGTTTACCTGGTTACATGTCCATCCATCTGTCTCTCTCTAAATAAATCTGTCTGCCTATCTGTTCATCCTCTCTGTCCTTGTATCTTGCAGCCCTGAGTGGACGTGGTCAGACGCTGTCCTTCCCTGGATCCATCTGACTCCAACTAGGTGAGACTTTGGAGAACCCCAAACCCTGCGCCCCCATGTCAGTGTGTGTCTGTAAGACTAGGCATGACAATCGAGGGCTTAGCTGTCCATCCATCTCTCAAACAGATGTGCAGAAAAGAAGGATGTGTAGATGAAGTGTCCACCTCCTGCAGCGGCTCAACACATGGGTAGCCTTCAACAGATCGTCAGAGAAAGAGACTGTGTGTGTGTGTGTGTGTGTGTGTGTGTGTGGTGACCAGGAGGCCAGCCAGAGGAGGTCATCCAAATGTGTAAGGAAAACTGATTTAAGGTGTGTGAGAGTAACAGTGTCCAGACTGGGGGAGGTCACAGGGGTTTTGTGAGTCTCTATATGTATGTGTTAAGCTGTGGCCTGTCATCTCACTGCTACAGTTGCAGCTCCAAGGGAGGATCAGTTCTCTAGACATCTGACCTCCTAGACAGCATCACTGGTCACACAAAATACCCCCCTTTGGCAGGACCCCTATCTACACGGCTATAGCTGTTTCTGTAAGTGACACACTGATTTCCTGTTGAGACCCAAGTCTAAATCAAATGAAAAAATACCTTTCTTACAAAACTCAATCCACATTGTAACCATTAGTACATATAAAAACGTGCAAGAGTGAATTCTAACCGGATGTACAAAGGATAAAGTGTGGCGTCTACAAAATACTGCTACCAACAACATTTTTAAATTCAACAAATTCCATCCCTTTTCCTCTGCATCTTTTAATTTCTTTCATGTCTACAAGTCATACATTTGTTATGCAGTCAGTATAACCTCTGACAGCATAGCAAAAAATTAAACAGATTAATTTAAATTCAATATCTGAATATTATAAAATTAAACTATAAAAAACTGGACAGTTTCCATACATTAATGCATAAAGGTATTGATGGTACTCTAAATATTGATCCTAACTATATTTTGCATTTGTCTGACCTTAAGGGAAGAAAGAAAGAGGAAGGAAAGGTGAGAATAATGGCCAAAGATGAAATGTTTCAAATACAAGCTATTAATCCTGTCAAACAATAATAGTAATTAGGTTTTCAGAATTTGGATAATGATGACAGTGATAGTGCAAGTGTGTCATCACACAGGCATCATCACTGTATGTGTGTGCGGACTCTAGCGATGGTTAACAAACTGCTAAACCCTCTAATGTCAAGGCCAAATTCCTGTCAAGGTGCTGCCCCGCCTGGCAATACGGACCAAATTCTTGTTAGAGAGTGTAACATCTAGGCCCTATGGTTTACTTTAACAGCCACAACTGATAGTATTAAATGGTCAAAATTTTGACCTATTTTACATCTTTATAATAACTACACAATATAATAGATTGTAATGAAGAGCTCTTTGCAGATGTGTGAAAAATGTATACATATCCACTCAGTATGTGTCAGCTGTGGTGATCAAAGCCGACTGTGAGCACACAACAATGTTTATCTTGTTTCCCATATATTCTCACTTCATTCAGGCTGATGATGAAAACATTGGATTTACAGTCCGACAGCACTAATCTGACTCACAAGAAATGTTTTCTGCTTTAAACAATCCCATAAATATAAAAAGAAAACATGATACCTGCAACAGTTGTGTTTCAATCAGACAACTTCCTACTTCCTGTATCATTTTCTGCAAACCTTGTAGTTATAGCAAACACAAAACAACCATGTATCTAAGTTAACTAATGCAAAAGTAAGCTACAGAATTTAACATTATAGAAGGTTCAGATAATCCATTTTGATATCATTTCAAAATCTAAACATGAATATTCAAATGAAAACTCTTTCATTCAACAGTTTATCCTACCGGTTACTGTGACAACTTTTAGCATACTTAAAGAGCCAGTTGGAAATGAAACAGAAATAATACCAGCTGCCATTAAGAAAATACCTACATGCAGTAAGTATGTTAAATACACATGGTGTCAAACTTTGATAAAATAGACTATTTACCAACCGACTGAATTTCAAGACCCATTACATATGCTACAATAAATTATATCTTTATGAAGTAATGTCTGTAATGTTACAAATGCCAAACGCCCATTAAACTAAAACAGGCTGCTCCTCAAGCCACAAATAATTAAAACTACCTCTTGTCAGTCTACTGGTTTTCGACCAAAACAGGGATCTACTTAAATAATTATAATCACCATATATCTTACACCTGGGATGCAGATTATAACAGATTACTGTAGGTAATGAGCTCTTGGGACAGAAAACCAGAGGCACTCTAGGGCACAATCCACTAGACATGCATGTAAGAAGGATGTATCAAGGAATACTGACAATTTCAGATTTAACTACAATTCACTTAAGTTGTAGTAATAAAAAAAATACAAAAATTAATTAAAGTGACATGTTGCTGCAGGGTCTTTTAAAAAGCTTTTCAATAGCTGATGAAGTCGACTGAAGAGAGGGCTTCGTCTGCTAGATGAAAGAGTCAGGAGCCCATAATGAGTTCAGTGGATTGCATCTGTTAAACATGGTTTCTGTTCATTTAAGATTTCCATGTATAATGAAGAAGAGGTCCACTGTATCGTAATCTTTTTTTTTTTTTTTCACATGGACAACAGAGAACTGCATGTGTGTAGATGTAAGCAATCCTCCACACCCTAAAAACTATATAGCAAAACCGGTATATGATGATACCATTAATAATCCAGGGACGACAAATAAGAAACTAACTCTTTACATTTATGGCCATACAAACAAGATTCTTACAGGCAGTTCTGCAGCAGAAATGAAAGGGAAACATTTATGCTGTATAATTGAGATGGTGGGATAAATAACACTCGTTTCTCGCTTGCTTGCAATGTTCAGATGGATAGAACAAACCAGACTTAAAACAAATTTTCTATCATCAACAATCAGTACTTGATAAATGTGACCTGAAACAAGTCGAGTGTCACCAGCATGTTCAAATAATAGGTTTAGCAGTAGATGGTTAGAGCAGTGGTTACATTTTGTACATCGCTAGCTGGTATAGAGAATTGTTATAATAACAGCTTTGAAAAAATGTGACCCTGCATTGATTCTACTAGAAGGACGACAATATATTAAAGTTTTAGTAGCTAAAACTGGTGACTAGAAGTGTAGGTCTGTCTGCACCACACCAATACCTCACCCATGTCTTTTACGTGGTTGAATATCTAATGTGAATCTCACTAGTCCCATATTACGATGCAACAGCAGCATTAGAGGAAAACCTGCGTCGAAATCCAACACAGCAAACCGCTTTTACAGCAGCGCCGCAGAAGCAAACCAACCCTGGTCGCCCTCAATCAAAAAAGCACGACTGACTAATGGTGCAGCTGTCAGAGACCGGAAAATCAGCCATCGGGGAGGGATCGTTAGCTGTGATGCTAACACTGGCTAGCTACCCGACACGGCCACCGCCAAAACGTGGCCACCTGCGACGGCCGGCGCACGAAGGCTGGTCTCAGCGGCCGCCGTCGCCTCGGCGCCGGGCTAAGCCTCCCGCTCGCTGCCGACGGCCGCGGAGTCCGGCCGCCGGCGTCGGGAGCTAGCTCACTAGCTAGCGGGCTAACGAGAAGCCGCAGACGGGTCCGCTCCCCTCACGCTCTCCGGCGACGGAGGCTTCGGTTCGCTCCGACAAAAATAAACCAATGAATCCCGGAGATCGCCGCGGGACCGGCGCCGGATTTCAAGCCCTTCGCCGCCTCGGTACTCACCATGTCGGCGTAAGTCGGAGACGTCGGCGCGCTAAAGCTACAGCGGAGAGGAAATGGACGGTCGGAGCGATCGCGTCTGGAGGCGGACGGGGCGAGGCGAACCACCGCGGCGCCCGCTCCGCGTATTCCTCCGCGCGGCGCACAAACCCGCACAGTCAGTGGCGCGTCCTCCGGCGCCACGCGCATGCGTGGTGGAGTCGGGCTCCACGCAGGAGAAATGACTCTGAAGTTTTTTTCTGCTCCGTTGTAAACTTCGCCATCATCTAGAGGGAGAGACGAAGAACAGACACCGAGAGAAAGGTTGATGTAAAGTGAAATGAAGCCCATCTCTTCAACATGGTCTTGTTATTGAACATATTCACGCATAGATTAGAACCACAAGTACTGAACTGCCATCAACAGAGTAAAGCTGTGGGCAGAGTTTAGGATCTGTTTATAATCACCTATCAAAATAGCCCTGCTTTTAATTGCCTCATGAGATTTATGGAACGATAATGATTATCTGGCTTTAAATGAGGGGTAAAGACTTATGAAACCACAGTGGACAGTCTTAAAACTTCAGCTTCTGTTTATCTTAAGCCAACGTTAAAAACAAGGTAAGATGAGTTCTCATCAGTCACATTTAGTCTGTCGTGTTTCACCTGGGTGCAGTGGGATGTTTCTCATATTGGGACTTCAAGCATTCATCAGGCAGTTTTTCTGTTAGGTTGCAAACATGCACGGCCTACGCAGGTACAACACACAGCAGGAAACGTTCACGCCGGCGCAACTAGATGCCTGCTTATGGTGGAGGATAACCAGCACGGCCAGCTTTGTGGTGAAATGTCAAACATTAAGTCAGTCAGATTATTTGAAATGTCCAACTGTCCTCTCAAATAATTCAAGATTCATCTTTCTGCGATAACTGAGTGTCAGAATCTGTAAACAAGATGAAGATTCCTTGAATTCTCCCTAGCTAAAGCAGAAAGCCGGGATGTGTTTCTGCTGGATCAGAGCCCACACAAATGTGTAATGTAATTCTACATCATCTTAAATTTTACTAGAAATACAGTTACAAACCATTACAATATATTTTATTGATGATTTAATTTCTGTGGTTATATTCTAGGAAATGAGGAAAGTTATGTGATCATTAGTATCTCTGCCCCAGAGCCAGGAACCACAGCCAGATAAAAATTTCGATCCAGTTACTAGTCATATTTTGGTATTGGGAGACTATCTCATAATTATTCATTGAAATGTCTTGAATAAAATATGACATGTTTTCCTATGTAATGTGGGTGCTGTTCTTTATCAAGCAGACCTTAATAAACCATCTAGAGTCCGTCTACTCTAAGACTCTTACTGCATTAACCTCTGTGTGTCCCCTCCTTCTGCCACCAATCATAAAGTCTGCTGACGGCTCTTGGCCAGTTGGCTGCCATTAAAACTGACCTCAGAATCGTTGTCAGACAGCGTTAGTCTGATCTGAACCTGTTTTATGCTAACCGGTGTCTAAACTATGAGGTGAAATTATTTAGGCCTACATTAAAATGTGAGTGTACAATCATTACTGCAAATACAACTACCTAACAAAGTTTTAAAAAAAATCCTGAAAATGAAGTTATTTTTTTCTCTGCTCAGTTTCATGTAAGAAATAACATTGATATAGGCTATACACTGTATATTTATCGTCATAAAGAAAGCCAAGAGAAACATAGTGGAGGTTTACTAGAGAAACCTTTGTCAGTGGAAAAAAAGATATTCATAACCTGTATTAGATAATCGAGTTGTACATACTGGCTAGTTTTTTTACTCTGTGGGATTAACCGCGTATCTATCTATTGTATTTTTAAAATCTGTCAAATGCATCTTCAAGCACAATTTAGCGGCACAGCAATGCAGAAAATGACGGACTATTTTCTGTTACACCGGATTTTATTCGAGCGGAAGGATACCTCCTAGCCATCGCGTCTTATGGCACCGGAGAAGCTGCAGTGTCGTTTTTTGAGAGGCGGCCTCTGATTGGACGGAGCGGACCCGCAACGCGCTGCCCGTTGTACGGGAGCCGCCGATTGGCCGCGGCCAATCTGCAATGCGTCAAACGGCGGCGCGGCGGCGACGTCGGGCGGGAGCGACGCGCCGCCGCCGCCGCCGCCGCCGCCGCCGCCGCCGCCGCGGAGAGCGACGGGGACCAGGAGCGAGGGAGGCGGCCGCTCCGGCAGCGCCGGGTCCGTCCTACGGGCAGCGAGCAAACAGGCTGATAAATGGAGCAGAGCTCCTTATACACGATAAAGAAGAGCTGCTAAAGGCACAGTCCGACTGTGACAGGTCTAGCACGACCGGGGTTTACAGTGAGAGATAACTCAAAGCTGGAACTGATTAAAAAGATAAATAAATAAATAGCAAAGTGGAAAGTGGTGAGCTAAACTTCACTGCAAGTCTGGTCATTTTCTATTCTGGATATCTTTGGTCAGGGTACAGGAAAACAGTGTTGTTGACCTTATCGTCGTCGTCTTCACCAGAAGACTGCTGAGCCAGTGGTGTCCAAAGCATGGTGAAGATGTTAAAAGCATTTACATGAATTTGAGCACTCACACTAAATTTTAATTTGCCAATCGTCATCATCACGGTGTCATTTTCGAGTTTTCCAAGTCTTTTTTTTTTTTATGTTTCTCTTTTATCTCAATTGTTGAGTTCATCAGAATCTAATGTGGAATTGCACTTGGCAATCACATATAATAGAAACCTGTCATAAAGTTTAATAATATATTTAATTTGTGTCGAAATACAGACTTTTAACCTCTGTGTGTATGCACTGTTTCGATGTATCAACAACACATACATAAATGAGAATCATATTTATTGACAAGGTCACGTACTAAAACACAGGTCTATTTGCTAGGAAAATAAAGCATTTTCAGACATTATGTATAAAGGATGGCTGCTGGTCCATCTTCTGTTCATTACAGCAGCTTTGTGTGTATAAGCATCTGAGTTTGTATGAGTGTCTAAAATTGTTGCCTTCAAGTCTGCCAGTTTGTGTGTTGGTATGTTGCCCGCCAAAGTAAACTCAAAGTGAGCACTTTCCTTCAGCATGCGTGCGTCTCTGTGTGTTGTCAGTCCTCCAGTAATATATCCAGTTCTTCTAAAGGCAGTCTGAGTCTGAGTTCTTTCTCCGTCATCAGATCTACACACTCTTGCAGATGATCAGGAAAAAGCCGTATGGCATCCATGTACAAACCCTGATCAAAAACACATGCCATACACACATTTGCATTAAATACAAATTTATATCACAAACCAAAACAAAGAGAAAAAGAGAGACGTTTAATTTTTCGTACACATAATTTAAATGAAGTAAACAGGGATCACCTTTGCCCAGGGAATATTCTGTAGGGCCTTGTAGAAGATTCCTTTGGCTTTATCCACGCTCCCCTCTGACACCTACAAATACACACACATACAAACACATTACAAGCAAACGACATAGACACAGGACTTTACTATCGGTCAATATTTGTGCCTCTAAATGTACAAATTACATAAAGTAGGTCTTTATAGACTGGTCTTACTGTGTATGTTAGTTCATATACTTCTTTTGCCAAGTCAGTATTTGGAAAATGAGAAATAAATAGGTACCACTCTAAGGTCAGAGATTAACAAGCTGAATGACATACGGAACAAAATGGGATCTTAAATGAACAACAGGTGTTTTATATGACTTCTAAAAAGCACATTGTTTTGTTTTTTAAAATCTTGCTTCTTTGAAAATATTCTAAAAAAAGAATATTATTTCTTTTCTCTTATTTAAGTGAATAATTGACAGAGATGATTAGGCGTGTGCTCATTTTTAACTTGTATCACAGTCCAGGATAGCAAATGATTTCAAGTCAATGGGATATCCTCACAAGAGCAGTTAATATGTTTAAGTGTGTGTGTGTTAGTTGCCATCTCACCAGGAAGTGCATGTACATCCTCCAAAGTAAAGGACAGTGAGCGCCCATCTCTGTTGCTATGGTGCTTTCAAACAGTCCACGGATACGGTTGCTGAGGCCATTCTCTGGCAGGATGGGCAAGGCAGTGTCATGGCAACAAGACCTATATGAACAGCATGTTGTTTTTAAAAGTGACTCAAATAGGGTGTTTCTATAATTAATAACAGGTTATGTGAATTTTGAAAAAGAATATTTGTGAGAATTTTCTTGGCTAATCACACAAAATAAAGAAAGAATAGATAAAACTATGATTGTAGAATCTTAATTGGATTTTTTAAGTTGGAATGGTGTTTACTCCCATGTAGCATGAGTGCAGGAAAACCCCCATAACTACGCATCAGCCATTCTGTTCTTACCTCTGAGCAGCATCCACCAGCTGCTTCCTTTGTTGCTCAGCAACAATGGCAAACAGGCGTGGCACCACACTGCTCTTGTCCCTGGTTACCGAGTGGAAAAAGCGACGTGCCCGGCCAGCGCTATGGTAACGGTTCTCCACCTGACACCAGATCGCATGAGGGTCATTGCGCCAAAATAAACAAGTACATATACTGTACAGACTGTATGGAAAGAGCTGAGAAAAACATCTAGAGAAGTAGCAAGTAGCTTAGTTTTAGTATCTTATGATCAGACCACAGCTCACCTGTACATATATGCTCCACAGTGGGGCGCTGCTGGGCCAGGCTGAAAGGCCAGATGTCAGCGTTTGTCTCAGTGTTGCCAATGGAAACACGCTGATGCTGTTGTGGTACCTCAGCAAGGCTGCCTGCTGTACTGCTAATACTTGACACTCAGAAGCAAGTTTATCAACATAGTGCATGCTGGTATGGCTTGAATTAGCTGAAGAGTTTCTTGCATCAGTGCAAGAAAGGTCAGCTTCCTCAGCACTGTTAAATTGCTTGTGAAGTGTTAGCGTGCCATGCAGCTCCTCCATCCTTTCTCTGGCTTGGCTGTAGACAGCATTAGCTGCTTGGATGCTCACTGTGAGGTACTGGAACAGAGCGTAGCAGCCTACCAGACCACTGAGCCTCAGCTTCTCTCCTAACAGGTCCTCTTGACCTAGTAGGGGAGTAAAGAGATTAGATATTAGTCAATTAATAACTGATGGAAAAAAAGGCAACTAAGTACTGTGCTGCATGCCATGATAACATATTTTAAACATTTTTATTTTATTTCATATCTCTTCAGGAGTGTTTTCGTGGCCTACAGAATCAATTGGAAAACACTGGTTGCATGGGAGGAACTAAATGTGCATTAATTTAAAACAGTGATATAATATGTTTGAAAAATGGTCGTTGGTAACACTGAATACTGGATTTGTTATAAATTACCTAAAATACGCATAACTGGCCTACTTGACAGACAGAGCAAACAGATGCTGAGAAAGTGAACCTTTTCTGTCCTCCTGAGGGTAGTTGGGGACTTGGTCTAGTGCCGACAAGCTGGCTGTCAGAACCTGTTCATAAGACCTCCTGGCTTTCAGAATAGATACCGGAGAGAGGGACTGGGGGGATGAAGAAGAGGATGCGGAGGTTCCTTCTGCTAGCCTGGTAAGTACCAACACAGCTGGGGACGTGGTTACATCAGTTAGTCCCCCTCCCTGCACCCCTGCTCCGTCCTCCACCTCCAGCTGAGACCAAAGCCGACACAGCTCACAGAGACTGGGGCTGCTCAACCCTTTGGTTCCCCCTATCGCTGTGGCTGTGGAGAAGACTTTGCGAGCTTCGTCCAGGTTGCCCAGCATCCATTCCAGGTGGGCGTACTCGCGCCATAGCACCAACGATGAGCGGTTGTCAGGTTCTTTGAGCAGCCGCTTGGCAACCCGCTTGCTGCTCTTGCCTTGACAACGGAGACGCTTTTTGTTGCCACTGCGCAAGCAACGCAGGACCTGACACATACAGACATACAAATTAATAAGTTAGTGCAAAGGTCAATCACTTTTCTGACTTGAAAACAAGTTTGCCTAAACACTTATTCTTCCAATTTTATTATAAATTGGAGCCAGATAGACTGATTCTTACCTTGAGTTTCTCGTACTTCATCCAGATGAGTGATAGAACAGCTCGGTGGTGGGGAGGAAGGACAAGTTGGACCATACTGAACACATTGGTGACAAACCTCTCGCCCTGCTTTCCAAGCCCCACCCATTTCCTGGTTCCCTGAAGAGTGGTCATGTGACCTACAGAGTTAACCCCAGGGTCAGGCAGGCCGTGAGATGTCAGAGGACGCTGGAGCTCATTACCTAGAATGTGACATGTGGTGAGATTTGTCACTGATTTGTCACTGCCTTCATCTCGATAATATGCTTCAAAATGATCGTTATAAGTTTGTATCACTTTTACTGTTTGCATCATTCTTACCCTGAGTGAGAAAAGAAAGGCTCTCCAGCAGCAGGCTTGGCTGACAGGGGGCAGGAGAGAGCACAGAGTCCACAGGCAGCCCCAGAAATGAAAAGAATTGGAGAAGAAGACGAAGCTGAAGCTCTGGTGATGATAGGCAAATTAGGGAAGGACCAATGTCATCAAATAACACCTGGAATTGAAGAGAGAGAGAGATAAAGAGACAAAGAGGTCAAATAAAGTGGTCATGTCTATTGAGTGACTGAAAAACACAGTATAAACCAAGTTTCAAACATGCCGGACAGACACACCTTAAATGACATATCTGGTAAATGTAACTCGAACAACAGCTAGACTAATGGATCTTATAACAGATTTAAATCCATCCTTTTCTGTCTGTGTGTCTAGCAGTACGTACCTGTCTGTCTGGGTCCTCACAGTCCTCTTCTGTTTGGCCCTTAGCTTTATCAGGCCTCCAGGGCAACCACTGTGCTGCTTCACGAGATGACTCCACATCCAGCCAGACTGTTCCTCTGGGCAGGCTTTGATCCTTCATCTCATCCTCATCCTCCTCCTCCTCCTCTTCGTCATCTGAGACACACACACACAAAAAACGTGGATGCTCAGTTTTTTGTTGTTTTCATGGTTCTGCACGCAAATTAATTTAGAGAACTTTCAAGAATTTACATCAACACTCTGCGGTAAAATCTCCAGTAAAGTATGCCTTACTTTGCAGTAAGGACGTACGTGTGTGTGTGTGTGTGTGTGTGTGTGTGTGTGTGTGTGTGTTTAATTTACCTGGACTGGGCTGTAGCCATCCCCCACGTTCTTGCTGGTGCATCCAGGTTTTCCAGCCTCTAGCCCCCAACTCCCCAACCCGAGCCTCCCCGCTGTCCCAGAATGGCTCAAAGAACTCCGCCTGCACACACATAACACATAAAGACATAGTAACACTATTTGAGCACTGGTATATGTCCTTTTCTTCATCTAAAATGCCTATAACAAGTACTTACTCCTTACTTGGAATTTTTTGATAATGACCAACTGCTCAAAATAAAAGGATGCAAAGGAAAATCCTTCAAAGTGAGGACACTGTGCGGGTTCTCACCTCATTAAAAAGTTAGACATTTTAGGAAATAAGTATATTCCTTTTTTGTAGCTAGATGATAAAATCGATATGGCTCTCATATCGGTCTGTTTGTAGTATGTTGCAAACAAAACAACACACCTGCTCCTTGGTGGACAATTTTCGTACGTTGTCAGGTTTGTAGAAAGTAAAGTCAATCATGGCCTGAAACAGAGATATCGCCTTCTCTGAGTGACCAGACTGACGCAGGAAATGACACTGTTGGTTGAAGATATCTAGACAGATAGATACAAAAAGCAAAATGATAACTTTATGTAAAGATTGAGCACATAAATTAAACTTTTTGCATTCTCTTCAAATAAATAACAATATGATGTAACAAAAGTGTAACTGTCAAGTGTACATGTACATATGTCTGCTGACTTTTTCCTTCTTATGAGATAAAATTGAGCTGGGAACCTCAGTATGTAACTGTTATCCACTAGTCTGTTCCCTCAAATGTAATAATCCTAAAACTGTAAAGGCAAAACAGAGTCTGCTACCCAACATATCCTCCTCGATCCCTGGCAGGGCTGGATGAGAGACCATGCTGCCGTCCCGAACAGAGCTGAGTGTGCTTAGACACTTCCCATAGGCCAAGTTGACTTTTGACACGGTGAAGTTGCTGAAGTAACTCTGTGTGAAGACCAGGTACTCCCTCCACAAGGGGGGGCTGTTTGGGTGGAGGAACACCTGAGGTACAACAGATAAAACATGAGTTAGCTTCCTTAAAATGACTTTATAGACATATTCATACATAGGTTGGCCGTTTTTCCAGTCTGGTTTGGACCAAAGCAAACAATCCACAGCTATACTTGAACCTTGAATTTGTGCAGCACTGCATGTAGTTTACCTACAAAAGCATTGAGTGAGTTACATGGAAACACATAGTGACGGTAGACTGACCAGTTTCTTCCATTCTTTAGCCAGAACTGAGGGCTCCCAGAGCTCTTGGCAGATCCTGAGCCTCTCCAGCTGCAGAACTATGCAGCTGGGGTTGGTTTCCACAGCGCGCTCTGCAATGCTCAGCTTTTTCTCCAGGACTGCCCGGTAGGAAGCCTTACGACGCTCAGTCGAATCACTGCCCTGTTGCTCCTCCTCGCCTCCAAACTCTGTTGAACACAACTCGTCCTAGAGCAGGACAGAGGAGATGAGAAAGATTATAAGTAATGCTGTATGGGAATGACCTGAGAAATGACCTTGCTGTTGAAAAGGAATGAGTTCAGATAAATAATTGGTTTGCTGATTACTTAAATATAAAACATGATAAAATAAATAAAATATATACTAAAAATATATAATAGGGTAAAACAAAGCACACAAGCTTCTGTAAAACAATGACACTGAAAAATGTCTGAACTTTATTTTCAGCTATCTCTTTGAAAACACAAGTAAAAAAATAATCTTTGGAGTCCAAAATCAATATGGAGCTCAAGTACTGCGTACATTATTTCAGCCGAAAAATAATTTTGTTGAATTTGACTTATTGTGTATGTAAAACTTTCAGAAATTGAATATAAAAATGCAATTTAAGAATATTTATTTTCATGTATATATTTAATCAGAAATTTAAATTTGGGTTAGACCTAAAAAACCCATGTCAAACTATCCCTCGTTTAAAATCATATGTATCTGGTAAAACACCATGAATTCAATCTGCTATAGAATCTGGTGCCTGCTAACCAACTTTTTCCAAAACTCACAGAAACCATAACCATATGAACCATATTTTGAATTCAGATGACAATTTTGTCTCAATACACCCCTCTGCTGCTGTAAATACTCATGTTAGCAGTACAGCTCCGCAGCGGAAAATAGTTCCCAAAAATGCACAATTCGCTTTTTGGGAACCATTTTTTAAAAAATGAATCAGGTAGGGTGGCACACTAAGACACTCTTGGTCTTGGGCTTTACCTGAGAGTTGTGGACAATTAGAAAAATATAGCATTAGCCTTATCTTTAAAATCCTTATAGCCAAATTCTGAAAGTTAGAATTAGGAATGGTCTTAAAACACAGAACCCTGAGGTAGTTGACAAACTTGATGCTGAGGTGAACAATCCTTCCAGTGAGGAAAAAAAACCCAAAACAACTTAATACATGCCAATCTGCTACATCTGGGAAAAAAACATGTTAAAATGTGCAATTGTACTAACCACAGACAACTACTGACATATATACATTTATAAAGAACACAAATATGCCATACAGTACATCATCTCAATTTATAGTATAAGGCCAGTGAGTTAGTGTTTGTAATAACAAAAGTAGAGTTTTCATACCTGGTAACGTATGAATTTTATCCATAGCTGTGTGTCTGCTGGGTGTTCTCTCAGCTGCCTGTTAAACTCTTCAGTCCTCCTGGCCAGAGGTACAGTGCTCTGCCCTGTCTGATTGTCCTGTTTCTGTTGCTCTGTCTGGTCCTGCTGTCCCTTCCCCTGCAGCCAGAGGGCCGTGGAGGAGTCATACACACCGAGAGGATTTACCGATGTCTGCACCCTGCCACCTGGATTGGTGGTTTAAAGTTAGATGTAAGGGATAAAATGAAAAAATGAAGGTATGTCCCAGAGATGTCTGACAGAAGAAGGGCACTCAATTGCTGATATCTTATTAACAGGAAACTGTGGTGGTGTTGTCAGCTGAGGACAAATTTCACCCTTTATAAGCCAACTGAGGCCATTATTTCAATCCCAAAATCAAGTCAGCATTATGTCATGGCTGAAACTCTTACCTGTCTCTCCTCCTTTGTTCTCCCCCTCATCATCACCCAGAGGGAGGAAGGAGGTGGAGCTGATGACATCACTACATTCAGGAATTGTTGGTAATGTAGGAACAGCGGACTGGGACCTAAGCAGCTGGCGACTGACTGTAGAAAAGTATCTGTTTGCTCCCTTATTACTGTCCCCGCCTTTCCGTTTCTTATTAGATTCTGACTCCTCCCAGCTTATTCCCTGTCTGTGAGGGTCCAGACCCAATGATGAGCTGCATTTCCTTTTATACCTGGAACACACATGGTTTCAAAATTGTAGTTCCAGTTCATGTATGATTTTGCGTTTTCTCATCTTAAGACCAAAATCCAAAGACCCAGAGAGCCCTGAACATTGAGTGATGTCAGTAATAAACTGTAGAGGCAAGAAATTAGTATGACCAGGTATAGTCACTGACACTCAAACTTCAATGAACGAAAAAAATTCAAGGAGAGAGCTGTCATAGCACTGTCCACATGGTGCAGAGTGAATGTTTGAGTTTGGGCCTGTTACCTTGCTACATCTCCTCTGTACAGTGACTTGTATGTCCAGTTGGCTGGGTCTGGTTTGCGATCCACACAGAAAGGATGTTCTGTGGGCAACTGGACATCATCCAACCAGGAGAAACGACTTGCTAATGGAGAGGCCTGTGATCTGGAAGAATGGATGCACACATCGACTATAATTAGAACAGAAGTGAGCGTGCTACTGTGTATAAAATTAGGAGTGTAAGCATCTGTGATGTTAATGTGCCTGTGTCTACACCTCTCTGCTTCTTGTTCCCTTTTGAGATCACTGGGGTAGATAGTTTCATCGTCAGACCCACTGCTATCTGAACACCTCCCACTCTTCTTTTTGTGCTTTTTCTTCCTTTTCTTCTTCTTTTCACTCCTCCTTTTCTTGCTTTTGGGTGGCACATGGTCCTCTTCTACCTTCTCATCCTTTGCAGCGCTTACCTCTCCACCTACACTTGAGTATTATGAGAGTAATTCAAGATTAATGGGAGTAAGAACACATTAAAACTTGACACCCGCCTCACTCAAAAATGAAAAAAGATTTATTTTACTAATTTTCAGCATCACATGTTAATTATTTGTAACTGAGCAAATTTCTTCAGCTACACGGTGCTCGGCAGGGAATAAAAACATGTAAATAAGAGGAATAAGAACAATAAAACAAGAACAAAAAAAAACACATGATATGCATAATGACAATGGCATTCATGGGAGGAAAAGTTTTAAGAAGAAATCTAAAAGACGCAACAAACTACAGCGCTGTGTTCTTGACTATGAAAAGTAGATTTCCCAACACTGCATCTGCGAACAGAATCTAGCTTTTTCTTTTTACCTTGATTCCTTGTCCTCTAAAAACCGACTGTGAAGAGAGAGGGCATCCCTGGTCTGAAAACTCTTGTTGCTCAGCCAGTCTAACTCTAAAAGGAAAGAGTGAACAAGTGTGTTACATAGGAATCAGGACGACTGAAGGATCATGACGGCGGTTATAAACCACTGAGTGTGTTTACAGCGTTATGGTTATGACTTCGTGTTTTCATACTGTGTGGAAACATCATATCCTGGTAATGCAGGGGATACAGCAAAGTCGTAACAATATCAGAGGCTTAAATCGCCAGTCAGTTGATACAGAGATGATCCGACGGTCAAAAGACTGCACCAAAGGATCAGACACCTGGACGACATTTGAATCACGTCTTCAGGGAGCCGAATAGCCAGACTGGCATAATATATGAAGCGAACAAATAGTCACACAATATTGCCTGTATAAGAGCCCATGTAGCAGAGTGTCTAACTGGAAAGAAAGTTATTTAACGCCGAAGTCTGTCATTCAGCCTAAACCACAGGAAGACGCCGGGGCAGCTAATGTTAGCTGGCTTGTGGTTCAGGAGTTTATCTGTTCTAAATAATGACAACACAGTATTAAGGCGACAAGCAACCGTTATTAAAAAGTGTGCTAAACGAAGGCACGATCACCTTTGGACGAATCTTCAACTTGTTGACTTGTTGTTTCTGCAAACGCTGGAAACAGAGCCATGATGGTATTGTCGCATAGTAACAGACGCAGGGATATGACGTCACTGGACAGCCTGCCTACCTATAAAACGAGGAAGATTTTACTAATCATTTTCAACAAGAAGTACAATTTTATCCTGCATGATGATTTAAATATAAGACTCCAAGTTTATCCTATCTTAAATGTAGGATCTTTATCGGTTATTTTAGTCTCCTTAAAGACTTCTCATATTTGTTAAACTACTGCTTTGAATTATAATTGGGTTATAATCATAATACAAGACTAAAAAAAAATCTGCCTTCCTCTATCCCAATCAAAGCATAGCTTTACACCACATAATACACCTATGTGGAACAACGCGTAGGTACAAAAATCACTGTTTATCCGGAGCCTGGTTGGAACAATATAAGTCTGTAATATGGTCTGTGACTAATTTAATTGATAGATTTGGACATTTATAATAATATGGATATGTCTGTGATACTTTTCGTGATTTTTTTTTATTAAGTTGCAATGGAAACCTAACAACATCGCATTTTTGGCGTTTAAACGCCAAAACTTAAATGTTCCACACGCGAAACGACAAAACGCCCAGAAGCGGATTGTTTGGGTTTTTCTCTCTGAGGAGAAACTGTTGTGTTAAAGTCTATTTGTGTTACCAAGACAACGGAGCCCTCGGAGCGTCGTCCAATCAGAACGGGAATCCAAGTTTTTTGAGCCAATCGGATGCCAGACGCCTTTTGACTGACACCCGGGAGCTCCAATAGCGTCCGTCGGCCGTATGTAGTTGGCGACGCTCCTTCCTTCTCAGGTTAGTCCGTTGCTGGCTCGCTACCACGGTAATAACTGTCCGTTTCGGTTGTTGTTCACAAGTTTTGGGTTTCAACCAAAAATGAGGGAAATCGTACACCTGCAGGCAGGCCAGTGTGGAAACCAGATCGGAGCCAAGGTTCGGAAAAAAAATTGTTCATTCTTTCAAAGTGACTCATTGAAAAGGAGCGTGAATGTTAAATTTGGTTTGGGCGGGCTGCTAAATTAGCTTACTTAGCGACAAAGCTAATGATAGCCCGGGTGTCCATGGCACTATGAGGTTTTACTCGGGCTAGCGGGCTAATTTTATCGTTCACCTTTATTCTCTTTTTCCGCCTCCAGTTCTGGGAGGTGATAAGTGACGAACATGGCATTGACCCGTCCGGGACGTACCACGGGGAGAGCGACCTGCAGCTGGAGCGGATCAACGTGTATTACAACGAGGCGACAGGTTAATTTCACTTTGCTGAGGGTTCCGAGCCGCTGAGTTGGATTATGTCGTTTCTAAGGGAGTCGGGGTAATTCAACACCACAGAGCGGGGCTGTCGGTACCGAGGCCATCCGGCAGGGGCCCCTTGCTCCGCTAGCGGCTCTGGAAATCAGCCTTGGGACCAGTGGGACCCTCTTGACTCACCTTCCTAGTTACTGTCGCACCGTTTCTATGATACGACAAATCAACAAACCCCCAGATATTGATATTATCGCACAAAAATAAATGACAACCCCTGCTTTACCGTATCACATTATTTTAAGGCTGTGCAAAAGACTGTTAACTTTAACCTTAAAAACGAGACGCGTTGTATTATCAGCAAATAAAAAAAAACAGCTAAATGTTGAATGAGGTGAATTGCGGTAGAAAAAATGTATTTGAACTGGTTAAACAATTCTTAAACCATTCGTCCAATGGATTTTGATCTTTATTCGTTTGTCACTGTGGTTTTGTCTGGTGTTACCATACATTGCCGTCTTGAGTTGCCACCCAGGCTCTATAACAGTGATTATAAAAGATGTAAAGCTAGAAATTTAATGTTAAAACAGCTTAACCCTAACTCAGTTCAGACTTCTCGCTCTCATTTTACTCACCTGGTAAAATGACAATAGTTATAAAATAGAAACAATCTTAGCAGAATGTATAGTGTGGGTCTAAAACAATCTTTTTGTTTTCTTTTTCTTTGTTTGGTCATTTCCAAAACATTCAAAAAGCAGAGTATTTAAGGAACACTTGCATAATAATGGAGAAAATGAGCCAGCTCTTTGCTTGAGTAATTGTTTTAGAAATGTTTGTGTAACAGTTATGTACTTGTGCTTTCATCACCAGGTGGTAAGTATGTCCCTCGTGCAGTGCTGGTTGACTTGGAGCCAGGAACAATGGACTCTGTGAGGTCTGGTCCGTTTGGCCAGGTCTTTAGACCAGACAACTTCGTCTTTGGTGAGAATCTAAATGTGAAAATTATTTTTTGTTTTAACTTATGCCGATAAAATTACCATGCTGTGATTGAGTACTGATTTTAAAACAGATCTGTGAGAGTAAAGAAGCTAGTCATATTCAATGTAGGCAATGCTCATGCAAGTAGATTGTTTTTTATTTTGCAAATAGGATTATGTCATATTTTAAATAGAATAGGATCAGGAAGGTTTTGAAACAACAGCTTCAATACAGGTCTGTATTTGCATGTAAACCAGGCCAGAGTGGAGCAGGTAATAACTGGGCCAAAGGCCACTACACTGAGGGAGCTGAGCTGGTGGACTCGGTCCTAGATGTGGTGAGGAAGGAGGCAGAGAGCTGCGACTGCCTCCAGGGCTTCCAGCTCACACACTCCCTGGGGGGAGGCACTGGTTCTGGCATGGGCACACTGCTCATTAGCAAAATCCGTGAGGAATATCCAGACCGCATCATGAACACTTTCAGTGTGGTGCCCTCACCCAAGGTACACATGATCCTTTAATTTGTTTTAAAGTTAAATGTTTGTCCCTCCGCCTAATACCGTTATGCGTTAATGCTGTTCCCTCTGCCTCCTTTTGTTTCCTCTTTTCTTACACCCTCCCGCCCCAGGTGTCAGACACAGTGGTGGAGCCATACAATGCCACCCTGTCTGTTCACCAGCTGGTTGAGAACACCGATGAGACCTACTGCATTGATAATGAGGCCTTGTATGACATCTGCTTCCGCACGCTGAAACTCACCACACCCACCTATGGTGACCTCAATCACCTTGTCTCTGCCACAATGAGTGGTGTAACCACCTGCCTGCGCTTCCCTGGCCAGCTCAATGCTGATCTGAGGAAACTGGCAGTCAACATGGTGCCCTTCCCCAGGCTGCACTTCTTCATGCCAGGTTTTGCTCCACTGACCAGCCGGGGCAGCCAGCAGTACAGGTAGAGAAGCAAGAGCCTGCATTTTAGGGTCTGTATCAGATACACATGTTGTATTTTGATGCAGGTGAAATAAATCCTGTCTTTTTATAGGGCATTAACAGTTCCTGAACTCACCCAGCAGATGTTCGATGCCAAGAACATGATGGCTGCTTGTGACCCACGTCACGGGCGCTACCTTACAGTCGCTGCCATTTTCCGAGGCCGCATGTCCATGAAGGAGGTGGATGAGCAGATGCTCAATGTTCAGAACAAGAACAGCAGCTACTTTGTGGAGTGGATCCCCAACAATGTCAAGACAGCCGTCTGCGACATTCCTCCCCGCGGCCTCAAGATGGCCGCCACTTTCATTGGCAACAGCACAGCCATTCAGGAGCTGTTCAGGCGCATCTCGGAGCAGTTCACTGCCATGTTCCGCCGCAAGGCCTTCCTCCACTGGTGAGTGAAAGAAGACTGATGTCTGGACAATGGGGAGAAGTTTGTGTACTTGTGCTGGCCTGTTCTTACCCAGGATTCATATACTAACATAATGCCAATTTGTTTAAACAAAAAAATGCCTGTGCATAAATATATACTTTCATTGTTTCAGGTACACGGGAGAGGGCATGGACGAGATGGAGTTCACGGAGGCTGAGAGCAACATGAATGACCTGGTTTCCGAGTACCAGCAGTACCAGGAAGCCACTGCTGAGGAAGAGGGCGAGTTTGAGGAAGAAGGCGAAGAGGACATGGCCTAGACACCTACCATGACTTTTTCACACTGTGCAAGAGTTTAGGGCTGGGCGATAGGGTTTCAATAATTGTTGCATCATTAATAATTGGTTTAAAATCTGTACTTTTGACAGCAGTTTTGTTTTTTTAAATTACAAAATAATTCCACATAAATGATTACATTGAAATATTGCCCAGCCTTCATAGGAGTGTAAAGGATTTCACCAGCCTTGGTTTTTATAGGTTGTCTTTTCTGTTTCACACTTTTTTGCTGTTTCAGTTGTTCCTTTTCAATGTTTCATCTTTCCTGTTTTCAAGATGAATGTGTTCAACCTCTCCTGTTTCCCCTCTGTTTAGAGGTTATTACTTAAACGTCACTCCTCCCTTAATGGCACACATGCAACTTTCAGAATTAGTTATATATTAACCTTTTTAAAAAAAAAACAATTTGGGACATAATGTTATACATGGTTTTGTATATGTCTCTGGAAATTCCATTTCTTGTCATATTTCAGAGCCCAGACTGTTGCTCATCTGCTCTGTCCTGGATCAGCTCTGTCCATTCTTAGCAGGCATCTGCTGACTTTTTCTGTCAACTCAGTGGCAGTGAAGTATGGAGTAGCATAAATGATAACCCTGTTAGTTCTTTGTCTTTTTCAAGTTGCAGGTTTTAGATGTCTTTGTGATGAAAGAGAATGTAACTGACTAGCTGAAGGCACTTTTTGCTGAATTTGAAACTTGTTCTGTTTGATATGGAAGGGCACTGTTATGTTACTGTCTCAGTGATTGATTAGTGATGTTACCGATATCAAAGGTTTAGACGGTTTTAATAAAGATTTTTTGGATTGGTGCTAAATGATGTGTATTTAGCTTTCCCTTTTATTGCATAATCATAATGTAGCAGGTTGTAGAGGATACTGATGGTAAGTCTAAATGAGATATAAAACGTAGGGATATATCAGTGGATTTCAGTGACAATGCTGACATTTGACTGCCTCGTCCTAAAAAACAACTCTGAGACATTTCTGTTTGTTCGCAGTGATTAATATGATGAAAATATTTACCTTGGATTCATGAGTGAAAGCATTTTCAGGACAAATGAGTAGTGCTCAGTATAAATTTCTGTTTTGAGAACTGCAACAGTACTTCAGAAAATAAGTGGAAGCAAGGAAGAAAAACTGGATCGGGCATTTATATACATGTTTGCCTTCAATCTGTGTAGAGGTTTAATCAGCCAGAAAGTGGAAAAACCAGTATGGTGGGCCTTTTAACAGGCATTTTACACAAAAGATGTTTTGGCAGGAAAATCAAAGGCACAGGTTTATGGTGGCTCACTGTCAAAAGTATTTCAGTAGGACACGAATAGCACAGAGCCTTTCTCTCTCTGACTAACAGAACAGTAACATGATGACTTTATCCCACACTAATTTTTTTTACTAATTTTAGGTTGGTATTGGTTTGCAAATTTAAGTCTATGCGTCACTTGAGATCATTCGGTGCCTGATTTTTCCAAATCCGTTTCCTGTGGGCAGTATACAGCCTGCATCTAATGTCCCTGTCCAATTATTGCCATTAATTGACTCTTTCAGTCACATTCAATAAGAATTTTTTCATGGTATGGATGAACATTGCACTGGCAGACTCCTGTAATACTCACATAGAAACTTATTTTAATGTTAACATTAAAAGGTATGTTCCATATTATTATCAATTTGAAATAGATATGCCTTTGATGATAATATCCATATCATGCCTATCTATGCAAACTCAGTGATGGAAGTCTTTTATGTGAAGTTTTTGTCCCTCAGATCAAATGAACGTATCTGGCAGAACAGCCAGCAGATCTGATAACATCTAACATCCTCATTCAACAACTCTCACTTTGCCAGGCTTGCTTTTCTTTAGCCTTTATAAAACCACACACTCTCTCTGATGATTGTATAAAACTAACGACACAATTTTTCATATAAAATAGAAGTGTTTATGGCTTTGTGATGCATTCATGAGCATGAAATATACAGTATATTTAAAGAAAGTGGGATCCAAATATTGGAAAATCATTGTGAAACAAGAAAGTAACAGAGGAATAATTAGAGTTTAGTAATCGGAGGTCCTGCTGACCTAAATTTGGATTAATCCTCAGATGAAAAACGATCAGACTTGCTAACTATATTATACTATGCAGTTAGAAATTTGAAGTACCAAATTATAATCAATCTCCTATAACTCTCACTGGTGTAGCTGTTGTATGTGTCTCTTGAAATTATGCAAAATAATAACCTTTTATTTATTGCCCATTTCTTTTTGGCTTCTATCGTGAGAATAAGATACAAGCAGAGTTTTATGTAAGTACATAAATCTCAAATGTAGCCATGTTTTAAAAGCATATTGAAGAGACACGTACTGACATAACCAGTCATCTTGTAGTCAGGTGCTCTTAACTGCAGCAGAAGGAAAAGAAACATGAATATTTGAATGAGAGATAACAAATGGGCCTTGATATGATATGAAACTTCCTGTTCCTGTTCCTGTCATCCAAATGCAGACAGAAATGATAAGGGAAAGATATGTATCTTTTAATTTTGCACTCAGTTGATATGCGGTTACTTTTTTAATCTTATCACTTGAATATGGTTAAACTGTGAAAGAAATCTGTTTCCTGCAATCTAATAAATGGAGAGAATATCATCTGACAATTTTAAAACTGATACTGAACTACATTTGTGCAATGGAAACCTCATAAACTATAAAGTATAAAAGTTTGCCCTCAGCCTTAATGAAAAGCTTGACATCATATACTAAATATTTAACTTTAATATTTTTGTTTGGTTAACAAGAACATCTAATAAATTAAATACTAACAAATACAGAGGAGGTTAATTTCGAAATTAACACAGTATCTTGAGCAATTTCAGGTTAATTAAATTAATGTCCATTCAGTCTATTGAAGTAATTTATTTGGAATTTTAAAAATATATTTATGTTCAAAGAAAATGAGATTGTAAAAAACCAAAGGCAAAGCCAAACATCAAAATATATTTGTTGAAAACACCCAATTAGTCATATACCAAAGCAAATGACATCATCATATAACACTTTTATAGAAAACCCCCCAAAACACTGAATATACATTGGCACAAAAGCAGCATGTAGATCAGTCCCCATGTTTCGGGCTTCCCCTGTGCCATGCATGTCTGCGTCCTCTTGTCTGTCTCTGTGCTGCTGCCTCCTCCGAGCTCCTCTGGATAGTCAGCTCTCTCTCCGCCTCCTCAGCACACGGAGCTCCGGCTGCCTGGATGTGGAGCTTCCCGTCCGGAGCCAGGCTGCCTGGACGTCTTCAGGGTTCAGGCCGTCGGGCTGATCGAACAGACGCCAGGAGTCCTGTGTGAACTCCTGGCGTCAGTAAGAGCAGCAGCCTTTCTCTTCCTCCTGCTTCTTCTCTGTCTTCCTGCTGACTCTCAGCCTCCTGCCCAGCTGCCTGACAGAGAGCTCCTCCGCCAAAGTGCTCCCCCTCGTTCTGTAGCTGGTAGGACGCTGGTTGCAGGGCAGCAGTGGTTCGGAGAGACTCCGTCTCCTCCAGGATCTTGCGTTGTAGTTGGTCCATCAGCTCCAGGCTGCTCTGCAGCTCCTGTAGGTTCCTCCGCAGTGGATCCGGCTGGTAGAATGGAGGTTTGACGTCAGGGCACAGACTGTGTACAGGCCTGTACAGTCCGTGAATGGACAGAGGGCAGCCTGGAGTCCATGAGAGCATTGCAGCTGAACTCTTATATTGCTTTTTGTTCGTATTTGAATAACTGCAGTAATATCAGTGTGTAACAGATGGCAAGGTGTTTGAACACACAATTCACCACCTTATTATGAGACCAAAACATTAAAACTTTATGTTAAACACACCAGTAATCATTTCCTTTGGCTACCAATAAGATCATGTTCATATTTAGACAGATGATCAGTGGGTATTTTTGAATTTTTTTTGCCAAAACACCTTGCAATCTAAACTCTATTTGGACTTAAGTTTTTGCTGGGGCAGGAATGCAAATGATAAATGACAGAAAAATCATATAATAACAGTAAAATTAATATTCAATCCACATTTAACTCTGTTAACCTACAAAATCCTCATTCTTATTTGTTTGGGGTTTTTTTGTTCTAGAGAGTTCATGGTTTTAAAAAGTTAAATTAACTCTCAGTATCACTAAAACAAATTATCAAAGAGCATTTTTGTGTTGTAAGTGGCTTGTTCTTCATGTATCTTTTAGTTTTAGAATAAATAGTTTTACAGGTTCTACACCGTCTCATTCTCTTTTCAGTTCTACTCAAAAGCTAAAGAACAAGTGAGTAAGTGGACCTTGAGCTGAGACGTTTGTTGACAGATTCTATACAGTACATGAAATTATATACGTGTACAATGGTTTGGAAAAGTTTGGGCAACCCTGGTAAATATTTCTGTTACTGATACATTGGCAAGTATTATAGCTTGTTAACACTGTAGATTTTGAGGTGTGTTTAGGATCATTATCTTGCTGTAGAGGCCGTCCTCTCCTCATCTTCAGCTCTTTTACAAACAGTGTGATGTTTGCTCCCAGAATTTGCTGGTGTTTAATGGAATCCATCCTTCCCTCTACCAGTAAATGTTCCCTGTGCCACTGGCTGCAACACAAGACCAAAGCATCACTGATCCACCTCTGTACCTAAAAGTTGGAGAGGTCTTCTTTTCATGAATTCAGAACCCTTATATGTTCTCTCATTGTGGCCAGAAAGTTCTATTTCAATTTCATCAGTCAATAGTACTCGTTTTCAAAATGCATTAGTCGCGTTCCTTTGCAAACATTAAATTTTGTGGTGAGGACTCAGGAAAGGTTTTCTTCTGATGACTTCCTCCTTGCAGGTCACATTTGTGCAGGTGTTGCTGCCGAGTAGAACAGTTCTCCATCCCTCTCGAGTCTGCTAAAATCTTCCTGAAGGTCTTTCGAAGTCAAATGGGGGATTTGATTTTCCTTTCTAGCAATTCTACGAGCAGTTCTCTCTGATAGTTTTCTTGGTCTGCCAGACCTCGACATGACTTCCACTGTTCCTGTTAACAGTGATTTCTTAATTACATTACTGAAATTGCTAAGCTAATTAAGCTAATTAAGACCTATGTAAAAGTTTTCTGAGAGCTCAAATCTCTTTGGGATTTTCCACTATAAAAATGATACAAAACAAAAATAATATACTAATCTTTGACTAGAGGTGCCCAAACTTTTTAATGCAACTGTATTCAGCTGAACACTTCTGCTATAATCTATATGGTTCTTAGATTAAGTTCTGTTCCTCTGCCACCACTTTTGAAACCAAAAGCTACAGATTAGGGAAGAAAAGAAAAGAATAGGACTTTACCAAATAGCAAAAAAGAGGGGTGAAGCTTAATCATGGCCAGATTTTCACAGATAAACTGATTTAAAACAAACACACACAAAAATTAAACTTTACACATTTTATAAATCAACGTTTCAAAACTGCACAAACTTCAATTACACTCTGAACATCACATTTCATTTCCATCATGCTTTCAATATAAATCCTCTACCTTGAAACCACGGAAAAAAGGAATAAGATGATTTTTTAATACTTAATGGCAATACAGCATTTTGTGCATGACGATAGAACATCAGACTGTCTTTTGGTCTTGTCTTACTAAACAATCTTTTATCCCCCAATGTAAGTTTCAGACAGCAGCGATAATATTCAGACAGTAATATTTTTTTTTTTGCATCAGCAGCATTGACAGTATGTTAAAGTATGTTATTTAAAGAACTTGAACACCAACATTCCCACAAGTCTTTGTCTGGATAATGCTATTGGCTCAGCATAAGTCAAGACTGTGAATGACTAAATGTTATCACTGAACACTGAAGAGATGTCAGGCTTGCGGTATTTGTAGTGCTTATATCTCATTTACACCATAACATGGATTTTATATCAAATGTGACCATGAGGCAAAAGTAAAGGCATGTTGGCCTCCATGTCAAAGTAAACAAAATGACAAATGAGTATTTATTATCCCAAAAAAGAACAAATGTTGATATTGTTGTGAAATCTCAACATAGTGACATAAGACTTATTTATTTTTATGATAACAAGAACAATCCTAACATGAAATTATGATTTTTAATTTTTTTTTTTTAAATCCAAGACAGAATCCAAAATTGTATGAAAAGGCTGTCATCAATGTATCATGGACATGTTTGGGTTAGTAATGTGCCATTGTTGAGCTTCAGATTTTGAGGGTTTATTGCAATGTTTTGTCTATGGAGTAGACTCGCTAAGGTCTACGGGAATGAGTAAAAACTAAACTGATAGCCATTGATGGCACAGTGGTGAATATGTTAGGCACATTTTCATATTTATAATATATGTATGTGTGTGTGTGTGTGTGTGTGTGTGTGTGTGTATATATATATATATATATATATGAGTGTGTGTATTTATGGCCAATAAAAACCATCAACCCTCTAGGGTTTTGGTTAGAGTCAGGAAAATTACTTTGCTAGTACTTTGAGTTGTCTGCTCCTATTTCAAATCTCAATTTCCTCAGATTAAGGAAAAAATGCTAAAGGATGAAAAAAGCAATACATATAGTGGCACTGTCTGGAAGAAAGAGCGATAAAAGGCAATGACAGGGGCCATACTCTAGAATACACACTGCCAGAGAGGATAAGTCAGCTAGAGGATATCCTCAAGGAAAAAAAGGGGCAAAAACCCATGAACAAAGAGAGTGAAAGAGGCAGGGAGGAGGAAAGTTGAAGGATATAAGGCCACATAGGATGAAGACTATAAAAGGGGAACAGCATAATAACAGATAACTACTGAAAAATAAAACAAAAGATGAGAGGCACAGTGAGTCTCATAAAAAAAGGGTTACACTAATATATATTGGTTTAACAACATATTAGATTACATATTGGCTTTTAACCAAATGTCAGATGTCACCGAGTCAATGTCATCCACCTCTGATGTGATGAATTAGATATAGATATTTCAAATTACTTATTTAATCTTTAATTCATCAATACTACAATGGATGTCTGTGGGAAGTAATACACCTAAACTAGTGACATTTCTATCCAGTTTTGAGCAGCTATGCATGAAGATGCTGCATGACTGAGTAACAAAACCAACCCAAAAGGTCCCTTATTCGGTTTTGTTGTTTTTTTTCCTCCAATCCTTGAATACTAGTATCTGCCTTGAAAACTCTGTACTAGTATAAAACAGCCCTCTCACCATTTACAGCAGATCTGAATGTTTTTATAAGCAGTTTGCTGTTCCCACTAGTCTAATGTTATTACAATGCATCAGACAGGTTTGGCATTGACCATCACTGGTAGTAAATCAACCCACTGCATGTGATAAAATGCTGCATTAACAATATACTCATCACTCATCCCTTTTCCATATTTGACAGTATCAGATGTTTGTAAACTCATTGTGCATTTATGTGAAGAGGAGATGGTCACTGAGGTAACTAAAAACAATTATCCCACAATCCCAGTTCTTTAAAATTGTCTCTTCTTGACAGAGTGTTATTTCATCAAATCTATACTTGTTCTGTCTTTGAAAATCTGGTGGTTGGCGTTGGTACACGAACGCCCCATTTCACAGACCCGTAGCCTCAGTCTGAAATGACTGATGGATGTATGTACAGTTTGAATCAACTGTGAACCGTTCGGCATCAGATAATGTTTATGGTGAAGAGAAGATCATGGGTGGGCAGACGGGCTTTATATCACTGTAAGCTCTTTTCAGCAGTGGTGGCTGAGGACTGGCGCCGGGCGGCTTCCTGGTGAACCTCTCTGACAGCCAGGATACGTGTGAGCATGCTCTGTAGAGTGCTTCCCTCTAATGGCTGAGCAGTGTACCAGTGTGAACTGTTAGGGTCACAAATGTAAACAGAAAAAGGCAGAAAATTCAATATAGATTTTGCATGTGTGTAGCCTCAGGTGACACAGAAGACACTATTTGATTTTTCATAATGTTGTAACCATTATGTCATATTTCCTCTTCTGGGAAGGCTGAGACGGTGAAGAGACTCAACAACATTACTTCTGGTAAATTTTTTATTTTTCTATATGGAGCTTGGTGGCTTTTTCAAAGGTTGGACTGTTGTCAGTAACATTACCAACACCATTTAGTTGTGCAAATAAGGTAAATCTATGGCATCTCACGTTAGGAGGGACAGGACGCAACTCTCTGTTCCAGCCCCACTTCTGCTTTATCTGTATTGTTCACAAGATATGATTATATAATGTAAATTAATGCCTCAATGAACACTTGTTGCATTTAATTTATTGTAAAATGCAGTCTTTTTTCCTGAAGACCTAAACGAAAAGTTGAAAATAAGTACGCTAACAGTACTTAATGATTATGCACTTGACACGGAGTATACAAAAAAAATAGTACACCCCTATGCAATATCCCTAAAATATAAATGATTCAAAATGCTACCATCTTACAGAAAAAACTGTTTATCTTAAAGTCAAAGATCTGGGTGTTTAATCATATGTATAATTGAAAGCAAACAGGTTAGATAGGGTTGTTACTACTGCAACATGGCGCCACATGATAAGCAATTGTCTGATCAAGTAAGAAAACAGCTTGTGAGACTTCACAAAGATGGGAAATGACACAACATCACCAGAAGGCTACTTAACAAAAGCGAAAACAGAAAAAAGTTGCAGCGGTGGTGAGGAGGTATGAGAAGAGTCATAGTATCAATAACGAAGGGTACAATGGCTGTCCTTGAAAAATACTAAAGAAAAAATGAAAGAATGGAATCCCACTAATGAAGGATGTACTAAATTTTGTTTTAGTTTGTTCTTTAATATGGACCTTTAATATAGTTTATGTAGTTAAAACGTTTCTGTTTTTCAAACAAAATGGCCTCATTCCTCTTAGGCTTTCACTAAAATAGAATAAACTGTATTAAAAGGTAACAAAATCATCTCATTTAATTTTAATTTTCTGCAAGAAAGAAAAAAACAACCATATTATCCCAAAATGCTGAATATCAACTATAACCCTTCCTACTTAGAGCCAGGTTAATAAGCGCCTGGTATTCCTGTTACTGTTTTCCATATTTGACATGTTGCTGCATTAACAGATAAAGACGCCCCAAAGTTTCTAGCTTGTTGTGTTTCTCAAAGATTTCAAAGCAAAGCCCTTGTTATAAGTGACACACTCAAGAAAGAAAAGTCAGACATCACCTGGTTTCTTTAACATAAGAGGACTGACTCTGACCTGTGTGTGTGCACATTCTGTTCAGGCTGGAGGTAAAACAAGTCAGTTCTCTTCTTCACCGACTCTGGGCTGTTGGAAAGCAAGAGGACAGAGAAGATGTTTGTTCAGTTGTCTTAATCAGAGTAATAGTGGTAGTTTCCCAGTGACCTGTGTCTCACCATCTAGAGAGGTAGAACTCGTAGAGTCTCACAGGACAGTGTAGAGGATTGGTGACATTTTCTAGCATCTCCATGTCTCCATTACTCTCTGCCTGCCTTCTTCTGAATCGCTCTAGAAACAACAGTACATTCCGAAACTCGGTTAGTGAGTGCTCCCAAGCACATTATGTTTTTTGAGGGAGGGAGTCAATTTATAAATCTGTTTTTGATGTTCACAAGTAGCGTTAAGCAGTTTATTGTAGGCCACCCACCTGTGTCTTCCCGGCTGGACGTAGCAGAGCTGTTTCTCTGGTACTGGAGGTAGTGGACTTTGCCGGCTCGGCTGCAGTGTTTGGAGCGTCGAGTGAAGTTGACGAAGGAGAGACTTTGGTGCTGCGCCAGCGTAGTAAAGTGGAAGTTTTTGGTGCAGAAGAAGAGCAGTGTGTTGAGCAACACTATGGGTGAGTACGCACCCAGCTGCTTACAATCCCACAGGTAGGACTCTTCAACACGAGAGGAAACAAGGCCACCTGTAGGAGGAAAAGAAAGCAGGGGGAAAGCCAGGAAAAATATCCACTATGTTCATGAGCTAGTTGCGAACTTCGTCTGTCTGCTGTTTGGCGCTAAGCACATAGCGGCCGCCGCTGTCATAAGAGCTTCCTGCTGTTGCTCGACACCACTAAAAAGAGCAATAAGAGTGAACTGAAGTGGTAAACTTGTGGGATGTAAGACCTTGAAACACTGACCTGATAGATGTTGAAATTCTCCATAGAGGTGAGGGGTGTTGGGTGACACTATGACAACCCATTTTATATTAAATCTAGGCTATTGCATGATTGTTAATACAAAAACATTGATTGGAGCAGCTTTAAAGTAACATGCGCAGGAATGGCGGACTTCGCCACAACCAATTAAGACTTGCAGAGAAGTAGTAACTTAATGAAAATATAAAAAAATGGCTATTGCAGAAAAAAAGCCCACCACAAATAGTATCCAGAATGGGATGTGACTTTGTGTCAATGATCATACCTCTAGGTAGTGATTTAGGCTTCCAGAGTTGCAGCATCCCCGTGATCTCGGTGGCAAACTGGTTGTAGAGCTCGTCAGTAAAGATGTTCTCTATGCGGCCCTTCATGAACAGATACTGTCCAAAGGACACAAGAAAAAATGAATCAATGAGTGGCTAACAAAGAGAAACACCATAGAAGAATCAAGATGGAAACCAGTGACAGGTGTGTGTGTGGACCTGTTGTATCCCCAGACAGAGGTAGAAGATGCTGTCTGGGCTGTAGGTCTCTCCATTGGGCCGTCTCACTTCCCTGATGAAGCGAGACAGAGCAAAGCTCAGCTCAGCCGAGTCACATTGAAGGATGTCTTCTTTAATATCCACTAGATCGGCTACAGTTGGAGAGAATGTAAAACAAAACTACTATATAGAATAAAACAGTTTACAATAGAACCGATCAATAGATCGGGGGAGAGACTACAGAAAATTAAAATAAATAAAGAAATGAATAAAAAGAGAACTGAGGCTCACATTCTCCTGGCTCTTTGTTGCGTTGTTGCACCCAGCTCTTCCAGGCTTTAACCCCATACAGGTGGTTCAGTTTGGAGGCAGTGGGAGTCACCACTGCACTGCGGTCCACTGAAACAGTCCGTCTTCGACCCTGCAGACACAGAAATACAAAGAGTACTGGGCAGAAAATAGTTGACTGAAAGTTTGACTGTGGCCAGAAAATTGTACTTTTTGGGAAATATTGGGCATATTTGTCAACCTTTTGGTTCTATGTGAACATGCAACATTCAAGAGTGTCATAACATCTGAGGACAAGTTGGTACTCTTTGTTAAGGAGGTTTCTGGAAAAGTAACTTAAGGCACTTGAACGTGCCATATTGCAACAGCAGGTGTCAGCGAGAGACTCATTGAGCAGCCTGCAAAAAAACTTATCTGCCTACAAAATCAGAGGGATTTTAAAAGTTGAAACACAGGCTGATGAAAGGAATCTGAGTTTACCCAAAGGTAAACAAAGACCGCTGACCCAGCAGGGGAGTCATACCCGTTTCCGGCCAGAGTAACCTTCCCTGGGCCTCTTTACTCCTCGCTGTGGAGCAGACGCCCTCGGACCCAATGATTCTGCAGAAACGCACACAACACCTTTCAGTGACAGTTTAGAACGAGTTCCATCTCTGCCTAATGTTTATCCATATCAAACTTAGAATCTTTACACGTCATGCATTTTTTCATCAGATCTGGTGTTGACGATCCCTTTACATTGCATGATATCTCACCAGATGGGAAGTCGGTCTCCAAGTCCATCATTGGAGAGGAGGGAGCTTGATGCTTGGCACTGGTGGTAGGTGGGTCGCTTGTTGTCATGCCCCCTGCCTGGACATTTATTTGGAGATCAGTAGACCCCGTGCTTCTCTCTAAACTTACAGTACAAAACAAGTTGGCTTGCATTGCTTGTTGAGTATCCTGATCTTCACGGTTTATGGGTGCAACCACTTGTGTCTTCATGTCTCCACTGTCAGAACTGCTCTGGTCTGTAGCAGACACACACAAGTAAAACACAGATGAGACGAAATTAGGGTCCACATGTTTTTAACATGTGTCTTTGTCAATGCAGCAAAAATATCAAAGGCTTTACAGAACTTAAATACATAAAATCAGGACAAAAATCAACTTCTCCAAAACCCTCACCTGCACTGGAAACAGGCCCATCATTCTGGTTTGCTTCCTTCACAGCAAAGTCTTCTGACTGGACAGCTGCATCTTTCATCTCCTTGATCTGCGGTGTTAGTACCATGGGTACTGGAACCTGGAAAAATGGTGAAAAGACCTAACATTTGATTTACTGCAGCAAAGATTTAATAAAAGTTCTTTCAGTCATTAACATTTTACAGAATGTGAATATAATTTAATGTCACGTACAGGCATGGGCACAGCCATTGGAATGGGTGTGTGCTGGGAGTACATGTTCATAGGCACTGGAATGAAGACTGGTACTGGGACTGGTACCATCACCACCTTCACATTCTGCTCTCCTGATGAGGAGGAGGCTGAGGGGAGGGATTAGAAATGCAGAAGGGACAGAGGGAAGAAGAAATGAGAGGAGGAGAGATTAAGAAGGAGAGAAAAAGGAGAGATGCAGATAGACGGGGGGGGGGGGTTAGATTTGCCAATGACTTTCTGGGGTAAGGAAAATGTTTTTATTTTTTATAAAATAGTTTCTAATAATAATAATTAAATAATTTATTAAGTATATTTTTGATTATTTGTTCAAAAGATGTACATATATCGTCATGCAGTTTTGATAAAAATAAAAAATGACACGAGTTGAAAATACAAATGAATGTTATGTGGTGAATGGTGCTGTCTTTCACAACATTAAGAAAACATTTAACCATGGACCCCTAAGTTCTTTGCTAATATTTCATAATGAAAGAACTTAGTTTTGATTTAACAAAGTTAAAATTACACAACACCTTTTAAGAGACAAACAGCAAGAACATCACCCACTGGTAACCAACTTCTAATGTTATAAATCTATATTAAGGAATGTACCTACACACCAGAAATCATAACCAGGGTTTAAAAATCTTTATTTTTTATTTACAATGCAATGATTCATCAGTTTCCAGTGATTTTCTAAAAAATATCACCAGAATCGCAAGATTTCATCATCTGCTCCTGACCCTCTAAACCTCCTTTCAAATCCCCCCATGGGTTGACCAATCTTCACAGACATCATGTAAATAGACTTACATCTTACGCATACATACAAATATATATCTCAGGGGTTATTGTTAGATTTCAAGGCCTGAAAGTAAAATCTGTTTTCCTGTTGGTAGGTTTCTCCTTAGCTTAACCCAAACCGAACCATCACTCTACCACTAACAGTCATGTCTTATGATGCTTAACCCCAATCCCTACTTTAACTTGACCCTAACCCTGTCCGGTCATTCAAATGCAATACCCAAGATATGGCCAGCAGATGTCATGGTTTGGACACTTAATATTTTCAAGTAGATAAATAAGATATTCAATCATTTAGTAGAGATTGACATGTGTAAGCTTGACATGTGAGTGCATGTTAGTTTTTGTATCAACATTCGTCATTAACTTGTTTCTTACCTTAAACAACACTGAGATATATATACAAAAACCTTATACGCATTACCATGTGCTGATTCTATGCTCATTTCACATGGCATTACACTTATTACCACAGTAAATATTTTTGTTAGACTGATGTAGGCCATTTCTATAAGAAATATGCCAGGTAACATCTGTGAAATAAATTGTCCCATATACATTTTTTTTTTCCTCAAATTAAATTTATTGACATTTGTTTGCATAAGACAGGACAAAACATGTTTCCAGGGTTGACAATATAAAAGCAACAAACAAAAAAATCAACATTCGGACCCATATTAGTTTTCTCAAATCTGGTTAAACTATGTAAAAAAAAAAAAAAAAAAAAAAGAAACATGCACTTACAGAACAGAAGTAACAAAAATACAAAAAACACTAGGTTGTGAAAAAAGTTAACATCAAAAATGTAATACAGGGCTGGAATCAGCTCATGTTCAACTCTAATGTCAACCAAGCCAGAGCTGACTCGCTATGACAGCAGATGGATGAACTGAGGTCAGAGTTGGGTCACGTGAGGTACAGCCGGGAATTAGCCGTAAACTTTCAAACATCACACATTTATATTAAATATGGAAAAAGTAGTGTGACAGGACAGATAGGTTAACTGAAGATGCAAATTGTTGTTGTTTTCTTCAATCAGACAATTAAAAAAATTCAAGTGACTGCAGATTTTTGCCTCATTTATATGGGACAGCGTGTGGGACACCAGGCTAAGAGTGAGCGACTGGCCAGAAATTTCATTCTTAACCAGATTTATTGGTTTATCAAAAACTACAGACTTCTAATGTCTAATTTTATCAATTGATAATTATGGCAGTAACACTGAATGTCAACTAGGCTTTCCATCAAAGAGGGACTTTTTACAAAAACTGCAACGGGTCTTGATGGTCCATTTGTGTATTTCTAAGATATTACTGACCCTTGAAACGACATCTTATATGTGGTTTGCTACTTCAAACGCCTTAGTATTATTGACTATATGTCATGTCAATCAGATACAATAAAATTCAACTGAGTCAGGTTAAAATAATTTTAATATGCTTTTTTTCTCATGCAACCTTCATCGAGCTGTCACTGTATTGGCTATACTGCGGTAACCTAATTTATTAAAATCTTTTAAGTTTATATAAAATGTCAATATTAATGTCTTTTTTGCCATGTTGGAGCTATTATTGTCGTCATTAACTTATATGGCCATATTTTTCTCATTCACCATTTTTTGTAAAACTGAATTACTGTTGTAGTATGACACACCTGGACCTAGAGAGTGAAATCTAGTACGGTGCTTTATGTAAACAGAGTCTACAGATGTTGAGTGGAAATTCAGTAAAATGAATTCTGGTCTTAACAGGAATTCCCGTGGAACAAATAATCATTTAATACTCATTCAGTACTCACGCATTACACACAAAACTAAGTGTACATAATCAGCATTGTTAGCTATATTTCCTTGTTAAGCAAATTTTTGAAATACATCTAAACAGTGTTTTTACCCTTTCTGGACCGTTTATATGCTATGTTTGCGGTAAAAAAATTCTGTGGGTGGTATCTGGGAAAGCAGCTAGGCCGAAGTGACCTTGTGACCAAGTGACAGGGGTTGTTATGGAGTGAGATAGACAACTAATAAATAAATTTTCAGCCTGTGACCTGAAGTGATAGCACATCGTTGGACATAGGGGACTGCAAAACGTACCAGTGTCCCTCTACAGTCCATTTCCTGAGGCAATTTTCACAACATAAATCACTGGGACATTTAGATTCAGGAGTTTTAGGACACTTGACAAATGTACCGTGATTGGAGTAAGCTTTAATGGCATTTGTATGTATTTTGACACAATCTAATCAATGAGGTAAAACTTATTTTTCCTTAAATATTACAGTACTGTCTGTAGGTCAGTGAAACAATTTAAGTATTTCAACCTTGTCCAGACCGTCAAGCCATCAGTCAGTCCATCACTTACAGTCCACTTACTTACCAAATCCCCACACTGAATAAATACCCTTAATGGGCAGAGGATACAGCCATGAGAGTATGGCCTGCAGAATGGATCATAAATACTAATATCTTTTGTTTATTATAAATCCACGGAAACACCCTTGAAGTGCATAATTTCACAGCCCTACCAGTTTAGAGAAAGTTACGGTCACTAAAAGTAGTGTAAGTGTGAACATAACCAGTTAGTCCTGTAGCTTTTTAATCTTTGTCCAGGATAGAGGACGACATCTCATGTTCGCAGATCAGGAGGCTGTGGAGAGAAAAACTCGGGTGACACACTCGACCCTCTTAAGAAGTAAGTTGAATTTACTTGGAAAAAGCACATCAGTTTTAACAGATCATGTCAGTAGATAACTTGTTATTCTGACTGCAACATCATTAACATGGTTGCAGTTTTCACAATTTACACACACTAGACACCTGAAACAGGAAACAGCTTTAGGACAAACAAAATCCTTTTTTTTTTTTTTTTTTACTATTTGATGCTGAAATTTTAGAGCATAAATGAGCTCTTGGTGTTATTCAGAAGTCTTACCTTATGTTTCCAGTTCAAGAGCTGTTTTGTAGATCAGTCTGGTGTGGTAGAGTTCAAAACAGGGCACCGGACAGAGGCTTGGCTCCCCTACACATGTCTTACAGTAATACGAAGTTTGTCTTCTCGATGTCCCACTCTGCTGCTCCCGGGCCCTTGTTTCAGAATGCTCCTCTTTTCTCTCCCCGTCCTTCTCATCGTGTTCCTCTTTGTCCACTTTCTTCTCTGGCTCCTCCATTTTCCGCTTCTTCCTCTCCTCCTCTGCTTCCTCCGCCCTCTTCCTCTTGTATTGTGAGCAGACCTTGCAGTCAAAGTCACTGTCCCTCTTGCCCAGGAAATGCCGCCCCGTTAAGCGTGTCGGCAGGCCGTTACACGGCTGCGTATCTCCCTGAGGTTTGGGTAACAGCGCTGGAGATGTGGATGCTTCAGTGGATGGTTGCATGGGCCTATCTAGCAGAGCTGGTGCAATTATTGAAACAGCTAGTTGTGAACAACAAATAACTGAATGAACCAAAAAAAAATGAATTAATGAAAGATTCCATCTTGGGTTTGACAAACAACCTGTACCTAAATCCTATTTATGCGTCTTTTTATATTATCTGTCTTTAATTGAATGTCTTCCGTAAAGCATTTTGTGGTACCTTTATTTGCTGAAAGGTGCTTTTGCAAATAAACTCGCCTTGGCTTACAATAGGGCATGAAAGCAATGGCCTGGAGGAGCATTACTATTAAAAGTAGGTTTTATTTTACTTCAGTCAATGCCAGCTGTGGAAAATGGCTTTGACTGATGCATAAATCATGCCAATTTTTCTGCACTGAAATAGCATTTGCATTTTTTCCTGATAAAAATGTGTTTCCTTCAGAGCTATAATTTCATCTTGACAAAACAGTCTGCTATTTTATACTACAAAGAAGATCAATATTATAGGATATCAAATATTAAAATTCAAGCAGGCCCAATATATATTCTAGAGTGCATCTAGTTAAAAGTTGTTTTGCTTTGGTGACAAATCAACTTTATATTTCAAATTGCTTCATCTGATTTTTATCACAGAAATATATCAAACATAGCAACTGATTCAAAGTGAAAGAACCACAACTGTTTATCAATGAACACGAAGTGAGATTTCTCGAGAGATTTTTTCTACACCTCGAGCAAGACTGAAGGTTCAGGTTCAGCACCATCAGAGATGGCTGATAAAGTTAACAGTCATGGTGGAAAAGGTAGAAAATTGTATAAATGACAACAATATCTCCATAAAGACAGTTTTAAAATACTTTCATAGATGTTTCAAATGTCTGTGAACAACATACTCAATATCGGGTCAACTTACTGTGTCTTCAGAAAGTATTCAGACACTTTAATGTTGTAGATTTTATTTTAAAAACAAAACTGTCATTTTGTTTATCAATCTACACTCAATAACCAATGATGACAGAGTAAAAACATGTTTTTTGAAATTTTTGCAAAATTATTGAAAATCAAAAACTGAAAATGTCATTTAGAGAAGTATTCAGAGTCTCTGCTTTTGCTCTAGACTATGGTAAGCTGCATCAAGTTTGCTTTATTTATCCTTGAGATGTGTCTAGACCTTGATTGGAGTCCACCTGTGACAGGCTTGACATAGTTCAGAAAGACATCCGACAATTCACACTTCAGGTCAGGACAAAGCATAAGCTGTGAAATCCAAGCAACTCTCTGTGGAACTTGCGATAAAACTGTTGTGAGGCATAGATCAGGGCAAGGGTACAAAACCATGTCTAAGGATGCGGCTGCTGACTGATTTTCAAACACATCATCACCTGGCTAACACCATCCCTACGGTGAAGCATGTTGGTGGCAGCATCATGCTATGGTGGTGTTACTCAGTGGCATTGACAGAGAGAATGCAGGATGAATGCAGTGAAATATAGAGAGGTCTTTGAAGAAAACCTGCTCCAGAGTGCATGTGACCTTAGATGGAGATGACAGTTCACCTTTCAACATTACAACGAACGAGCCTACAGCATAGACAACACTGGAGTGACTTGAGGACAAAGTCTCTGACTGTCCTTGAGTGGCTGAGCCAAAGCCCATACTTAAACCCCACAGAACATCTGTGGGGAGACCTGAAGATGGCAGACACTTCCGGTCCAGTCTGACTGAGCTTTAGAGGATCTGCCAGGTAGAATGAGATAATCTGCCCAAATCCAGGTGTATAAAACTTGTAGACTTACCCCTGAAGACCTGAAACTGTAATTGCTGCCAAAGGAGCCTCTACAAAGTACTGAAATAATGGTCTGAATACTTCCATAAATGAGAGATTTCTAAAAACACATTTTCACTTTGTCATTATGGATTTTTGAGGTCACACTGATGGGCAAAAATGCAATTTTATCCTCTTAAAATTAAATCTACAATAAAGTGTGCAAAAAGTTAAGGGGCCTGGATACTTACTGAGGCCACTCTGTGTGCATCTATTAGTGCATTTTAGGATCAGTATATTGCTGGACAGTGCGTAGCTCAGTTTGTGCTCCCAAAACTGCCGAGCAGATGTTCTATTAAAACAGACGTCATGAAGCTAAACTACCAGAACCTTTGAGTGTTTCTGAAGTTACCTGCTGATTCAGTGGAGGTTGTGGGCAGCTGGCACATGCTTTCTTGGTCCATAGTAAAGGGCCTACACAGAACCGACTTGTTCTTCATTTGACGTCGACGAGACACAGGCACACGCATGGCATCGGTCTGAGTACTGGCCTTGGCATAGACAATAAAAATAAAACAGCAAAAATAAACAGAAGCACATAAGAAGATTTGATCCGATTCTTAATAAAAATACTGTGTTACCAAGGACAGTTGCTTATTTCAAACCAGACATAATGTTTGGGTACTGGTCACTGATATCGTCTTTTCCACAGTTAAACACAACTTAGTCAAGACCTAGAGTTGTATGTGAGGTCTAACCTGAAACAGACAGACATACAAACACACAGAGTACATACATGGTCGAGGTTCTTGCCATCAGCGTTGGGGGTTGGAAGCGCTCCTGCCAAAGAGGACAATATATAAACAATTAACAGATATGAATATAATCCAATATTAGTTGGTTAAATTAAATTTTTAAAAAATCTACCTCTTACTAGAAACAGAACTAAGTTTAGTGATCCTACGAGGTTGGAAAATTATAAGGAACCTCGGTGAGGACAAGTGGCCCAAAACAAGAGGATCAGAGATACACTTTGAAAACATCATCAGTGTATGAGTGAGTTTAACTAACCGGTCAGAGCAGCATCTGCTGACACACTGGGCTGAGTTGCAGAGCCACTGGCTAATGAGACCACGTCTGCTATGACAGGATTCATCTTTGAGGAGTGGTGGGGCTGGGTGGGAGCTAGAAGAAGAGAGAAAGAAAAGATCATACCGGAGAAGAAATGATAACTTAAATTCTATTTTTATATATGGGTTTGGATGTTCTTTTTTTTTTTTAATACCCAGGCCTTATTTTCTTAAATATTCAGACAAAGCAATAAGGGGAACTAGCATGACCCAATTTACCGTATGGTGTTTGTGGGGCCGTTCCAGTGCCATTACTGCTGCTAAGTTGACTTGTCTCAAAATGCTGGTAGCAGTAATGTAGAAGGCAGGGCAGGTTGCAGAAGTTACGAACTGAGCCCAAACACTGCAGCTTCTCCGTCATGTAGCCCTGTTTCCTACAACTGTCACATCTCCCCATCTGGACAGGAGAAGTAGTGAAAAATGACAGGTGGAGACAGAAGATGGAGAAAGAAATTATAGGTAAAAAAAGAAACACAGCCAACATGAAGACACAGTAAGATGTTTCTTTCCGTGCTGTGTAATAAAATGTACTGGGATATCCGACTCCTCACCCCATAGTAGAGTACAGTGTACTGGGACATGCAGTGGGGTCTACAGAACTCCTCAATCCTTCCTCCATAGTGGCTGTGCAGCATCTTCTGTCCGATGCCAGAGCAGTAAGAGCAGGGATGCCAGGGGTTATCCTTGTTACGAGAGGTCAGGTCATGTTTGAAGAGCAGCTTACAGTCTGGAACACAGGTTTGGAGGGATATTTTATTTAGCATTTACCGTATCGATTATTAATTCAAAAGTATGGAAGGCCAGAGCTAAACCAGTTTTATCAAGGCTGTGACTGTGATGAGCCTTAATCAGACATTCTGCAGTTGCAATTTTATACTTGGATTAAAAAAAAAAAACAACAACAAAAAAACTACAGGCTGTAATTGTTTTCTAGCAAGCAACTGAAATACATGAAAAAAAAATATAGAGGGGTGGAAAAGGGAAAAGCTGCTGCTGTGTTTACTCACTTTCACTGCAGAAGACAAGGTCCTGTTGGTTGTAGCTGATGATGTCAAAGGGGACCTTCTCCTGTTTGCAGCACTCACACAGAACCAGGATATTTTTCTGGGTTTTATACTGATCACAGCACATCTTACTGCAGAACATAGAAATACGCCCCTGCAAGAAAAAAAAAAAAAAATCATCAGCGTTATCAGCTTCATGATTAGTTGATGAGTGTTACAGTCAGGTCATGCAGGTCACTACAAACAATGGGGTTAAGTATGTGTATATACTGAGTATCTGTATACATTCATACTTGTGTTCCTTACTTGGTGACTGAAAAGCAGTGGCTTGGTGTTAAACTGTTTGCTGCACTGATGGCAGGTCAGTTTGGAGGTGTCACTGTGCCCCCCCTCTGTTGGTTTCAGGGGCTGACCAGGGGCTGCTCTGGCCTGGGCTTGCCCTGGGACTGAGGGGGAGGACATGCCTGGGTAGGGAGGCACCAGTGGGGGCACTGAGGTATGACTGGGATGATGGCCTTGGTAGGGGACTGAGGATGGGTAGTCCTGAGGGATGGGAGGGACTGAGCTGGCTCCGGCAGAGGGCCCTGGTTTGGGGGCATCTCTGATGGAGAGTTCCCTGAGAAAGGAAGTTCCATTGGTCAGGTCTGGCTGAGGGGGGTGCCCAGATTTCTATAAAGAAATGGAGGGAAAATAACAGCAATCTCAAATCTACGTCAAATCAAGGTTTAACCCATCATATGCTCTGTCAACACTTTGTTATATAAAAGAAGTTCCGTTGCTATTTTGTGCCTTTACCCTGTATATAGAAACACAGTCATAGGAGCAGAAGTTACGAATGGTGCCGTCCACCATGGCCAGATGATACTGAGGAACAGCTGACACCTTGCACAGGCAGCACGGGAATGGAGTACCTAAGGGAAAAATTAAAACATTAAAACCAGTTTTAAAATAGCGTTTTAATATTGCAAGTATGAATTATTAAACATGTTTTCCCTGTCTTTGGTTGGGATATAGGCTGCAGTGAAACTGAAACCATTTCTCCATACTGCATAGCCACCTAACCTGGCATGTGAATGTGTGTCTCTGTAGTGTGTCCTACCAGTGAGATTATGTCGGGGTGGTCGGCTCTGTTCTACACAAGCAGGTGAACAGTAAAGTTGAACTTTGCCCCTTTGGTCTCGTTCCATGATGGTGGAGGCAACTATTGCCATTTTGTGGCAACAGACACACTCAACAGTCTTTCTGCAGTTCTGTACAAAAACAGTATTGTAGGTGTTTACACTAGGTACATGTGCCTGATAAACACAAAGGGCTCTTTCTATTTTAAAATGATTTCTGAAGCTGAACTTTTGAGTCCTTAAGATGTAAAATATGGTTAGTTGTTAGAGCTAAATCTGCATAGCCTCACAAAGTTACTGAAATATCCTTACTTCAAAAGGAACAAAACAATTTTATATATATATATATATATATATATATATATATATATATATATAATATATAAAAAGTTGTAAAAAAAAAAAACAACACAGTTACGTACCTGTTTATAGGTGCCAATGCAGGTAGGACCACAGAAATTAAGCTGAGATCTTTCAATTGTGAGCGTCTGACAGGAGCCTGAGTTGCTATTACAGTAAAGTCCGCAGCCCTCACAGCAGTTCATGGCTAACTGACGCATCTTGCGCCATGTTACAAAACAAGCATCACTGCAGAGTCTGTGCAGGCGACCTTGATGGGTAACCTCATGCTCAATCTGCTGTAAAGATGAATCCAGTCAACCACAATGATAAGAAAAAGAATTAAGACAAAGAGGAGTACAAAGAGGGCCTGACTTGGCATATTGGAACATTGTGCCAATCCTTCTTTACTGTAAAGGCTTGCTCTTTGTGTCTCTTACCCTATTTGTGACTCTGCAGACACTGCAAAACGGTTTTTCAGGCTGTCGCTCCACAGGTTTCTCAGACAGCTTCTCAGGCTTCCTCTCCAGTCTTTTGTCAGCCCATTTGTCAGGAATCTTCTCAGAATGTTTCTTCTTGTGTCTAAAGACAGACAGACAGAACTGGCCACAAAAATGCATGTAGGTGCTGTCATCTGCTGGAATCGTGATCATGTCCCTGGGCTGAAGGATCTCCCTGCAAAGAGAAAAGTAAGAAGAGAAAAGGAATAGATACAACAGTCAAAAAAATAAAGGATGTTGGCAAGTTGGGGGTCTGAGCAATCAAAGTGGCAGAGAGGGAAAAAGTTCAGTATTTAACTCCAATTGACAGACACTATTTTAATTTGCATTCAAGCTTAATGGAATTAATGGTTTCAAGGGAACAGTGAAGCCAAGTTCCTGACCAGTGCAGGTTGAAAGAAAACAGTAAGAAACTATTTTTTGAGTCATGTGGATGACTGTACTAATATATTCTTATTGTAGTATTACTAATCACCATTACTGTGGATTATCCCAACAAATGAGAATCATGTTTGACCAAACAATTCAGGAATTATAGTATTTCATATCAAAGTCTGAACTTAAATCACAGCCGCCTTAACAAAGACAATTAAAATCCTCATTTGTCACTTATTAAAAAAAAAAAAAAACAAACAAAACCCACAAACAAGTTTTATTGTTTTGGTATGGAAAATTGCTTTTTAAATGTATATGGGAGTTAGGGTTATATCTGTTTTAAAAAAAAAGGAAACCATCTACCTAACTTTGTAGTCAGCAACAGCAAAACACCCTTTAAACATAGTTTTCTCTTTAGACCAAGAACTACAGGGTTACATATCTGCTCAGATACAGGCAGCACCATAGCTCAAGCGAAAAGCACAACATGATTATCTTCATGTGGTAATGAACACACACTTTTAAGAAGCCAAGTTACAGTATATGGTAGCTATATTAAACCCAAACCTAAATGAGACCCTGATATGAAATTCAAGTTGATGTCAAGTTAAAACAAAGATTTACCTGTTGCACTGGAAACAGGTTCTGTTCTTGTTGGCTGGAGGCAGATGTCCAGTCAGACAGACTGTGGAGCAGAAGAGCTGCGTTGAACCTTTTCTTTGGAATGCTGTTTGGCCTTTTAGCAGAACCTAGAGCCATTTACAGAGCCACAAAACATAAGAATGACAAGTAATGAATGGCTTTATCATTGCCTCAAGTCATGACACATTTAAAACATTTCTGCTAATCAGGTCATTAGGATATCTTAACCATAGATTGCATATAATATTTCCCTGTCAATATTCTATGTTAATAAAAATGCATAAAACACGAGTAGTGTGATTTATTTAAAATTTTAACTTTTGACATTAAAAATGGCAGTATTTCTTCAATAATATGCACATCTAGGTCTTTGCACAGGGAAGCACAGAGTTACAAACAGTACCTTAGAGCAGCCACTGCAGCGAACACTACCAGGAACAGGGGGCTGAGGTGGGCGTGGGGGTACTGGTGCCAGAGCTGGTAGTGAACTTTGGATTGGAGCTGGTGGTCTGACAGGAAGAGGAGCCATAGCTTGTAGGACAGCACCTCTACCTGGGATAAAAATGGCCGCTGGGGGGGGAGCTGAGACTGCTGCTGGCACTTGAGTGGATAAGAGGTCGTAAAGGACAAGATATTGTATCTATATATCTCTGTCTGTGTGTGTTGTATATTTTTCATCACATTTAACAAAAACAAAAATTGATAACTCTGCGGTTTTTAACCACTGTCGGCTGATCTTTCTGAACTTTCTGATGCATTATGGCAGGAGAAGGACGGGTGTATCTAAAAACATCAACAAGGGCTCTGTTCCATTTAAATATGCCCTGTGGAGTTTTCTTTTAACAAAGAGATCACACACAAGCACTCACAAGACAAACATTTACGCTACCCTGGTTGTGTCTTGTGCTGTTCAGTATATAATTTCTTGTTGAGTTTTATGTATTTTAAGGCCCATCTAGGGATGATTGTTACAAATTATTATTAGGCAACAATTCTGTGGTATTTTGATCTGGTTCATGTTATCCCTATACAACAAACAATAAAATAGAAAAATTATTAAAACAAAATGTAGTCACACTCACAAAAGTGCTCTATAGCATTACTAAAGGTGAAAAACTTGGTGTTACATTTAAGTTCTGAGTAAATTACTACACTGAAAAAACATGTATAGTACCAGTGCCCCAGAACTGAAATATCTTAACAAAGTCATTATTAAGTTAAACCTCTCTTTTTCCTGATGTGATGTGTTTTCTTGGTCTAGAAAATGACAACTACTGAAAGCCTAACCAAACTAACCAAACTACCCAAGCAGGCAAGCAGTAACCAAACTGTCAATTCCATTTCCTGTGCCAATGCTTTTAGCCATCTTGGGCCCTGACTGTGGCATGATGCTAGTCAAACATGGTGTGTGCACACCCACACAGCTCTTAGAGAAGTTTTACAGTTAAAAAGTAACTGAAAACACCAGTGTGGTTGTAACATGGGTGTGTAGGGATCCCGTCTCCAACCCATGGGACTGTGTTTTCCAGTCAAAGAGGGAAAATAGCACCATCTTTCACTGACAAGCTCTTCAATTTGAACAGATATTAAATAAAGTCACAGACTGGTGAAGTCACATTTTTGATTCAATAAAATCATGAATATTAATGGTGCCCCTAAAATAGAGAGGGGGGTTTCACTGCAGCGACAAAATACGATAACTGTAGAACAACAGCTGGAGGATTCAAAGAGAGAGGTACATGTCATCGTGAAAAAAACAAAACTTATCAACTTACCAGTAGGGGATGCAAAAGTGTTTGGTCCTCCCACAGAGTAGACAGAGCTGATTCTTAGCTCTTCCTGAAATGATCAAACATGAGAAATTGTTAGCATTTTAGGCCTGAGTATGTTGTTATTCACTGCCTGAACTTATTATTTAATGCTGAATATAAAAAAACAAAAAAAACAAAGAGTAAACAGCAGATGCATACTGATGACATTCCCTCCCCACACCTACCTCCTGATGCTCCAGCTCCTCTTTGATCTGTCTGATGGAACTCTGAGGCAATAAAGCAGCGTCATAGCCCTCATCAATAGGCTCCTCTTTAATATTGATACTAGGAGATATCGGGGGATTACTGTCCTCCACTGGAGCTGCTTCTGACCTCTGAAATGATAAGAAAAGTCATGATGATTCACCGATGATTCAAAGATGATTTTAAAAGCAGTAAATTGACAATCTCCCCAAATACCCACATCTCCCTGCTGGCTGTCTTCTGTCTCCTCTGCCTGGTTCAGGATGCCTCCATCTGACAGAAAGGGAGAAAAGAAAATGTTCTGCACAGGCCACCATAAATGCAAGGAAATAATATTGCAAACTGTTGCTTACAATTTCAGGGCACAGTTGATGAAAATATAGAGATAAGCTAAAAAAAATAAATAAGACTATGACTTTCTGATTATATGTTGAAAATAATGAATCTAAATGCTTTAACATTGGAGTCATCAGCACATGGTCATTTCATTGTGAAAAAGGAAAAAGTCAGGGTAGAAAAGGCCATGGTGATAAAAATCACCGATTCATTATGTAGAACAGCTCTCTCTAAATAAATCCCATCGCTGCTCATTAAATAAACTCTTATATTTGGCTGCTGATAAAGGCCTCGCCAGAGGCAATGGTGCCACACACTGCACAAACTACAGGTGATGACTGGCTACACTCACCACTCCAGCTATTCAGAATTAAACTTCCATAAAGATGACAGACTTACAAGAGACCAATTAAAAAAAGAATGGTCAAAACTGAAGCAGCAGACTTTTACACTCCTCTATGGATCAAGTCCCCTCAAATATTGGATCCTACATTTCCATAATGCAGTTCATTTGTATCTTTCCCTCAGTTTGCTATACAGGCTTTCTGGTACAAATGTGCAGTCTATAAACCTAAACCCAGATAACGCTGAGTTATTTTCTTAGACTTCAACAATCTCCACAGCCACAAAGGAAGTTATATAACTGTTTCAAGAGACTAAACAGAACCCTGAGTGATGGAGTAACTGAAACTGATGTGTAAAATTGGTTAAGTGCCGCTTTAATGACAGCTGTTTTATATTGTTTCAATGAAGCCTTACCTCGACTGTTTTCAGGTGTGTGGTCCTGGGAAGAGTGTGAAGTGTTGGCAGACCCAGTGCTCCCCTCCCTCTCTTGCTCCTCCCTCTCTTGCTCCTCCTCCTCTGCTCTTGGCTCACCAGAAAAGGGGTTATCTTGATTTAAATTGTTCCCTTCTCCTTGTTGGATTATTTTTCTGTTTGCCTTACTCATGTCAACATCCTCCAAGGAGCCCATTGGCAGGGCAAAGTGCCAGTCTTCATCATCTTCTTCTGGCCCAAACGAAGGCAGGCCATCCAGTGCATCATCAAATGCTGCCCCTCCGCTTCCCCCTCTTTCTTCACTGGTTCTCATGGTAAAGGAGGAGTGTTGGCCAGGGGAAGGAGAGGAAATACGAGGGAAAGATGACTCTCCCATCCCCTCGTCAATCTTTTCTTCTTGTCTGCTGCCACTGCTATCCTCCTCCTCTACTTGTGGCTGTTCCCCTTGTCTTACAGTTTCATCTGCTGCTTTTGTCTCATCCTGACCTCCGCTCCTGGAGGAGGTGGCAGAGCCCCTAGAGGAGTCGGCGAAGTCTCCTAGTCCCATCACTTCGTCAAACACTCTGGACAGGCGCTCATCATGCTGTAGGGGGGGACAGAGGTCAGTTAAAAAGGTATTTCAGGGGGAGAGCTCATCAGCTTTTTAGGAACAATACACTTCAGTCCTCTACGTGAATACCAAAATCCATTCGTACATAAACCTTTGCCTTTTTCATTTTCTTTAGATCAATTGTTGGAGTAGAATCTCTATCAAACAGAACCAAAATGTTCATTACTGTAAAAATGTATCCTCTCTCTCTCACACACTCGCATGAGTGCGCACGCATACACACACACACACACACACACACACACACACGTAAATGTACACACTGTAAAAGGCCATAAACCCTGAAAGGTTGTGGGTACGAAAATGTAGACTTATTTATCTGCTCTTCCCAATTAGGAAAAATTAAGTTCCAGCTGCCATTCAGCCTCTCAGATAGCGATAATAATGCATGCTGCTGATATGATGATGGCTGTTAAAGTCTGCCATGGTGGTAAGTTATGGTAAAGTGGGTAAAGGTGGGCTAGAGGCTCTGTGCAGATACAGAACTCGTGTCATCATCACTGTGACCAACTGCAGGCCGCCATGGAGGGTTATTATGAGGTTACCATCATGGATACGGCTTTAAGGAAGGAAACATTTTTGTCCCATACACTGGCTATGACGACATCATGCTGAGATAACACTTTGAGAACATTAACAACGATGCTATCATCTGTAACATAGGAAGCTGACTTTCAGACTGACATGAACGGTCTCCATAAAAATGCGGCCGAGAAGATAAACATCAAGCCTTAGGCAGAATCCTATCATCTGAAGAATGGTCATCACATCCACATCCCAGGTGAGAGCAGGCTGGTCAACCTGGGCTGTGCAATCAGACACCCGTCCTTTGTCATAAGCAAACTTCTTCACCAATCAGGTGCTGGTTCACAACCACTTTTGGACTAACATCACAAAATACCCGGTGGGAGTCAAATTCTTGATGAAGAAGTTGGATGAGCAGGTGGCAGCTGCCCATCTGGATGAACTGGGGTTGAAGCTGACACACAAACAGACCAAGTACCTATGTCTGCCCTTCGAGGAGCCCTTAAAACTGGACCACTACTGCTACTGAGCCCCTTACCATGCTGATGAAGGAGGGGAAGAATAAGGAGGATGGGGTGCGCCTAGAAGGGCAACGGTGTTTTGGTGGGTGGGAACACTTGGAAGGATTGCACCCAGGTTGCACTCTGGGCTTCTTCTTGGTTTTGGTCAAACATTCACCTTTTCAGGGATATAGAGAGACTTCCAGCTACTGTGGTTTATAAAGGGAATTCTTCTTGTTTGTCATTCTCTCTTCGTTTATGCAATAAAACAAGCTCTGATGCTCGAGGGTTTTCAGGAGCTAGACTGGCTCATCAACTCAATGGGAGGGTTGGTGGTTCGATTCCAGCCTAATCACTTCCACATGTCAAAGTGTCCTTGGGCAAGATGTCAAGCCCCAAACTGACCCAGATGGTTGTGCCATCGGTATGTGGGAATATGTGTGTGTGAATGTGGCATCTAGTTTAAAGTGCTTTGAGTGGTTGAAAAGATAGCAGTCCATTTGTCATTTGTATATCATATTCCCACTTTTTTTCTGCATGTTTAAGTTTATAATATCAATAAATTATGATACTAATATCAAATCAGACAACAGTGAAACAGCATTAAACTCTCTGTCACTAACTTGACCTGAGCTGCACATAGGGTGGGCTATTTGTACAATTGTGCACTCAGGTACTGAAAGATACAGGCTAATTTATCTAGGATTATTTTGTAACATCAGCAGTTAAATCTCAACCTTTATATTTACCCCGTCATAGATGAAAAAGCACAAGTGGAATTTATACCATTAATAATGTCTGTCTTCCATTTAAGGGCATCATCTAAATGGAGAGGTATCACACATCGACATAGCAACTGTGAAAACCTGCGGTGTAGCTACTTCACACAATGCTGAGCTATCTTCATCCACGATAGAATTAACTGCTGTAATTCCATCAGACCAGCAGCCCCTGCTGCACATAGTCCGTTTCCACCAACAAACCCATCTGCTTTGCAACTGGCTGGAAAGCCAACTTTCCCCATCGCCTTGACTTTGTGTCAGAATAATAATGCAAAAGTGACAGCAGCACTCACAACATCTGCCTTCAGCAGTGAGATGGGAAAACACCATTTTGGCTCTTTGTGTGTTTATAAATTCTATCTTATAACTTAATGTTTGGGTAAACATGATAAAACAACCCCCACCTTCACTGAATATAGCCTTTTCATGTCAGGCTTTCAGGGCACTAGGTTTACGAGCCTTGTTATCATCATTGTATCGCCATTATAGATAATAACGGATCCAGGCCTTACGTTGCCCAGTCAGCTACATGAGGAGGGCATCCCACCAAGTTCCATTCAAAATTTGGCCAAATCTGGCAAAATATAGCGTTCTGGCATTTCTGTAATTTCATACAGACACACAAACCAAACAATCACCTCAGACACAGTAACAGTTGCTGGAGGCTGCAAGAAAGAACAGCGTTTAAGTGACTCCTGTGGCGACACTTTACCTCAATAGAGTCTCCACTTTTTATTGTTCGCAGCAGCCCACCGCGATGCAAGGAACCAGCAATCAGCTGCAACGCAAAGTTGCTGCGCTGGACAAACACGGCCCCCTGCGATCCCAAAGACCCTCGTGTCACACCGGGCCGAATTTGTCGCTCACTACCAATTCGTCAGGCTGTTAAATGGAGCTTGTCATAGCGGTATGCATCAACGCTGAGGGGCAGAAAGCGACAGGGTTGTGAGCTAGCCTGCTAACGTTAGCTTGAATATGCACATCTCGACCGGAAGCTAACCCATAATAGCTAAGCGTCATATCGTGTAGCTAGATCGGCTAATCAATTAGCCGGAGTCCGATTGTCGCTGTAATTAAACGCAGTGAGTGTATTTCTTACCTTTAATCGTTTAAGTCTAAAGTCCTCAGAGTCCGCCATGTTTTAATTATGCTGCAGACTCCGCGCTTCTCGTGCTTCTCAACACCACCCACCTCCGAGGGTTCTGGGTTATGTATGCAAGAAGCTAGCAAGAGAAAGGATGCTGCTGTGACACCGCTGGAAAAAAACAAGCTAAAGCGCTAATGCCGGTGAGTTAACAGTGTGGAAACCGTGAGCGCCGGGCACCCACCGGTGTTTTCGGATATACTTTTTAAGGTGCGAAACAATCAGCCAGCAAATGCAAAGTCGGCGGCGGCGGCGATGAAGAGGGAGCATTTCGGCGGGGGGCGATGCGGCGCTAGCGTGTTTTTGAACGGGTTCGCTCCATGTTTTCACGCCCGACGCGGCCGGAGCGTCTCGGTGGCTGTAGCGGGCTCAGGTTGAAGGGGTGTGAGTGCTACAAGCGCAGTGTGTTGTCGCAGATGCGTGACGACGTGTGCTTTTTAGTGCTGGATGTGGACCAGGATGCCCGCTCGACATCCCGGGACCGGCTCGGGTTTTTCCCCAGGAGAGCGGGTTTTTTTCTGGAGAGGGAGATGAACGACAGGGATCTGATTCGTGGATGCACCGAGGGCTGCTCGGCTCGATGCACCGCAATTAGTTGCGAAAGAAATTCCCGCAATTGAACCAAATTCCTTTCAACCATACTCAACTGATACCTCGAAACTCAACTGTATAGGAATTTTATATGTGTGTGTGTGAAACACTTCAAATACTTTCATATATAATACTTTGACTTCAGGATAGATGTAATCTGATTATATGATTAGCCAAATGCTTCCCTATGTATTACAGACATTGCGCCAGAAAAGGCCTGTAGTTACACTCATTCATTCCCGATTGCTTAACAAACACCACTCTGTGGTTTCAGTCTGATCATTAGCCCTGTGCGTGCTACGTAAACCGCATTAGCACGATTAAACACGAGGTCGGGACAGACCCGGTCCTGCGTCCCGCAGCTTCACCCTCCTACATCAGTTATAGCTCGATTAAATTACCGTCGTATTAAAAAAAACCACCGGTGAGTCGTCTCCTCACCTTTTCGGGGTCGGGCCTCCTGTCCGGCAGGGGGCGGCGTCGGCCCCACACACCGGCCTGCGGGGTCGAGGAGAGCCCGCACCAGCTACCGTCCGTCGGCGGGAACCGTGAGGAGACGGCGGGAACCGGCGGCCCCGAGGCGGACGCGCAACATGTCCGGGGACGGTCCCTCCGCTACCGCAACCGCCGGGCTCCGCAATGGCCGCTTCTCCAGAAAAAGTCGGGTCGCATTTATTACGTCCACTTCGGTATGAGGCGGCGGTCTCCGTATAGAAATGTAGAAACCAGAGCGGCCCGCAGCGCCGCCTGTCGACGGAGGCCGATCTACCCGCCGGCGTGTTATGCGGGAGCAGCGAACCTTCCCCCGGACTCAGACGGCGCCGAGACGTTTCCAGGAAGCGGTCGGGACGGTCGGCGGAGCGACGACGACGACGTTGTTGTTGTTGTTGTTGTTGATGTTGTTGTTGTTGTCGCCCCCTCGCACTGTGTCCCCCCTCCCTGTCTGACCAACTGGTCCGCGGACCAGCGGTGTGTGTTTCGTCGAGGTCTCTTCACCGGCGGATGAATGGCAGTGACGGCGGCGAGAGCGGCGGCTGCGGCGGCGGCGGCGGCGGCGGCGGCGGCGGGGGGCCCGGCGTCTTTGTCCCGGTTCAGGGGAGCGTTGGTCGCGGCCGTGCTGGGCGACTGCGTCGGCGGAGAGTTTGAGGGAGCGGAGGAGGTGCCCATGGAGAGTGTGCTGCAGCACCTGAACAGCCTGGACGACGAGACTAAAGGAAACGGTCAGTGGAAGCATCGGATGTTGTGACAGTCCGATTACAGAAGGAAAGAAACACAGCAGATTATCAGATGCTGTGGATAATTCTGGACTATGAACTTTGCAGGTGCAGATTTTGTTGTAGCGCTATCGTGCTGAAACACTTTCTAGCTGATTGATAAACAGTGCTGAAACACTAGTCTGGCTGATATGTGAGATGCAAGATATTTTGTGTATAATGCACTCTCTCTCTCTCTCTCTCTCTCTCTCTCTCTCTCTCTCTCTCTCTATATATATATATATATATATATATATATGTATGTTTGTATGTGTTTGTGTGTGTGTGTTTCAGGCATTCTTGAGTACAGTGATGACACAGCAATGGCACGTTGTGTGGTCCAGTCTCTACTCACCCGTGCTGGTTTTGATGAGCACGACATGGCTCGCAGGTACACACACGCACACCGCTGACGTGTATATTTATTGCAATACAAATATTGTTGTAAAGGCTCGGAGGGCATTCTTCACAAACATTCAAACTGAAGCTCAGGTGTTGCGGCCCTCTAGGTTTGCTAAGGAGTACAGTGCATCCCCTGGGCGTGGTTATGGTTCTGGAGTGATCCAGGTACTGAAGAAGCTGTCCTCCCCCCAACTCAGTGATGTGTACCAGCCGGCCAGGGATCAGTTTAACGGTCGGGGCTCCTTCGGGAATGGGGGGGCCATGAGGGCGGCTCCCTTTGCCTTGGCTTTCCCTGACCTGGCTGATGTTAAAAGGGTGAGCAGAGGGCGTCATGGTGGACTTGAACCGTGTTCTAGATGACATACGTGCTGAAGATATCTCATGAATTGTGGTTTGTTTGTCATTTCATTGACTTGCTTTTGGGTGGTTCTTGGGGGGGGTGGGCTCATCTTTGATATTCGAAATAGTCAGATTATTGTGCTTTATTGGTTCATGCTTTTTCTTATCTATATTTTTTTTCTTTTTAAACTCAACATTATTACTCATGTTTATCTTTGTAATCTACAAATAGGAGACATACCATATGTGTTTCACTCCCCCTCAGCTGCCCCACACTATACTCCTGTACATGACTATTACATTAAAAACTTTAAAGTCTTCTTTCATCATCTGGGATATCAAAACAGTCAGAGAAAGTAGAAGTTGGCACCTTGGTCAAAGCTCACCAAAGAATTCTTACCACACTGCAGAGTTTCTAATGTGCTGAGCTACTGACAGCAGCAGAGCTGAGGGTGTCCAAGCGGCAAACAGAAATGAGCTTCACAGTCTTACTGCCTTGCAATGCTTGCCGTTGTACTGTCCTCTGTTTTCATCATCTGTCTCTTCGTCTATCCAAGTTAGTGTTGTAGTTCGGTTATTTTATGCCAAGACTCTGTGTATAATGTTCATAGTCTGCCATACTATTGCTCTGGTGTTGCTCTGTTAAAAAGAAATCAGTGCAGATGATACATCGACTCATTCACTTTTAGGAGAAAGCCTTATGAATCTCCTGGCAGCCAATTTCCAGGAGTATAATGACTCCTATATAACAACCATATTACACAGAGTGGTATCAAGAAACACTTGTGTGGTTAAAGGGGTTGGTCATTAGGTCAAATGTTTTGGTTCTTTTTCAGAAGGTAGATTTGTTTGTTGTTAAATATAGCCTACTGTGACACAGTAAACCATAGGTATGAACAAGCTAACTTTGAGTCATAACCAGACACTTGACACACACAACTCAAGTAAAGTCTTGAGTATGTACACTAGGTCAAGTCTATAAGCATTTATTAACTCCAGTACCATTTCAATTAATGAAATTAAAAGGAAATATAGGTTTGAGTTTAATATTATTTTAATGATCACATAAAACTTGGTATAAATTTCAATGTAGTGTAAAGTAATGCAAATTTTGCACAAAGTCATGTAAAGGTCTTTAGCCTTAATCTCTCCTATAAAATACAGAAAATTATATATAAAGGCAAACCAGCTCAATCTAAAAAAAAATTGGCAGCTGCATGTAGGATCATGTAGGGTTTTAATATGAAACACTGAGCCTGCAACATATGACATTTACTTTTGCTCAATTGGCAGATGCTTTTATCCAACGCAACTTACAAGTGAGGGACAACACTAAAGCTTCAATACAGTAGGACACCTTGAAAAAAATACTAGGTACTAAATCAGTTCAATAAGGATAAGTGCAAGTAGATCAGGTAAAGAAGTGCACAGTAAGTGCTACTTAGGCACGTTCAAGTGTTAAAGGCCTTAGGAGAGGACGTGGTCTCAGAAGAGATGAGATTCTTGAAAAAAGAGAGGGACACCCCTGCTCTGATAACATTTGGTGGCCTTTTCCACCAACGATGAACCACAAACAAGTACATGCTGGACTGTGATGCCAGATTAAGTTCCTTGGAGGAACGCAATGGCTGAGAATGAGCATAGGCTTTTATGATAGAGTTTGGGATGACCAAGAGTTCAGTCATAGTGAGGTTTAGTTGAAGGCAGAAATCCTTCATCCATGTAGATGTGCCTGAGAGACAAACTGAGATTTACACCAAGACTGTGTGGTCACCTGGTGGTATGATTCTGTGGTTAGCTTCCTTCAGGGACAACGGTTTTATTGGGGTTTGTCTACGTTCAGCTAACAACCAAAGCATCTTAACACAAAGCTGATGATGTATTTGTAACAAAGTGATCACCTCTGCTTAAAACAGGACAAAATAACAATGTTTTTTCAAGTTGTTGAGTACTGACAATGTTTACCATCAAATTTTACCTTTAAAATTCCACTAAATTATAAATCACATTGAAAATACCCAGGGATTCCTGGAGGATGCACAGAGCTGTTGGTGCAGAGTTTGTCTGATTTCTCTCTTTTTGTTTCCTCTCCAGTGTGCTCGTCTTGGCGCCATGCTGACGCACTCCTGCTCTCTGGGTTATAATGGAGCAGTGCTGCAGGCATTAGCTGTGCACCTCTCCCTGCAGGGGGCACTAGAATTACCTCAGCAGTTCATCAGCAGGCTAATCACAGAGATGGAGGAAGTGGAGGGTGATGAGGCTGCACGCAATGATGCCAGAATGTGAGTGCAACATGATTAAAGCCTCTCTAGCACAGATCTGACCTAGTCATGTCTGTTGGATCTGAAGTTTGCAGTTATTGGTCAGCAAATGGGGAAAATGCAGATTTATATAAATTTAAAACATACTTTTCAGGTCTGAATTGTCCAATTCAGGCTGTACTACGAGTGTAATTTTCCACTGCTTAACTTGATGTGTCTGTACAGCCTAAAGGAAGCAGACAAGCCTTTCTGTGAGCGCCTCCACAGAGTTAGAGACCTGATGGACAGGAGCAAGGTCAGCATAGAGGAGGTCATCTCTGAACTGGGTCAGTATCTGTTTCAGCATATTTCTGTTTAAATTTTCAACTAGCTTTTCACCTGCTGTCTATCCCTCCTTAACTGTCCACTAATCCATTTTTATTGGCTGAATAACATATATGTACAGTGTGTGTGTGTGTGTGTGTGTGTGTGTGTGTGTGTGTGTGTGTGTGTGTGTGTGTACATATATATATATCTATATATTTTTTTTATTTATTTTTTATTTATTATTATTATTTTTTAAATTATTAATTTGTTTTATATTTGTGTGTGTGTCCTTGATCTTCAAGCAATTTTTGCAAAGCTTTTTTAGGTGTGTTTTGGGTCATTATCCTGCTGCAGTATGAATCTTTCCCACAAAGATACATACCAGCATGTCTTTGAAAAATGGTGTGGTTCTTCTCTTTGGTTACAGTGAAATGCTGGTATTTCTTAGCCCACTCCAAGCATTTGTTTGTTTCCTATCCTGAGTAGTGGTTTGGAAACTGCTACTCAACCTTTGGGACCAGTAAATGGTCTAAATGGACCCTACACTTCAAGACAACTCTCTTTTGACAGTACTTTTACTGATTGGAGTGTTGTGTTCTTTATTTAGCAAATGAGAGGGAACTAAGAGTGAAGTATTGAAAGACAGCCGTATTTGTAACAGGCAAACACTGGCTACAAGTTGAGTTTCTCAAACAAGCCTCTAATGAGTAAATCAAATCCTCCTGAGTGTCATCTGAACACAAGCTTCGATTGTAGGGATACAAATCAGACCTTTTGTGCAAAGAAGTTAAGTTGGTCAGTGCCCCAAATGTGCTTAAATTTGATTACAGACCTAAAAATGGTACAAAATCTTAAATATAATATTCTGAAAGTGTTGCAATGTGTATTTAAATCTTCAAGTCCTTTGAGTCTGTGTACTTGTCTGTCCATACAGGTAATGGAATTGCAGCTCTCCACTCGGTCCCCACTGCCATATTCTGTGTCCTCCACTGCTTGCAGCCCCGGGAATGCCTTCCAGAGAACTACGGCGGCCTGGAGAGGACAATAGCTTACAGCCTGGCCTTGGGAGGGGACACAGACACCATAGCTTGCATGGCAGGGGCCATCGCTGGGGCCCACTACGGCATTGAGGCTATTCCACAGACATGGATGAAGTGCTGTGAGGGAGCAGAGGATGCAGACATGAACGCAGAGCGGCTTCACATGCTGTACCACCAGTCATCACAGGGGGGCGGGAGTGGGACAGGGGAGCAGAGCTGTGAAATCAGATCTGAAAACAAGTCAAATACTTCTAATGGTACAGAAAAGAAAAATGAGGCAGAGTAATGCTTCAAATGGATTTTGACAAAAGGACTCTCACTAACAGACATGCATTAAACACAGACAAGAAACGCTTTGACAATGGATATGCCATTACAGACTTTTTGGTTGGAAAACCCTTGTTGGATCCAGCAGGTATTGAGATCAACAAGTGTGCATTTAAAAACTACTTGTTTCAAAAAATGTCGACAAACCATGTATCAAAAAACAGAATATTGAATCTGAACAAACAAAAAACTCTTTTAACAGTCAAGTCTTTATTTTGAAAATGTGACACTTTTACATCCTGCTTAAACATTAGATGAACTACTTTGAACTCCAGTCATAAAGGAATTTGTTCTGTGTATGCATACACAGTACATTATACACAGCACCCCTACCCTGCTCTTTCCTATTTCATGTTGAACAATCTTTTGTCATGTGAAAACTGCACTATGAATTGGCAATGTGTTGTTTTATCCTTTTGGTTGATAATAGTTATTTAATAAACTTTTTTTTTTTAAAAGCACCCAATCTTTGAGTGTTTACTTTGATTTTAAGACTCAAAGAACATTTTTTTCAGGAAGGTCAGCTCGATCAAGATCTTATTGTTAATGTTGTAGCCCAGTATCCACTCACAGTGGAATAAGACAATAACAATAATAAATAATAAACTGCACATAAATTGAGTTGTGCATAATACTGAATATGGCAAGAAGTGGGGGACTGCCAGCGTTAGAAAACAAGACTAAGAAACTGCAGCAACCACTTGGCTCTTTGAGGCTGTACTTAGGTAGAACAAAGCTGTGAGCTGTGATCATCAACATACTTACATGTTAACAATGAAAATGCTAAAATGCTGATGTTTAGCAGGTATAATGCTAAATTGTTTGCCATTTTAGTTTAGCATACAGCACTAAACATAAAGCACAGCACTGGCTGATGAGAATGGTCTCAGCCTAGCAGGTACTACAGCCTAAAATCCTCTGCTAAATATTGGACAGATAAACATTTTGACTTGTTGAATCTCCAAAGTTTTTACAAGTCGTCCTCAGAGGGACATGAAAGTGTATTTTAGTAAAATCCATCCAATAGCTGATGTGACTAAAAAGCCCAAAATATTATTCTGCTGGTGTTGCTAGAAGAAAAGTCAGCAGATTAGCCAAGTCACTTGGATTCATCCTCTGGATGTCCATACAACCTTATACAGCAATCCATCCAACTGTGGTTGAAATATTTCAGTGTGGACCTATGTGGCAGGACAGCATACCAACACTGGAACCAAGGCACTAGCATGACTAAAAAAATTCAAACCTTGTTTATTTTCTTAAACTGTTATTGAAGGATTAATGCTAATGCATAACTTAATCTAAACCACTGTAGGTCTTTAAATATGTACACACATAATATGTAAAGCAACACCTGATTAATGACAAATGTTGCTGCAGTTTTTGTACACATGGAAGATACACATGGAAGAACTGCGGTGTTGTGACAAATGTTGCTCCACTGCTTTAGCTGTGGAAAGCTGCAGCCAAAAGGCACAGCAATTAGCTTATGCTACTTTTTCTCACCTTGATTATCATTCAGGGAAAAAAATGATTCTTAACTAGAAATTTTCTCTACAAACTTTGATGTTTTTTATTATAAAATTTGTTCAAGATACAATTTAATGGATCCTTGTCTGGAACATTTTGCATTGAAACACTTGTAATAAACTGAAATATAAATGAAACAAGTAAAAAAATAATAGAAGTTCAAGTTCAGTTCTTCCGTTGAAGCACTTACATTTTTTCACATGCTCTCTGATTTGACTAAGAGTCAAAAGGCAGTGAAAGAAAATACTATGTGCACCTGTGTAAAAAGGCTCTTCATGCCAAAGATTAATCAAAGGAAATTATTAATGCATTTTGAGCAATTTTACAAGCAGATTGCAGTTACCAGCACTAGGTTCTTTTTTTTATTATTAAGTTCTGTTTTTTTAGAAACATAATATCATACAAATACCACAGGGGAGAGACACATAAGAATAGAAATAATTTAAAAAAAAAAAGAAATCCAGAACAAAACAAACAAAAACAAAAGAGAAAACAGTCCAAAGAGTAAATGGCATCAACTTCTATGTTGAAATCTGAGGGTTCACAACAGAAGAGAAGAATGGGATGTAATGCTATATAGGAAGTGGTTGCTGAATATAAACTGCAATGCTTGAGTGTCAAAGCAAAAACAAGTGTAGTTAAAAAGTAGATGTGTAACAACTGGAAATCACAGGTTTTTTTCTGCTGGGGCAACCTCCAAGAACAGCTGAAGGAAAACTGTTAACTTGGTCAACAGGTCTGGGCAGAGCTTGTAATGGATGAAGGGTATGTAGATTATGACTCCACTGAAGATAAATAAAGTCACATAGAGATATTCAATCTGAGGATTGTCTATGATGGGTGCCAGCACAAGGAATATTGCTGCTATGAGGACCAGGATGGGGATTATAATGGGAACCTGTGTAGAGAGGAAAAAATAAGCATGACAACAAGCTGTGATTCTCATGCAGTGGTTAAGAAATGAGAAAAATATGTGAGACACCGACCCTGTACGGCCTGGGGAGTTCTGGCTTCTTGATCTTGAGATAGAGGAGTCCAGATAGGGTGATGGCATAGAAGAACCAGGCAGTGAAACTGAAAACAGCGATAAAGACAAATGTCAGTCAAACACAAACAGATTGTAATTTTTTTCTTAATGAAATGAATAAGAAATGCTGACCCAGCCTTCACCTGAAGAAGTTGACGATAGTCTGGAAGTCTCCAGGGATCAACACCAACAGGGAGATGACAGTGGTGAAGATCAGTGCTGGGGATGGAGTCAGTCTGTGGACGTGAGCCATGGCCAGAATGTCTGGCTATGAAACGAACACAACTCTGTGAAGAAAATCTTAAACTACACAGTCTAACATATTTCTATGATATAGAGAGATTCTCACCATATGTCCTTCCCTGGCAGCAACCAAGCACACACGGCCGCCACTGAAGAAGGTCCCGTTCAGTGAACCAAAAGCAGACAGTGCTGCAGCCACAGACATGATCCACCCCCAGCTCCCTAACACTTTGTTCCTGTGGAAAAACGTGGAAGTTCTCACACAAGCTACAACAGTATCCATTCAAACTTCCAAAAGCCACCACCTACAAGGAGAGACTATATCATGGTCGCCTAGGCACATTGTTCAAGTTTTTATTCCAGTTTAAAAGCCCCTTAGAGATTTCTAAAATAAATTAAAATGAAAAGTCCTCAGATTGAATTCCCTTTGATAGTTAGTTATTTTAACGTTAACAACACCGCACCCATCTACCACAATCAGTGACATCAGCATCAGGTGCTGCCTTACCCCCAGGTAACTGCTACCGCGCTGGAAGACATGAGCTCTTTAGGCGTCATTACGGCCAGGTAGCTCACGTTCACCAGCAGATACAAGCCAGTCACCAGGGAAATGGCTATCACAACCGCCCTGGGCAGATTGACCTGAGACAAAAAAAGACAACATTTTTAGGCTTTGATCAATAATGTATAAGCCTGCATGATGGATAGGTGTAATAATGATGCTGGAATCTGGGTAAATAAGGATTCAATCAGATGTTAGACTCCAATATTGAATGAAATGATCAAAAGGTCTAAGCATGACGTGCTGTAAACATTTAGAGTTGAAGATGTGAAAATGTTTAAAGTAGTGTGACTGAGTAACACGATGCTTAAGGTGACAATGATTAATGCAAAGAAACAATCAGCAACCAAGCTCAAATTTAAATATTCAGGATCTATGAGCTAAGAAGTAAATGTAAATAGTTCAGTAAATAGACTAATAATTCAGGGAACATAAACTACAGTAAAGAATAATGTAGGAGAGAAGGTTCTAAAGCCTTTCAGTAGTAGTCTGCAGAACGACAGATGTTTCGGTCCTTGATGCTTTATGTATTCAGCTCAAGCTGCTGATTTTGGGTTTGTTTTGAATTGCCATGAAAAATAAGCCAAGAAAAGTCATCCAAGTTTGAAAAAAAAAAAAAAATTCTGCTTTTTCTGCCAAAGGATATTTTTCAAATATTTCAACTGCTGCTTGTCGCTATATTCTTAAATTGTACTTTAGGTAAACTGCAAACATGCACGTGATAATGAGACTTTATCACAGTTAGATAAGATCACATCTTTGAGGGTCTTTATGTATCTGAACACTGAAACCTCTGGCAGTTTGCTTATTGGTCTACACAGAAACTCTTAATGATGTCAACTGACATAGACTGATACATGGATATTTAAATAAGGATTCAAAGCTTGTAAAAATATAGAGTATAGGTTCAAGGCAACCCAGAAAAAAAGGAGCATTCACACACCTAAGCTACACGTGTGAGAAATGACTGGGGAAGCCTGAAGGACAGTAGAACTGTCGGTGGTTATGTGAATTAGATTTTAACGCCACTTGTAAATGTTTTACAACAAGCTCTGGGTTCAAAGTTCTCTTCTTAATTTATCCTACAATTGCTTATCTGGATATGATCTCTCTCTTACTGAACAGCCCCCCTGTTGTTGTATACAGACGCTAACCTCTGCCCTTTCTCTCACCGTGTGATTTTTTTGTCAAGCCTTGTTTATTTGTGTGACTTAAAACACCGTGAGGTGTATGGTCTCAACGACGGATCCATGCAGGAGTCGAGGTCCCTGCAAGTTCAAGCAGCACTGACTGACAGAAAAGATGTACGATCCTAATCCTAGACCTACTGTCTTAGTAGCTCAGGAATATAATCTCTTAATTTAATATCTCCCAGCAGCATAGTTGTAATTTTTTTTAATCAAATCGATGAAAAAAATAAACTTTGAAACTCTTACTTCTGGATGTTTGAGCTCTTCGGTTAAATAATTCAGAGTGTTCCAGCCATCGAAGCACCACAAGCCCTGATACAGAGCGACACCGACGGGTTTGAACCCAACATTGGTTCCTTCAAACGGGTCCTCGAAGTTGTGCGTGTGGCCCCGCAGGAGCATCGCGACCCCTCCGGCCACGATCACCGCCAGCGCCAGCGCCTTGACCAGCATGGACGCCACCTGGATGCCGGTGGCCCAGCGGGCGCTGAGGCAGTTGACCGTGGCCAGCGTCAGGATGCCGCCCGCCGCCACGCACTTCACCAGCAGCCGCGGCGCGGCGCAGCCGTCGTAGAAAGGGGCCACCACGTACTCGGCCGCGCTCAGGGCGATGCCCGTGGCGCTGGCGGGCCTCATCACCGCGACGAAGCTGAGGACGAACGTGAAGGCCACCGCCTTCCCCGCCGTCCGCAGCATGTAGACGTACTCGGCCCCGGACTCCGGTATGACCGTGCCCAGCTCGGCCCAGCAGAGGCCCCCCAGCAGCGCCAGGAGCCCACAGCACGCCCACACGACCAGGCTGGCCCCGGGGCTGCCGATCGACGATAGTACGTACTGGGGGGATATGAAGATGCCAGATCCCATCATAGTCCCCCCAATGAACGACACGGCCCCTATCATGCCCACTTCCCTCCTCAGGTTGAGCCTCTCGTTGTCCCTTCCCATCGTCCGACGGCTGCTGCGTCCTCCGGCGCTGGACTCTGGTCACGCACGCACCTGGCAGCAGGTGAACACGAGGCGGGATCAGCCTCCACTGAGACCGAGTCGAGATGTGGCGAGGCCGCTGGTCTCCGGCTCTTTATTAACCTCGGCTGAATTAACCCCACGAACAATGACTTGAACCGTTTTACAGCAGATTACCTGATAAGGACGCTGGTGTCCCATCGGGTGGAGGGTTCGTCTGTTAGTGAGAATGAGGGTGAGATTATCTGCAAACTGTCTCGAGGCCGCCTGAGCTTTATTAATATTAATAATTCATATTATTATTGTCCCTGAGTTACCTGACATGTACTAACTTCATCTATATGAAATATCACGTTCCTCCTCCCATCTAAGTGGAAATGAGTCTGGGCTTGAGGAACAATTGCATTCATGTAAACGACAAAACAAATGAATGTATGTTTTCTCTAAATAGACCAGATTAATAAAGGTGCGGAATGAATCGGAAAATAAACCGCACATTTCTTCCAAAACTATTTTTTGCACGAGCCTCGTGTCAAATACATGGAGCTCAGGTAAACCGGAGACGGAGACGGTCCACGGTTGTGTATGCGGCCGGTGAGTGTGTTTTATTTGTGTGTGTAGATGTGTCAACCCTGTGACAGACCGACCACATGTCCAGGATGTAATCGGGCTCTCATTCAAATGGATGGATTCATTTATTTCCCCATAATATCCTGTATTAATTCATTTCTGAGTCTCAGCTGTGTAATACAAAAAGGTAATTGTGAGGAAATGTGTGCTCCCCTGTATGTTATTGATGGCAACGTTATTATTATGAGCAGCTCTCCATGACCAGCACATTATCTGATGACCAGAGAAACACCTGCTGATGTCACAGAGGTATCAGCTCTGATGAGAAGTTCGTGACATCAGGAAATCCACTGGTATTCGACAGAGGTATGAGGTAACGTGACAGACGCATTGGCTTTACCTAAAAACCATCATCAGAGGCAGTTCCGTGTCAGGACCCCACTGTAAACTTAACCCAGATGTGCGTCAGGTAGGCTGATGTCACAGGCAGCAGAGGACTCCTGTGACATCAGGCTGTATGACGCAGTGAGCTGGCATAACTGGTAAACATTTCCAGTGGTCTCCCGATGACAGTCTTTAGGTAAAGCTGAAAGCTTTGAGAACAGAGCACTGCCTCTGTTATTTTGGGAGTAAGCCTACTTGGGACACTAGTATGAAAAGTGCTATTTAAACCATCTCACCTTGCTCCCCCAGTGGAAAAGAGCGATGGTTCTACTTCACTTCTGAAAGCCAAGTAGCCTCATGGTAGGCCTGGAGCGACTCCAGCCAGGAAAACCTGCTTTGGCCCCTCAAATCTGTCCTAGCTCTCTTTCGGTCCCTTGGTCACAGACCAAAACTAGTGACCGTATTTGACAAAGGTTCATCTCCCTCCTCACTGCAGTACTCCAGTAAAACCATGGCATCACTCGTCAGCCACAACATTAAAACCAGCCATGGGTTTCAACATGTTCAGTATAAAGTTTCCTACAGCAGTGAGCTGTTTTTTAAGGTTTGGTGTAAAGCCAGCAACTGGGCATGATGATAACATTTAAATTATTCTTTTTAATTTTCCAGTTAAGTTTGATTTCTAATGCTGAATGCAGAGTCATAATAGAAAAAAATTCTGTTGTATTGTTCACTGATGAGACTAATCGGTCCCTGTGCCTTTACCAAATCCCTGGGCTGCTTTATTGCTTTGTAATTATCATCAGACTGCAACATATATTTACATGTGTGTAGTGGATATACAAGTTTTAACAATAATTGAATTTAATCATCTATATTCTAGTTTGGGTGGTGTTATTGTTTTAATGATGGAGTCTGCAGATATTAAAAACAAAAAATCAACTTTTTTTCCATCAACACCATCACCACCCTTTTCAGGGTCATGATGGGGAGGACAGCTGCTATTGGAGTGTCAGGGTCAACTCCACATTGAATTTTCTTTATCAGTCCTACTCCACAATGCTTTCAATTCAGTAACACTTTCAGCTGTAAGCCTGTATTACATTTTACTTACCTCTGGACGCTTCAGCTCCTCCGTCACATAATTCAGATTGTTCCAGCCGTCGTAGGACCACAGTCCCTGGTAGAAAGCAATGCCAATTGGACTGATGCCCAAATTTGTGTTCTCAAAAGAGTCCTCGAAGTTTTTAGTGTGCCCTCTGACAAGCATGACCACACCTCCGATTACAATGACTGCCAGAGCCAGAACCTTGGCCACCATAAAGAACACTTGGACTGACATGGAAAACCGAACGTTGAGACAGTTGACAGTGGCGAGCACTATAATAGCAGCTGCAGCCACACACTTCACCAGCAGCACCGGAGGGGGACAGTCTGAGTAGAAAGGGGCCACAACGTACTGAGCGAAACTCAGCGCGATGCCAGCCACACTAGCAGGTCTTACAAATACCACCGAGCTGAAGATTAACATGAAGGCGACGACTGGACCTGAAGTCCTGAGGATATAGATGTATTCCCCACCTGATTCTCTTATGACAGTGCCCAGCTCTGCGTAGCAGAAGGAGATCAGTATCACCAGTAAACCACAGCAAGCCCACACCACCAAGCTGGCTCCTGGGCTGCCGATAGTGTAGAGCACCGTCTGTGGGGACATGAAGATCCCAGATCCGATCATCGTCCCTCCGACGAGGGACACGGCTCCCACCAGCCCTACCTCCCGCTTCAGTTTGAGCTTCTCGGTTTTGTCATCCATAATCACAACCCCGACAGACCACCTCTTGTAGACACCATTACAGTGAAGAAAAAAATTGTAGGTCATTCTTTCATTCTTTAACTCAGAGAGTTAATAATTAATTGGGTGGGTCAGATAATCGAGTGTTTATTGGAGCATAATTTGCTTTACAGCTCATCTTTACAGGGGATGAATGTATTTTGAGATAGTCCCATTTCTTCGTTTGGCTTTTCTGATTGGTTGTGCTCCCTTCTTTTGTTTCAGGAGGTCAGAGGCTGAAACCGTCTCTCAGACATACAGTACAACTGAGTGAAATGGGCATTAAGTCTATATATCATTCACATCCACACAGACACACACACAGACATTAAATACATAGCTCCCCTGCTCGCAGACATACCTTATATGTTTTTTTGTATTTCATCTATTCAAATAGAAAAATTTGTATTAATTTAAGGACTGTCTGTGTTTTCCCTCCTTTATCACACACTCGTGTGCCAGGCTGCGACAACACCAAGAGTCAGAATATTTACAACTTAAGTTCTTCTGGCTTAAAATCCCTAAATGTTTTAGAACACAGGCAGCACACCCATTATACATTTCAAACAATTTTATATTTGGTATGACACCACACTAACAACAATAAAAAATGATATAACAATATTCCAGCATTGTAGGAACATTTTAGCACTTTCAGGACAGTTATTGCTACAAATAGGAACGCTAAAGAAATATAGGGAATGAAATCCTTTGCAATTTAATCAACAGAAGAAAATCTTTTTACTGTGTGCTGAATCTGGAAACACACATCCAACCAGTGAGTGATGTCTTTAAAAAAAATCAAAGTGAAACTCTATAACCTAGTTTACAACCCAGAACAATGTTTATGATCATGTCACGTTGTGACTGGACTTTGGACAGTTTCCAGCTACAAGACATCAAACTGGGCCTATAAACATGTTTTGTTCCTCGTGCACATTTGAGTTATTGTAAGGGGCGCACTTTTCTGATATCAAACCATGTACTATGCTATATGACATGTCCCATGGCAATCCTTTATCACAGACCTGCAGTCAACACCCATTTAAAGGTCAACCTAGTGTAATGGCATTGATCTTGAGGAAATTTTATATGTGCAGTAGATATCTACCATGGTTTTAGTCCAGTATTTTATCTGTACAGTTCCATCAGGAAGCTTTATCTTCCCCTCCTGTAATAAAGAGGTGAACAGTCTTATTGGAGTGCAGCATCTGTCCAGCTCGCTGGGCTCCGGTGATGGCAGCCAATTTGTGGGCATCGTAGCGGGAAAAGAGAGCGGTGCAGGTCCAGCTCGCCTCTTCCCCCTGACCCCCCGCTGCCAGCATGTTACAGACCTCGCTGTAGAAGTGGGGGAAGCAGGGCAATCCATAAAAAATGAGGTTCCGGATCCCTTTGATGGTGTACCTGAACAAAACAAGTCAGAGATTAGCGTTTCTGCAGGGCTCAAAAAGTAGAGACCTTTTAAGACCTTTTAACACCTCACAGAGAGTCCAACTTAATTCCTTGTCACACAGACACAGCAGCCTGGTTATGAAAATATGATGGAAAACCAGTAGAAACAACATGTTCTGGAATAGTTTATTATTTCACAGTTTCTTTTCTTGTTTCCAGTACTTTCCATCTGTATACAACAATAATTTCTAATTAGATTTCGAACCAATTATTTTCTAGTTATTGCTATGTACTGTTTATATATGCTGAATATTGCTATACATCACTGGGGGACCCCACCAAAATGGTCTGTGCAAACTACCATGCACATCCCCTAAATAATCCCCTAAAATAATTCCAAGCATGTAACATTGACAGTCTTCATTTTGATGCAAAAAGACTTTTTAGAATTATAACAGTTGTAGGAAAATTCAGTTTTTTAAAAAATATCCTCTGAGTCTTTTATGTTGCGGTAACTGAATTCAATGTGTAAAACTTTTTAAGATCTATAGATACACAGAAAATCAACAGGAGTGTTGCAATAGCTTGTGTAATCTTGGTTCTATTAGCATATTGTCAGAAAAGTATGAAAATTAAATTCAAACAAAGACAATTTTAGTCCAATTAAAAAGAACATCTCTCTCTCTTTTTTTTAAATAAACAGACTCCAGTAAAGAAGCCACAGTTTGTGACTACCCTGTCATGAAAGGGGCTTGATTTCCTTGGCTCTTCACAAATCCAAGAGTTAAGCAAAAAGTTTAACTTTTGAACTTTGAAAAAGAGATCACATCTGATATCCTTCCCCTGTTGTTGCAGTTGGTGTTATAATAACACACCAACTTAAAAAGAAATAAAGCTTACTGTCTTTAAGCCCTTTATTATAGACAGTGTGGGAGTCACATTCATATATATTCATTATATTCATGGGTCATCTTGTGGTGAGTGAAGCCTGGTTTCATCCCCTGAACAGCCAGTGTTTTTCAGCAGGCAAATAATCCTGCTTCAGGTAGGTTTTAGTAAGAAACAACGAAACTGACCTCTTGTAGAAGTGGAAGCGTTCAGTGAACAGCAGGAACTGTTTCTCCCCTTTCTGGAAGAAGTGCCTGGCTCGGGACACCTCTGATTTGCTGGAATACTCGCTGGTGCTGGCAAAATTTATCTCCTCTTTCTTCATGTAGTTGCGCAATCGGACATAATCAAAGTAAGAGGGGATGTAGATCAGAGTGTGGGACATAACTGAGTCCCTGTACTGAGGCAGCACCGTATCTACAAAGAACTGAAACCTATGGGCAGGATGGGAAAGAGTGGGAAAAAAATTTTTAAAAAATCGTTAGGAACAGCCAATCATTTGTCAAGATCTCATGAACTAATTAAATTTAAATGATGAATCAGATATAAGTAAAGAAAAAGTTGATAAGACAAACACAAGAGTCATACAAAAAACACTTCAAAAGAAAGATATACTATGAGAGATGTAATGCTACTATAAAGAAAGAGTTCAGGGAGAGTGAAGAAGTGTGTTTGTTTTCATGGGAAAGGAAAGAGAGGACAGACAGTGAACATGATTCTTTGACGTAATTATTAAATGTGGAAGTGAACAATGCTTTATTTAAAATACATTCAATAAATTGGTTTTTCAAATGTTTTTGTTGATGAAGGAACTGCAATCAACAAGTTTATCAATGATACGCAACATGTTTTGGTGAGAAACACTGAATGTAACCTTAACTTTTGTTTGTTTACAAGAAAACTCCACAGGGGCCTCTGAACTGAATGTCTATCTCAGAGAGTCACTATGTTCAAGTGCTCAAGAGGGTCTTACCTGGCGTCATGGTCCATGAAGGAGTCAGAGGGAAACATCTGAAACACATGAGGCAGCTGAACCAGCACCTGGCAGATGGAACCTGTTTTTGGCATGTTCTTAGTGGCAATCTAGAACAACAACAACAAATAAAATTATTTACTTTTAAAAAATGTACAAAATCAAATGAGAACGAAGAAACTTTCTTTATCATAATACAAATGTAGATTTCTTGTTCTCACTCTCAGTCTTGGAAGGTCAGAGTGAGCGAACCAAGGTTATCTTGGGGTATCTAGCAAACCACAGTAAACAACTCAAGTGTCGCTACCCCAAAGAGGACCACAGAAGATGAACTCAAGCTATGAGATAATTTCTGCCTGCTGAACTAAATCTACACTGGTGTAGATTTGGGTTCAAAACGTATGAGGTGGAGTACCTGTCCACGGTAGTTGGCACAGTGTTTGGTGAGGATGTTGTTTATCTGCGGCTCCTGGATGGAGCTGAACACCAGCGTCTGCCTGTAGTGTCGAGTCCAGTTGTTCAGGTTCCACATCCTCACCCTAGAGAAGTCCACTCCATGGGAGTCCAGTGGCTGCAGGTTCAGGTGCTTCATCACATGCTAGTGCAGGTGGACAATGTGAGGTTTCATAAGAAATCAAATATACAGACAATTCCCGCACAATAGTAATTTCTGAAAACATTTAGTGATATATTGTTTATCACAAGTGCTAAAATGTCACACTTTTAATGTAAATTTAATAGTATAATTAAAAAATAAGAGAATAATAAACCACACTGAATCAAACTTTATTCTGAAATTCTGAATTTTTCAGAGTAATGTTTTGATTTATCACACAGTTGTTGGACAGCAGATGGAGCTACATCCTCCAAGTAGTATAGAACTAAAGTTGATAGATAGATATAGAACTAAAGATTTTTTTGATACAGTTGCCATCATGCAGTAATATACCATTTTGAGTCTGTTAGAATTCTTACCAGGACATGTTCCCAGTTCTGCATGAGAAAGACATCTGCCTGGTCCAACACCAGCAGCTCGATTGAAGAGAGGAAGTCAAAGTCTCTCTTACTGTCTCCCTCAGCTCCCAGCACTGTGCGCAGGCCCAGGGGTGATGCAATGATGATGTCTGAGGAGTAAAACGGGGCATATAGACGCATACTGCTCCTAACTATGGAAACACCTGAGGAATGGAGAGGACAACAGGGCGTCAAACGGAAATACTATGAGGTCTTCCAAAAGTTGGTCAATTTCTTTTTTTTTTTTTCAACTGTACCTATCCTGAAGTGATCATCAACATTGCCTGAGAAGATAGAGTGATAATCATCTGGTCTCTGCAGATTGGGTGGCTGGTCATCCGCCTCTTCCCCAAACTCCTCCTTGAACCTCTTCTTGTTGCTGACCACAATCTTCTTGCCTTTGGTCTCCAGCAAGCTGATAAATGTCTGGACGACTCGCAGAGCTCCGCCTCGGAAAGGCACGAGAATCAGGACCTGATGAATTCAGAACTGTTATCACAACAAAGCTGCAGACTAGAAAAGGTAAAAAAAATATGTTTTAAAACATTTGTAGCTAAGTGTGAGCATTTCCACCAGTGATGATGGGGATTGGAATTCAAGTACTATTACTATAGTATATATTATAATAGGAGCCATGATGTCGAAGGCACTCTCTGCAGACCTCCACAATATAATTGTGGTGAAACATAGATCAGGGCAAGGGTTTAAAACCATTTCTAAAGCTTTGTGTGTTCCGAGGAGCAAAGTGACCTCAATAGCTGTGAAATGGATGTATGGAACCACCCGGACTGTTCCTTGAGTTGGCCCTCTGGACAAACTGAGTAACCTGGCAAGAAGGGCCTTGGTCAGGGACGTGATCAAGAACCCAACAGTCACTAACAGAGCTTCATAAGTCCTTTGCAGAGATAGGGAGAACCTGCAGCAAGTAAAACATCTCTGGAGCACTTAATCAATCAGGTCATTTAAAGCTACCTTAAGAAAGAGACACATGACAGCCCACTCAGAATTTGCCAAGTAGTTTTTTAAGGAATCCGAGAACACGAGGAAAAAGCTTCTCTGGTCTATTGAGTGAAAAATTGAACTCTTCAGGCAGAACTTCAAACACATCATCACCTGGCTAACACCATCCCTACAGTGAAGCATGGTGGTGGCAGCATCATGCTATGGTGGTGTTACTCAGTGGCATTGACAGAGAGACTGATCAGAATTGAGGGAAGGATGAATGCAGTGAAATATAGAGAGGTCTTTGACGAAAACCTGCTCCAGAGTGCATGTGACCTTAGATGGAGATGACAGTTCACCTTTCAACATGACAATGACCGAGCCTACAGCATAGACAACACTGGAGTGACTTGATGACAAAGTCTCTGACTGTCCTTGAGTGGCTCAGCCAAAGTCCAGACTTAAACCACACAGATGTTCTGTGGGGAGACCTGAAGATGGCAGACACTTCCAGTCCAGTCTGACTGAGCTTTAGAGGATCTGCCAGGTAGAATGAGATAAACTGCCCAAATCCAGGTGTGTAAAACTCATAAGAGACTTACCCCTGAAGACCTGAAACTGTAATTGCTGCCAATTACAGTAGCAATTAAGGATCTGAATACTTCATTAAATGAGTGATTTCTAAAAACATATTTTCACTTCGTCATTATGGATTTTTGAGGTCACACTGATGGGCAAAAATGCAATTTTATCCTCTTAAAATTAAATTTTTATCTGTTTAAATTAGAATCTATCAGACAATAGAGTGTACGAAGTGTAAAATGGTCAGAGAACCTTCTGAAGCCACTTTATGATTTGCCCTCACAGTGTGTGTGAAATTAACATCTCATTTACTACCATCCTGCCCTTTGTACTTGTAACTAAAAGAGCCACAATCCCCAAGTGTAAGAAAGATAAAAAAAACAAAAAACAAAACCATACTTCGGTGGGGGAAAGCTAATTATAAACTGATTTATCATCTGTGAAGTTCAGATAGGTTAAGTGAAGCTCTATTATGAAACCAAATTTGATGGAAACAACTGTTTACCTTGGGCCGAGTCAGACCTTGGTCTCTGGGTTCATCCTGTGGCTCAGCTCCAGGTTTAACCTGAGTCTTCTGCTCTCTTAGCTGGGCATTGTGAGCCAGGACCTGGGAGTTGGCCTTTAGTACGTGGTTGAGCACATGCACGCAGTATGCGCTGCGCACCTGAGGGCCTTTATTCAAAGGACATGCCTCTGGATAGTATAGGTCCTTGTAGGAGCCCATGAGGGCAAGCAGCTCCAGTTGGAGAGGGCTGATCTCTTCAGCCACCCCCTTAGGATTATCAGTCTGGTTTAGATCCTTCCAGTGGGAATCCAAAAGTTTGTGGAAAACTGGAAGGTTTGTGTCTTTCTGAGGGCCAATGGGTCCAAATTTCTTCAGGGGACTGGTACAGAGCAGATTGCCCAATTTTGTCCACTAAGTAAGAGAATGGCAAAGACAGAGTCTGTAGTTAGAATTTATTTACTGAAAAAAGTTCACGGATAAATTTAATCAAATTATGTAGCTTATACCGTGATCTGAGTCTTGTCTTTGCTGCCGGATGTTATCTTCTGCACATCCTCTTCATCAAGCTCTGTGTCCAAATGCTGTAGAAATATGTCTGCATTGAGAGAATAAAAGAAGTACAACACACTGTGGTCACTTCAAGTCTTCTAATTTAGAAAGAAGTTCACTTAATTTAAAAAAATAAATAAATCTCTGAAATTTTCAAGTTATTAAACAAAGAATTCAGTGTGTTTTATCTGACAAACGCAACAGAAAAGTTCTATTTTGAGGAGAAATCATTCCTTCCTTCCTTACCCTTACTGTCTTCATGCTCTGCAGTGCAGGCAGTGTCCTCTTGTTCTGTCTCACCCATGAAGTTGGTCTCCAGACAGAACTGGGACTCATGCTCCTTATCTACAAACTCTTCGTCTCCTTTTTGCCTCTCCTCTTCCTCTCCTGCTACGGCTTCAGTCAGAGCTTCATCTGCATCTGCGAGTTCCTCCTCTCCCCCTTCATCTTCATCTTCATCTTCATCACCATCACCATCCTCACTCTCATCTCTAACCGTATCAACGTCCTCTACAATAAAAAAAGCACAACAACATTTAATCAAATGCAAATATAGTCCTGACAAGATTTTCAAGTGTTCTGGAAATACACAACTCACCCTCTAAAAAAAGCTCTTCTTCCTCCTCTTCATCATCGGTGCTTTCCTCCTCTTCACTCCGGTTGTTACCATCAGGTTGGCTTAGAGTTGAGAGAAGTTTCTGGTAGGCCGTTTTCTGCTCCGGTTCCTCCTCCTCTTCCTCTTCAAACTCATCAGGATGGGCATAAGATCGTTCAGGGCTTGCTGGCTATAACAGAAGTGATGGCAGAACACTTTTCAATCAATGAATTATCTTAACATTGATATAGCTCAAATATTTTTAAAAAAACATCTGGAGCATATCAATTGATGGATGGTCTAAAATTAATTCCAGGAACTACTACCACTGGAAACACATCTTCATCTTTGTGCAATGACAGTTCCTATAATCATCCGTCCAATGCTGCATAAAAAGGAGTTTATGACATGTGTAGCACTACTCACCAGTTCAACTATTTCAGTTCTCTCAGGTTTTTCATTGACACTGTGCAGACAACACAAAGGGAAATATAGTTATTCAGACAACAAAATTATTAAAAAAACGCAATTTCCAAAAGATATGTCACCAAACCTTCGGTTTGGGCCTGTTTGAGGACACGCTGTAGGAAAAGTGAAGAGCTGTTCTAGCTGCACATCATTGAATTACTTAGGATGCATTTAGGATTACAATTCAAGAGTGGGAAGCTTGCCAATTAAAATTTTGAAGGAGGCCACATCTAAACAACATCTCATGAAAGAATTGCCAGTAATTGGTATTTCTTGGGGAAAAAAATCATGCTCATTACCATGTTTCTTTTCAGCAACGCTAACTGTTCGTCTATAGGCTGTCCATGTTATTTAGGAACACGTTTCAAGTTCATAAAAGCAGGGAAGACATAAATCTTGGCCACTGACATGTGAGTAAAAATCGATATGTCTGCCCCAGCTGTGATTTTATATTGTATATACCGGTGTTATTAAAAGTCAATCCAAATGATGTCCTCCAAGGAGATAACTCTCGTTTACTTACTGTGTGTGTGTTTGTGTGTGTGTGTGTGTGTGTGTGTGTGTGTGTGTGTGTGTATCTACTCATGCATTACACACTGTTTCTACAATCTGTGTGCAAGCTTTAATCTTTTGCTACTGATATTCTCGTACTCTTTCTGCTGCTAGTCGACTTTCGGATCGGCTACAATAGAGAATCCCATTAGGTTCGCATCACTGTCTGCATTTTTACTTGCCGTAATACACTCCACTGTTTTAGGAAGAACCACTAACTCCATTAAAAGTTTGCAGTTAGGAGGGGGCATAACGGGTCTCTCTGATACGTTAAGTTTTCGTGAACATTAGCTTTAATTTTCTACTTATAACGCGTAACTATAGCCAACATTATCCACTGTGTGTGGCTAACCTCTCATATTTAGCTAGTCGGCTAACACAGAACCTAATTCTTCCCTTCAGACAGGCCGGAGTTGCTCTGCTACTCACACATCATTAAATGGATGCTCTTCGCCAAATTCCCTTAAATGTTTCTTTTGTTTTTTGGACAAATTTGTGAAAAGTTGCTTGTTCTGCCTCCTCTTGCCCATGTTGACACTGCGCCACACGTGTGTTCGTTCCTGGTTGTTTTGTGTCACTCACACTGCCTAGTGCCACCTGCAGGACAGGAGTGGAATCACACCTTTCAACAGCTCCACCGTCGGACTCTGGGTGGTGATATGAAGGGACTGATGCTCACATTCATCGGTACATGGAGTCCAGCAGAAGAAACATCATTAAAACTCTTCAGATAATAATACTTTCAGCGTAAATATAGCCAGAGATATCGATTTATGAAAAGTCACTGGATACAGTAAATTATCATTTATCTGTTGTACCACCAAAACATCGACAATCTGATGACAACCTGAGGCCAAATTACTGTCTGAAGATGGAGAGATAATCGTTGTCCGGTGTGATAGATTATTAGTTCATCAGCTAATCAGAGAGTGCTATTGTTTAATTATTCTAATCTTCTAATATTCAAAAACAGAAGGAAAGATTGAATGAATAACTGATTGATTGAGCCAATTTTATGGATTTCTTGCTTTCACTCCTGATTTGATGTCCACATAGGCTTAGCGTAATCACACATTATGTTAACGAGTAAACCCCTTGACCTTTTTGCTGAAATATATTTCTCAAAATGCAACATCGGAGCAATTTTTAAGCGAAATGTGGGTTTGTACCACAACAAACTCCCTAAAACAAGTTGGTACATATTTGATAAATTTATGCCCTCAAGGTTACTCCAGGGTCAGATGAGAGTACTGGAGAGTCAGCAGAAGGCGCAGTGGGTTAAATGTTCACAGGGGAAATGTTTGCACAAACTAGTTTAGCAGACCATATCCAGAGTGTCTATCCCCTAATGACTGGCCACTAAGTCTGCTGTTTGAAAACTAATCTTGATCAATTATTGAACATGGTAATATCAATTTACTGTTTGCCTGTTTTAGCTGTTACCATGGCAGAAGCTCATCTATTGTTAACCATCTGGGTGTCTTGTTTTTGTACTCGGGGTATTTTCAGCTCCTTTTGACACGTCAATGAGGATATCATTGTTTGATAATTGCAGACAACTATGGCTTAGGCTGAAGGAGCACGTCTGGCTTCTCTGAATGGGATGTGAAACATGTAAGACCTTCTTTTATTGTAATGGAGGGGCCAAAGGTGAAACAGGAGAAAGAAAAGACTGTGAAAACAGTTAGGTTTCGAGTAGCATCTGCGAACAGCGGCCGGGTCTTGACAGAGGTGTTCAAGGATGAGACGGCCTGGTGCGGCTCATTGTCGGGATCAGTGGACTCTGACTGCACCAGCACCCTGGAGGCGGATCAGGGGAGCTCACATCCCACCAGTGAGGCCAATAGCCACCTGAATGGTCTGCTGGCGGAAACTGCTGTGGATGAGAACGGCTGCGAACCCGATGACCTGCTTTTGTACGCCAGTGCCAAGAAAGAGATCCTTTTCAGCAACAAACGCATCAACATTTGCAGCAAAAATGGGACAATAAGAGGAGTGAAGAACAAAGTGAGTGCAGGCCAAGTGCTTTTCAACAACCTCTCCAACAAGTACACTGTAAGTAGCTCTGGCATAGGTGGGACAGCATTTCAGAATTTTTATCGGAAACTCAAATTACTGACAGTTTTTGCTGCTATAATCAGATTAAGTGCCACAAAGCAATTCAAGGCTTCATCTTCCTGCATGTGAATGTCTCAGAACTGAATATTATAGCCTTATGAAGAGCTCTGACACTGGTGAAGTGATTGTTCAGTCATAACCTTTATTCTCTTTCTCTTCAAGAGTTCCTATTGCCATCAAAAAAGGAGACCCCGGGAGAAAGATTAATCAGACTCGAAGTGGCAGTTTCACACAGTGTGGTCAACAGGAAGCAACAGCTCTGTAGCTAAAGATTGCCTTGCAGTCTAGTCTACACCAGGACTCTTCACTTAATGTCTGGTTAAAAACAAACTCCTCTGTGTTTTCTTTGGTGACTCCCCGTTACTTTAAATGAAACAAAGCGTTACAGAGTAACAAGTGAGTGCTTCGATTCAGATTTGTGGATAAAAAAAATTCAAGTAGTAAATAATTTGCTATAATTATAGTTGTAAGCACATATAGGGCCCCTTTTTTTAAATAGTCACACATTTAAAAGAATTGGAACCTCTCGTATGAACAATTATTAATGTGTAAAACATCAGCAAACTGTGAATTATGTGTAACAGTTTTTATACATGCTGCTAAACTGTTACCCGGCATAACAGCAAGTTACTTGTCACTTAAAGCTAAACCAACTAACTAAACTTCACTTGACCTTCTGAGGCTCCGAATGTCTGATTTCTGAGAGGATTTTGTATTTTCTGTTTTAAGACATTAATACTATAATGTGACCCAGAATTTCATATGCTTTTCATATTCAGTGGAGTCTCCTTTAAGGCATATTGCTGAATTATGTGAACATACATGTTTTTTTTATGCATTTTTAAATTATGTTAATAGTAGATTGGGTATGCTTCACATTATATCTAACTGTAATTCCAAATTCAACTGTACAGACATACTTTGTTTTATGAGGTAGGTATACACTTCTTTCCCATTGCTGAATTACAGTGGATTTTATCTTTGGTTCATTTGTTTCTGGAAACAGTTGCTACCTTGTTAATTTCATGTATTAATTGAATGCTGAATAACATAATGTAACATTACTAATGTAACTGCTGGTATTCCATAAAATATGACAGTCCACAGACATAACCTCTAAAAAAGTGCTTATTCTCGGTTTACAACACAGCATATGTACAGAGTAACTTAGATCACTTATGTAATGACATTCATTCCACTTTTTGTCAAACAATTCATGAAGTGAGAGGCTTATGACTTAAAATGCAACAACAGAGATAAAGAGGAGTTTGGAAAACTTTCTGGTCGGGATATTTCATAAACCTTTTGATGGAAATGTGAGTTTCCATCAAAAAGTTTATGGGATTCATGAGGACCAAACACTTAAAAAAATAACTGTGGTTTGTTGTGTTATTTTATGTAACAATAATGAAGAGCTCGACCCCCCCCCCCAAAAAAAAAACCAACCCAACCTAAAGAACCAAATGTGTGAAGATTACCTGGATGATTCAGAACTAGTAAGGTTCAACTCCCTATAAAAGTTTAGTAAGTTCACCACGGTACATTTTATCATGTAAAAATTGTGATACTTGTTTTAATTTTAACTTAAGTATTTGCATTTAATGCTACTATATACTATATACTAACTAGTTACTTAGCAGATGCCTATTTCACAAATCAAATAAAACAGTGTATAAAATATAATGCTTTATTATAGATAATAGTAATAATACTACATATGATAATGCCACATTTTGTGCCTAATCCCTACTTTTCCCGTTGGTTAGGGCTCTAACTAATAATTACTTTCATTATCGATTAACCAAAACTCTTCTTGATTTAGCGACTGATTGCTTGGTCTAAAAAAGGAAAGAAAAGAAATGGCTGTCATTATATCTTAAAACCCAAGTTGTTGTTTTCAAACATCCCCTTTTTATCTGTCATACAGTCCCAAACCCAAACAATCTAAGTTTAACTAACACTTTAGATGCAGGAATTACTTAAGAACTTTTACATTGTACTACTACTACTAGTCTTACTCAGATTTGTCAGAACTATTTTTATTCTAATCATTTAGTCAGTGGTCAGTGAAGCAATAACTAATGAATGAATTGCTGAATGGGCTGTATTTAAGTCTCCACAGTATCTGAGTACTACAGACAAGGTTACTAAAAACATTTATTTTGTGATTTTTTTTTTGCATTACATTTGCCTCTATATCCAATGTTAGATTGCTTGTTTTACTGTGTAAAGCATACGAGGGAAAATTCATCCCAAAAGAGAAACAACATTTCATTTCTGTGGGTCCGGTGCAGATCCCGCTGTCGATCTGAAGGAGGAATATATATATATATCAACATTCACAAACTCACAACCATAACCTCGAGTATCATTCCTCTGCGTGTACTAGTATCAGAGGGACTCAGCCACCGGCAGGTATCACTGTTGATGGACAACCTCCGGCGGCGTCACCTGATCAGCTCCCGACGCGCCGATTTCCAGATTAGTCCGTTTTTGTACGTGCACGTTGACCTAACTTCCCCGACCTCGACTTAAGATTTGACAATTTGAGACTCGCTTTGAGGGTGAACTTTGCCTTTAAGCGACAGATTATATATATATATATATTTTATTATTATTTTTTAATCTCGCCGTGCACCTGCCTCAGTGCGCACCAGGTGCAGCGCCGTCCCCCCCGCTCCGCCGCCGGGCAGGACGCGGGCGTCCCCGAGGGCCAGGGCGCGTCCATCGTGTAATGACGAGCGGCTAATACGGCGATAACCTGCGATCCCGTTACTGCGGCACCGACGGTCGGACCGCGGAGGGCAGGATGCGGGCTTTCCCGTAGACACACCCCCGCCGCGTTTCCTTTTTTTTTTCTTTCCTTCATTTCCCAGCCCCCGCAAAAAAAAAAAAAAAAACCCGACCCGACCCGATCCGCTTCTTCTGGGGGTTTCGCCGATCAACATGCCCCCGTCGACCCGCCCTCCGCTCTCCCTCGCCCGGAGCGCATCCGGATGATCTGCGGCTCGTTTCGCTGCGGAGCGAGGCGGTGAAGGCTCTTCCTCTTCCTCTTCCTCCATCCACGCCCTGTCGTTACCATCGGCAGCACCATGTCCCCTCCGGCGTCGGCGGCCACGGCGAGTGAGAGCAGCACGACGACCGCGTTGGAGGAGGACGCCAGAGAGGAGGTACCACCGGGGAGGCTCACTCGAGCAGGCGCCTTTTGTTGTGACCCGTTTTGTCGGATCTTGTCGCAGAGCTGTGATGGATCCGTGTGAACGCTGTGCAGGCTCTGACACACTGCAGGTGAAATGTTCGCCAAGGGGTTTTGGGCTCGCTCGAAATTCTCCTTAGTGCCAGATTGGTGTTTTGGGGGGGGATGTACAACGCTTTGTATCCTGCAGTAAGGACTTTACGGTGAGATGCAGGCAGACTTATTGATAACTATGCGACCAGAATCTTCACCTGTAGTGTGCCAGGATCCCAGTATATCCTCTTAGGATTTTTTTAAACCGGTCAAACGGAGCTATACAATATCACGAAATTCCCATAGAGCCAAACTTTCTTGTCCACTGCTCGGACACTGATCGTCTTTGCAAAGATTCTTTTTCATCCGTGTGTGCACGACCAGCTCATTAATTTTATCCCATGTCTGTTAGAAATCTCACTATGCTACAGATGCTGCAGTTTGCAACATGACATCAAAGTAGGTAACAAATTATACGATAAGAAATGTGATCACTTCCTCTTTTGTTTTGTTTGTGCTTTGATTCAATAGCAGAGACCCCTGAAGCAATCTCTGAGCAAGTCTCTATGTCGGGAGAGTTTCTGGAAATGCCTGCTTCTGTCCATTCTCATGTACGGCTGCATGGGAGCAATGGTTTGGTGTCATGTGACCAAGGTGACCCGCCTCACCTTTGACAGTGCCTTCAAAGGGAAATCCATGATGTACCATGACACCCCGTGCTCTGATGGCTACATCTACATCCCTCTGGCCCTACTGGGAATGCTCTATCTAGTCTATCTGGTGGAGTGCTGGCACTGTCATGTGAAGAATGAGCTGCAGCACAAGGTGGATGTGGAGGGCATCTATGAGCGCATCCAGAGGATGCAACAAGCTAAACCCTGCATCTGGTGGAAGGCCATAAGCTATCACTACGTCCGCAGGACTCGGCAGGTGACGCGCTATCGCAATGGAGACGCTTACACGAGTACGCAGGTTTACCACGAACGTGTCAATACCCACGTGGCAGAGGCTGAATTTGACTACAGTCACTGTGGTGTTAAAGATGTTTCGAAACAGCTGCTGGGCTTGGAGAAGTCTGCTCTCACGAAGATGCGGTTCACCAAGTGCTTTAGTTTTGCCAACGTAGAGTCAGAGAACTCCTACCTTACGCAACGAGCGAGGTTTTTCACTGACAACGAGGGCCTCGACGACTACATGGAAGCCAGGGAGGGCATGCACCTGAAAAACATTGACCTGAAGGAGTACGTCCTGGTGCTGTCTGACCCAGAGCACCACCCCTGGTATCTGTCCCACTATGTCTTCTGGTTTGCCTCGTTCCTCACTTTCTCCTGGCCCCTCAGGGTCTTCACAGAGTACCGTACCGCGTATGTCCATTATCGTGTAGAGAAGCTCTTTGGGCACGATTATCTCCCCGTGACCCCGTGTGATGATCGGCCGTATTGGCGACGTATCCCTCGCGTCAACACCATTGACAGCACTGAACTTGAATGGCACATTCGGTCCAACCAGCAGCTGGTGCCCAGTTACTCAGAGGCTGGTCTGATGGACCTGGCCCAGTGCCCGTCCAGCTTCAGCGGGATCCGTCAGAATTGCGAGCGCTGCCATCGAGCCATCAGCTGCTCCTCGGTGTTCTCCAGGAGTGCCCTCAGCATCTGCACCGGTGCCAGCTCCCGTATCCCCTTCAGCGGCAGCCGGTTCTCGCTGGCCCGGCGCTATGGCTCCCAACGCAGCTGCTTCTGGAGGAGTGGCAGTCTGGATGAACAAGAGAGCCCCAGTGAAAACACCCGCTGTCTCTCCGAGCGTCTTAACACAGATGAGGAGGAACCCCCAGAATATGAGGACGCGCTCTGCTACCCAGTGCTCATTGTTCACTGCAGCGAGACCTGCCACAACCACAGGTCGTTTCACAGACATGGCTCCTGTGTGGAGACTTCTTTATGACTATGCAGTCACTGACAAACCCACAGTGGCATTCCTGTAGCATAAAAATACTTTGTTTAGAAAAGTTTTAATGTGAGATAGACAGATTCATGCTGTTTTTCCATACTATCTCAAACAAATGTCTGAATCCTGAATGTGTGAATCACCAAAGCAATAACAGTGATTAATGACTGAAGAACAGATTGACAATGGTATGTGAATCTACTAGGATACACACACAAGTAAAAATATACCCACCTGGCTTCCTATGAAAAACCAAGCAAAGACTGTTACACTCTACATCAATGCCATAGCTGTTAAGATTTCATATGTGCAGGATATATGAAACTGAAGCTGAAGCTGTAGTTACCTCATAAGACCTTTTCAGAGGCCACGGAACATTTAGACAAGTTTAAACAGAGAGAGACGAGGTCAGATCAAGTTGGGCTGATTTTTATGATTTTTTTTTCACCAAAAGAACGGTGAGGAGTTTCTAAATGTTTAAGCTTCCTCTAATTACAGCAATAACTGTGAAGATAGATGCAATCGTCCCAAGTCAAAAAGTAAAAGGAGGCATATCAATCAAATACATTACGTTGCACTTATGCAGATCAAAGAGAGACATTAGACACTGGAAACCTCTGACCCTAAAGCGACAAATGAACTCTTGGATATATGATCACTCATCCTTATGCTAATCTGTGACCCCCCCCCCACACACAAAAAAGAAAGGAGGAATATTACTTATGTTGTGGTGAAGTGTTGTAATACTTTTGTGTGTGTGTGTGTGTGTATGTTTTTTAAAGTCAAAATGCCTCATCTATTTCTTCTTCAGTCAGTGACTTTCTACATTTCCCAGAATGCCTTTTGACAACTACACATAACAGGTGTAGGTTTATTATTAGCTGTGGGTTTTATGTGTTTGTGGAAAATGACATAAAGTGACATAAAGATAGTAAAAAGAGTTTGAAAGCTGTTATAACGGAGGAAAATCAAGATTTGTGCCCGTTGCTTTCTTGTGGCTGCATTGCATTCTGGACTATTGAGGCCACCATGGGATGGAGAATTCGCTATGACTGATATGCTTCCCCTACGATGGATTTCTCCCTTTTTGCCTGTCAACTGTCGGTGCTATGTGGCAAATCCAGAGAGAACAAGCCCGGTCTTTTGGACTTTGATGGACTAACACCTAACAGTATGTTTACAGTTGATGTTTTTGAAACATTTTCAACCACAAACCTCCACCGTAGATGTTGGAAATATCTCGATGTTTAGACAGGTTGTCACAGTTTGGGTATCTGCTAGGAAATGTGGAACAACAAAACAGAATCAGAAAAGCTTTGAATGTTGTTAAGGTGTTTCAGGGTGGATTTCTGTTTTATCATTTGATTAATTTGTCTTGACTGACCTAGAAACTGAAAAGCTTTGGAGCGCTATAACTGTCCAGTCATATGAGCCTTTACCTTGAAAAATTTAAAGCATGAAATCCATCATTGATGATCAATTAAGCAAGTACATTAGTTTTTCCAACATACTGTCTTAAATTTGACTTTTTTTGCTGCCTACTGCCATGACAAAGCCCACCGGCAACTGTGGTACAGACACATAAACATCTCAAGACATAAATCTCACAATGAGACAAGGACAGGTTTACACTGATTTACCAATACATCTGAAGAAGTAGATATTAGTCACTACCACTCTCATCTGTCAAGCAACAAAACATGGTGTGGATTCAGCTGCAAAAATATAAAAAGGGTCATTAGGATCAGCCATGCTCAAATTTGCATGATTTCTTTCTGCCATGACAGTGTGTTAAAAACCGTATACCTGAATGTAAACCACCAGCATATATAATATACTATAGTATATGTCCATTATGTGTCTATATCCAAGGAGTAATGCTACATTTTTAATATGTAAAACAATGATTTCTCTGTCCAATGTATGTTGAATTTGTTTAGAGAGTCAAAAAAGTACAGCACACTCATGACACATGTGACCATGTTTCCGAAAGAAACTTTGGCTGTAGACATTTGAGTTATCTGGATCATCCATGACTCTTTTTGAAAAGAGTTTACAGGCAGTATATGCAAGGATGTAAATGCACGTCCGTTAACACATGGAACACATGGACGTCACACAAACTTTATATGACTGACTTTTTTGTAACATCTAATAGGATCATATTGTATGCATCCTAGCAAACAACATCTTGTTCTTATATTGTTTTCATTAATGTAGTGAGACCAGTATTATGCACTTGAAGTGACACTATAGACATTATGAATTGTAGTGAGGCTGAATGTTTATGTAAATTTCCTTGAAGTAATAAAGTAATCAAGCTGATATATTGACCAGTACATAACTGCTCAGACATAAAACAATACACGACCACATAAGCTTGCTGTAAAATGTAAAAAATGTTCTTGTCATTATAATCAAATGGACTGTACAATTAACCTTTTAAAAATGTATTCGGATTTAGCTTATGCTGAATAAATAAAAGTAAAAATAAATTTCCAGGGCAAACCCTTGTATATTATAATATGTTCCTGGTTGGATCCTCAACCACGCTGGGAAAATCTAGATGAGGAGAATGAACTGGAGGTGTTGCTCCAGGGACCAACAGGTCTTTTTTTTTTTTTTTTTAACTGAAATTGTAACATTTCACAGTAGGAAAAAGGCGAAGTGTGATAATAAAATCAATGAAGGCTGAATACTGTTTAGCTGCTTCAGTTTCCGATGTTGTACCTGGAATCTGCTGGAGCCACTCTTCCTGTTTGTGGTTCACAGCCCCCAGTGCTCCGATCACCACTGGCACCACTGTTGCCTTTACTCCCCACATCTTTTCTAGCTCCTCTTTCAGCCCTTGATATTTTTTGAGCTTCTCTTGTTCCTTCTTCCTGGTGTGACTGTTGCTCAGGATTGCTACATCTATTGTCAAAGCCTTTTTCTGTTGTTTGTTCATCAACAGGATGTCCAGTTGGTTAGATATCACCAGTTTGTCCATCTGAATCTGGAGGTCCCACAGGATCTTAGCTCAGTCATTCTCAACCGCCTTGGGAGGTGTCTTCCATTTTGACCTATGGACCTCCAGCCCATACTCAGTGCAGATGTTCCTGTACACTATGCCAGTCACTTGGTTATGGCATTGAATGTATGCTGTTCCTGCCTACATCTTACACCCTGCTATTATGTGCTGAACTGTCTCAGGAGCGTCTTTGCACAGCCTGCACCTGGGGTCCTGTCTGGTGCGGTAGACCCCCGCCTCTAGTGATCTTGTTCTGAGTGCCTGCCCTTGTGCTGCCATGATCCGTGCTTCTGTGCTTTCTTCCAGTCCAGCCTTTTCTGGTTGTACATGCCGTGCAGGGGCTTGTCCCTCCCTTGTCTTGACATCAATGGCCTCTATCTCCTCCTTTGACCAGCTTATTATACAAGCGGTGTATCTGATGACTGGCAGGGTGTATGTGTTGAAGGCTTGGACCTTGTTCTTCCCATTCAGCTGGCTTTTCAGGACCTGCCTAACTCTGTGTAGGTGTGTGGTTGTGGCTGACTTCCTTGCAGCTTCCTCTGGGTTCCCAAGGTACTTGTAGCTGACCTGGATATCTTGAGATATATATATATATATATATATATATATATATATATATATATATATATATACACTTTAATTATAGTCTTACTTTTAAATCCCTTTTTAATAAACATGGCTGATAAATATTTAAATATTTATTGAAATATCTTAAAATATTTGGAAATGGCATGATGATCATTGTCTAAATCTAAAATATATACACTTTAATTATAGTCTTACTTTTAAATCCCTTTTTAATAAACATGGCTGATAAATATTTAAATATTTATTGAAATATCTTAAAATATTTGGAAATGGCATGATGATCATTGTCTAAATCTTTTACATGGTGGACACAATTTCAAAACAATAATAGAATTAAGTACTCCTTCAGCAAAAATGAGATTACCCATTTACCTTTATAATAGCTAATATTATAAAATAAATAATAAATTTAAGTATTTCCATTGTATTATAATTTATTTATTAATTTTTATTAAATATATAAAGAGAAAGTGTTAACAGCCACATTTATGTATTGACATCCACTTATTAATCTGATTTGACACTTATTATATTAGACTGGTCGGGCATAGTTGCTGTTAGAATAAAGAGATGAAGAAAAGGAGACACTCGTGTAGCTTTAGAGATCGTTGCGTTCTTTTTATGCACCAATAAATCCTCAGTGTAACGATTTAAAAACAATATCCAGGTTAATTCGGACTGTTTTTGCATTAAAACATAAAAAAAAAAAAAAATCCCTCAGTGGTTCTCGAAGGTCTATGTCGTTCTCCTCCGGGGCGGTAGGTGGCGCCACATTTACATCGGCAGGTAGATGAGTGACCGTCCGGAGGAGGAGCCTCGGCGGAGGAGCCGGGGAAGGTTGTGGAGCAGGTGAGTGGACGAGAGCGCTGCTCTATGGCGACGGCGCCACATTCCTGCGTTATCAGCTAACTGAGCCGGTCATACCGCGGCCGCCGGGCGGCGGCTCCCGGTCGGCCGCTCCCGGCCGCCGGTCCGGGAGCTCACGGTAAAGTAGAACCAGCCGAGGCGGCTCCGGCTCCGGCTCCGGCTCCGGCTCCGGCTCCGGCTCGGGTTCAGTCAGACACACACAGCTCGTTAAACGGGGACAGCGCTGCTCCCCGTCGGTGTTTGTTTGTTGTCGGCTGTCGTCAAGCGCAGCCATGGAAACACGATCCCCGAAATCGAAAATATTGACATTAGTAGTTAAGTTACATGTTTACCTCTCGCGTTATCGTTTTGTTTTGTGGTTAAATTTGTGCAGAAGTCTTGAATGTAAGTCTCATCCCTGCATGCGCGACACAACTCGGGGCTAGAGATGAAGTGAGGCTTTTATTTTGAAGGTAACTTCGACTTGGTCGGATAGTATTGCAGAAATAATAATCCAAATAATCTTACCTTTCTATTTACAGAGATCATTTAGTATTGTAAAAAAAAACAAATAAAATTGGTTTGATTGAATAGCAAATAGGTGGTAATAGAATTATTGGATTAAACGGGATATGTAAAATATTTGGCTCTACAATTCATTCTTGATATTACAAGAGGTAGTTGACAAATAATTTTAAGATGTAATTTAAAACATAGGCTCCTAATGGAAGCAACTAGGTCAGTTATTCTTAAGCCTTGACTCTTGGCACTGAATGCGTACAAATCTATTCAAATTCTTTACCACGGTATACCAAAATAACTTTCACAAGAAGGTCATCAATTTAGTGTAATACCTCCTAACCTGTCATATTTTTTCTAGTGACCGAGCGGAGCGCCAACATGCAGAATTTGGTGGTGCAGGTACTTGCCATGAGGCAGATAGGGAGGGTGAACCCCCGCCATTTGCTGGCTGCTGGATATGGACTGACACAGACTGAATGGTGTCCTAGGACTATCCATACACGCCAGCTGTGGGGCTGCTCGGCATTTCCTGCACTCGGCTGTCATAGGCTTGGTCTCCACGGTAGAGACCCTGTCAGGAGTTGGTCTGTTCATCTGAGGTTCAAAAGCAGCAAGAAGAAAGGAGCCGCTAGGACAAAACAGGAGGAAGAGGAGGAGGAAGATGAAGATGAGAGAGACCCAGAAGATAGTGATACTGAAGATGACATAGATGAGGACCCAAATCAACCAAAGGACTATAAAGACATGGAAAAATATGTGCAGTCTTTCCGTTACGATATCATCATGAAAGCTGGCCTGGACCTGACACGCAAGTGAGTCAGTGCATTTGCACTCCTGTCTACTGTACAGAGCTCTTCTTTTCATATGATGGGCAATTTTATTTAATGACTATTATCAAATGTAACTCGTGAATGGCCCTTGTTTATCCCACAACTGAGTAGCATCTTTCCTTTGTCTTGATACAGTAAAATTGAAGATGCCTTCTACGACAACAAGCTCAGGCTAAATGGGCAGAAACTCATCAAGAAAAGTAAAACGGTGAGTGATGTGTTTACAAATGACGTACTCCTGCCATTAATTGTCATGTTTACATAACCTTCCTGTTGGGCCTCTAATTAATTTTACAAGACTCATATTTCATTCTGTATTCAGGTGAAGGTTGGGGACACCTTGGATGTGATACTGTCGGAGAACCAGGAGGAAAACACTGTTACTCTGATGAGAGTCATCATCAGAAGAGTTTTTGGTGAAACCAGTCGAACAGAAAAGTACAAAGTTGCCATAAGGCGTTGGAAATCTATAGAGCTCCCAAAGGATGAAGCCTTTAAATCATGAACTTGAATAGGACATTACTGACTGTAATACCATTGACCAGTAAAGGCAACATGGAGAAATGCTATCAAATGAACATCAACTTCAAAGGTCTCCAACAACGTGGATCAAGAATCAGTTACAAAGCTATAATGTAATCATTGAAAGTTCTAAGTAGTTCTAGACATTAAGAAGTTGACTGGGAGAAAGATTCTGAATGGTTACCTTTACCTACTACAGTGTGCGACTCCTTAAATAAACATGCAATTTGAAGTTATTAAATTTGAAAATTAAGTCTTGGCTGATGGAGAGCATGTGACATTTTCTTTCAAGTTCCTGACTTTCCCTTTTTTCCTGTAATCCTCATTGAATCATTTTTATCAAAGCAAAAATATAAAACGGTGTGAAGAAATGATATTTGTCACATTGTAAAAAAGGTTACTCATGCACTGGTACAACAAATTTGGGAAATGTTCAGGATTCAGGAAACTGAAACCTTCCCCTCCCTGGGTATGTAGTATAGAAGTGTAGCTGAATAAATATCTAAGATTCTCCATAAATATCCTTTAAAATGCAGAAGTTATTCAAAGTATATCCATATTTTTACACTATTAAACCACAGTAATTGTCCCATAAGGCCTAAATAGAAACCTCAACAGGAGCTCTTCAGTGCTAGAATGTAAAAAAGTCCAATCATATGTCATATTTATAACTATGATTTTATTAGAAAGAGGTTATCATGATCCATTGTCATGTTAAATTGTCTTTATAATATAAACTTCTATAAGAAGGCTTAACATAAGCACATTATTATTAAAACAGTGGTGGCACAATGCTACATCAGTAACTGCAATGGAAATATATCACATTGTTGTGAATTATTTCTATCCATAGAGCAAATCTGTGACCTATGCTATTAGCTACTATTGTTATTATTTTTAAGGCTACAACTTTTGTCGACAAAGTATGTTAGATAAGCTTTGACAGTTTTGGCTCATAAATAGAAGCAGTTTTAACTCTTTATCCAACAATAATAAGACTACATAAACTACAACATCTACTGCTGTAGTCCAAAGGTAAAATATGACTAAGAATAGAAATGAAGAAACTCTTAACAGCCTGGCTTCATCCTACATAGGACAGTTTGTAAAAGTTCAACAATGCGGTTTCAGCTTATATACTGTGCAATTATTTTTGTGACAAAAAGTGTTGTCTAACTGCAAAGTACTGTAACTAGGACACAATGCTCGACCTCTTGGCCTTCTTAAGAATGTCACACTTCTTGCGATTAGGGCGACGGCAGCGTTCGTCAATGCTTGGCACACATTCGTAGTGCCACACCTCCTCCATCTTATCCACAGGATACACTGCTTCCACATAGTGACGGATCAATCGGAGTCGCACGGGGTCAAGTTGTTTCTTGTTGCAGGCCCCTGAATGGTTGTACTGCAGCCGCAGGTTCTCCTGGGTGAAGAGCTCTGGGAAAAGGCGCACCAGCAGACGGGCAGCAAAGTTCCCAACAGAGAGACTCTGCTGGACGATTTCCCGTACCTCAGTGTCTGAGAGCAGGTAGACAGAAGGTATGGGGAAGTCCGGTTTGGATACAGTCAGTTCATCCAGTGGAATTTTGCAAAAATCTTTGCTGCTTTTCTCAGGAGGTAAAGAGGGAATATCTGGATCTTCTCTAATGTTATCTGGATTGAGTTGGTTCAGCTGGCAAAGAAAGTCCTGCTCTGACTCTTGACCATACACTTTGCGTTGCTGCAGGTAGGATCTCCTCTGCTCTGTGTCACGTCTCCTACACCGCTCATCGAGTTTTCCCACAAATTCTAACATCCACACTCTATCATTCTTGGCCCGGGGGTAGACTAACTGCACGTAATGACGGATCAGGTTCACACGAACAGGGTCAAGCTGCTTTTTCCCGAGAGAACCACTGCAGTTGTACTGCTTTCTTGTGTTCTCATGGGTGAAGAGCTCAGGGAACATAAGCACCAGCAGCCGAGAGGCAAAGTTCCCGATGGATAAGCTACATTCATAGTTGTTCTTCAGCTGCTCCCTGGACAAGAGGTACTCCTGGGGAACAGGAAAGTCTGGTAGAGGAATCTCCAGATTGTCAAAATCCACAGGTGTCAGCAGTGACTTTTTGGATTTGCGACTGGGCCGTTCATAATCACCCACCTCTGGAACCTTGATAATAGAAACATCTTCTGGAAGGCTGGCCAGGTCATAGCCCTCATCGTTGATATTGTCAGGTTCACTCCCATTGCCGTTGCTGTGGGGACCGTCGAGTGCGTCCTCCATATGCTGAATGCAGACCTGAAGCCAGCTGTCCTCAGGCACATCGGGAAAATTTGCTTCCATATACTTTCTGATTATTTCCATCTTGTCAGAGTCCAGAATTAGCTGCCCCACACTACTGAAACTGCTGGAGCCCTCAGGCATTTTCCCCTCTTCAAACACCTCAGGGAAAAGACGGTGCATAAGAAAAATAATTAAGTCCTCAGGGGATGAGAATTCATCTAGCTCCTCTGTGGCTCGTGTATTGAAAGCAAGATCTGACACAGTCAGGCTGCTTTGCTGGTTATCTAGAGGAATATGCTCCTCCTGACCCTGTTCATTAATGAAACGGTAGGTTTGTGGATGCTCAACTTTTATACCAGCATCTGTGATTGTCTGCTTCCTGAGCAGCCGAGCACTCTCCATGTCCCTCTGCGCCCAGAAGCGATTAAAGAAGTCATTAATCTGAAGGAGACATTCTTCCTGCCAGACGCTGTTGTTCTTGACCGAAGGGTAGCATACCTCGACGTAGTTACGGATCAGCTGCAGATGTAGAGACTCCAGTGTTCTCTTGCTTGCCATGCATTCATGAGAACACTCCCTGGCTTTGAACAGCTCCGGAAAGAGATGCACCAGCAAACGACACCCAAGTTCCCCAGCGCTGGACGTCTGCTCCATCAGCTGATTCAATTCGTCACTTGTTAGCAGATATTCAGGAGGAGGCTGGAACTCTGTCACCATCTCAGCTGGTTTGATCTGCTTTTTTATCCGCATGACTTCAAGAGTTAACAAGTCCACTTTGCTATGCAGTTGTGTCATGCTTGAATTGAGGGTATTGAGAATGAAAAACATTTTCTCAATCAGTGGATAAAGGCTAGAGTTGGTTGTCGAAGTTTCGCCTAAACCATCTGAGGTGGGGAGGGTCTCAAATTGGCCATTTTCCTCTGGACTCTGGAGCTTTGAGGAGAGGATGCTGCTGTAGTTGAGTTGATTTCCGGCACCATGACTGGCCTGCTGCTCCAGACTTGGTGTGTTCCTCTTGTCCGAGATCCTGTGGGAGATACTGAAGAGAGGCTTTCTGTAGGAAATTCTGGATTTCTCTTGGACGCAATCCCTCTTCTCTCCAGTTGTGGTGAGGCAAAGGGGCTCATGTCTGCTGCTCTCATCTATCAAGTGCCTCCTCGTCTAGACAGGAAATAACATTCAAAACAAATATTTGCTCAATGGGACACCTTAACCTACACACTAAATAGGATATGCATTGTCCATGTTGTATTTTTATTTTTTTAAGGTGGACAAATGGTTTGAGGTTAGGTTACCTCGCCAGAGACTCTGGCTCTCTTGCTGCTGGTAGATTGGTTTGTAACAGAGCACATCTCAGCAGATGTCCGTTTACCAGCCTCAGTGGCCCCATGAGATCCTCCTCCATTTCCTTCGGGTTGCTCGCAAATAGCGCAGTCCTCCGTCTCCTCCTTGACATCCTGGACATGCTTGTGTTCTGCAAATAAAGGGAGATTCACATTTTCTTTGGTAAACCATATAAGTTTCTCAAGTGGTCAATTTTTGTTACCTTTCCATCTCAATATACATACATATACACACCTAATGCAAAAACCAAAAAAACAATAATTTAAAATAACCTGGTGTCTGAATAACTTAAATTTAATGTTAGAAATCTAAAGGTTTCAAATTGAAAAAAACAGATTTAGCTATGCTATATTCCAACTTTTTTTTTTTTTTTTATTACATGTGTTACCGGGAATTTTTCTGCTGTTGCAGATGCATAGATAAAGTTTGCACAACTCACCTTTCTCAAGCATTGTTTCATCTGAAACTTCCCCATGCTCAGAGAAATTCATAGCCTAGAAGGAAAAATCACAAACAGGAAGTCACTGAAAAGCTGTGTGATACACATTGTTAATAAGTAAATATACAGAAAGTGATAGTATACCTGAAACAATTTGTCAATTGATTAGTCACGTGACAGAAAAGTCACTGACAACAATACTGATGACTGACTGACTGACTACTTTAATAATTTTTAAAGCAAAAATGGCAAAAAGTAATCAGATCCAACTTCTCAAATGTGTGTATTCTTAGCCTCGTATAATAGTTGACTGAATGTCTTTGGGTTTGGACTGTAGGTCTAATAAAAACTAGACATTTACCAGAAACAGGAAATTGTGGTATGCGTCTTTCATTGTTTGCTAACATGTCGAACATTTTGATAAAGTTTTTGAGAAAAAAAAAAAAACCTAGCACACGAGTCGATGAGAAATAACCTCGCAACCCTGGACATTTAAAGAAGCTGATTAAATTCTTCTAGGAAAGAAGTTGGGTTGTGAATTGGATTAATTAGAATATGCTTGATGGATCAAATCAACAACTGACACGTACACACTGTGATCTCACAGTTTTAGTGTGTTAACTTTAAACGCACGACAACGCTCCAGGCATTTTTCCCTCAACATATAAACATGTAGTAGCTGCGAGCTGCAGCCATGACAATCGGCATGTGACCAGCTGCAGCCAGACACGTTAGCTGGTTCTGAGGCTTGAGCTGGTTAAACTTATCTCACATCAGTGGTAATGTCAAGCCCCTTTCCCTGGTAAGAACCTTTGGCTCCATTGTTTTGGCGGAGACCCTGCCGTGCACGCCACCGTTCACAGTTACCTCCTCGCTCCGCTCCAGCCTTTATTAACCAGCCACTTCCTCATTCTTCCGCCCATGAACCCTTGAACCATAACACAAGACGAACCCAGCTGCGCGCACGTAACTTGACCGAGCGCCGTCGGGAACCTACCGTCTCGACCGCCATGCGGGGCGTCACGGGCGTAAATGCATGGCGTTGGTCTGATAGTGCAACATCTTGTTTGTGAATTTTAATGACGCGGCAATGTTTGCGTGGACGGCCGACCCCCCCCCCTCCTCCTCCTCCTCCTCCTCCTCCTCCTCCTCTTCCTCCTCCTCCTCCCTCTCCTCCTCTGACTCCTCTCTCTAACTGACGGTAAAGGGGAGCGGGCTGCGCTCCGGGCTCACCGTTACGCGTCCCTGCGGTGCCCGGGGACTGGCGGCGGTGCGTCGGACATGTCCGCGGCCTGTTCGCCGTCAACTCTTCTTCTTCTTCTTCTTGTTGATGTTTTTGTTTTTTTTTTGTTGTTTTTTTTTTTTTTTTTTCTCTCGCTCGGCTCCTGCGCTTTCTCGCGTGACGTGACGCGACGCGGCGCGCGCCTGCTGTGTCACTTCCGCACAGCTGTGGAGCGAAGGGGAGGGGGAATGTGAGCCGAGCCGAGCCGATCCGAGCTGAACCGAGCCGAGCCGAGCCGATTCTGATCCGAGCTGAACCGAGCCGAGCCGAGCCGAGCCAGAGTCCGCGTTATTGTAGCCCGACCGCGGCGCCGCCCTTGGTGAAACCCGCCTTTAGCCGCCGTCACGGCGCCGAGGCCCGTTTAGCGACGGCGCTCGGACTCGGTAGCTTAGCTCCGTCGCTAGTAAACGGACGAGAGCGACTGATGCTTCACGCGTTTTCTCTCAGTTTCCCTCGTTTGTACATCTGGCGAGAAATACACGTTTTCATTGTGTCTACGCTTCATTAAAACCGCTGGAAAGTAACTCGCACAACTACTTGAGTAGCTACTGTACATACATATAGTCCGGAGTTATTTGTACCTGAGTGTTGTCTGCACTGGGGTATTGTCACTTTGACTTGATAAAGTAATATACACAATAATCTATAATGATAAAACATGGACATCATTTTACCCAAATAATGTAATTTTTCTCTTTGTACTTCTTGCAAGTTTTGCTGGTAATCCTTACGTGCTTTTGCTTAAAAACCAAAACAAGAATTTTAATTGTAAAAGTAATTTTGCAGAGTAGTAGTAGTAGTGGTTGGATATTCTCATACATTTCACCACTAGTCATAACTATTCCTCTCAAATGCACTGTATTGTGAATCAAAGAGCTATAGCTCATCAGTTGTTATTCTGTATTTTTTTTTATTAGTGTGATTAGTGCAGAGTATTCAAACAAAAAAGCCCTTTTTTTCACATTGATGTAATTTATAATGGCGCCCCTCCTCAGAAAATGGTGTTGGGACAACTGTAATCCCTCTACCAAATCTTTAAAACCTTGCCTGAGTAGTCGCAGTCCTAGAACTACATTTATGTCCATACATTTTGTAACTTTGCCTCTATGCACCACCACAATGGATTTGAAACAAAGAAATCAATATGTGATTGAAGTGTTGACTTTCAGCCTTAAGTGAACGGATTTAACAAATATATGGAAATTAACCACTTAGGAATTACAGCCATTTTTATATATAGTCTCTCATTTTCAAAACCAACACAATTATAAATATTAGTGTTATTTTTAATTCTTAGATGAAAATCCTTTGCAGTCAGTGACTGCCTGAAGTCTGGAAAACATTGACATCACCAAATGCTGAGTTTCCCCCCTTGAGATGCTTTGCCAGGTCTTTACTGCAGCCACCTTCAGTTGCTGCTTGCTGGGGGGTCTTTCTACCCTCAGTTTTGTCTTCAATAACTGAAAAGCGAAACTGGGTTAAGGTCAGGTGACTCAGCCATTGAAGAATATTCCCTTACTTTGCCTTCAGAAGCTCTTGTGTTGCTCTCACAGTATGTTTTGGGTCCTTATCTATCTGTACTGTGAAACACTCCTATTACTTCTGCAGCATTTGGCTGAATCTGAGCAGATCGTATAGACCTGTACATTACAGAGTTCATCCTGCTGCTTCTATCAGCAGTCACATCATCAATAAACACCACCGACCCAGTTCCATTAACAGCTGTACATGTCCATGTCCATAACACTGCTTCCACCATGTCTAACAGATGATGTGGTGGCTTTGGATCATGAGCTGTTCATTTCCTTCATCACCCATGTATAAACATATTTCGTTCTTACAGCCCCATAAGTTGCTGTCTTGTGTTTGTCACTCTCTCCCACTGTAAAACTTGTTAAGGAAAAAGAGAGGCAGGTAGGAGAGGTAGCTCTTAGGGGTAATCTCTGTCCACCTTAAACTACAGAGCCAACATTGTGTAGGCAATATCGCCCTCAAGTGGAAGGAGACCGCAACTATAAGGATGAGCTCTGATCATACCTGATACCTGATATAACTCTGAGGCTGTGTGTAAAGAAGGAAGATATCTACAGTTTAATACACACATTAGACAACAGAGAAGAAATTAAGAAGATTCTTTTATTGATAATGACTTGACTATAAAAAGTGTAAATCGTGTAAATTACATTAGAATTTTTTTTGTGCTAATATTCTTTACTTAAATATTTTGTAATGTGTTACTAATTCTTACCAGATGTTGACAGTCTCCTCCAAATAGGAGGGGGGGGGGGTTACAGATGTCCTTTTCATCCTCCATCCAACTATTTATGAATCTAGGCAGTGATACTATACTAAAGATAATTATTATTCTGTTCTGTTGTACTGCTGATTATGACACAATTCATACTAGTGCTATGTACAGTAAAACTACTCCTTCTACAAAATGCTTTGTATACACATATACAGTATTCCTTCATGCAGAAAGCTGAGAAAAGGACAGGGATACTGTACATGAAACATGCACATCTAGGGAAGGAGAGACAGCCAACAGAACTGAACTTGACAATTCACAGTCTTAATTTTGCACTGTTGACTCAAATATCCTTCAAACATCCTCAAATTACAGCTGACAGTCTGTACAGCAATAATCACAGTCTCCCATGACATCCCAAGGAAGATTAAAGATTATGGAGTCAAGACTTCCAAAAAGTGATTGCTGTGAAATATATTTACCGTACAGTTGTAGGCAGCTGAGAGCAAAGCATTGATGTGATTAACATATGGAGCTATGCCCTATTGCTGCATTCAGGGAATTTTTTACTTGTTAGGGGCACCATTAAAAGTAGCTGGTCTGACCGATGAACAAAGATTTGAGTCAGTCAGAGATGAACAGACAACTTCATGGCACCATAATTCTATCTTAATCACTGGCTGTTTCATGCACACAGAGGAACCCAGTGTTCTGTCCCCAGCCACAAATATGTCGATACAGAGATGATATAACAAGACAACGTGTGGCCGGTGTGGTGTGCATTATTCGACTAATGAGCTGTCTCCATGGCAGTCTGATCTGTCAGCCAATGAAGCGAGCACCTATGCAAGGGGAAAGCATGGCGCAGGGTCAGCCGGGCGACGGCTTGTGATGAGGGGCTGGCGTGAAGCACTTAACACCGGGAAGAGCTCGTTAAAGTGTCATTTTTGGCCAATATGCTCGTCTGTGTCGAGGAGGCCAATCAGCCGTACTGTTCCCTTCTCAGGAGAATGACTTTCATCCATCACCGTCAGCTATATGATGACATTAGCAGGTGTTTACTGATAGGCCATTGAGAAGAAGACAAATGGATATTCTAATACCACTCCGCATTCATATCTGCTCATCATTTTACATACAGGCTTACTCCTTGTAGTTTCAAAGGAGCCACAGGGAATCTATCCCAGCATGCACTAGGAAAGGGGAGGCTGGAAAACACCATGGCCAATGCATCAGTCCAGTACAGGTTCTGATCACTGGTAGAAAGTCACAGTCATTCACATATATAAGACTCTTGTGTCAATGCAATGTCTGTACAGAGGAGTGTGGTGTCAAAAAGAAAAGAAGAAATTTGATTTTTTTAAGGATCTTTGCATGTCTGTGAATATAATTTCATTCTTTATATAAATGCTAGTATGATTAAATACTGAGGATGAATACTTCTTGTGCAGAAGTAATATCACACCAAATGACATTAAAAAGATGTTTAAAACAGTCTTGCTGTAGTAGTAGGTACATACTTCTTAGGACATGACCTTGACATATTTAACAACTGGCTCTTCAGTTTGGCAAACACACTTTCCAGCAGCAAGTGTGTAGTAATCAGCAGGGGGAACTGAGAAATATGAAAAGGTGCCAGTGCTTCAAAACACCAATGATATGTGATTAGTTTTGCACATTTAATGGATTATTTAGGTACCACTTTCTAATAATGCACCCTCTATATAGTGTGAATAAATAAATACGTGTACATGCTTTCTTAATTGTTGATAAATAATGTCCTAATGCTTTATTGATTCGTGAGAGGCCATTAATAAGAGCACAGTTTAGGTTGGCAGGTCCTTAATATCCCTTTGCTATGCGTTTATCCTTTCTATTTGGTGATGGTGCAGTTATAAATATTGTCATTAACTAAAGGCTTTCACAATTATTTATCCTCTCTGCTGTTGTAAATGTTAAAAAAGTATTTAATCAATTTTTTTGTTTTTGTTTCTTTACAATAATCCAACCAATATGCAGTTGTCAATATTAAGAAGCTATAAAAAATGGACTGTTGGAGAGATGCTCTGTAAACCCTTCCCAGAATATAAGTTAATGTACTTGTCCACTGAAGCCTGGTCTTTCTGATGACTTAGTTTCTGTGTGTGTGCATTTATATAGAAATTCGTAAATTCTTTTGTGGATCCTGAGGGATTTCGCAAAGTTTGAAAAATACCTTGATGGCGTAATGAGAGTTATCAGAGCTTTCGCTCCAGACTTTCTAACCGGGAGCCTGTGATACACACTTGTGTGAGGGGTTTCACACCACTGGAGACGCAGGATCCATCATTTCAGGATATGTTAACCTCTACCGCTTCAGTTCTTACCAGATGTTTAAAATCTGTCTCTTGAGTCCAAAAATAAATTGCTGCAGAACCTGCCTAACTTAAAGGACACAATTTGAATGGCAGAGTTTCCTGTGCTATTCAGTTTTCACTAGCATGAGTCACTGAAGTATATTAGTCTCTCATGACAGTATGAGTGTTCTCTTAGAGCTTTCTTCACCCTAGAAAGAAAAAGGAAATACCCTGTTAGCTAAAAAAACAGGTAAGCACTTTTTTTTTTGGTCATTTTTTTTTGTCATTACTTCAACTTAAGTTGCCATTTTTTGCAAGTTCCAGGACGGCTGGATCTTTTCTGTCAAACTTTCAAGCTGACAGTTGCTCTGTCCCAAGCCTTCACAGTGGTGTTTGCTAGTATGAGTGTGTGTAATGGAATCTGTTGGATTGTGCTGACCAACTCTCTCCACTGGACCCTGCTGCAATTACACAACTCATCGTCTGGGCTCGGCACACTAGGGCCGCTGTTACCCACTTCATGTTTTTCATGTAAATTTATAGTCTTGCCAACTCTTCCTTTCATGATACCCAAGACTTTCAACCAGGAAAAGGAAAGCAAACAGAGAGTCAAGTTTCTGCTGTGCAGGATATAAAATTGTTGAACCTCACTCCTTCCTTATTCTGCTCTTTATTTGGGCTTTTCTGGAGATATCAGGAAGATTAATGCTGGCAGTAGCAATGTTGTCACGGAAGAAAAAAAGGCTATGATTTCTGTTTAACATTAAACATTTAGGTTTACCACTGCAAAAACTATGTTTTCTCTTGAAGCTGAAAAAAAAGAAAAGAAACAAACCTCATCCCATCAAATCCCCCTCTGCAGTGCCCAGCTGATTTCTAGTGGGAGCATCTATGCAACAGTTTCATTGCTTAGACCAGACCTCATTTTTTGAAAAAGTTTTGTTTAGTAACTACATTTGTCATTCCGGCAGCGCCCCAGCCTCCTTTCTTTGTTTGGTCCTTTTAACTTTCCGTGTAACTTTCCTCATGTCTCCTCACAGCAAGGATAAATATTTCATGAAGAGCCTGAGGCTTTCCCTGGCACACGCTGTTCCAAGGAAGCCCAAGCAGCAGAAACCAGCCGGCAGTGGAAGTGGACATACAGCCAAGCAACAGACAGGGGCTTGTTTTTGAAATAGTTCACTTCACATCACCTCCTCTTGCACTTCAACCCCACTTGCTTCTTTTATATCCTGTCATCTTCCCTATGCTTTGCTCCTCATCCACTTTCACCCTCAGTTTCTTCTCCACCACTACTGCTCTGCGCCACGCTTTCAAAAGATGGCACTAACTTCAGTATCTGATCGAATAATTATCAGTGACATGTATACAAGAGACTTGAAAAGAAGCTTTACTCCCTGCATGTTGTTGTTTTTCCGCCTTAACAAGCTCACATTTTTTAAGCTATATATCATTGTTTTACAGAAAAGACAGGACTAAAATTTGCTTTAGATGGTGCAACTTGAATGCAACTTAAACTACAAAGTAGTTGGAGTTTTTCTTAGGGGAACCATGGAATAAACAGGACTGAGAGTTCACAGCCCACTGCTCTATGTGGCTGCAGTTGCTCACATCAACATGCTAACATACTAACAAAGACAATGTCTGCATACTGATGCTTAGCAGGTTTAATTTTTACCATGTAACATTTGCTCATTATCACTAAGCACAAAGTGCAGCTGAGGCTGATGGGAATGTCATTAGTTTTGCAGCTATTTCTGGCCCAGAGTATTAGACAAATGTAAGTCAGGGATCACAAATATTATAAAGGTTCATCCAGATGGGGACATGAATAACAAATGTCTTTAACAAATGTCATGCAAGTCCATTCAGTAATTGAAGGGGCATTTCACTCAATACCACAAATATCCACCTGCTCCTCTGGGGACCATGAATTTCTGTACAAACATTCATGGCAATCCATCAAGTAGTCTTTTACTTTGGTCCACACTGACAGACAGACATTGATCTGACATCTCTAAAATCCACAGATTAGGTTTCTATTATCATTCAGGATGTTGAGGATCAGTTTAGTGACATTCAGAGTAAAAAAATTCAGAGACCTGCAACTGATTGCTCAAAAGATGTACCGTCACCGCCAAAGACGGTACATCTTATGATCAAGTCCAATCCTCTTTTTGAGGCATCTCTCTTTTTCCAAGTCAGATATTTAACTGTAACTTGCATATGGGCAATTGTAACTCTAGCACCACCCTTCTTTTGCAAACTCAAAGACTTAAAAGAGAGTTGTGATGTGGTACAAGCATGTGCTGCTGTCCTCTGGAGCTACAAAGTCTCTTTTTTAGTCTCCCTTTTCCCCCCCGTCCTGTCTCCTGTGCCCTGTCCTTCAGGTGTGGCCATGGTGTGACAGACAGCTGCCGGCAGTGGCCTGGTTTCACACCTTGGCTGTCCCCTCCTCCGCAGACAGCAGCCTGGGAAACCACAGGCCACCAGGCTGGCGCCAGCCTGCACGGCTTAGAGCAGGGCAGCCGGCCCAATCAATACCTCTGCATTTCCTGTCCATTTGCTCAAGTCTCTTCATTAATAATTACTGCTTGGCGGAGCTTCAATGCGCTTGCTTGTCGGGGCCAAGGGGAGAGGCTGTGTGACCTTTCCCCGCTCCTGGGTTGACTTGGATCACATACACAGGCATGGGGACAGACATAAGGCAACATTGATGACATTACTCCTGTTCATGCCGTTTCCCCCTCTATACAGAGAGAATCATGCCAAGCTCCACTGAAAAAAATTATTTTATTTGCAGCTGTGCTTATCAGCAGAGGTACATACTTGGTAGAACATGACTTTGAGACATTTTAACAACTGGTGGTTTGGCAAACATAGGAACATCCAGCAGCTATCCACCATCATCTAGGGTGTGCAGTAACAAGCAGGCTGAACTCATTCTAAAAAAGGAGATTTTTGTTAGAATAAGTGTTGCTTGCTGCATCATTTGCTGTTCATGGCACATTTTCCAGATGACAGTAACAATTCCTCAAAAAATATTAAATTATGTTCTGCCTGGTATGTTCCTTTGCTGATAAGCAACGAAACAAACCGCCAGGTTTTAAAACGCCGCCTGGTGTTATATTTTCTCCACACCGGAGCGGAAGGATTTGTATCAGAGGCAACAATAATGCAGGACATGATGCTGAGGTAATTAGTTTTTATTTGTTGGTTTTTTTTTTTGATGACCATTTATGGATATAGACATTGCATTCCTAACGCACACTGACATCCACAACAGAGTAGAAGAGCTTCTCCAGACATGAGCCAGAACCTGGCTTAAGCCAAGTTCATTTGTCTCTTAAGTGTAATCCAGTTGCCTCTGCAGACAAAGACACTCCAGGCTGCACATTTAGAAAGTGTGTGAGTGTGAGTGTGTGTGTGTGTGAGAGAGAGTGTCCAGGTTAAAATTTGGTGATGGCGGAAGCGATGTTCTCCAGGGCGGATCGAGCCTCGGAGGAGGGGAAGGCCTGGATGGCTTCCAGAGCCTTGTTGCCATGGTAACAGCATAAGTCCATTGCCGAGCTCACACCTCTCTCTGACTTAACTGTTGCCAAAAGCTGTCGAGGGATGAAAATATGCATTAGTTTGTCATGTCCATGTCACTCCTGTTACAATCCGGCTGACAACGCGACGAACTAGTAGGAGCCAGTGAAAGTTACATTACTCTGACAGTGGATTGTACAGAGGCAAAGCATATCTTTATCATGACAGGAAACGGTCACGTCTGTATTCGCACACTGCTCCTGGTACCGTTGGAGGCATCGTACCAAAATCTCGAATGAAGGGGAAAAAATTCAGACTAATTACGGTGAGTTATGTAAAAAAAAAAAAAAAAAAGCTGGCAGTTTTCCTTTTAGCAATGAGTAGAGGAATTTTACTTCTCTACAGGCTCTACTGATGTATTCATTTCTGAGAGGTTTCAATTCAAACAATTTATTATTATTATAACTTGTTTAAAGGAGTCGAATCTTGAAGAAAGTCCGTGTCTCTGTATATACACAGCCTGGGATTTGCTCACACACCAAATACGATTCATGTACGAGGAAGTGGAAAAAACATCAAGCTGAAATAGCCCAAACCAGCAGATTAAGTTCACAGACAGTATGAATGTGAGCAGCCCTATGTGCCTCACTGTTGGTGTGTTGGGACCTCTTTTTGCCGGGGGTGTTCTCCCTCATAAATTCTGGAAGTGGAAAACCCCATTGGCCTTCCATCTTAAAAAAAGAAAAGAAAGCTGCAGGTGTCGAACTTGGCATCTCCATGGCTGTGTACTTAATTTAGAACCAATTCTTTTTCACTATCATTTTACACCATCTTCTCTGCCAACACTGTTTTGTTCTGTATTAATTTGATATCCCCCCATCTCTTAATTTTTTTCCTTTTGCTTTCCTTTTTCAGATTAACCCATTTGTTACATGCCGGCTTTAAATATAGAGAAAGTGGTCTACCACTCGACATAATGAAATGTTCATTTCAAATGATAACTTCATCATAGAAATTATTTGAAATGCCCTTTTCCAAAAGGCAGCTGTTTCCCCAATGACACGGTCATAAAGTCACTTTTCATGATGGTGGTGGTGTCATCACTCACTGCTCCTTCACCTTCAAATCTACAACACCAATGTATTGTGTGTATTTACCAGCTGGCTGCTGTTATCGAGTCCTTATTTAATCATTTTTTAATCAAACACGCAGGGATTTCACATTTACCAAAATCTATTCTGAAAATTGCGATCGGTCATCATGTCTCATTGAGATGCTGAAGCTGCTGTAAGGCAATGTCTTTCGTGTAATCCTAACTTCTTTCATGTACGGAATTCTTACACTAGTATTGGCAAAATATTAACAGCTTCAAAAAATATCCAGGTCTACCTGAGCTTGGTTATCATCCCTCTCCATTAATCATACATTTTACAACTGGCAAAGCTGTTATAAAAAGGGTAGTTTTGGTTGATATTTTCTAGTAGGGAATGAAAGTATAACAGGTTCAATGCTAAACAGCATAGAAGAGCAGTTGTGTAAACCTTGATGGGTATTTATCAGACTTCATGGGATGAAAGCAGATGCTAAATTGTGTGGATACGTAGATGCCAGAAATGTACAAAAAGTTCCTCTAATTACTACACATTCCTTTCTTTGTGCCGAAACAAAACCAAGTTTTACGCTTGAGCGTCCGAGGTCTTCCTTCTTCTCCCAAAAATTTCATCCCTCCCTCTGTCCTGCTCTCAGCTTTCCTCCTCATGTCCCCTCTTCCCTCCTTCCCTCCGAACTTCTCCCTACCTCTCCCCCATTTTCAGCAGGTTTGCTGAAGGAGATTCTCTCACAATGCCACTGTCTCAGAGCCTCAGTGTCTCCTCCACAAATAGGACTTGGTAACTAATCCTTCCTACTCTGGTTTCAGACGGGACCAGATAACCCCCCCCAACACCATTAGACCCCTCCTCTGTAGCTTAGGTCTCTTCTTGCACCCCTATCGGTCCCCTTCTTGCCTCACACATTGACTTTGGAAAGCTCATTTCTTAACTTTGATATAGGTTACAGTGAAAAGACATCCTGTTTCTCTTTGATAGCTCTGTCAGATGCAGTGCCGCTGAGTAAACAGGTGAAACACTGAAATACAACATAGAAAAATGTAACTATCTCACAAACTTATGCCATCATTTTTTGAAAATATGTCTGAAACTGCAACGAATAAGAGCACAATATTTGTTTAAAGTGTTCATAGCTCCCTAGGGCAGACTCTGTATAAATACGTAAATCTGCTGTCTTACCTGTGAATAATCCAGTTTCTGGTTTCTCTGTGTTTTTGCCTAGTTAAGGAGAGAGAAATTATTATTATCAGCAGAATAACCCAGGTTTCCAAGGCTACCATGACACTATGCTCAGCAACTTTTTATTGACTTTTAAAAGGTGTAGTTTGATGAAACTGAAGAACATAAAATCAACACATTTTGAGATAACCTTTAAAAACTTTGTACATATTCCTTACTTGAAAAAAGCATAATTATCTAACATGTATTCAAATCTAGTTCCCACTTGTGTGTAGATATAAATCCTCTCCAGCTACTTTGATCCTTACAAAATTTTAATTAATCCAAATGCTTTCAACAGGCATTTTCAGTGTAAAGAGATTTTAGCCAGTATATACATAGCATTTGTCCTTACCTGTCTGTTAGCCCATTTTCTAATCCTAGTTAACAGAAAAAATCCCAAATCCCTCAGCTAGGACCTCTGATCATTTTATTTGTCAAACATAGCCAGGCTTACTAGTGACTGACTGACAGTGCAAAAACTAAATAAATCTAGCTGCTGCAGGGGTTTCATGCACCATCCTTCCCGTACCTGCTGCAGCTGCTGATGCCATTTCTCCTGGCCGACGATCTGACGGTGGAAAACTACTGGGGCGGCGCTCAAATGGAATGACACCGGCTCTCCCGCACTGCCTTTCACAAATGGCTGCAGGTCAGAGTTCAGCTACAGAGGGGTAGAGCACATTTGTCATTGAGACCTCAAATCAGGCTGTGATTCTAACTCTCTTAACGTTCCTGGCACCAATTAAACCAACTGAGTGGTGAAAATGGGGCCTACAAACGTGCTTACCTACACTCTGAGTGACCCTGTTAATGAGCAGCATGATGAGCAGCCTGCTGAAAGACACAGCTATCCTGATGAGGATGGTTCTCCTTCAAAGACCTCATCTGCTTCCTCCCATGCTGAGATTCCCTGTAGCTACTGAGGCCTGCAGACAGGCAGCTACAGGGAGCCGCAGCAGGAGAAGACGTGCTAACACAGCACGGTGAGTTGGATCATTATGTATGACTTTTTGACTAGCATCGGTAAAATACACTGACAACCTCTGAACCCTGAAAAATGAATAAACATCTGCATTAATTTTAAACCCTAATAGCATCTTAGCTTTGCCCAAATCAATTTTCCTCCTGATTCTACATGTTTTAAAGTATGTGCTTGTCTGAGAATAATGAGAATAATAGGACACTTAGGCACTTAAAGTTAATGTACTGGCAGAATAGAATTGAAAATTAAAAAAAACCCGAACCAAAACAAAACAAAATGCTTCATCTTCAAAGGAGTGCTTCCAATTTTTAAACATTTGTCAATTTTTACCAGTTGTTTAAAACAACCTGTCAAATCAGCTATGGTGTGAAGCATTCAATCACATGAATTACTACTATTGTTAAACTATTTAAAGGCCAATCCCCCATCCAAGCAGAAGAGTAAGAAAAGGTTAGATGATGCTGTTTCCTGTGTATCAGTAGAACATGCAGCTATTCAGTGGTCAGGAGGGACAAAGATTCAGTACATAAAAAAGCTTTATTCAAGCCCCTGAAAACTTTGTTTAAAATCTTAAGTATCTCTCTATAAGGTTAAATAGTCATGATTCAATCAGCAAAAAGTTAAAGCAACTTGAGGGAGATATTTTTTACAATAAAGTATCAAATGACTTTGTGAAAACACCGACACTGTGAAATGGGTCGCTCAGAGTGATGAACCTACAGAGAGCTACGGCCTGAATCTGCAGCTCCTCTGGGCCGGACAGAGCTTTTTAGTGAGTTTTAGCTCATCTGGCTGCAACTGTGGTGTTTTGGATCACTGTCATTGCTCTCTGTTTCAGACAAAAACACACTGCCCACTACCTGCCCTGCACCAAAACAGCAGACAGGCACGGTTAAGATGCCATTGTGCTTCTTACCCACACCTTTTCAATGTCAAAGTAAGAGGCGGGCATTACAGAAATACTCTGACTGTAATTCGCCAAAAACCGACAATCCAACATTCACGCACACTTCGCACTGTGATCAGCCAGCTATGCTGTGGAGACGGGCTTTGAATTTCTCCCTCTACCTCTCTTATTTCATCTGTTATCCAACTATCTTTAGGCACTTTTAAAGTATACAACTGAGTGCAATACGATAAATGTCTTCTTTATAACTACTATGAATTTTTATGTAAACGATGCATGACTTCAGTTGGTGTACAGATGTATGCGATTCACAATTTTAGAACTGTGAGAAAAGTAAGGACAAAACAGAAATACAGAAATCTCTCAAGAAGAAACACTTTCAAACACTGACAGGAAAAAAAGTGTTCATGTAAGAACCCATCACTCTTAGTAAGAAGCTAATTGAGAAAATTACCTTTTCGGGGCCTTTAAACCAAGACATACCGCTGTGATTATCTGAGAGAGAAGCCCATTGTTTTGGCACTTGATCCTTACTGAGTGAGCCTCTAAAGGCCAACTTCTTAGGTATCTGATGCTTGGTGGGGGGGACACTCGGATCAGACTTACCTTGTGACCTAGTGAAAGGTGCTTGCCGTACTTATATGCCAGTCTTTGGGACTCCTTGTCGTGTTGGGCAAGCTCCATCGCAGCTTGACAGCTCTTGGCTAGCAGTGCCCCGTGGGACAGGAACGTCTGCTCCTCCCAAGTCGCCACGTTTACGCCATCGGTGAGACTGTTCTCCTGCAGAGAAAATAGTGGTAGAGACACTGCAGGCCTGAGTTCTCACTGCTCCTACTGTACGACTTCAAAGTTCCCACAGAGCCCCTCAAAACCTCTCAATCAAAACAACCCCTCCTTTTCCGTGATTTTATTTTTCAGTTTGTAATTGGATGTGCACCAGAGAGTAGCAGCAATTTAACACAGTATTTCCCACAAGTGCTTCAGTTATGTGGAACACAGAGAAGCCGGGAGAGGGACACGGATCCAGAGTAGTAAAATGGTTCTTGTAGCTTTACTAACACCTTGAAAATGCTCTCTTATGTCTGGCATTAAATCTGACATAAATTATAAACACCACAGTTCTGATCAAATATAGGTTTTGCTGGAATTTAGTAAGATCCGCTTTAAAATAATACTTTGAGGATAGCGAAAACACTCTGTTGTAAAACACTGATCGCAAATCTCCATTTTAAGAGATTAATTAATTCTAAAAAAATGTTCAAGAATAAAAGGTCACTCGAGGAACCACTTTACTGACACTTTGCTTGAGTTACATGGTGCCATTACTCTGAAAACTGCAGTTGAGAAACAAACCACTGCAGAACATACAAGCACTGTCAAATCAAGGGATACTCTTGGTCATGAGTACCTGGCAGCAATGTGGTTTACCTGAATTCAGAAAGTCCCTCTTAAGTCATTATCTTTCAAGAAACTTCTTGTTCTTTTTTCTCATTAATAATAAGGCAGTAGTGCCAAGAGTCTGAATCATGCATGAAGCAGTATTTAACTCCTATGTGCATGTATATGTATATACAGCTGGAACCAACTTCCTATCTGAAGTCACCCAAACTCTGTCAACTTTAAAACTTTGTCTTCCTGTGGCTTTTGAATTAATTCCACAACACTATAAATCTCTCCACTACTTGAAGAATAATGCTGGTGTTATTATATTTTTCCTTTTGTCAACAAATCCAATGAAAAGACCAACGTCAACAATGTGTTTGTGGCTTCCAGCTCCAAGTCCATTCGTTCCTACTGAGGACACACAGTGCATTCAGAAGGTAATAATAGCCCTTAATAATTAATTTTTCCCTCATCAATCACCCCTCAATACCCCATAATGGCAAAATGAAAACAGAATTTTAGATTTTTTTTGCAAATTTATGTAAAAGAAAAAAAATGAACATGAACATAAATATTCAGACCCTTTGTAATGACACTTGAGATTTAGCTCAGGTGCCTCCCACTTCTCTTGATCATCTTTGAGATATTTCCAACAGTGCAGAATTCAATTTGTTGGACATGATTTGGAAAAGATACACTCCTGTCTATATAAGGTCTCACAGCTGATAATGCATATCAGAGCAAAAATCAGGACATGGGCTTGAAGGAACTGCCTGCAGAGCACAGAGATTGGGTTGTGTTGAGGAACAGATCTGGGGAAGGCTACAAAAAAAACTGCTGCATTGAAGGTTCCCAGGAGAACAGCGGCATCTATTATTCTTCATTAGAGGAAGTTTTAACAAGCAGGACTCTTGTAGAGCGGGAGTCCAGCCAATCTGAGCAATGGAGGAGAAGGGCCTTGGTACAAGAGGTGACCAAGAACCTGATGGTCACTCAGGCAGAGCTCTAGAGATCCTGTGTGGAGATGGGAGAAACTTCCAGAAGGAAAACCATCACTATATATGGTCTCACTGGTCTGTGCTTTCTGGCTATTTGGCCAGACAGTGAAAGACACATGAAAGCTGCTCTGAGTTTGCAAAGAAAAGAATCTAAAGGACTCTCAGACTGTGAGAAACAAGATTCCCTGGTCTGTTGAAAAAAAAACACTGAAATGTTTGGCCTCAATTCAAAAGCGTCCTGTCTGGAGGAAACCAAGCACCGCTCATCACCTGCCCAATACCATCCCACTGGTGAAACATGGCGGTGGTGGTACCATGCAGCCACCATGGCAGCAAAACATTAGGGGGTGTATTTCAGCAGCCGGGACAGGGAGACAGAATGCTCAGGACTGGAGATCGGGCCGAAGGTTTACCTTCCAACAGGAGACTGACAGACAATGTAGGTGTGGCTTAGGGACAACTTTGAATATCCTTAGGTGGCCAAGCCAGAGCCCTGACAGGAACCCGATCCAACATCTCTAGAAACCTGAAATGGCTGTTCACCAACAGTCCCCAACCAACCTGACAGAGCTTGAGGGAATCTGCAGAGAAGATGACGGAAAATCCCCAAATCCAGGTGTGGAAAATTTGTTGCATTTTACCTGCAAGGACTGTAATCTCTAATTGCTTCTAAACATTCTTAAACTGTAAACTACTTGAAGGATCAATTTGGTCATTTAAAAATTAATGTAAATTATTTTAGCATAAGGCTGCAACACAACAGAAAAAGGTAAAAAGGTGAAGGGGTCTGAAGACTTGCTGAATGCATTTACATCTCTAAAAAAAAAAAAAAAAAACGGTCCCAAATATACATTTTCATTCATGAAAAAGTTTCAGTTTCCTGAAACAGAAGGGCACTGTAGTTTTAGGCAAATATCACTCCAACAGAGGTGGATTAATCCACATGTGGTTCATTAGTGTGCGTTACCACCAGCAAGAAAGTGGTACGGAGTCAAAAAAATTTCAGTGTGTGATAATTGTACATTGCACATTTTTACCATGTTAGTGTGTCTCTGACTTTGGGTCAGTATCTCTTATACCCATTTGGACTTTCTGGTTGTAAAATTTAAAGAGTTATCATTCAAGGAAGACCAGGATTATGACGGTGATAAAAAAAAAAGAGTTGAAAAACTGATATTTTTATTTTGGGTATATTATTATTGGGCTTATGCACAAAATTGGGGGTGTATGGTGACAGTTTAATAGTTTTTGGGTAACAAAGAAGCTATATGACACAGAGGAATAAGCTACATTAGGCTTTGTATACACAGACAATACTTGTTAGAAGGATCAATTCAATGCTGGCTTTGGTCTTTTCAGCATAAATATTGAATATCATCAGTCTTTTTCCGTAATTTATCCCTACATTTCTGTGTTTCCTTACAACTTTTTTATATTTATCAATACGTAAAGCACTCAGAAAGCCTTTATGAATTACATATCCAGCCAATCATATTCTATTACTGCATTCAAATTCACTCTAACAAATCTTAAAGGTCAATGTCCTGTTACTTTGTTGGGAATTGTGTAATAGGACATGTTTATTCGCCTATCACATTTTTTTGAGTCTGCTGCACTGCATGACCTATAAAAGGTGAATTGATACTTTACCTCAGTATTATTGGAATTCTCATAGTAGATTCCTTGAACTAAATCACCAATGGCACTTGAGATCAGTTCAACAACCTGTTCAGAAAAAGAGAAAAAAACATCAGACATTTGGGCTATTTTTTTTTTCTGAAGAATTAATAGGACTTTTGAGTCACACATTTACAAACCATCCTTTATCTGTTGAACTGAGAAAAGGGATAAAGCTAAAAAATTCCGGTTAACAGCATTGTTAAACTCCTAAAATTTAAATGAGGTCAATCAAAACAGACACGCTACTTGGTTCATCCGTGACATTTGTAATTAAAAACCACAATTTCCCCCGATTGAAGCATGAGTAAACATTGCTCGCCTCTGAACAGCTGGTTTGGCGAATAAATCTGAGGTGAGATGAGGACTGGAAACCAGGTGAACTGCAACAAACTCAGCTGCTCATTATCAGGCCATAGGGGAGCTGTGCTTGATTTCATAATGCCGATCCAGGCTTGCCTTCATTCATTATACTTTGTATTCATAGAGAAGTCCAGTTGATAGGGCAAGATCAGGTGTCTGTCCAGTCTGAGGGGCTGAAATGGAGCTAAAAGGCAGATGGTGAGATGAAATGAGGTGTCCAGAGAGCAGAGGGGTTAACAAGGTTTCGGAGCGATGAGTTGACTTCAGGGTCTGCTTTGTTCTCCTTTCCTTTTAAATCGATAAATTATTTGAAGACTAATTTCAATTTGGACTTTTGTATGTGGAAAATTATTTTGTTAGTCTGTTGATATTTGCAGCATTTATATTAGGTTGGATTTCTGCAGCAGTGGCAAAGTCAGCAAAATAATGGCATAAGAGTAAAATGGACTTCAAGTCCATATGAAAGATAGGGTGTAATCTCTATTCTATTCTTAGGCCATAGACTCTGTCTGGTAAGTCATTAAATTTACTGTAGAAGGAAAAGCATGCTACTTTTGGAAAACTACTAAAATCTAATTTTCTACATTTTAAACAATTGAAAGTGTCAAAAACTTAAAAAAAAGAAAAAAAAGAATTAGGATAAATACTGAGTTGTGGGGGCCTGAGGTTTGTGTAAGACTGCAGTTTCCCATTTCCTCTTACAGGGGGCATACCTGACTACATTTTTACTTACAGAAACCCGACCAGCCCCTCATCAACCACCAGATGAGAGACTGCATCTTTTTTAAACGATTATTTAAGAAATAAAACCTGAAGTTCATGGCTTCATCCTTAATTCATTCAGAACATTTCAGATGAATGAGATTAAATTCAGAGCTCCTTCAGCTCATCCCAGACATCCTTGGTTCATCAGAAGAGTGCGGTGACGCTGGCTGCTCCGTCAGCCTCGCAGTGCCCTTTTGGTAACTGAATCCACCGGGGGAAAATATTGAGGAAACCCGAGCTTCGCCCACAGACCTGGAAGGACAATGTGCCTACAGTGTTACCAGATGTGGTGTCTCTGCTCAGCCTGCCCTGGGAAGTGGGGGCCAGTGGGGGTCTTTTTTTGGAAAGTATCAGATAAGCTCTCCCCCTGCTTCCCCCGTACTCCATTCCCAAATACAGCCAGATCGTGTTTTGCCGACAGGTCTGTGAGGGGGGGAGAAACCGGAGCTCCACGGTGAGATTACTTTACAGTTTATACAAGTGGCAGCATAGGTTTTCCTCTCAAGGCCACGACACATAATCTCCATCGCTCAAAAGGCCGGTTTATGAGAAAAACTTTGAAAGCTGCATGAACTACTCATCTGTCCCCCCGTGTATTAAAAAGAGGTGGTACAGTGACCACACAGGCTGCAACGGCGAAGAGAGACAATCCACTGGTTAGCAGACTGTCACACTCTGAAGCTGTTACAGGACTATAAATATCAGACAATTAGCAGATTTTAATGAGTGAAAATGAAATCTTTTACAGCCTTTATTGCATTTGCCTGTTGGCAATTCTAAGTTAATAACTGTAACAATATATTTGTATGCCCTATTTTTAATTAAAAGAAGCTGAACCAGGTTGGATGCAGAATTCAATGGGCACTGATTTTACACATAAAGCTCAGTGTACATATCTCAATGAGAACTAATCAGAATGAGAGTCAGCACTATGATGTTTCCTGTGGCTATGGAAGACAAAGTATTTTGAAAAAAATACTTGATGTCATAAGGGTCTAATAAAAGATGCTATCGAGGATAACGTGCTGATATCCTGTCTGGCTCACTTTGTATCACTTAACTCCTCGTCTCCTGACTAACCTTTCCCCTGAGTGTGTGCAAATGCATTCAAAAAGTGTTTGAAGGTTTCCTGCAAACAGACTAATGTAAACATCACCATCACTGAAATTAACTGCAAGAAGTAATCAAGAAAAAAAGAAAGTCATCAACTCAAGGTCCACTTTTTGCTTATTGTGGAGCTTTTGACCATATCACACTGTCTTTATCGACAGATGGAGTTTGTTTTGATGTCATAGAAATGTAGGTACTCTGCACTCCTCTGTGACTGGGAATTCTTGTTCATGGTGGCTTAAAAGTAGTGGTTGACAGTTTGTCCTGTCTGCTGATAAAGACCATGATATGGAAGCTACAGACCAAGTAAGTAAGTGGACCTTAAGTTGAAGTGGTTCTGCAAACATCTGTTGAGGGTTAAGAAACGGTTGAAGGGTCATTTTAAATCATATTATGAAACTTTTATAAGATTGTATTTCCAAAATTTTCATGTTTATTTTGGTAAAATCAAAGCCACAGATCTTTCACCCACACCAAAGAAAAATTTACCGTGAGATATTTTGTTTAGATTCCATTACAAACTAGAGCCAAAAGTCAACATGAACTCACAAATAGGAGGTTAAGTGAACAGGATTTTGGTAACCTATCATCCCACCAGTTGAGATATTTTGGTCAAAACAATTCTTTTTACTGTAACCCTAGCTAAGCATGATGGATTTGTCAGAGCTGGTAATAATAATCTAATTTATGTTAATCCTGCTCAAGCCAGTGAAGAACGCTTAACAAAAAAAAAACAAAAACAACACATTTGAATATGAGCATCAGTGCAGGCTGTGGTTTGCCCCATGTTCTAACCTTTTCAAACATGAGTAACTGCTGGATATCAGATGTCTATCTCCTTATTACCCTTAAGAAACTCCACTCTAGGGATGTTTCCTGTGATTGTTTCAGATTACGCTCATGCCCCTGATAAACAGTCCTTCAGATTTGTTTAGGGAAAAAACTAAAATAACTATGTGTATAGCATTGCTGCCTGGTAATTTAGTACCACCTGAGTTTGAATGGCAAAGTTCTTGCCTTGAAAATGAACCAAACTAAAGGAACAGATGCTCTAAAACTTGATTTAACCTATGCCAACTTGCTTGGCGTGTGTGCATACTTAATGTGATTAAATCATAATTAGCTCGAGTCATCAGCAGACCGGCCATCATTTCATTCTCAGTGTGGTATTCCTTCGTCTTCCAGGGAAAAATCGGCATCCGTTCTATTACTGTAATTTGTAGCTTAGCCAAAGAGTGACAATTATCTTTCATAGTACTGTTGCAGTGACAAATCCCATTGGAAGCTAATTATAACTGTAAAGAAAATGTCACACCTTAGAATTATCTTTAATTTATAAAGGAAATATTGGATTCTTATAACTCATACTTTTTCCTACACAAGACATCATGGATTCCACGTCCATCATATATCTGAGATGGCATCGTATGGCTACCATAGAGCAGACAATAACCCCGGACTGTGTGCTGACTAAGAAGCAGCAGGCTGGTCCGGGTGATGGTACTTCGGGGGTTATTTTGATCCACTCAGGAAACCACATTCTGACGGAGCAGCGTGGTGACAGCATCTGTCATTACAGGGTTACCGGACTACACGAAAGTTTATGAATGTCATGCACATACAAGACCACCACCACACACGTCCAAAACTGAAAGCTCAATAAGAGGGATTCCCATGGTCTACATGCAAATGGTGTCTCCATACCACACTATCCAGCGTCTAGAAAAGTCTGTACGCCATCAAACACAGGAGACCTGACATGAGATTCTGTGTGTCTGACTCAGACAAATGCTGCTGTAAACACTCAATGTTGGACAGGTTTTTGGGAAAAATGAGACAGGAGGAGCGATGTGCTTTTTTTTTTTTTTCTAGAACAACTTGTACAGCCATGTTGATCTAATGCTTGTCATCATTTTACAGTCACCATCTCTTATGGATCTGACTAGGTAGCTAGCTAAATATATAGAGAGCTGAGGTGGAAGTGGAACTTCTTTAAGTACGATAACTACAACAACTACAAATCCAGCCCTGGAACAGATCTTTTCTCAGTATGTTGCTTCATATGTCTAGATATTGATGGTTTTTTTTTTTTTTTAAAGACCTAACATCATTTTGATTTTTAGTGGCCCTCAAGGAAAATGATTTCCCATAAACCCTAGACCTTAAATAAGAGGAGCATCCATGGGCAAGTCTAGCGGTCATGGTTGGTTCAGACATTTCTGTAATAAGAGCAGGACAGAGAGGAGCATACGGTGCACAAGTTTATAGATCGCTGAGATTATTGACAAAAATGACTTTAGAAGAGAGCCTAGGTGAATTTTACAGATATGGGCAAATTACCGTTATGAAAGTGCCTGCGGAAGCTGGTGGGATAGCTAACCTAGATATCATGACTCCTCCTTTACATAGGAAGATGGCTTCCACATTCTTAATCCTACTTGCTAAAGTGATTGGTTGATTGTTTCTTTAGCCTGTAAAACAGCAACCAGACTTTTTTGAGGTGCTGAACAAATCTGAGCTATTTGGTGGTGTTTCAGTGGTCAGGAACCATGATAATGGTGTCAATCATCTTGTGAGCCCTCAGATTTATCCTTTAGGCCTCTTTGGGGTTCTGACCTGTTTAACTGAAAAGTGATCTACAATCACACTACTGTGTGTCTAGCAAAATGATTTCAATGTTGTTTTACTAAAAGGATGTTTCCACTGCAGGTATTATGCTGTGGAAAAAAAAACCCAATATATATGATCATAGCAGTCGTGAGATGTCACTGATGTCAAGTCAGATAATTCTCAGGAGTGCAGTTTATTGGTGACAGAGAGTGTACCTTGGTGTTATTCAGCTGGGCCAGTCCAGTACATGCATTTGCCAGCAGGAAGTCGCCACTCAGGACAGCCATCTTATTCCCAAACTGCATGTCCTTCAGTGGACCATCTGAAACCGTCCACTCCTTCAGATTGACGATCCCACGATGCACCAGGAACGCAGTGTGGATCAACTCTGTGATTTCTGCCAGGTTCCTCTGGCTATGAAACAGAGAGCATACATTTTAAAATCACAGGTTATTTTCCCACAGGTTAAGAGGTGCGTTCCTGAAGTTTGATGATTAGAGAGGTTTTTGACAGAATTCCTTTTCATTGCAGGTGAAAATTGCAGGTTCGGTAAGTTTGAAAACTCATTCAAGGCACCATATAAAGGTGTACTGACCACAAAGGATTCAACCAGAACAAATGATTTGTGGGTTTTAATTTTATCTGTCAGGCAAATGGGAAAAACATCTATTTAGTCAACAAAAGTACAATATTCAGATGCAGATCATTTCACTAAAATATACAACACTGCTTCAAACAAAAACTTTTGGGATCATGTGAAACATTTACTGACAAGACAAGTCTAATAATAAATGACTATGTATAATAAGGGATTCCTCCACAGCTACAATTTGGCTTAAACCCTTCCAGTTGAAAATCAGTGTACTCAGGGGCAAAAACCAGGAGCTGTATCCGACATCTAGCCACAGAGGATATAAGGGTTGTGTTAAAAAAAGAAATTAAACTTATCATTATCAAATAACAGCCATTCTTGATTATGAGTGAAAAGACATTAAAGTGGTCTTTGAATAGAGCCTTTCAGAGCAGCCTTAGGGAGGATATAATCAAATGTTGATTCAGTCATTGGTGGGGGATAATTAGGCCCCTCTCCATATGGAAGGAGCTCACTGCGCTGCGACAGGAGGGATCCATCCAGACAGGGTTGGGTGCGCTGATAGCCACTTATGACCTTCTTTCAGCCGCTATGAGAACCTGATGAGCCGGTTGTCTGCCCTGTGCTCCAACCTCTTGCTATACACACACACTCACACATTCACACACACGTGTCTTGTAGCCAGGTAATTGCTGTGTTTAACGTTGTTGCGGAAAAGATGTGATTAAAATTCAATAATGTCATCTATGTCGCCTCTCAATCACATTCATTGTCTGGTTAGTTTCTCTGCTTGGTGGCGCAGAGCAACAACACGGTCGCCCCGAATGAGAGTTAATAGGTTCTTGGTTTAAATAAGAGGACATTACTGGTTGACAGTCGAGGGTGCTCGAGGCGTGTCGGCGTGATGGTTGCACTCGACAGGTTTCAAGAGAACTCATTGTTACAACAGAAGAATGTGACAAAAAGCTGTGGCTGATTTCAGGTCATAAAATCAAAATTTTTAAAATTTATTCCAATTCCAAGGTTATCCTTACTGCTTTACTTGAGCCAAAAACAACAGCAAGAATGACATGACTGAGATAAACATACAGTAAGGTTCATGAGTATTTGGAGAGTGACACAATTGTCCATAATTTTGTCTGTACACAACCAAAACGGATATGAAACAAAGCCATGAAGTTGTAATTGAGGTGTAGACTTTCAGCTGTAACTCAAGGGCTTTAACAAAAATGTTGCATTGACCACTTAGGAATTACAGTCATTTTTATACATGGTCCCTCATTTTCAGAGGCTCAAAAGTAATTGGACAAACCAACATAATTATAAACACAAGGGTTATTTTTAACATTTGAATGAAAATCCTTTGCAGTCAATTACTGCCTGAAGTCTGGAAAACATTAACAAATGCTGAGTTTCCTCCCTTGAAATGCTTTTCCAGGCCTTTACTGCAGCCACCTTCAGTTACCTCTTGTTTGTGGGTCTTTCTGCCCTCAATTTTTTTTCAGGAAGTAAAAAACATGCTCAGTTGGGTTGAGGTCAGATGACTCGGCAATTGAAGAATATTCCATTACTTGTGTTGCTCTCACAGTGTTTTGGGTGTTTAACCATCTGTACTGTGAAACACCGTCATCCCAGTTTTACAGCATTTGGCTGAATTTGAGCAGATCGTATAGACCTGAACACTTCAGAATTCATCCTGCTGCTTCTATCAGCAGTCACATCATCAATAAACACCACCGACCCAGTTCCATTAACAGCTGTACAGGTCCATAACACTGTCTCCACCATGTCTAACAGATGATGTGGTGGCTTTGGATCATGAGCTGTTCATTTCCTTCTCCATACTCTTCTTTTCCTTTTATTCTGGTGTTAGTTCATCTTGGTTTCATCTGTTCAAAGAATCTTGTTCCAGAAATGTTCAGGCTTTTTTATATGTTTTCTGGCCAAGTCTAATTTGGCCTTTCTGTTCTTCAGTGTTACCAGTGATTTACACCTTGTGGTAAAATCCTCTGTATTTACATCCATGAAGGCGTCTCTTGATTGTAGACTTTGACAATGATATGCCAGTGAATGGATTAAATACCTGGCACATCAAAGTACTTCATCATATTGATGCAAAAATCATGTAAAAATATAAATATTATCATAGGTTTATCATAGGTTTATGATAATAAATATTATCATAAACCTAGAGATTAAATGATTAATCTGCATTATCCTCCAAATTGAATAATAAATAAACAACTCAAGGGGCTCTATCACATGGATGCAAAAATTAAATAGAAATCTCAAACTATGCAATAACGCAGTCCTGGTTTTTGATTTGCCCACAATGGCCTTACACAACCAGTGATATTTAAAAAGCAATAAATGGTTAGAGTTCTATTGGTTTGGCTTGAATGCTTTTAGTTTCCCATGATGGTCCTGTGTGTAAGAGACCCACCAGACAGAAATGAACTAACAAGAGAAAACACACGACCCTTGGATCTACTTTAAAATATGAATTAAAAGTAATGAAAAACTGCACAAAATACCAACCTCTGTCATATATGCCTCCTGTCCTTTACATTGAACACATAATTTGAGCTTTAAATAGTTATAGTATGTGTTATAGCAATATCTTGTAATATAGAATTTAATTTTGTTAGGAACATTAGCTTTTTTTGATAGTTGTAAGGTGTACAAATTTTAGTGATTTTCATATTTTTATATTTATTATTTAATATCAGGCTACATGGTATCCAAGGTAACAATGCAGCTAGAAAGTCTATCACCGGGGAAACAAGTCAGACTGGGCTTGTTTCCACCAGGTGAGTGTGTGACTGTTAAATGAGTGTTAATGAAAAGCCTGTCTGAGAGAGACAGTAACTATATTGACATCCAGAGTTATTACCTATGTGAGCTAATCTATCTGTACTGTTTGTGTCTCTGTGTAATTTGTGTTAGAAATCTTCTTTTAATCCTGGTCAGAGTCGGACCGTTGGACTTGTTAGTTATGGTTATTCGGCTTGGTGACAGTTCATGGTAGTGTAAGTTTCTCTGATTATGATTTTGTTTCATACGGAGTTGTTTTTCTCAGATGGGTCTCTATCTCAGAGCCTGAAGTGCTTGTAAGCTATTAACATCACTGAATCGGCATCGGAGCTGTCTGTGTCAACTAGTTAACTGTCAACCACTAGTCCATCACCGTTTGTCAACACAATGCAGACCCCGTAAGCTGTCACGACTCTCAACGATTTAATGGGGGTGTTGTAAACTGTGTATAGAGAGTCAAGTAGCAAAGAGAAGACTGAATCCTGTTACACTTGCAAATACCCAATCAGTCGAACCCCGGTGCAAACGCTTCCCAGAGCTGTGCCTCCAATCTAGTAGTCCTGATCAGTAGCAGAGCTTGGGGAGGAAAAAGGGGGACAAGGGGGCTGGTGTATAAATAGCTTTGGTGCCCAGTTGCATAGCAACCGATGCCATCTTGCTGAGGTGTAACGCCCCTCACCACGCCCCTTGTCCTGACTGCTCTGTTCCATTTTCCTCCCTCTGCAGTCTGCCTCCCCATCAAATACAGCCTTGCACATCTGAGTGCATCCCTGTCTGTGCTTTAAAGAGGTGGCCTGTCCATCAGATGGCCTGCGTGATGTGTTCAGTGGCATGGCTTTCATTTGTCACAAGAAATTAAGAGGTGTGGTGGGCAAAGTTGGACTATCTGTGAGTGTGAGTGTTTGTGTGACTATATGTGTTTGTGTGTGTGTGTGTGTGTGTGTTTGAGTGTGTGTGTGTGTGTGTGTGTGTGTGTGTGTGTGTGTGTGTGTGTGTGTGTGTCTGTCTGTCTGTCTGTCTGTCTGTCTGTCTATCAGTCATGGTTGTGCTTTGGTGAATCATCAGTGTCAGGCAGCAGAGTGGGAAATGTTTTACAAATGCTGCCTGTCAGGAGGGAGGAGACCATCCCCCGGAGGTTTCAATCACCCCCCAAACCCGCCCCACCCCGTCTCCCTCCATCCTTCCATCTCGCCATCAGCAGAGGTGCTAATGAGCCCAGGAGAGGTGGTGGGAGTGCCGGAGGGGAGAGTGATAGAGCAAGATAGTGCAAATGAGGTGATCAAATCATGCTGTGTGTGTGTGTGTGTGTGTGTGTGTGTGTGTGTGTGTGTGTGTGTGTGTGTGTGTGTGTGTGTGTGTGTGTGTGTGTTTGGGTTTGGACAACCCATCACACATGAGTGGGGGAATGCTGCATGTTGGATTCAGTGATCCACTGTCACAGTGATGTGAGCACCAGGTCGTGACGTGAGGTGAGTGTGTAGTAACTTTGTCCTGTTGCGAGACACAACCTGCCGACACGGCTCGGCCTCTCAGCCTGAACAGGACCAGACTCTGGCGCATCCATGATGCCTGGTTTATTCCAATTAATTCTAATATTAGGATGTTTCTGCACAGACAGGGCTCCAGTACATGCATGTGCCTCGTGCCAGCTAGCAGTAAGAAAGAGGCCTTTCAGGCACCCAGCGCACAGCCACGCCAAACACAGCAGTCACTTCTGGAAACCAGTTGGCACTCACCCACATCCCTGTTCTAAGCTGCATGCTGTTAGTCGATGTGTCCGAGAGGACCTGAGGGTGCTACCCGAGGCATTTTAAAAGCACCATGCTAACATCACATTTAACACTTTACATTTAAATATGTACAAAGAAATCAATAAATATTGTAGTGTGTAACATTTATTACAGATATTTCAGAAGGCAATTTGCTTTCATTAACGCTATAACAGGACTAAAGAGTCAAATTCCAAACCAACTGCTCTGTCAAGCTTTTGATGCTCATTGTAAAGAACTACAAACTGTTAGATGGATAAAAACTGAGATCCAAAATGTGTTCTTTGAAAGTGGATTTTATCTTCAGCATTCATGGTAAAGTAAATTTGCCAGAGGGTGGTTTCAGGGAAAAAAGCAATCAAACCTGGGTCCTGTGCTTCTACTGTTAAATAAGTATCAGATATGACTCAAAATGTCATATACAGTTTTTGGTTTTTAACAGTGAATCCTTATTTACAAGACATTGAGTTATTACATGAGAAATGACAAGTTTTTCTTGTTTATTTATGATTTGTCACTAAATTAGGAATATCTGTTCAACATGTTAGCATGTTAACTTTTGCTAACATTTTCTAATTAGAACTGAACAGCTGAGGCTGAGGGCAATGACGGCACCAGATGAGAAGTCAGGAAACCACCAAAATGGTTAGGGTTGATCTTCAAGGGACAAACATCTAAACAATATTTCATGGCAATTTGTCCAAAATTTGTTCAAAATTAAATCCAGAAAACAGTCCATCACTCATTTGTAGTCTAATCAAAAGAAAAAAAACTGCAATACATGCATAAATCATATTTGCAATATGGATAACACTTTCACGCTGATTTATTTTAATTCCTATTGCTAGCAAATGATTGAGAGAGGGACTTTCACATGGAAACATTCATTAGATGCAGTGGTTATTGGCATGGCACTAAATGACATTTGCTCTAGGGCTTATAAGGTAACTTTGTAATTTGACTAACCAGTTTAGATTAAAAAGTTTTTAGACATTTTTCAGTCTAAAACATTTTCTTATTATGTAACTTTTTTTCAAACCGAACACACACCAGCAACTGCAGTGTGGTTACAAGGGGGGCTACTGAAAGGACTTTTTTTTTAATGGGTTTCAAAATAGATACAATCCAAATATAACCAAATAAAATTCAAATCCCAGCTTGTAACTGTGGCTATATTGCCCCCATGTTCCATCATACATCACAAGATGATGCAGTGCATCATATACAGGAATTGATATGGACAATAACCACAAAGGACAGGATAGAATTACCTGACACAAGGATTTTATTTCACTGTTTATCCTTCAGCAGTCATGTAACAGGGACAAAAGTGGCTTCGCCTTTCTTGGTCTGCTTGCCATGCACATTTATGGCTCTACTGCCCACTGTTTCCTCCAAAGCAGCACATATATGAGAAGACAAATCTCTTGAAGGCAGAAAGATTGCCTGCTAATGCGTGGTTACAGATATGACTATTATCTGTGGATTTGAATTACAAGCTCCGTTTTAATTTAACCAAAGAAGTTGCTTGGTGTAAACCACTTGTGGTATCATAAGGGCATACTTCCTAAGGCGACACTACATCTTTGATTAAAGTTGGAAGACACCATTTAATGTTTAAGAAAATCCTCACGGGCATAATGACTTTCATGCAATGTTTTGCCAATTAGCTCCCTAGTTACCACAAAAGCAATAGCAACCAATTACATTTTTCACAGTTAAGCTATGCTTTAGGGAATTTTCTGCATATGAGGAGGATTCATCATTACATCCTGCTGTTCAAGCTGATGATGCTTTGATTGATCTTTAACAATGATCTTACTCATAATACGCAAAGATTTAGTACAATTATAATTGTAAAATCCCTCACATGTACCGTCACTCAAGCAAATAATAATAATGCATGCAGTTTACCTGATCCCCCTACCCAGTACCAGTTATTAGATGTGATTTACCTGGGGTAGATGCCGCTGACCATGTCCTGAGCCAACAGATCGGATGCTGTGTGGCTTGGCCCTGCAGCTTTTGACATGAGCAGAACAATCACACCCCTCATCTGAAGGTTGTTCCTGTTGTCGTAGACAAACCCTCTGCAAAAAACAAAACAAAACAAAACACATAGGTAGACAAAAATACTATTAAAGATATGTGGCATCAAAAGCTTGAGATTTTCTCAAGCTTGGACACTTAGTAATAAAAAATAATTAAAAATAAACATGCCAGACCAGCAAATGCATGAATGCTAAGTTTGTCTCAATACACAGTGAAGTATAGAGTCCAATTTTTTTGAGTGGCAAGGATTCCTTAAAATGGTGGATATATTGTTATGTATAACAACAACAACTTTCCCTACATCCCGCCGTCTTCTTTGGTAAAGAACCTGATTCCTTTTGTATTTGCTCCCAATGCCAGGCATCATTCTCTGGTTCTACAATTGAATAGTTGAAGGAAAAAAATGTTGGATGACATACAGTATTACCTCCAAAGTAAGACTCTTCCGCCCTATGTAGTCTTTGCAATGCAAAGGCTGGCCCAGGTGGCTAATCCTCATTTGTTTACTACAAGACTATTGTTCAATAAATAATTTGCAAATAAATTATTAGTGTAAAAATATAACAGTGAGCACCTTTAAAAGATAAACCTGCATTAACTGATTTGTTGGCCAGTTAGGAGCAGCAGAAACAAAATGTAAACACAACACTGACATATTATGACCTTTTAAGCTGACAAGGTAATGTGTTAGCTTGTCAGCGAGCATTGCTGAATGCTGAAATGATACATTTATGGTATTTTATAGCAATCCAATATTTGTAAGAGTCGTGTGTTTGGCCACCTTGTGGGTAGAAGTTCAATATTCAATAATTTAGGTCTGTTTTTTTGGCTCCACCTGCTTCTGCCTATCGAAGTGCTCCACTGTGTTCACCATATAGATACTAATCCTGTCTGCTGTCTGGTATTGTGTAGGTAAAGTATAATGGGTTCACCCGATCTGCTTCTCTAAAAAAGGAGCTGCCTTCTGTTGCTGGAAACTATGCTACAACAAGAGTGTTGAGACTGGATCAAAACAGTAAAACCAAAATATGGAGCTGAAAGACACAAACAATCTGCAGAGCTGTGAAAAAATGCAGAATTGGGTGATTCTGTGGGTTCAACAATATGAATGACCCCTTTTCAAATGACACATACTTATTTGCATTATTGTTAATATAACAATATTGGTTATAGTAGCTTTAAGGGTATTTGTATTCCTTCTGTTTTCATTATTAAGCTGGAAATGAATATGAAGATACCGAGAGCAAAAAATTGCTATTTCAAAGATCCGGGCGATTTAAAACATGTTTGTAACTCATTTGCTATACAGTACATGTGATATTTGATCTTTCCAAAGATCATAACAATTTATTATAGACCAGCTCCGCTCTATTGAAAGAGGATCCAGACCAATAATGAATCAAAACAATTCAAAATTGTATTGAGTTGTAATGAGTTGTTAAACTTGGAATTTATAGTGTACAAAAACCCCCGAAACAAAACAGGAATATAATTGATCAGTTTTGCTGCAGGAATGTATTTTTCTTTTGGGCTTCTTTTGGACTGTAGTCTCCCGCCCCCTAGCCAACAACCTTCTGACACTCACAAAAACACACACACACACACACACACACACACACGTACATGTGCATGCACAAAGACACACAGTGCGCAGTGGTAGCTGCCTGTGTGGTGGGCAGATTAAATATCTTTTCACTCTCTCTGGGGAGCGGTTAGACAGAGCACCTCTAATCCCGTCCCTATGGGAGCCCCATGTGCCATGAATCACGCTCTCGTTAGGGGCTCCGAGGCAGACAAGTGGCCACGCCCCCCTCTGTTCGATGCCCAGACACCAGCCTCACGATCCCACCACCAACCCTGAGCCCCCACCTCCACCCCCACCTTCTCTGACCCACCCCTGCACCACAGGGGGAGGTAGACGAACCCAAGACAGAGTGGATGTGAGAGATAGAGCATGAAGAGAGGGAGGGGACAGAGAGAGATGGAGGGAATAGAGGCCAGACAGAAATGTGATAAAAGATGACAGAAGAAATATGTGAGTGATTCACAATGCTCTGGTATTGAAAGGAAAAAAATATCCATGCCCTTAAGCTTTGTTCCTTCCCAGAAACCAAAACCTATCACATAAAACACCGTACGCTACATATCCAAAAATTTATGACATAGCTGACATTGCGTAGCTTGTGAGATTTATTTATGGTCATTCTAAATTTTTACTCAGTTGGAAAATAGTGGCTCTCGTGATGCACTGATGAACGCTGCAGAATGGCCTGCTGAACAGAAAACGGCTAGAGTGCAAAAATTATGAAGCTGCTCTCCTCTTGGGGAGTCTGGGTAAGCCAGTGGCCTGAGGGTGGCAGATGATTAATATTTATGTCACTATCCACACCAGCATACATCAATCAATCACAACCGCCCTCCTGCAAAGGGGTGGGGAAAGGATGATGTGGAAAAAGAGATAGAGAGCGCTACAGAGAAGGAGAGAGGGAGCGGAAAAGAGAGAAATGGGCTGCTGTCATTTTAAGGGGTTGCGAACAGGTCACCACACCTTCTGCTCTGCAATTGCAGTGCAGGAATTTGGGAACTTTAGCCACTGTACACAGGGGCTGGAATTAATGCATGCAAATGTATGACCTCGCATATGGTGTCACAGTGATCCTCAGTATTTTTTTTCCCTTATAATGAATGAATGGATGAATGAATGAATGAATGCGCCGAACATGGCTGCACTTTTCTTCAGAATACCTTTATAGATGAAGATTATAAATATGTTTAGAATACTGACAAACAGTTTGCTCCATTTTCCAGGATTTGCTTTTCACATTTCCAAAACGGAATCAATTGGCTACTATTTTGATAATCTGGGAATTGTTTTTGTCATTTATTAAGTAAAACTGCCAAATATTTGCTGGTTCCAGTGAATATAAAATTACGTAAAAAAAAAAAAAAAAAAAAAAAGAATTTTCTTTGTCATACTTGATAGTAAACTGAATATCTTTGGGTCTTGCACTACTGGTCTGACAAAACAAGACATCTGAAGATATCCTCTCTGAATCTAAGAAACTACACAGGGCATTTTTTTTTTTTTACTATTTTCCGACATTTAAAGAGACAAAGAGATTCATTTATTGATAGCGAATATAATGCGCTGATGAATCAACACCGGAAATTATCATTAGTTACAGTCCTTCACACGAGACAGTTGATTACAACTTGTTTGTCTTGCCAATCAATAATTAACACAATACCTATTTTACCAATTAGGGGCATTCATGTTATAGACTGTAAGCGTATTTAAAAATTTCAAGAGATTGTAGGTTAGGTAAAAAATGCAGATTAGAACATTTAAATTCTGTGCTACAACAAAGTCAATGACAGACATTGAAAATACATCACAAAATTTAATTTCTGTAGTGTGATTGGTAAATTTACTGACACTGATAATAATCAAGGTCTTATTATCAAGTTCTTTTACTAGAAAGAAGAAGAGTTCCTAATATTCCTTCTATACTTTTATGCAGACATTTTGGAAAGTTTTAGATATCTAACTATTAAGTTAAAATATACAGCTAAGGAACACAGACACTGTTGCCGACAAGGGATGCAATTTTTTGATACTAAAAGATACAATTACTTTGATTACATTGAATTTTTATTGTAGTATCTCATTACATTAAGACTAAAAGCAGTTAACAGATCAAGATCAAGAGTGTCTAGCTTTGCAGTCTCTGTCTTTTTTTTATATTTATTTTATATTTTCACCTGTCCCACTGTCAATTTTGTCAAGTTTTGAGATATTTCAGTTGCTAACAGCGTATCTTATTTTAAACTGGCATGTAATTCTCCCTCTTTTCAAGTTTTGATATCTGATTGTTGTAAATTAGTTTTCTCGATAAAAAGAAAAAACAGAAGTAGACAGCTAATCTGCCTTATAAGTTCTGATAGTTCCGATAAGGCATATCATTATAAATGTTTCATATCTACTAACTAAACATGTTTTTTTTCCAAAAACTATGACTTTAATTCTTTCTTATTTAATAATACATATTTCATGTTTAGGACAAAAACTTCAGCTTTGGCCTCAAGATTTCACGGGCTTTAAATAAGAAAGTAAATACTGAAGGAGTAAGACTATGTTTTTTGAAGTTTTGTCAGGGCTACACATTTGCAAATGTTTTGCCTTAGTGTTGCAAGTGTTTTTGTCAACTCAACAAATAGCTCTTGACTTGGTCTTGCCTTGATCGAAGGACTGACTTAGTCTGTCTCATGAAATCTTTCTTCTATACTTCAATTCTGTATGACTGCTGCTAAGACTTATAAACTGTACTTGCATTTCAACATTCATTCATGTTCACACTGTATCTGGAGCAGACTTATTGTGCATCAGTTAAAGTCATCATAATGGTCGGTATCTTGATCAAGGTACTGGAGATCATGGGCGAGACTGAATGAAATGAATGGAAATGTAGGACACAGTATTAAAACTGAATTCTAGTCTGTGTCCAACTCTCAAGGACTGTCCTTAAAGCAAGTAAAGTTTCTTCTCCTGGGCCGCCGTCCCCTTGCTGTAACTCCAGACTTTCGGCCAAAGTTAGCTGAGCTGCAGTTTTTGAGAATGAAAGGAAAGGAAAAACCGAAACCCAACTCCACGAGGGTCTGCCTGTCTGCTGTTGTGGATATTTTTATCTGCCGCACATCTAAGGCGGAGACACAGTGGGAAATACGAACCAGCCAACCCAAGCTGACAGTGAAGAGTCAGACTGTCAAGAGGTCTGCTTGCCCCCTCGACACCCCCACCCCTTGCTACAACACCCAAATGGATTGTCATATCAGATTTAGGTGTATAGGTTATTACACCCTTGGGGTCCTGTTTCCAACAAGCCTGTCTGCATGGCAGGATTGAGTCTGAGGACTGTCTCTTCTCGTTCTCTTTGCTTGGTTCTCTAAGTTCCTGATTTCTTTTGATAAAACACAAGAAAGCTTAGGTAACTATGATATTGACGAGATAATATTTGGGAGATGTTATCTGTTTTAGCTCCCCCTTCATCAATACACAGGTGTAGCTTTGCAGTTTCATAATGCATCAGCTTCATTAGCTTGTACAAAGATAGCTAAATATATATATGCTGGATATGGCATAGTTTAGGAATGGAGTCATCTAATCAAGTTGATTTACACAAACATAGAGGTGACTGTAAAACAGTCTGGTCAGCCAGAGGAATCAATAGACAGTATTCCTTAAATCACAATATTTACTTCAGGAGAAAAACCTAAATGGGAAGCACAGGTTTAAACAGCATGTCATATACCTTTGGTTTGTTTTGGAATCTTTGGAAGTAATGGGTAATGCAGGGAGAAACCAGTTCACAAATTGCTCCCACTCTCCCTTTTAGTATGTATGTAGTCTGATTCACATACTGTTTATTATCTGTTGATTTATCAGTTTATCGGTTTTACTTTGTTTCTGTCTGAGGAAGTTTTCATTTGCCTCCATCAATTCTTGTCACTCTTGCTCACTTTTCTTGGTGCTTGTATCGGGCAAGCTTGTTGCTGAAGTGGCTTTGGTTGATATGTCATGTGTTGCTACTTTTCATCATAGCAGGTCACACAGTGTTGCTCTAAGTATTCACATAATTTTCTGAGGTGTTTTTGTTTATAGTGTATATGCAACTGTAACTTATTTTTTCTCAAACTGACATAGAGTGCTTGATTGGCATATCAGTCTATGAAATAATAAGAAATGACAAAAATAAAGAACCAGAAAGCAGCAGTCTTTACACATCCAGTGCTTCTAGTTAGGAACCAAAACTCGTTTTTCTCCAGCATTCTTGCATTTTACTTATTCCCATGGCTGGAACAACACCAAACACTTTAAAATCCCCTGACTCCGCACTAAGGTGATGGCATTAAATCAATTAAGTGAAACACCAAAGAAGATAAGTGCTTCTTCCGTCTGTCACTACTGCCTAAACTCCATGATACTGCCGGTGCTGTCTAAGAGTTATATTATGTAATAATGTAGCTGCTGAGATGAGAATGTCCAGAAACATGGTATAAACTGTAGAATATCATCATTCGGGTTAGACGTATACAACAATGATTGCTGTGAGTCTTGTGTTTGTATGTGAGCAAGAAGACCTGTCTGAAAGAGAAGTTAAATTTTGTGGGTTTCAGTCTGACTTTCTAAAAAGAGCTAACATGACAAAAACGACCCTCCATCTGTGCAAAACTTTCCTCAGCAACACGCTCGTCAGTATATCATACCAATCTGATTAAACTCACGATCGTCATTCCAAAATAATCCACGAAAAAATCAAATTCTGATAAGCTACCATGAAAGGCACCAATGACTGACTAGAAAACTTGTATTGATTATAGACAGCTGTTGTATACAAACATGCCTGCGGAGTGATGAAAGCGGATACTATGAATGCTGCTGCTGGCGGGGTCGGTTTGTTTGGGTGTGGATCTTGTGAATATCAACAAGCAGTGGAGTGAGTGCTGCCAAATATCCGGCTGGGTTTCACTTTTAAGTGGCAGTATTTTTTTGTATTTATAGTATTAAGAAGGTAGTCATCAGTGCAAAATCCTCATGAGTGAAAACTATGAGAACATGAGCCACACAAACTAGAGTCAGCTCTAATAATAGTCTCAGTTAATAGAACACATTCATGCCGAAGCAGACTGATTTAGATAATAACTTAACTTTAAACGTTTGGATTATCTCTCTTTGAAGATTCGCTGACAGACAGCGTCGCGTTATTTTGCCAGATTTCTGAATGGAGTTCGGTTTCGTGTCGACTCCCTGAGAGAGAGAAGCCCGGGTCAGACCTGGGGGATAAAGCAGCGCCGTTCCGGGCCAGCGTTACCTCGCAGTGCTGAGTAAAGGGTGCTGGGTCCCGACCAGCTTCCGGACGTGCATGGCAACGTTACTGAGTTCATCACTGAGGAGGCAGCGGAGACTCATGAAGGAGGTCGGATACCCGACGATCTTCTCTGCATCGGAGACCACTTTACTCCAGTTTGAAGGTCCTGAGCTAGAGAACAGACTCAACGTCCTCCTCCCTCGGCTGGACAAACCCCCGCAGCACAGTCGCGACCATGTAGCTGGAAGCATTTTCTCTCTAACTGTAATGTGTTGTCTTTTCTAGTTACAGTATCCTTCAGTGCCATTTAGGTACTTGCTGCCATCTTAAAACTCTATCACCAGATTCAGTTGCTAACCCTGTGACATGTTCTTAAATGCCGCATCCGTGTTATCTATTAAAAGCGTATTATTTAGTATTTTCAGAGACCTAACAAACTGTTCCCCTGTCAATAACTAGCTGTGTTTCCCAACACACGACCTGTCACTGCGGGCCGCCATCTTTGAACACGTAATACGTTACGTCGTACGACGTCACGGCGGCGGCTGTCAGATTCCGATACGTCGCGTCTGCGGACGGAACTTCCGGCCCTTTTATTTTTTTACTGTTACATGACATGAAACCACTTGCGCCGTTTTTTCAGTTTCCACTTCTTCTTACTGCAGGAGTGAGATCTACGAAGCGTTAACTTAACTTCTGACTTTCGAGATTAAAGCCTTTATAATTGGTTCACGCCTGCAGTCACTGACCACTACTGGAAACAATGGCACAGTGGGATTATGGGAACACCAAGCATTTCAATGATTTTCTATTAGAGGTCACTCAAGTTGTGGAGCCATAAAAACATTTACTCACCACCGACAAGGGGCCCCCACAGTCTAGTACCTGGTACCTGTAGTTACCTCAATTCATTACCAATAAGTTCAGTTGGATGGATATTATGAACATATCTGAAAATTTTATTGTCTTTTCCTTGGTAGTTTTCCTAGTATCAACTGGTAAACAAGGGTTATATTTGGGGCTTATGAGCACAAAATATGTTTGTTTAAATGGGTAATCACTAAATTCTCTGTTACAGCCCAAATTTTGTGTTGATTCCCTATACCTACTGGTTGCAAGGTTAATATAACATTGCAGTGATGTGCGGCAGCGGATTGTACAAATTACCAGGAAACTGACCAAATTTAGGACTGACACAGAGAGTTCTACTGACTTGTTAGTATTCATAATACATTAAGACATTAAGGTATAGACCTAGTGAGCTAAAGCAAAACGTAAACAGATGAAACATCAATTAACCTTCTTCATAGGATACTTATACCAAACAGAAACAGTACCACCAGTACCACACATCATTTGAAGTTGATGTGTTAGTAATGTTTGATCCATAGAGAACATCAGTTATCAATAGATTATTAGGGAACATCACTACAATATTATCACTGCTTTGGTCAAATATTTGGAATATAATAGGGACAGCTGCATGTTTCAAACTAAGTCAGATTTCTGTAAATCAACAACATACCTACATGGATTTTACCCCAGTTTGGGGAAAATTCATCTTTAGTACTGCCCTTACTCAGTATGTGTTTGAATTATGGCAAATGCCAGACCACAAAAGCATACATTCAAATATCATATACTTCCTTGACTATGCAGAAGGGAAAAACTGTTGAAATTGTGAAAAACAAGCTTCTTCATGTTTCAATTCGTGTAACACAATCCTTGTGACAATATAACGATTCCACAGTATGAGATGGAAATGCCCCTGCATTGTTAGCTATAACAATGCTTTCATTGAATCCCACTCCATTGGCTTATTACTGGACTGGAGAGAAAGTCTGTCAAGGACAGCTTACACAACATGGAGCCACAGTCTCCTTTGCTGAACTGACTTACAAAACAAACACACATACAATACTGCTTATTCATGTATCAAAGGCAACAGGAAAAGTGTAATTTGGTTTTGATCCATTCATTCTTAACAGCATATTGTCCAGATTAAAAGATAGAGACCCATTTTGTGTTTTTAGAGAGAAATGTTACAAAAAAAGTTAGTTATAGCAAAAATTAGACCAAATGCACTGATTCATTTAGATTTTCAGGCTTTATTTTAATTTCAGTCAACAAACTGAAAATTTTTTCTTCATTTCCTTGACAGTTTCTTATTCATATGGTAACTGCTCTTAGATGAGCCTCTGTCTGTATTACTGCACAGTATATCTTCTTAGAATTACAGTTATATTACACTAATCCAAATCCTGTAGCTGGAGGAATACCTCAAAGAAGGAATTTTGTGATGTAGGTGTGCTGCCAGTTTTCAAGGGAAGAGCAGCACTGTAACACTCAAGTCATCTTGCCTTGACCTGCATCACGGTTCACAGCTCCTGTCCCCGCTTATTTCCTAGCTCAAATGGGTGTCACTATGCCATGAGCTGCATCGCCCGACCCTCTCAGCGGCTTTTTCCACCTGTCGACTCATTGTAATTCCAGTTAAAGTCAGAGGGCAGCATGTAGCACACAGCTGAAAAAGATAAAAAAAAAATGCCCAAAGCAAAAATCATTTATTAAAATGATCTGAGTCTGTTTCATATGCCAGTAACAACACTGTTTTGCATGAACTGAGAGGCCCTACCTGAGGTAAAACCACTGTTAAACATTGTGCTGTAACACTGTCACAGCATCATTACAACAAGTAATTTTAACATTTATGTAACAGCTGTACATAAATACACTGTACATTATATCCCAATGTGCTTATACATGAGTATGTTGATATGTGTAGCAATATACTGTAGGTTGAGCATGAATATGTACTGTATGTGTGTATATGATCATGTGAATATTGTTATTTGCATCTATATGTTTTCCTTATGAGACATGAATGTGTGCAGACTGTAAGACAAATTTCCCCCCAGGACAAAAGAGCCTATCTGTCTTTCCAAATGACTTAAAATGATTAATGCTGGTAGTGCTACAACTCTAGTTGTGTTTTAAAACTGACAGGAACAGTCAGTTTTGATGATGTCTTGGTTTGGCATGTGGTCTACAAGAGACTTTCATCTTGTCTCTTACAAGTGTCCTATGATAAAACTGAAATTTAGGATCCGTGCAAACATGTTTAATTAGAATAAACATTATTATGACTGTCGTCACTGTTGTTGAAACACTATACAAGCAGTCCCAATATGAAAATTGACACACCCGTAGGCTTATTTTTTACCATGTATATTGTAAACCGATTGAAAATATTCTGTGGGAGAAGAAGCAAGGGTCAAAGAGCCAAATGGAAACTTTATTTTATGCATGATGGTTCAGTCATTACAAAACCAAACCAACTAGAAAGTTCCCTTTGGTCTGGAGACCTTTCCCCTCATTATGACGAAAGATTCATTTTAAGCAGCACTTGACACAGACACACACACACACACACACACATTCCTTTTCTCAGTTGACAAGCCTGCTGTCATTATACACCTGCTTCAAAGACTGTTCACTACAGGTGAATTGCTTGAAAAATAAATAAAGCCACGACTCTAATCCCTGCACCATCCACTGACGCACCAAAGGGTCTCTGATCGAGGCACAACCACCTCTGCACCTGCTGTGTCCCTCCTGTCAAGACTGTCAGCCCAGTGTTGTCCTGCACATGCACCTGAACGCACTGGAACTTCCAGGCTTGAGTTTGGAGTTTGTGGTGTTAAGTGGCTGAGGCAGAGGAGTGTGAAATTGATAAGAGAGTCTAAATTTCGTTATGACCAACACCAGTAGGCTGGTTCTGGAGAACAAAGTGGGGCCGGGGGAGCGTGTGGGCACCTGTTTGCTGCTTCCACACTGTCACCGTGAGGGAGCAGCGCTAAGTGGATGTGACTGGCTCTGATTGCGCTCTATGGGAAAGCGAGAAGAAATAGCCCACCTCCGATCATCAACGCGTCATATAAGGTTTCAGCGGACGCCCCTCCCCCTGTCTCGGTTTTTTCCCCTCACTCAACCTCTCCTTTGACTCACAGAGGCGGCTCACCACTGGCGCACGGACCCGTGGAGGATACGGGGGCAGAAGATGGCTGACTCAGCCGGGCACCGCGAGTCGTCGGCGGCATCACCAGCGTCACACGGGCCGCTGAAAAGCTGCAAGACACCCGACGTCTGGCGACTGTAAACAGCTGCCGCTGCCTCTCTCATCTCACCCCCTCCTCCTCCTCCCCCCGCTCCCCTCCTCACCGCAAATATTGACAGAAGTATCACAGAGAAAACATGGCAGAGATGGAAAAAGAGGGCAGACCTCCGGAAAATAAAAGAAGCCGAAAACCAGCACACCCGGTGAAAAGGGAAATAAATGAAGAGATGAAGGTAAACGGGGGTCTGTGCCCAGCTGCATGTGATTACGCGTGGAAGCAGAGTGGTTGTGAGGAGCATGCATGTGTGTTGGAGCACTGATCAGGCGTTCTCACTAAAATATACAGGCTGCGATGCACTCAAGTGCAACTGGATGCATGAAAGCCAAACTTTGATTTAGGATTTCTTTTTTTTTTTGAACCCGAGTTACATTGTCATATTCGCATGCACGGCAGCCTCAGCAGCGTGCTCCGCCAGCGTACCGCCTTGCACAATGGATGCGGCACCCATTCACCGCCACTGTTCTACTAGTAAGTTTTGAATCGTTGAGGAAGACAGTGTGCGTTCCCGTCGCTTCGTGCCATAATTTGGCCGTTTGTGTGCCCAGCCTTTCACGGCTTACTCGGAGTTAATGGAAAATCCAGTGCGTCAGTGAAGGCGTCAACAGTGCCTCTACTATTACTATTAATACTGTTACACTACGGAGGGAAGCCAGTGTTCATAATTAGTATAAATCAATGGGGGGGGGGGGCTCGATGCGTTTGCGGGTCCATGTCGACTGTGTGGGTTTGCCTCTGAGTCGAGGTGCGTGTTTGTGTTTATGCGTGCGTGTGTGTGTGTGTGTGTGTGTGTGTTGTCCAGCTGCCCAGAGGCGTGTGATCCAGATGTGCGTCTGTGAGCTTTACGCATTCGACAAGAGCACATTGTCTCCTGCGCTCGGCCTGTATGAATCCGTCCAACATTCAGCCACACGTTGTTTCTATTCGTTTTTTGTTTTTTTCTTTTTGCTCGGTGCACATTGTGATATTTGAGCCCTTTTCTCCGTGTGGTTTCATTGTGGAGAAAGAAAGTGTTCCTGGCATTTGTGTGTGTGTGTGTGTGTGTGTGTGTGTGTGTGTGTTCGCGCGCGTGCGGTTGGTTGTGTGTACGCTTTGTCTTCACCTCGTCATTGTTTGTACACATTTGGTAGGAGACACGCGAGCACCCAGTGGTTTTTGCTGTTATGGATGGATATGCAAGGTGATCACGCCGAGAATAATTGTGGAAATTGGGATTTTTTTAGGCTGTCAGAGGAAAAGCCAGGCTGCTTGCTTTGAGCGAGTCCTGAAACAACCCTGGCATAATGGCTTTTTGTATTGAGACCTCTCCAAAATACCAGCCCCTTCATTTGTCACTGCTTATTTTCTCTTACTGTAAAGAGGAAAAAAATGTATATTTTGTTGATGAAAAATCTGTATGTTTTTTTGGCGAGCTCAGTGGCTGAAGACGCATTTATTATTATTATCATAGAGGATCAGGAGAAAGCAGTTAACTAAAATAATATTACATGGTTATGAAACCTATTAGTTAACAGAGAAATCTGCTTTATTTTAGGTAGTTCTGTTCTGTTTAGTTGCAGCATGAACAGATCCCCTTTCGGACTGAATTCTTAGAGATGTCCACGATTGTTACCTAAAAATGAACTGGAGGTCTAGAGAGAGGTGAGCTTGTTTAATAATGGAATTTTGCTCTGTTTGTTTAATTACATTTTTTTCATGATAAGATGAAAAAAAATTATTGACATGCTCTTCAGTTTGTAGAGGGATACAGTTAACCCATCCTTTGCTGCCTGATCCTGATGATGGGAGTGACGCAAGAGGTGGGAGGTGTCATGCAGGGTCTCTCCATGGAGAAATATCCTTATTTCTTATCAGCGGATTACTAGAGGTGTTCTCAGTGGAGCATAAGAAATGGTAGACATCTTTATAGGTGGCAAGTGTTGTCATTAGATATTTTAGCACAAGTCCAGATTTAATCCAGTCATTTTTACTATTGTAACCGAAAAAGTAATATTAGGCAAAAATCACCATACATCTATTTGGACTCAGGTTCTAAAAAAAAAAATCAAATTAGATGTCCTCTCTTATAATTCATTACACCCACTAAGTAATCATATGATATCAGTAATCAGTCAGATATGATGTTTTATTTGCTGGTCTCTGTGTTTTGCTGTGATTGCTGTGATGATTTTATGACACTGGTCATCATTCAGGATTCAGTGAATTGACATCACATATAATATGTTTTGGCTGACATGTCAGCTCAACATCTCGTTTGATGGAAGCAGATTAAATTTGTAATCGGTTTTATTTGTGACGCCAGTCTAATAACTGTAACCGCAATCAGTCAAACGATGGAGGAGTCAAATGGAAGATACACCTTGTCAAGTTAAAATTTCAGCAGCATATGATTTTTTTTTAGATATGTCGGTACAAAATGTAAAATGCAAAAATGTCTACAGCAGATATAGTGTTATATTAATTGAGCATAGGAAAAATAAACACTTTACTGTATCAAACTCCAGTATTTCCATCAACTGCAGGGGGTGTTACTGAATGGAGCAGCAGATATGGTTATGGTGTCAAAACACTTTCCAAGGCTAAACGAGTTCGATTGTAGCTCACCACACAACCTTGAATTTCCTCTCCCATTGCAAACGCAAATACAGACACGCACATATTCACACTAACTAATTTAGGAAAACACTGGTCCACAGATAGGTTACACCTGCAACCAAAAGCAAGTTATTCTAACCCAGGAAACAGCCTTCACACTTACACTGTGACTAATAAGTAAAATCTGGTTTAATATTCATGGAATTGTTTAATATGACATAACATGAAGTCATTGCATGGTAATGCAAGGATCAGACTTGAATACAGTGTCAAATGTAAACCTGGAGCCAGGATTCCAACCTGCAGAGTTGCAGGTAATTAACACTATGCCATTATTGTATGATGGCCTCCCTAAAACATGTCCAGAAAGTGATATTTATTGTATTGTTTTTCTTCTTTTCCAAGCATTCAAAACAAAAGGACACTCAGTTTGTTCCCCTCTCCTCTTTAGATTCTTTCAGCCTCAATATTTCAGACCAAAGCCAGAGGAAAAAATACTAACACAGACCCACAATGTGCCCTTGTGAGGGATCCTACTCCTCAGAAAAACCAACAGCCCGACAGTGTTTCCTTCATCTGGCTGCTTAATGTGTGCCACGGTAAAATAAGCCCCAGTGAGTAATCAAGGAGAATAAGGAGTGGGTATGGAGGGGATAGGAGAAGCTGGAGAGAGGGGTAAGAAACTGGGGAGAAAGGAATGTATACAGTGCTGTGTAGGCTGGGCTGTAAAAACTGTAACCTGAGTGTCTCTGCTGGATCAGATATCAAGAAAAGTAGAGGGAAATGAAAGCAGAGGAGAGGGAGACCAGAGAGAGAGAGGGAGAGGGTGCAAGGGAGTGGAAAAGTGGAGAAGGAGGAGGCAAAGGGAAACTTGGCTTGAGGATTCGGGAATTTTATCACGGTGTACTGTGACCTGCTCTGGTTTCTATCCACAAGGTATCCAATTCCCACCATCATCATTACCGCAAAGTCCTACCGGCAATGTCTGGGTTCTCTTTGGAGGGAAACAAGGGGGAAGATTGTGGAGGATCAGGATTTTTGTGTTTTTATCATTATCTTTGCTAAAAGTATGGCAGAGGAGTGCCAACTTGTGAACTGCATCAATACTAAAGGTAACAAGAATACATCATTATTACTGCCGACTGAACCACTAATTATCCCCCAAATTTAAATTTAAACTGGCTAAGGGACCCAAGGCTCTGTAAAACCACCATCTTGTCTCGAACTGAGTTTCTGACCGATGCTTAATGGAATGAAATGGGTGTTTTCCAGCTGATAGTTTCTTCTTCTTGACAGTGCACCAAAATGTCAATATCATATCCGAGGACTAATCCAGAGGGAACAACAAAGGCAGCAGTAGAGCCAGGGTCAATCAAAAGCTGATGGCACTATTAGCCTTAATTCCAGACAATATTTTTAAAAAGATACAGACTTACACTGTATATGCAGATATACCAGTTGACAGGGTTTTTATCATTGTTTTATTGCTCAAGGAGTAAAACACCAAAGTTTCATCCAGAGCTGATGTCAGGAAAAAACATGGTCTAACAGATGTTTAAAGGGGTTTATAGCAGAACTCACCATCCAGGACCATACCCTTTTTTGAAATTTTCTAACATCAAGCATAAAAATCTTTGCTTGTCAGTTTCAGTCATGAACTGCACTTCCAGCTGACCTTTGTTCTATGGGAAGCTCTTTGAAGATTTTGGGGGTGAATAAAGCTGATAAACAGAGAATTTGTCTGTGTTAAATCAAATGAAAAGGCATATACATCCATTGTAACATAAAGACATCCTTAGCTGCCTCTTCGTCTCGAACACCTCTTCCTCTCCAGCTCAGCCAGACCCAAAGTTGGTGCCGCAGCTTTGATGAGCCGCCAACCAGGATTAGATTCTACTCTTAATAATACTCCCACTTTCTCAAAGTAGCAGGGTGACAGAGAGGACAGGATGGTAGGAAGGAAAGGGAGACCCAGAGAGATGCTGTGTTTATGTCTCCGTGATCTGGTTATTTTACAGCTACATCCGTTTTACTCAGGAGTCCATTCAGACTGGGTTATGCTCCAACTCATTTGTTCAAAAGGAGGATTTTCTCCTTGGTGATTTTTTCTTCCCAAGGTCTTATCCTTGCAGATGGACTAATTGCTGATGTGGTGCTTGCCAATGGGTGCACTCTGAGTCTGGCAGAACTCTGCCACTTTTTGGTTGGTTGTTGCGAATTGATAACCATGGCCTATAAATGGGTAGTGGTTAACTGCATTATACAATGTTTGGAGAAATTTCTTCTTCTTAGTTTAAATATCATAAATTCTCTTTAGCTGATTAATTTCAATTATTTTAAAAAACATGTGGAAGAGGGACCCCTTCCAGAATGTATAATGTAAAACCATACTCCAGCCACTTGTGTTCACTCATAGAAACTCTTTACTGTATCTGTTTAATCTGCATGTACTGTATGTGGAATTTGGAAGGACATCCCCCATGAATACAGAGAAAACATGCTAAATCCATACAGAGAGGACAGGATGGTAGGAAGGAAAGGGAGACCCAGAGAGATGCTGTGTTTATGTCTCCGTGATCTGGTTATTTTACAGCTACATCCGTTTTACTCAGGAGTCCATTCAGACTGGGTTATGCTCCAACTCATTTGTTCAAAAGGAGGATTTTCTCCTTGGTGATTTTTTCTTCCCAAGGTCTTATCCTTGCAGATGGACTAATTGCTGATGTGGTGCTTGCCAATGGGTGCACTCTGAGTCTGGCAGAACTCTGCCACTTTTTGGTTGGTTGTTGCGAATTGATAACCATGGCCTATAAATGGGTAGTGGTTAACTGCATTATACAATGTTTGGAGAAATTTCTTCTTCTTAGTTTAAATATCATAAATTCTCTTTAGCTGATTAATTTCAATTATTTTAAAAAACATGTGGAAGAGGGACCCCTTCCAGAATGTATAATGTAAAACCATACTCCAGCCACTTGTGTTCACTCATAGAAACTCTTTACTGTATCTGTTTAATCTGCATGTACTGTATGTGGAATTTGGAAGGACATCCCCCATGAATACAGAGAAAACATGCTAAATCCATACAGAGAGGACAGGAATTGAACCGTCGCATTTGAACAAAAACATTTTTGGGCCATTTCAGTTACAACTTAAGGTGACACAAAATGCCATGAACATGATTGCGGGCGTAGTACAGCTGTGAGAACCTAACCTTGCTTTGCTCAGGAACCTGTACTACATTTGACTTCCAGATTTCTCATCATCACAACAGGGTGCCTTGGCTTCACCTGTCACTGCTTTGAACCGTGCCCTGCCCCTTGTGCCACATCTACCCGTTGACCACCCCACCACAGTGGTATTTCGTAACAGATGGATCAATAGGTCCTGTCATTCTTCATTAATGATGCTTTCCCAGCATTTAGACCAAGTCCCTCTTCTACTCATGCCACATTCACGTCTGCACAGAATAGCAGAAACTACTGTATATACATTGTACATTCAAAGCAAAACTGAGCAAAACTGATCCTAGAGCAGTACTACTATTCTGATAAATCATGAATTTCTATGTAAAATGCTTAGAATAGGAGGGACTGTGCTGATGATGCAGCAGAAACTCTGCCGCTGTCACTCCTTTACTGTATCGCAGTATCTCAAATATGCAAAGGGATACTTCTGCCTCAGTCTAAACAAGTGTGTGTGTATCTGTGCGTGCGTGTGGGCTCATTCCCACTTGTATCTCCCTTACCCTAATAACACTGTAAGCAATATCCAAACTGCACTTTGTGTTGGTGCTCTGTTAATTTGATTTGTATTAAGTAATTGAGTCAGTGGACTAACCAGTTGTCTGCAGGCTGTGGAAACAGGCTCCATGATCCATGTACACAAGGCCATGCTTTGCCAGCATGTGTGATGAGCATTTAAAACCTTTACTTTCTTAGAGCAACAAAGGACATTGTATTGTGAAGGTACACCTTGTAGAGTCACTTGCCAAAATTAAATTCTGGTTCTAGCTATGGTCACTTTTCCACCCACAGGAAATCATGACTCAATTCTTCAGATCCGTCTCCAGCCATGAATGAACAGTCCTCAGAGAAATCTGGATTCGTTCAAGTTAGAACTTTTTTCTGTCCCATTTTCTTGGTATGAAACCCCAATATACCAGCCTAGTTAGTAGACATGAAATTGCTGTGTGTAATATGCTGATACCACTTCATCCAACATGCTTACTGGCTGGTGCTTTCATTTTATTACAGATGAACAGGCAATAGTTAAACTGGATTCTCCGGCATCTTTGCTTTACTTAGAATCTACAGTGGAGACAGGTGGGAATCGTTTGAGAGGAGAGATGACATGTTTTAGGTTAGGCCATAACCTGAATTTACTTTTTGCAATTTTTCTTTCATAATTTAATGCAAAATACAGTGATGTATGTGTGTGTGTCTGAGTGTGTGTGTCTACTTTTTGCTGTTAAATTTACATCAGTTAAGAGTCAGATCCGCTGGGTGGCATTGAACCACTCCAGCGTGATCACTCTTGCTCTAACATATTGACAGGAGCTGTTTGTAATTGACATTTAACTGCCTGATGTGGTGACTGATGGGTGACGGCTGCTACCATGATGAGATAATGTACAAAGTAAAATGGGACTGGCTATGAAATAATGAACTGACTCGAGTCTTGTCACGTTTGATCCGGAATGAAGCCACCAACAGCCAGAAAAGGTGGGTCATCTTGGTAATGTATAGTACATTGTGTTTGTCCTTGCAAACCTGTAATATATTTCTACAACCGGTTGTATGCTAATTGAGAGGCAAGTCCCACACCTAAAGCTAAATTAGTCTAAATTTAACATTGAAGTGTTTATTGTATGAGAAAAATTAAAAAAAGGAAAACTGTCACCCACCCGTTTGGAAAAAAATCACCTCAAAGTTACTGAGGAAGAGTTTTTCCTCTAAGCTCATAGTTTACTGACCTGTGAGTAATACTTTATCACACACACCAACTAATTACAGCTGATTCATCCTTGGAAGCTGCTGCGGTTTGTTTCCAGAAAGAACATTTTCATCTACAGTATGTGTTACAGTCAAATGATAGCTGAAAGGTTTACCATAGTTTAGGGTTCAGTGAATAGGTGCCTCTGGGAATGTTCCAGCTGAGCGGTATATGGTGATAATGGGCTGTCTGCATTAGCAGGGCTATGGTTTTTGTTTTGAGTACAGTGGTTATTGACAGTGTTATGCGAGGCTGAGAGGAGCAAATACTTAATGTTTCACCTGCATATAGTTTTATTCATTTTTGCATAAGTGCCCTACCTGCATAGTGCTCTGCATCACTGTGCTGCTGGAGAACGCTGGAACTTTACTGCCTTGTACAAAGAAAGATGTGTGGCAAGACATGACATATAACATTTACTGTAATACTTGACATAATTGACTTTGTTAGTGTTTCTATTGGGTTGTGATTGTTTCACGCATGTGTTTTACACTAAATAAAAAGATAAAGCCAGCAGGCGATTATTTTAGCGTAGAGATTGGAAACATAGGTAATTAGTTACAGCATTCTCAAATTAACCTGGAATATGTCATTTTATAAAAAAATCCAAAGACGGAAGTTACTGCAGCCAAGAAAAATAACCCCCAATAAAACCAAAGCTTATAGTTTTTATTCTTCGGTTTTTGTACAGATTAAACAAAAAAAGATATAATGATGTTCATTAGTGAGCTGTTGAGGTGCTGCCAGGCAGATTTGGTTACCTTCAAACAGAGCTGTCTATGGGCTAAGCAAGCGTAACTACCTCCTGACTCCAGGTTTGTATTGAATGAATGGATATTACAGTGGTATTGATTTTTCTCATCTAACTTTTGGCAAAAAGTCAAATAAGCATATTTCCTATAATGTCAATCTCTTTCTGTAACAATTGGAGACCCAACTGTGGGTCAGTCATGCTGTTCAGCTAAACATTGTTAAAATCCAAAGAAATGTATTTGAAATTCCAGTGGACATCCCAAAGTTTCCAAAGATACCAAAAATGTCAGGTTGAATTTATTGGAAATGTTTATAAAACAGTGTGTACTGAGAATATTTCCTTTTAATGAATTAGTTCATGAAATTCATGAACTCTTTGGTTTGAATTCTTAACTCAGTTTAAACATTATATAGAAAGTGTATATAGGATGTTAAAGGTGTGTAAAGGGAAACAGTATGGAGAAACTGTACAATATGTTAAAAGGGTTTCAGCATATTGTCCTTTCAGTTGCTTTCTGTTAGGGATTAAGACCTACTGAGAATGAACTCTACCATAATACCATTTAATAAATAAACAGAATATCTCTGATCCCACAACAAAATAGTGTAGTGTTGTTAAACAACAACTGTGACACAAAAAATATGTACAACCGAAGGCTTGTGATTAGGTTCCTCAACTCCAGATCAAATATATGAATCAGTGGTCTAACCCTGTGCCATTTTATTGATCCAGTGACAACATTTTCAACCAATCAGAGAAGCCATAAGAAATACGAGCGCTTTAAAAATGTCAGTAACAGCACCAAAAGCTCATGAATCAAACCCTTATCTCTGTTGTTACCCTGTCTTTACTGGGCTGTGGTTTTGTTTTCCTGTACAGTGATAACTTCTCTGTTCTAGTTAGTGTGCTGTGATAGGGTTCCAGTTCTCTTTATTACACTCTGATAAGATCCTCCTCATTTATTGTGACATGATAGGGGCCATTAGTTTGGCTGGATGCATGCCGTAGTGTTTGGACAGGAGCTAGCCCCAATTAGGTTGACCTGTGCTTATGAAGAGGACCTAGAGTTAAAACCTGCATTGTGGTTTTCCCGGGCAGAGCTTTACAGTTTGAGTGGGGTCACAATAACTCTGCCTAATTAGTTGAAGAAATTTCGTGTGTAAAGCCCAACGAATGCAACAAATTACCAGTTGTTATATTTGCTATCATGACAGGTGACCCCAGATCTCATTTATCCTCATCCTGTTCCGAACGATGAGATGTTAGCATGGGTAAAATTTGTATTTCATGTAAAAATATCAACTTTGTTAAAGGTTCCTTACTTCTAATATGTTACTATTTATTTACTAAACCAAGACTTATCACCAGTGCAGCACCTTGTTTTGCAAGATTTTCAGCTCAAATATGATATTGTCTACACTTTTTAATCTGAGTGAATACTGTATGAACACCTTGCTGTGAGTCTCACCGACAACTGTTTGTGGTGCAGAGTTTTGCAGAAAACACCATGAATGAACTGCTGGGCTGGTACGGCTACGACAAGGTGGAGCTAAGAGACTCTGACAACCTGGAGATAGGGGAGACGCCACAGCACATCTCTGTCCTCAAAGGTATGAAAATCCAGTGTATGCTATGCCTTCTTGCTGTTTTTCTTTTTTTATTTAAGGCACTGTATATTAATTGCATGCATGCATTTTATGCCTGGCTGGCATCCTTCATTATCCACCAGGTGATCATGTGCTGCACAAAAAGATAATGAAACTAGTGTAAATACTAAGTGCTCATGAATGGATCATGAAACTTTGGTAATGCATGTTGTGATTATGTTGACACATGAAACCTCTTTGTGATTGTGTTAAAGGCCCTGAAAACTTATTTTCAGAAACAGTTTCTTACTATACCCCCACTCCTGAGGAAAATATCTGGTTGTGTAGTGGCTAAATGCTCCTTGTTCAACAGCTAGTGACTAAGGCTCTTACATTAAGGCAGGCATTGAAGGGAGAGTTGCAGCATCTAATCAGTTGTTGAGTAATGCTTTATTTTGCTCAATTTCTCCTGTCTAGAAAACTTGTTGCCAAAAATCTCAGCTTCAACAGGGAGTGGCGAAGTCTCTCCGGATCAAGCCAACAGCTCCCAGTCTTTGCCAGCCTCCAGGAATGGAGTCACAGAGCCCTCCACCACACCATCCACCTCCACACCCAGCACCAAGGACCATGGCAACCTGCCCATCATAGTCCCCATGATCCCTCCGCCACTGATCAAGCCCCCTGCAGGTAGGGAGCAGTGGCACGTTTATTGGAGAGACACTTGCAGATTAATTGAAAAATTGTTTAGACTTATACAAGTCCTTTTTTGTCAAGAAAACACTTAAACATGATGACACACTATCAAAATGGGCAAACCAGCCGACCTCCGCATAATGTTTAGATTTTGTGGTGACCCATTCGTGTGTTTTCAACCAGGTTACATTTTAAATTTCTGCAAATATCAAAGTCTTTTTCAGCCCGTCACTGTGTGGTGATGTATTCACCTAAATAACCAACCACAAATACATGGACATGTCCTCAGTTTAAACAACCTACCGTATGAAATGTCATGGATTTGGTCCACAGCTGTTCTCTAGACAGACTGTACTGACAGTATAAACCTACTTGCTAATTCTCCGGCACAGCATTAAAAACAGAATGTTTATGCAGCGTGAAAACTTTTTCTTTTTTTTTTTTGCAATAGCCTGAGAGCCTCAATATCAGCCAGGGACAGGCAACTAATGAGCCTGCTACCTGCTGTACACCTTGTTTTCCTCCACCTGCCCAAGTGTCAATATTCCCCCATCAACCCTCTGAGGAAATGTCCGCATTCCTCGCCCAGACAGAGGCTTCATTATCCCTTGCGTCTGCTGTGGCACAGGAGGCTGGTACGCCCCAGCAGAGGGAGCAAGCCGCCTTGGCATCACCCAAGAGGAGTCCCCGCTGGCCCTGCCTAGGCGGAGAAACAGATGGTGTGGTCCCACTTAAAGCCCAACACCAACCCACCACCCAGCCAACACCCCCTTTAACTCGCCACCCGCCCCCTACCCCCCACACATACGCTGAATTATTCATGTGCCCCACAAAATCCGACAAAGGACCTTTTGAGGTGCAGGTATGGCGCAGGACGGTGGCATTTAGTGTAGAGGCTGCATAATTACTGGTGCGTTTTTTGCCCCTCATGCAGATGTGAGTGTTTTGAGATGGGCTTGTTGCGAGGTGCCAAGATGTGGGGAAAAACCTCCAACTTACAATGTCAGCGTGTATGAAAATGTTGAGATATGGTGAAGGATGTTGTGATTTCATGTTGGCCTTCGGTCCTCTTCACCACTTACTCAGCTTAGAATGAAACTGACTCGTTTTTTTCTGTTATCACTGCAACGGGCAGTAATCAAGATAGATGCAAAAAGCTAGAGAGGCTATGGGAATGGGACAGAGAGCAGAGGAGAGAAAAGACATAAAATATGCATGTTGGGTCCACTGTGCTGTCTTTAGGTCCCCAGGGAGTTATTCCCTTAATTGTGAGTTAGTCTTTACTCTTTACTTACTCTATCTGATGGCCCTGTAGATCCATTAAGCTCACCAAGAGGTGAAAAGCCGGGCCAGTGTGCGATAAGGAGGTGAGCAAGGGTGAAAGACTAATGGGCCTGCGTTTTTTCACCGTCACACCCGCATAGTCATAATGTGATAATTGGGAGATACAAGAGGGAATCTCGGTGGATCTGTCTCACTGCAACAGCGACGGCACTAAAAGCCTGCAGTTCGTTGCCAGCAGTCAAAGTTTAACACAAAAAAGACATTTCACTGTCACTGAGGGTCCGTTAAGATAATCTGTTGCCCATATTGACCACACCATAAATCTTAAGAGACAGAGGAGATCTGGGGATACTCTTTTTGACCTGCAAATCCATCATTATTTTTTTAAAATGCCTTCTCTTAGTCTCTGTAAAGAGATCTTAAGGTTGTCCTCCACACAGGACATGAATTTTGAAAAGCACGTAAATATATATCAACTAAAAAAAACATGGGGTTACTGAATTTATTGACTCAATTTATCGATATCCTACTGCAGTCCACCTTAAGTGTCCAAGCTGTTCTACAAAATGCCTATACACATCCGCAAACAAAAAAGCCAAATACTACTGTAAAAACCACTTTTGATAATATTACTACTAATTATCACTGTCTTGCATACGTTTCTTTATTACTGTCACCATTTATTGTTTACTCTCTGTCCATACTTGACCAGTTAACACAGTGACGGTCTAAAATCATCCCACAGTTCATCATCTTATCAACATTCCACAGCCTAACCATTGACTAGGACTATGACCCCTCTGTTTTATGAGAACTCTACTGTATGTCCAGTCTTGTCTCTGATGTGAATATTTGTTCTTGTCACAGTTACGGCCCCAGTGGGTTTTTTGGGTTACTTTATTTATATATTTATTTTTTATAGTTCCATTCCCTCATGTTTGTTTTTAGATTTATTCTTTTTTTCTTCTCTCTGCCCTCAAAGTGTGCTCATCATGAATACTATAGAATAAAAAAGAGAAGAACCAAAAAACTGAACAAAGCTGTGGTTTGACAAAAATTTTAGTGGTTGTCTGGAATGTGGAGTTTGTTTGATTGGAGTGGTCTAAATTTCAGTACTGTCTTGTATTTTTTCTCTCAGCTGTTGTTACTCAGATGTATTGTTCATCCATCTGACATGTCTGTCACAATGAGATTTATTTCTAATTCTTTGTGACCCTCACCTTCAGACCACACCTTCTGTCAGAGCCTTCTGTGTGAACACCCATCATCTCCATCATCATCAGAGTACATCCCTATGGCTGTCTAATTCCCACACACCACAGCCACAAATAGGCATTTACCCATGTCCCAGCCTCATCCAGTTCTACTGCTATTACCCATAGCAAGGCTTCATTACAAATGCTATGGCAGATTTAAGCTGAGTTGAATCAGCAGAGTTAATTCCTTCGGTCAATGGACTTAAGCTTTGAATATGATAGATGTAACTTATCCTTGCTTAGGCACGTTTTGTAATCGTAGTCAGAGTCACTTTGATTATAAAAAAAAACAGTAAATGTACCACAAGGTCAATATAGGTGTTTATAGGAGACATTATGAGTCTGATTATATGAAACCATAGTAGAACTAATAATGATAGTGTGTACAAAGGTTTTTTTATTCCAAACTAACTTGCACTATTGTTTGTTCACCCCTAGATGAGGATACATCCAATGTGCAGATCATGTGTGCCTGGTGCCAGAAGGTCGGTGTCAAACGCTATTCTCTGAGCATGGGGAGCGAGCTGAAGAGTTTCTGCAGTGAGAAGTGCTTCGCCGCCTGCCGCAGAGCCTATTTTAAAAGAAATAAGGTAAAATCCCTTCCTTACCATCAGCCGGGCAATGTGCTGTAACACTGATTAGAGACTTTGCAGATACACTATGTCACATATCTTTTGGCAGCCACGTGCGATCATCATGAGTGAGACTGAGAGGATTATAGAAATTGAAAGTGTGGTTTGAAATTGTTGTTACAAAATTTAATAAAAGAAACACCAAATTAATCTATGTGTCAAGATATGTACTTGGAATTTGTGTGGTGAACATTCCTTGAGAATTGCATGAACAGGACATGTTGCTGTTGTCATAGTGTTCATCTGCTGAATAGTTTCTAACATTTCAAGGACTAGTTTGACATTTTAGGAGATACAGTTATTTATACCCTTTATTTCTAAGGGTTGGATTAGATGAACTAGATGAATTAGATTATATCTGTGTGTTAAGGATGCACCTTGTGCCAGGATTAGCATGGGATAAAAAATGGTAATGGGGAGACACTAAGCCAAGCTCTTTACAAAACTCAAAAATGAGCCCTCTCGTTTTTTAGAACACAAACAATAATATAAAATGACAATTTATTGGAGGTCCATATACATACCTTTTCTTGATGAGAATAAGAACATTTCCCAAAATATTGAGCTATTTCTTTAAGTTTAGGTAAAAAAAAACAACAACTTTTGTAAAAGTTACTGTCATTGTCAGTTAGGCAAAATAAATTTGGTTTAAGGCAACTAACAGTTTAGTTGGTAAATGAGGAAAATGCTTATACTGAACATGAAAACTTAACAAATGGGATATTATTAGATATTAAAGTCAATTTACACTATGTCGTCCTCTACCACCCTGTCAACATTCTTTTCAGTTTGCTGTTTTGTTTTTTTTGTCGCTGAGGGGAATCATCAATCCTATGTACTTTTTACACTCATGTTGATAAAATTTTGTGAGACTAAAAAGCCCTAATGAGTTCACATGATTTCCAAATTTAGCTGAACCAGCAAACTCTTATCTTTAGTACTGCTGAACTCAGAAATAATGAGTGGTCATCTTATATCATTTCAGAAAAGAGCTGTTTCTAGCACTTTTTTAATTTACTTAATTTACACAAACAACTAAACAGTAGCAGACCAATTAATCTTAATGTAAACATGCAGCTACCTGCTAGCTATAATGCATATATTAGCTAATACTTATCTTTACCAATGGGAAAAAGGGGTTTGGAAGCCAGACCTTCATACATACTTCATACTGTTGTTTTAAGCAAGGTGCTCACGTTATTTACACACAAAGTAAGTATTTATTGTTTGCATATAAAGGAGCACAGTGAGGGACTGTATGTCTGATCAGTTCAGCTGAGACAGCTAAGTTCAGACGTAGAAATACTGTATGGGTTTTATTGGCAATAGCAGAAAGTCAGCAATATGGCTCTTTATTAACACACAATATATTGTGCTTCTGACAGCGCTAAGTGAAAATTTCATGACTTTTTAATAGGTTTTCTACTGCGAGGAGGAGCTTTATCTTTCGCAGCTTCTGAAATTATCAACCTAAATTCTGACTCAAGACATCGAAAGGTCATTTTTACTAAAAATTCTGGATTAAAAATGTCTACTTAAAAACGCTCTCATTCATTTTTCAGGTTTGGCTTAATTAGAAATAACTTATTATATTCAACCAAAAACCATCAAGAATTAACCATGGATTTTAGTATGAAAAAACCTTCAAGCAATCAAGGTCAAAATGTTGAAGTCACCGTGATGTATCAGAGGCAGGACAGCAAATATCAGTTGTTATTGTGTTCTCGTTTTCCCCCCAGTGACTGTAGTTAAACAATGTCCTTTCTCTCTTGTACCAAAGCTGGGATATATAAGGAATTACACTGTGAGTATGACGTGTTTTACTCTCCTGCTTGTCTGTCCTGAAGTCAGTTATTCATTCAAACATAATCACTTTTCAAGCACTGCACTGGAGCAGGAACCAGAGAGGGGTGCACAGAGTATGTCTGTTCATTTAAGTCAGTTATACCCAGTTTCTGTTATTTTCCGACACTTTTTCCCCAAAGCATGAGAAGCAAGCCGAATTTGTGTCTACTGTACTGTTGCTCGTAGTATATGTTTTTCATTTTCCACTTTTAACATTTTAGCTCATTTAATTTGATAATAAGTTTTTAGTTTTCATTGTACTAAATGTTGAAATGATGACAAATGATCTGTCTGGTCCTGATGATGACAACGAGAGTAACACATTTTAAAACCTTTTGGGACAATGTGTGACACTTTGCAAGAGCCATAGGGCTTCAAATGAGATCAAAACGCAGCTTTTGAACTGATTTTATTTTGATCTCTGAGTTCCCGAGGAGGCCGGAAAAAAGCAGATGTGGGTCTTTGCCATTTGACACAAGGCAAGGTTGACAAGGTGTCTCCTTTTCAATCAAAGATCCCTGAGGGAGGCCGTAAACAAGACATCTAATGTAAGGCTAATGTGAACCAAGCTCCGTGCAATGAATCTATGGGAGTGGTCTAAAATGAAAAGTAAATAAATAAATATATAGACACAAAGAGTCATTTACAAGATTTATGTATTTCCCTTTTACCATTATTGTTACCCAGAACATAATAAAAGAATAGTCTCCTGGACATCCTGTATAGTGAATTTGTAGTCTGTTTTTTTCTGATATAACATCTCTCTTAACTCTTTTTAAATCAATATTATGTTGTTACCCTATGAAATACGTTTTTATGGATATTAGAGCTGAAATATATTTTGATGGAATTCAAGGTAGCCTTCACTGAGGTGTGGTGAGAAAAGTGTGTGAAAAAAAAAAAAAAGCCAAAAAACAACAAAATCCTCTTTCCAATTCTCTGTGTTCTCCCCATTACTCTGCCTGGGGCTTTCCACAGAAATTTCAAAGCGTGTCCTCTTACTGCAGTGACAGCTCTTTATACAAGTTCTAGTTGTAGAAAAGTCTGAATTTTAAAATGAAAGGGGAGATCATATCAGTCAGAGAGAGATTTTTTTTATTGTTTAATTAAATGCTATTCATTAAGACAACAACTGAAAATGAGCAATCAACCTGCTACATCAAAGCCACTTTTTTATTAAGTGGCTAATATGCCTTGTAAGCCAAAGCACTTAATTAAATATTGCATCGACTGAATTCTCAAACAAACAACAAAACTCTATTGTAGCTTTTTCTTAAGGAACAAATCTCATTTAGTTCCATTGGCAGCTAAAAATAAAGAAGTCCCCAGTCACTGTTAAAAAAAACTTCAATGAATCATAATTGAATGTGATACTTATTATGCTGTAAAAATATAAGATCAGGATTATTGTTAGATTTTTAACAATTAAGCACTAAAGGTTTCTATGAAAGCTATTTCTGCCAATTTTATTTTTTAAGATAATTATGGATTGTTTTTTTCTCACACTGTAATCATGACAAATGATCGAATAAATATTAAGTCATTTTTATGAGCAAAATTGTCATAATTATAAAAAAAAAATCCTGGATCCTGTCAGAGTTAGTCTTCAATAATTCTGATCTGTAATGCAATAAATTGTTTGCATGAGCTGGGGACAGAACCCGGGGTCTTCTACCATCCTGGCACCAGCATACCTTATTTTCCCTGCACTAATTTAGCAGTAGAACCACAGTAGATCATATTTCTCATCATACAATCTTCATTTACTCTTATCGTTTTGGTGGAGAGGGTTAGTTTTACCTGATTTTTGAGATATTACACTCAAGTAAGGTTAGGTGAGACACACTGTACATACATCCCTGTTACTAACCAGTCAGCCATGTCATCTGTGTCCCTCATCCATCAGGAGAATGCACATGTTCAAACATTACAAACACAGGAAAGGCCTGCTCTGCCGCAGCAGCTCAGATTCTATATTTTGTCTGGCTCTTGCACATGCATGCAGGCCATTTGTGTAAGCGATACCCACGTTTCTTTTCTCATGCACCCACAAGATTGGCCACAACAACACGGCCTGCAGGCTTTTTTTTTCCAACAGATGAAAAAAATATTGTCATGGCTGAAAAAAGTATCTCATGTCTGCGTGTACTTTGGGTAGGGGAGAGGAGACGTGGGGGAGGGGGTGTAGGGGGCAGGCAATGGGCTATGGCATTATGTTGCATGAAATAACTTCAGCTGCCTCATCCATGAAACCCAATCCCCTCCTAGGGTGACTATGGCTGCTACTTTCTCACATCTCTGCATACCTCCACATTTGTTAGTGTTTGTGTGTGTGTGGCAAAAGATGATTGATAGTTTAAGACGGGCTAATCATTTATTTGCCTGTTTACTATATGCCTTAAACTACTGGATTAGTTTGTATGGAGGTTGCAGCTTGCTCGCCACAATCAATTACTCTGGCACCTCACTCTACTTGCTCACTTTCATTCTCTCTTTGAATGTCCACTATTGATTCAGAGACACACCTCAGCTCTTTGGCTTGTTTCATAATGCACCGCAACTCAACCCAGCTGTAGGTGACAGGTGTGCAACTGTCACACTTTTACATCAACCGTATGGTTTCTCCCTCTATGTTACACTCACATATACACCGATTAACACGCTCAGTCATTGGACACAGTGCCAAGGTTAAGTTAGGAAATGAGTTGTAATGAATCACCCTCTGTGAGTGCAAAGCATGGCAGCAAAAAAAGGTTGCATGTTAGAGAATGTTTTGCTCTCTCATTTAGCCAGTCAGCCTTACATATATATAAGTATGTCCATTTATCAGATAGGGTAGAATTTTAAATGCTGCATGCAGTCTGAAACGAAAGCATTTCTGTGACATCAACTATGATGAAATTTTGGTTGCTGCTGTTGCAATAGCTTCAACAATGTGCTTTTCTCTGCAGTTTGGCTGGTGTTGAGTTTGAGACTGGTATGTTGTGGTTGAAAAGCAGCTGGAGGAGAACTCATTCAAAAACTGATAAAAACAAGTTAACTTTGGTTTATCATGTGGTACATATTAAGGGGATTCATGATATTTGTTCCTGCAAAATTGAAAACACATTTACATATTATTATCATTAACTTTATATATCTTTATACTTTGTACTTTATACGTCACTCAAATAAACAAAACCGCATGCACATGAACCCTGTCTTTTACTTTGGCACATTCAGTAAAGCATGAAGTAGGTATACAAGGAGATTCCAGCTTGTTTTTTACAGGTCGTTTCTGCCACAGCACAAGGCTTTTTGTTCACACCATGAAATTTCCCCCTGGAGACCCCAGACCTCCATCAGTGTCTTTCCCCTGGAGCTCCCTCCAGGCGCGAGGGGGCAGAGTGCCGCTTCATGTCAGCCCAGAAATGTCACATCACCTCAAACAGACACACACACACACACACACACACACACACACACACACACACACACACACACACACAGAAATGTCTGCCCCCTTACGCACAGCACCGTGGTGGTTTCCTTTCTGCTCTTGAACACTTGGCAATTTTCTTTGCATCTCCATTGCCTGCCAACGAGGACACACATGCAAAATGAATAAGAGAGAGAAGTGGGAGTCTGAGTGTGTATGCGTGTGTGGAACTGTACCTTGTATTTGTATGAATGTAGTTGCTCTGGGAAAATTTGTGTGTGTGATGAAGTGTGTAATGTGTCTGCATATTGCAGCTCAGGCTCACTGGTGGTTAGAAAGCCTTGAGGCCTGCCTGACACAGCTTCAGGGCACAAAGAGGGAGGTGATTATCTCATAGCTGCCAGCCATTCAGCTCAAATAAAGACAAAAGTAATTCAGGCTAACCAGGCGTTGAGACTGTAAAAATGGGGCCACACACACGAACTTGCATGCCTTTGTATCATTTCCTAAACTTATAGGCTTCGAGTCACGCAAAAAGTGCAATAAATAATAAAAATAAAATGTCCTTCAATCTTGAATTTGAAGGCACAGCTCATATTGCACATCTAAGGTGAATTGCGATGATGACCTTGAGCACAGGAGTCCTCTTTGCAACCTTGTGAAGTTCTAAGAATAATTTGCCAAATTCAGAGTTGTCAAAACATGAAAAGTAGAGACAAGCTTTCTTTTTTTTTTGGAAGAGTGTCTTTTCTCAAATGTCATCTGTGTACTTCCTGTCCTGGACTGCACCTTCATATCAGGATTTAGGATGAGCTCCACTGCGTAGGAGTGTGTTTGTCTTTGGATTTGGAGAGCCTGCCCATGAGCGTCTTTCTTTGGAAAATGCAGCACTTTTGGCAGGTGACAGGCACACACACCTGGACATGTGTCCATGCCCAGATGGAAGATAGCACGGTGGCAGCTGGTGTGACGTCCCCCTCAGGACGGCTGAGTCGCCAGAGGGGAGCTAGGCGGCCGGTGTCCTGATCTGTCGATCTTGTAAGGAACTTCAGCTGGGTGGCAGCTGCAGTTTGCTGGCATGATGAGCAGCACTAAAAACAAAAAAACCATTTAAACAGAATGACCAAACTGGCACTGAAACTGCAGTTCCCTAGTGTGCTAAGGCGAAATGGTAATAAGTGACTTTGACTAAGACACTTCACAGTTTTTGGAATCTTTCTTACAGTCTTTCAGCCATGTCTTGTTTTATTACATGACAAAATACACTGGTAAGAGAGGTTTCAAATTAAAATCAAAACATTATGAAAATAGTGTTTCTGTCTATCTGTCTGTCGATCTGTCGGTCTGTCTATCTTAGTCTTATCTTAATCGCATCTCCTTTATCTGTGTGTGGCTCCCTCTGTGCGCCTCACGCCTCGTTCACTGTGCCAACACCTCATTAGTACAATATGCAAATAACCTGGCACAGGGCCAGAGGGTCAGAGCACAAACTGGAGACAGAATAATAGCACAATGGTGCATCTTTGTGTGTGTGCATGAGAGAGAGAGAGAGTGTGTGTGTGTGTGTGCATCCTCTGATAGCTGCCCAGATTCATGTGTATGTGTAAGTGTGTTTACCTGTCTTTGAATGTGTCCATATGATGGGTCCATGCTGATACTGGGCAGGAATTTTTGTGACAGGGAAAGAAAATAGACAAAATGGGTCACACTACACCCACTGCTCATTTAGTGCGCCGACAGTTTCTTAAAAAATCATGACTCCATAATCTCTGATTTTGTTTTCTCCGACCTTTTGTGACAAAGTTAAAAATTCCCTCCTGTTGCATTGTAAAATGTCAGTGCTGAACAGTGTTTTCTGTCAGATTCTTACGCTGCATCTTGCTCTGGTACAAATAACAGTGCGCTTCACAAAACACTAGACGGCAACATTTGATTTATGTCATGCTTGGAATGGGAAACCCTACCTTGAGGTGAGGGAAACAGATGGAAGCAGAGGCAAACTCAATCAGTTTTTGGACAAAAATGTAAAGTATACGCCAGAATTGCCCTTCGGTATCATCCAGAGATGAACGGAGCTAGAGGCCAAATCACCCATGACAAATCAAAGGTTGCAGCAAGCAATTTAAAGGGAAAATGATATGAAAGAAAGCTGCTCTGGCCGGTGGCTCACCTGTCAGTGGCATAGGCTCAGTATGAACTGTGAGCTTGAGGGTTGCAAAGGGTATGATGAACATGTATAATTGAGGTTAAAATCTACATTTCTGATAACTGTGGCTCAGTGCCCCGTGGCTTTAGAATATGAACTAATTATATCACATTGAGGTCTATGTCATATAAAAGTACATTTCATTTATTGAAACCCAATGGAGCAATTTGGCCTTGTGCCAGGCAAAGCTTCTCCGGTAACTTCTTTGTAACAAAACTGCCCACACCTGGCACAACAGCCCGGACTGCCTCAGTTTTCACACTGCGCATAATAAATGACTCGCAGAGTGCGGGAGTAGGTGGCTCCTTTTCCAGCTGGTAGAAATTGTAAAAGGAGTTTTGTATTGTAATGTTACATCATGGGAAATTAAACCCACAACAGTGACTAATTTAGGGAATTAACAGTTTTATTTTTCATTTAGATTAAAAATTTATCTCTTCTAAAAGACTACAGTAGGTGACTATCACGTTCCTTTAGTAGTAGGTGAATTGATTGCTAACATTAGCTAATGTTATGGCTCAGTATCATGTTCTATCAGTTGTGCTGATGGCGGCGATTCACCCACACAAGTGTTTTCCTTTGACCGATTAGACTTTCACTCAGAACAGCGTAGGCGTGAACAGACTCTACTTGATTGACGCTCCCTCGCTCTTAGCCTAGTTAGTATTGTCGTACCTGTTTGGGCGGGAAAAACCTCCAACTTTAACTGTAATTACGTTCAGTTCACGTCTCGTCGTGCAGTCTGGGATAAAAGTAGCAGTTTAGCAGGAGAAACTATTCACTTTGTCCTCTTAGTTGTTTTCCTGAGTGGAGGATGCCAGCGGCCTTTCATGACTGAGAACCACAGAGGTGTCGGCAAACCAGTGGCCGCCAACGTTGGTAGCTACATCGAAAAGAGTCCAACACTGACTTTAATTCAGTCGATCTGGATAATTGTTGCTTGTATCTGTTTTTAAGTTTGAACAAGCTGCTACAAACTGTATATGTAAAAGAATAAAGAAAGCTAACGTAGCCTATTTATATGGTGTGAAAAGGCTAGTGACGGCGTAGCCCTCTTGGATTGATATGTTAAGGTGCCCAGGTCGGATTAGTGAGGTTTACATTCTTTCCGCTCTGTTTTGGTCTTTCACTGAAAGTCATTTCAACACGTCACACTAAGTAAAGCGCAGGTACAAACATAAATACACTTCAATACAGTGGAGCTTTTCCCACAATGACAAGTTAAAATAGAGTTTAGTGAAATCACGTTTTTTTTGGAAAACATCCCCCTGAATTCATCCCGACCAGCGTTCTTATCAAGAAGTGTGTGTGTGTGTGTGTGTGTGTGTGTGTGTGTGCAGCGCCTTTGTATGAATGAAGAGATACCTGATATCTCTGTTACTTACGATTCAGCTTTGTACACTAAACTTAGCAGTACTACTGCAAATATCCATATAAAAGAGATCCTGTACAGACAGAGTATTGCATACATTTTGACCTCCTCATGTTAATATAGATTGGTATAACTAAATTTACTTTTAATTTTAAATGAGTTTAATCTTCCCTTTTTAGCTTAAAAATGGTTGTTAGAATGAACACACACCACTGTGGTAGTAGGCAGCACTTTGAATGTCTGATCTAAAAACCATGCACATGCATGCATAAATACTCACACCCATAGTTTTGTTTCAGAAAATCCTGCAAATTGGTTTGTCCACAAACCAGTGATTGTTCACCCATTTTACAGTCTCCATTTCTGTTCATCTCTCTCAATGTTGTTTTCCATTTCTGAGTTTCCTTGTTGCCTCTGTTCACCTGTTTATTTTGTCCATTCGTAAAAAGAAGCCATTATTTCTCCCCCCCAGGCAAGAGACGACGATGGGCTCGGTGGGAAATTACCCCAGAACAGCTTTACTCAGGACACGCCCAGGCTTGTCTTCAAGACAAACAGCGATGTGCTTGTAAGGACCATAACCATTTAACACCAGATAGAGTTTAATCTTGATGGCGACTGCTACTGCACAGCTATGTTTTTATGTTGTTCTTTGTTATAAGTGTGTGTTTTTCTAGTCATTTTTTCCCACATGTATCTGGACTGGCTCATAGTTGTAACGATAGAGATCAAACATCAGATCAAGAGTCAGATCAGCCCCAAAAAATTAGACAGTACATAAGCAGCACTCCTGTCATACATAAAGTCTGTATACATTTAAGTTTGAGCTTTTCATAACTTTTTGCACATGTAATCATTTGATTTTCTCATTTTCATTGTGCATCATATTCAGTGACTTGTGTTGGAGATTTGTAGAAATTGTCAGACAAATGTAAACCCATCCAGAATTTAAGTGGTTATAATATTATGGCAGTGTTAACACACTTACAATGAAACTAAGAAATATGTGAATTTAACTGTTTATTTTCAATATTTATTGAGCATCAGGATATATATGTTTTGCTTAGATCATTCATAATTTTGTGAAAGTAGTTTTAATCATAGATTCTTCAGCATTTATGGCATATTTCTAATATTAATACTGTACACAAGTTAATTACTAAGATCTTGAATGTAGCAACATCGACTCACAAGAACAGAGGCAGTCAACCATGCAGGATTTGATCACAACCCTGGATTAGTCAAGCCTTCTTGGATTTAAAAAAAACCAACCAACCAACCAAGCAAACAAACAAACAAACAAACAAACAAACAAAAAACAATATGAAATTGTAAAAATACCATAACCGTGTGATTCAATCATCCATCACAGATTAGAGATAGACCTGCGGGACCTTTGACCTGCCACACTGGCCACAGTTGTGAGGGCAGATAACTATTTATGAGGGACACTTCTGGTGCATTCATGTTCAGTTTTATCTCTAAATTAATTGGTTTAAATAACGACTAAACTATTGTTATTTACAACCTGTCTAATTGTCTGACTGCTGGTGTCTTTGCCAATTCGGCTTCCTCTAAGTGACATTGCTGTGTTTCCAGATTTCCAGATTCCAATTACTTTGGTGAGTACAGTGTTATCACATATTGGTAAAACTATAGAAGAAGGACCCAGGCAGTAATTTTCCTTTAAAGCCTTAGTTTGACATTTCGGGAACTGTGCTTATTTGCCTTCTTGTGGAGAGTGAGAGAGAAACCAATACCACTTACGTATCCGTAAGCCAAATATGAAGCTACATCCAGCAGCTGGTTAGCTTAGTATTCAGATCGTAAACGGAAGAAACAGGTAGCCAGGCTCCATCTGAACACCACAAAATATGCTTACCAGCACCTTGGGTGTTCAATACAAGCAAAAACCATAACAGTTCGGCAATAAATCCCCCTAAAACCACAAAATGTTGTTTTTGCGTCTATTTTTGCACATATTAAACAAATAAGATATAAGGTGTTTGTCCGCTGGCAGGTGGATTTAGTTCTGTTTGGACATGCTAGTTGTTTCCAGTCTTTCTGCTAAGATAAGCTAGTCAGCTGCAGGCTGTAGCTTTATATTTAGCTTCCAGACATGAGAGGGGTATCGATCTCATGTTCTTGCCTCTCTGCAACAAAGAGAGCAACAGTATTTCTGAAAAATGTCAGACTTTAGCTTAAACCAAAAATGTAGCAGACAGCCCTCATGCCGACAGAGATATTTCGTCTCAGAGCGGTCCAGGCTGCTGCAGTGACATCCAAGGTCTGTCTCATCATTCTTACAGCTGGAGTTATTCTACTCACTGTGTGTGTGTGAATGTGTTCTGTGAAATATAGTGCAATTGAGTTTCACCTGGCCAAGTGAGAATGGCCTTTGTATGTCACATCCATAATGACTGATGGTGATGGCTGGCTGTGATAAGAGCAGCCTAAGGGAGTGTAATTCTGGTCCTCTCTGGATTTTATTCGTAGTTTAAACTTTTCATGCTCCACTCAGATTTTAATGAAGAAGTCTGTAACAAAGTGTGGCAATTATAAAACATTTGAAAGGATATGAACCTGATATGTTTCCCCTTTTGTAAGCCAGGTAATTATAACCATCGCAACAGATATTTCAATAAATGAGGCCACTGTAAACTGATAGTTTGGCTAATCATAGTATTGAGTCCACATGTTCCAGAGGGTCTGTTAAACCTTGCCAAAGTTTAATTTTCTCGTGTAAACTTTCATGGAGCTTTGCTCTGTTTTCTGTCTTTTTCCAACGGACCAGGTGCTTTAGGATGACAGTCTTTTACCATATAATCTACATCCTGGACTGAATCCTTGGTGCAACAAGAACAGTGTTTCTGTGCGCCTCTTCACACCGCTTATGGATTTGAATTGTCAAGAGTGGATACTTTGCTGAGGATTGTTTTGAGTTTGAGACAATCAGACCGAAAACGTAGTGACTGGCCCGCCTCAAGCACCTGGTTCATTTTCATGAGTTTAAACCTTATGCTTTGCACAATCTGATATGCCAGCAATCTGAGAAGTGTCAAAAGAATCATAAATATCTACCCTAAGAGGGGGATATACAGGCCTGTCCCTTTATGCACTTGTCCGGCCTAAACCTCTTTGTACTCAGAAACCCCTTCATGCTACATATAAAACACTTAAGGCACTGCAGCCTCTTATGGAACCTTACAATTTTTCCACTGTTTGAAACTCTCCAACCTCTTAACCCTATGCAGCCCCCTCCTCTTCCTCTTCTTTATTATCTAAATCCTCCCCATCCTCTGAAGTATCTTTAACATATGCATCCTCTTCCTCCTCTTCACTGATTGAAACTTTCTCTTCCCTCTTCCCAACCTGTTGATTCACAAACCTGTATGTCTTATGAAACCTCTCTCCTCTCTGTGACTGCAGCAACTAGATACTCTTCATCCAATCATGTAATCATAGAATCACCTCAATAACTTGTTCATTTTAACTAATTACACTCTAAAACCAGCTTCTGCTTGATCTTGAGGTTCTTAAATTTCCCTGGCAGGAAGAAACAATGACTGCCTGGTGCTGGTGCCTGTTTGGGAACCATGATAATTGTTGTAATGCAAATGGTTAAACTACACCACCAATGCTGGTTCGTTGGCCACGATGGAAATAAATGACCATAATTACGTTCAACTGCAAACATCTGTGTGCAGGAGTGGGGAGAGCACGCGCGAGAGAGAAAGCACAACTCCATTAGCGTAATGCGCGGTGAAATTTCACTCACAGTGCAGAAAGTCGTTAAGTGCTCTCCATCTGTCTTTCTGAGTCGAGGAAAATTTCAGTACATTTATTATTTAAAATATCCTGGGCCTACCATTATCAAACTCAACTTGCAAGAGCACCTTTTTGACTTTTACTCAGTCATGGCTCATTGAATCAGCTAGGACTATATGGGCAGTAAAAACGTGCAGAATTCAAGGGACTGACATCTGAGCACCACAAGTGTAGCGTTTAGGCTGAGCAGTGAAGTCCCTTATATCCAGGTGCTTGTCCCAAACTCTATTCATTTTTTAGTTTTAGAAATTCCTCCTGAATTGCATTTGTGCAAGTTATCCCATCTGAGTGACACCGCATAATTACTGAACTTATCACAAATGCAGAACTATTATATAGCTTTAAAAAATGTTTTCCTTTTAAAATATAGCTCTGCTTGAAAAACACATAATCTATTCAAAGAACCTGATGTCTTACATGTGTAGAAGCTGCAGGACAGCATGCTATGTATTCTTTGGAAATACTGGCCAGTGCTACAGTGCATCTGCTCAGACAGCCCATGTAATCTAATGTCTTTCAGTTGCTGCTAGACAGCGTCTGGCCACATATACCAATGTTGCTATGCAGTGTGGAAAAGAGGAGTTTATCCACCTTCCGGTTGCATCCTTCAACTTATTAACATTCAGCAAGGGGGCTTAAGGGTCTGCGTGATGGATGGATGTCGTTGAGGGGTCTGACAACTGATTAATGCCTTAATTATCTCCAGCGAGGACCTGCCACTCCTCCCAGAGCTGACAGAGTGAGCTGTGTGTGGCCTGACGAGTAACGCCATGTTCAGGGCTCGCCCACTGATATCTACTCTACCAGGGTCACATTCATTTTCTTCCTAAAGAAAAATTTGCACTTTTCTTGCTGAAAAAGTGTGTAACAGTGATGAAACAATGCAGCAAGTTGCTTTGGGATCTTTGCCACTGCAATGAGTAAGAAAGACAACTTTCCATTTGAACCTCCTCATGTTTGAATGCTCAGCATTTCAGGAGAAATTTAGTATGAAACTAAACAAGCAATTTTCTGTTAAGTTGTTATAAGGTAAATTTTTGGTTCTGACTATGCTCTAGAAATTCTAATTAGATTCTTTAAAAGTTTATCTGATAGTGTTTTTTTGATTTTGATACCTGCAGTAATACACAAAGAAGAATAATTGATTTGGATCATTCCAAAAAGATCTGACATATGTTGCTGTTTTCGACCAGCAAATATACAAACAAGAATGAAGACAATTTACTGATATAGTATACCAGTGAACATGTGGAATAGAAGTGAACAGAGAAAATTAATATGTTCATAATCTGCTCACAGTATTGTCAGGGAAGTTTGTATATTCACAGAACACATAAATTAGGTTTGACAGATTTGTGGTGTTGAATTGAATTAGATTATATTCTTACAAGCATGTTATCTTGTCCAGACTTTATAGTCTAATTTTGTCCAGACGCAATCACACAAGCACTTCTCTGACCCGGTCTCCATGTACATATACTGTCTACGTGGAGCATGGAGTAGCAGTGGGGTTTTTAGAGGTGTGTTGCTGAAATTTCAGAAAGTTCCCCAAGGTAGTTATATTTTACAAAAAGATTTGAGGCCATTGAGTCGTTCTGGTCTTTTGAGAATAAATGGATAAATGGATAAATTAATTTCCCATAGTAACACAGTTGAACAGGGACCTAGAATGGCATGTATTTCAGCCCATTTTAGTGTTTTTGTATCTTACTTTCTTTAAGACAATATACATTTGTGTTACTTTCATTCAAATCACACATAAATGACAATACTTGTCATTTTGTGTTTTGAGAAAGACTCGTGTAAACTCATACTTATCATTAATGCTTTAAAGTCACTGAAAAATTTTCAGTAATAATCAACATTGCGGGGCCAACAAAAACTAGCCAAATCAAGTGTGTTCAATCAGACTACAAACAGCAACAGTTTTTGGCAAATGTGGCTCTATCTTTCTGCTTTTAGACGTCAGAGAAAATCAGAAAGTTGTGCATTAAGTTAGTGCAACTATAAACTGATGCCTCTTGAGAGATTTAAGGTACATCATCACACCCTTTGGAGTGCCTCCTCAGGTCATTACTGATTTGTGGTGTGGCCTGATGTGCAACATGCTTGAAAGCTGAAACTTGCAGCAGTGGTCCTCTATTTGATTCAGTATTAATCAGTTATATAGGATAAACATTATACTGTATTTCTCTAGCATTTTAACTGACTTAACTGTAATGTCTGTCTACTCGTTGGCACACACTTCAATATCAAGTGTGGAAGGCCATTTGAGGGAAATCATCTTTTTGTCTTGTTATGCTTCAAGCATTGGTCTCCTAGGGATCTGTCATTAAATGAGACTGAGAGTGTCTCTATGCCAACAGAAGGTGTAAATGGACATTCCTTGTTAGGACAGAGAGTTTAAGACAGTCACTTCTATGCACTCAGCAGCAGAATGCCATCATGTGCACATTTACCCCTCAGTAGAGAAAACATACTGTAGATGCTTGCACAAACACACACAATACATTATAATACATACAGGTTGTTGGCATTTATATAGACTCCAAAGTTAAGCATTTTCTCTTGATAGATCTATAGAAATATATTGAAAACAGCACCAGTTTCCTCAAAAAATATATATATTTTTAAATGTGTTTCACACTAGATGGTATGAAGCCTGAGCCTCTGCTTTACCAGGGTGCCTCAAAAGGGACTTTGTTTAATTTCAGCAAGAACAAATTAGAAGTCTTTTGTGTGCAGGGTGACAGGTGCTGATACAGTGTGTGTATTATGTGTGTTTTTGTTACAGGTGTGTGACTGGTGCAAACATATTCGCCACACTAAGGAGTACCTGGACTTTGGTGCTGGTGAGCGGAGGCTGCAGTTCTGCAGTGCCAAATGCCTGAACCAATATAAGATGGACATTTTCTACAAGGAGACCCAGGCTGCATTGCCTGGAGCACTGTGTAACCCAGGACACGGGCCTGGTGGGGAGGGTAAGCCGGAGTGCAGTGGAGGGGTACAGCTGCTCACTCCTGAATCCTGGGGAACGCCATTAACGGACCTACGTCGTAAAGCTCCCTCACCAGGGGGGCCTTCCACCACTTCTGCTTTGGCCCCTTCCACTTCTTCTGCCAGCTCACCCTCAGACACTGCTGCTGTCTGCTCCCCTTCCTCCTCTTCAGCCAAGATCCCCACACCCAGACCCCATGAGAGCCCCACACTTCCCCCTCCACCTGTTCCCACTTTGCACCCACCAGTTGGAGTTCCCTCTGGCAGCCCTCCCATGGTAATGACACCCCGGGGGCCAATGCCCCTGCCTCTATTCATGGAGCATCAAATGATGCAGCAGATCCGTCCACCGTTTCTTCGCCCCTCTGCCCACCCAGCAGGGCCCAACAGCCCACTTTCAAACCCTATAATCCCTGGTATTGGTCCACCACCTCCTCCAAGGACCCTTGGTCCAGCATCAAGTCCCATGCACAGGCCCCTGCTGTCTCCGCATGTCCACCCTTCATCCAATCCCAACCCTGGCATGATCCCCCCCCACCCTGGTCTCCCCATGCCAGGCCTTCCCCCTTTCCCCCCGGTCAACATGATGCCCAATGGACCCATCCCCCTACCCCCATTGATGAACTTTGGTATGCCTACCTTGGCCCCATTGGTACCTCCACCAACTCTTTTAGTCCCGTACCCTGTCATTGTACCCCTCCCAGTGCCAATCCCTATTCCAATCCCAATTCCCTTGAACCCGAAAACTTCCAGGGAGCAGCTGGAGAACAACGGCTCTGTCCACAGTGCTCCAGATATATCAGAAGCTTCAGCTTCTGGGCCCCACTCTCCAGGTTCCTCTGGAGGTGACAGAGGAGAGCAGAAAGAAGAGCCAGTTCATGCAGAGCACTTCTCTCCTGTACGTTCAGAGAGAAGCAGGATGGCGTTGGTGGACTTGGCTGTGAAGGCAGAGGAAAATTCAGCCAACCTTTGTCTAGCCACTAGCCCCAGACTTATGGACGGTGTGATTGATCTAACTGTGGGCCAAAGGTCATGCCAACAGCAGGTAATTCATAGGATGCTGCCTGGGGTCCAGGTCAAAGTAGAGACCGAGGCTGAGTCAAGATCTCCACCAGCTGCTGGGCTGGAGAGGGAAGGGAAGGGCAGGCGTAATGGTGGGGAAGGAGTCCTCTCCCAGGGCCTCCTCAGTGCTCCGCAGCCACAGAGCGCCACACACCCAAATACACTGGAATCATCAGCCCCACCTTCCAGCAACAACAGCCCTTCTTGCAATATTGAATCTCCTGTGAACCAGCTAAATCCCTCAATCTCCAACCTTACCCTACCATCCTTACCCAGCACAGCACGGACCCAGCCCCAACCCCTACCCCAACTTCAAACTAACCCTGGCGCTCCATGTAATGTCATAGTCAATGGTACAGGATGGCATTCGCTTCTCACTCCTGCCCTTGAGTCTTGCCCTGACCGAAAAGGAGATGGGGTTAAAGGAGAAGGAGAGGTGGTGGAACAGCCAGCCAATGGAGAGCTGGAGCATGAGGCACTAAAAGAGAACAATTGCTCAGCTGGAGATTGGGAGCCTGGGAAGCGGGGCTTAGCACAAGACGAGTTGGCTAACACAGTAGAGGGTAAGCCAGACCCTGACTCCAACTTGGAGGAGGGCGAGCATGCCTATGCCCTGCCGCTGCTGTCTGCTGGAGGCTGTGTGGTCATACAGCCTGTGCCAAAGCCCGGTGCTGACAAGACAGCCATCCTATCCTGTTCCATCAGTGCCCCTTTATCAGCAGCCGGGAGCCCTGAGCTGGAGCCGCCGCTGAAGAGGCGGTGTCTGCGAATCCGCAATCAAAACAAATGAGGTGGGTGCACCCAGTGTGCTCCCGCACTTCTTGCACACTTTGTATTTGCGCACTCTGTATAAGTATAAAGTCACATAGATTTATTTAGTTTAGTAGATTTATTAATATTTCCCAGTAGGGTACCCACCAAATAATCTATTTTTTTTGATGTTTCAAATTTCTCTCACTGCTTTGGATGACTCTTTGATCTATTTAAAATTATCTCCTTTATGTCACAAAAATACTCTTTAAAGAGTTGTTTACTATTCTGGCAACAGGGTTATTTTATTGCATTTTTATTTCCAGTGCATCATGATCATCTTGATATCACACATTAAGGCTAATGATTTCATCAGAATTTCACAACCAGATGCTCAATTCAAGGGCAGGCTCAGTTTACCCTTGTACAGAAAGTTGTAGACGGATCAAACAAGTTTCAGCAGAATCATTCTCCAAAAATAATGTTTTAGTGCATGTTCTCATACTTTAACTCCATTGTGACAGGTGTACAGTTGATGTATTTGAATGTCACCTGGAGGGGCACTCGCAGGGGCCTCTTAAAGAGTTAGTGAACCAGGAGGGAACATGATATGATGAAGCCCATTTGTGAAAAGATGAAATGAAATGGCACATCTAAAAAAGGAGGTGTTAATACATCTAGGTGAAGCAGGGGATTTCTAGGATCTCCCCAGGTGTCTCTCTCAAGCACTTAAGAGAGCACAAATGAGCTGCACTACATTAAAATGAAATTTTAACACTCAATATGAGATTTGAAACAATAACAGGCAACACGCTTGTGATTATGCATTTAGTTTTAGTTTTTTTGCAGTTTGTTTTTTTGTGATTTTTTAAAAATAATTAATTGCTGGAGCATGTGTTTAGCTAATTAATTAATTTACTAAGCATTACATACAATAAATATTTTAATTTTACAGGAAGAGTATTTGTCGCTCTACTTTGACTGGTAGATTACCTATGTGAGCTTCAGAATGGGAATGGGAAGTCTTTCACGTCAAGGGATTGATTCACATAAATAGCAAATTTAATGATAAACTCCTCGAGTTGTGAATTAAATAAAATTGTATTCAAGAACAATTGAAGACCAATTCAGGTTGTGGTAACATGAGGGAGTGCTGTGATTTGAAATAATTAATAATGTCAAAAGATGGAAATTGTTAGCACTGCTAAAA